>OY728141.1:1000512555-1001712555 GCA_963277665.1 Viscum album
CTTGGGCATTATTATGAAGACGGGTGGTTCCGTGATAAATTAAGGGTGGGTGAGCCCGATATAGCTCTCCAATTCATTGGGTAATGCGAAGGAGTGAAACGTAAAGGTTTCTCTGAAGTGATTTAGGGAATATACTGTGATGGGTATTCCAAACGTAACCAAGAGGGTTACTCCCTACGTAAGAATGTTATGAATACCTCAAGTTACCTTTATGTCTTATGATTTCTATGATTTATTCATGATTTTATGAGGTATGTTAAAGTGCTTAGGTTTTATGGGTAAAGTATGATTTCATTCTTTTGTATATATAAACTTATGTTTCCTTTGCATATTTTTATAACCCATACTGAGCTTTTTATGCTCATCCCAAATTTTTGAAATGTTTTTCACAGGTCAAGGGAAAGGTACATGATATGATGATAGTGTCAAGGAATTGTCAAGAATGAATCCATGTTTTATTTTAAATATGTTACCATTGATGGGAAAAAAGAATACTATCTTTATGTAACCACTTTGTTTATATGTGGAATGTAATGCAAGTTTTATGATCTAATTCTCTAAAACTCTAAACCCGAAAAGATCATTAATGTGTAATCTTGTAATAACTCAAGATTAAGTTAGGTTTAAGGTTGGGGACTTATAGTCAGATATAGCTTAGGGTGAATTTTTGTTAATTTTCTAAAAAACATAAATTTTTGATGAATAGTGAAACCACTAAGTGGTACTTATAAAAACCGATTTTTCCATTTAAATGAAAATTTTCCATCTTTCTGTTTTGAATTTCAAAAATACAACATACATGGTTGTCATTAAGAAGTAAAATGTGGTTCAATGTGATTAAAATAATTTTTTGGTGAATATTAACTTTTATGTTTTTAATCGCGATTAGAGGTAATTAGTGTAGTTTAAGGTAAAAATAATGTTTTAATAATATGAGATGAACTTGACACATGTCCTACCCTAATTGGATGTGTCATGGCCGACCAAGAAAATCCATGGGTCAACTTGGGGACCCCATGGATCCACTTTGGATGGGAAATGACATAAATAACTTTTTATTTAATGTTAAAGTAAAAATGACACAAACATGAGATGTTTTACTAAAACAATTTTTAAATGGGGTTATACAAGTCAGAGTTTTGACTATAAATAGTCATTGGAAATATATAAGTATTTCCTACATCATGATATTTTTTTTAATTTTTAAAAATTAAATAAATAAAATTATTTATGACATCATGATGATGCAGCGATTACCTCATTAATAAAGGATTTAAATAAAATGAAATGATAATGTAAAATCTATAACCTACACATGTCCAAACCCTATTGGATGGGTGGATTTCGAACCCTTATCATTTTATCCTCGAAACAAATCAATTTGGGACCATTAAAATCCGAAACTCATTCTAAAATAAAGTAACATTTCCTTACTTTCCAAGAGTGCCCCTCCTCTCCTCTTATAAAAGCCCCCCACCTCTACCTCCTTACCCACACTTCCAAAACCTTTGGCTCGGCCAACCCCTGCCCATTTTGTCTCTCCACATCCCTCTATAACTCCTTGAGGCCTTACTTTGGGCAGAATCCTTCCCAAGGAAGCCTTTGAGCACAAACCAAAGGGAGTTACCCAATTTTAAGGTAATGTCTTCACTTGAGTCCTTTTGTTTTATTTTGCTTTTCCACCCCCCTAAACTCTTTTTATTAATTTATTTTCTAAAAACTCCAGTATATTAAATATACTAGGATGTTTTTATAAGAATTATTCGAGCTACACTTACACACACCTTCATCTAATGGTTAAAGAACATACTGTTTCTGTGGTTGGCGATTTTCTGCCTCACAAAACGATGATTGTTCAATATTCTTTTAACACCTTTAAAGGTGGCCATTATGATGTCAATGTATTTTATTTATGATATATATGGTATTTATGTTTTCTATATTCTTCTGTATTTTATATTTAAAACATACCTTTATTCTTTTCATGTTGTGTAAATGCGATAATTTCATATGAGGAAGTGTGGACTACCTCCCCCTCAAGTGATGTGACTCATACATGCAATAAATGGAATGTATAAAGAATGAAATTAATGAACATATGTGACCTATATAAAATATATATTATACTGGAATTATAATATATATGTATATATAATTTATTTTTAATTCCATTAATATGACAAAGAAAAAAATTAAAGTAGCGTTCATGCGTACATACGGCCTACCATCTCCATGAACGGTGCTTTTCATTTTTTATCTCCAAATGATATGGAATGGTATAAAATGATTATGTACTGGATATATATGATATTTTAATCATTAATACTATTCTTGAAATTATTTACTTATAACTACAGGGGAAATCATTTTTCAAACAAGTTCATTTTTGACTCATGTACCAAACATCGACAAAAACATCAGATATGAACTAACATTATTAAACAATTATTATAACATTATAATATGTGATATGAACTGAAGAATAATCTCTAAAGTAGGTCCTTAGGAAATTATAAATTGACCAATGTTTATTATTCAGGAATATAAAGAAACAAACAAGACAAGTCGGACTTGAGGTAAGAGATCTTACTCCTCTCTTTCTTTTTAAGTACACTCTTTATGTCATTCCTTTTAATCTCATCTTTCTTGTGATTGGGATGTTATTTTATATTAATCTTACTGTAATTTTTATGTTCATATGATGAGAGACCCTATTCTCTCTCATCAATCCATTTTGGATGTTTTGAGTGGCGTCGTTAGGCTGCCGAATTTTCGTAAGAGATCTAACCTCTCTCTTTCTTTTTAAGTACTCTCCTTTATGTCACTTATTTTAAGCTCCTCTTTGTTATGTTGGGGGATGTTATTTTATATTCCTATTTCTGTAAACATTATGTTTATATGATGAGAGACCCTATTTCTCTCTCATCAATCCATTTTGGAAGTTTTGAGTGGCGCCGTTAGGCTGCCGAATTTTCGTAAGAAATCTAACCTCTCTCTTTCTTTTTAAGTACTCTCCTTTATGTCACTTCTTTTAAGCTCCTATTTTTTATTATGGGGGATGTTATTTTATATCCCTAATTCTGTACATTTTATTATAATATGATGACAGACCCTATTTGATCTCATCAATCCATTTTTGTAAGTTTTAAGTGGCGTCGTTAGGCTGCCGAGTTTTCGTAAGGGATTTTTTATCTAACTTTTATTCCCATGAGATTTATGCTACATTTGCCACAATTTCCTTTGAGTGGTGTATGTAATTACCATTATTTTACTCATTGTGTAATATACTTTCATTTATGAGTATTTACATCAATGTTGTATTCTCCTTCTTTCACCGGGTGTATGTTTCGAAAGATACCCATGTTGGTAAGGGAACCTTTCACCCTCCTCTTTTTAAAAGACGCCTTTTGTTATGAATTTTAATTCTCATAACATTATGTTGGGATATGTTCTTCTATATCCTTAGTAATTTAAATTTTATGTCCAAATATCCTTTTTATATCTCATCACCTTTTTATTCTGAATTTTGTACTGACGTCGTTAGGCTGTCAAATTTTTGCAAGGGAACTTCTTAACCCAAATTTGATTATTTGGGATAAACTTGTACTCCTTGAATATGTCATTCTATAAATATGTGTGAATAACCTCTGATTTTTCTACACTTAATATCCACTTATATTTGGTGTATTCGTTTTTCACACATAATTATGTAATTGATTTATCCTTAAACCAAGGATAACGTCTTTGTATGGGACTTCGTCTCAATCTCCGTTCATTGAGGCATATTTTGTTTTATACACAACCTTCTTTTAAACGGTGTATAAACCCATTTGACTTTTACGTTTATTCAAAAGGAATATTTTTTATACGAAGCGTTTACTAAACGACAAAAGGGAATGTTTTTTTCGTACGTATGCGGTGACAACGACTTCTCCGCCGCCGTGACCATTATTTGAGTTTCGGCTTCCTCTACAAGACATACCTATTTTTTAAAAGGAAAATAAATACCATTTTTTACTTTTCTTTTATTTTGGTATTGAAAATGATTCTCATAATGTTTTTATATCAATGGGTTGTATTGATATCTTTTGATTGAAAGGTGGAAATTTTATGTTTCCTTTATGCATGTTTTATGTGATACGATTATGTTGAGGTTCTTGGGCATTATTATGAAGACTGGTGGTTCCGTGATAAACTAAGGGCGGGTGAGCCCGATATAGCTCTCCAATGCATTGGGTAATGTGAAGGAGTGAAACGTTAAGGTTTCTCCGAAGAGATTTTGGGAATATACTATGGTGGGTATTCCAAACGTAACCAAGAGGGTTACTCCCTATGTAAGAATGTTATGAATGCCTCAAGTTACCTTTATGTATTATTATTTCTATGATTTATTCATGATTTGATGAGGTATGTTAAAGTGCTTATGTTTTATGAGTAAAGTATGATTTCATTGATTCTTATGTGTACATGTACTCATGTTTCCTTTCCATATATTTTTATATCCCTTACTGAGCTTTTTATGCTCATCCCAAGTTTTTGAAATGTTTTTCACAGGTCAAGGGAAAGGTACATGATATGATGATAGTGTCAAGGAAGTGTCAAGAATTAATCCATGTTTTATTTTAAATATGTTTCCATTGATGGGAAAAAATGAATACTATCTTTTATGTAACCACTTGGTTTAAATGTGGAATGTAATGAAAGTTTTATGATCTAATTCTCTAAAACTCTAAACCTGAAAAGATCCTCAATGTGTAATCTTGTATTAACTCAAGATTAAGTAAGTTTTAAGGTTGGGGCCTTATTTTTAATCATGATTAGTGGTCATTAGTGTAGTTTAAGGTAAGAATAATGTTTTAATAAAATGAAATGACCTAGACACATGTCCTACCATCATTGGATGTGTCATGGCCGACCACGAAAATAAATGGGTCAACTTGGGGACCCCATGGAGCCACATTGGTTGGGAAATGACGTAAATAACATTTTATTTAATGTTAAAGTAAAAATGACACCAACATGGGATGTTTTACTAAAACAATTTTTACATGGGGTTATACAAGTCAGATTTTTTACTATAAATAGTCATTGGAAAGCTAAAAAGATTTAATGCATCATAATATTTTTTTAGTAATATTTAGATATTAAATAAATTAAATTATTTATGACATCATGATGATGCAGCGATGACCTCATTATTTAACGATTTAAATAAAATGGAATGATAATACAATATCTAAGACCTAAACATGTCCAAAATCTAATGGATGGGTGGATTTCGAACCATTATCACCTTATCCTCGAAACACATCAATGTGGGACCTTTTAAATTCGAAACTCATTTTCAAATAAAGTAACATTTCTTTACATTCCAAGAGTGCCCCTCCTCTCCTCTTATAAAAGGCCCCCACCTCTACCTCCTTACCCACACTTCCGAAGCCTTTGGCTCGGCCAACCCCTACCAATTTTGTCTCTCCGCATCCCTCTCTAACTCCTTGAATCCTCACTTGGGTCAGAAGTCTTCCCAAGGAAGCCTTTGAGCTCAAACCAAAGGGAGTTACCCAATTTTAATGTAATGTCTTCACTTGAGACCTTTTGTTTTATTTTGCTTCTCCAAACCCCTAAACTCTTCTTATTAATTTCTTTTCTAAAAAATCCAGTATCTTTAATATACTAGGATGTTGTTATAAGAAGTATTAGAGCTACACTTACACACACCTTAGTCTAATGGTTAAAGAACATATTGTTTCTGTGGTTGGCAATTTTCTGCCTCACGAAATGATGATTGTTCAATATTCTTTTAACACCTTTAAAGGTGGCCATTATGATGTCACTGTATTTTATATATGATATATATGGTATTTATGTTTACTATATGCTTATGTATTTTATATTTAAAACATACCTTCATTCTTTTCATGTTGTGTAAATGCGATAATTTCATATGAGGAAGTGTGGACTACCGCCCCCTCAAGTGATGTGACTCGTACATGCAATACATGGAATGTATAAAGAATGAAATTAATGAAAATATGTGACCTATATAACATATATATTATATTGGAATTATAATATATATATATATATATCATTTATTTTTAATTCCATTAATATGACAAAGAAAAAAATGAAAGTAGCGTTCATGCATACGTACGGCCTACCATCTCCATGAATGATGCTTTTCGTTTTTTAGGCCCCAGCCTTAAAAATTAAATAATCTTGAGTTATTACAAGATTAAACCTTGAGGATCTTTTCAGGTTTAGAGTTTTATAGAATTAGATCATAAAACATGCATTACATTCCACATTTAAACAAAGAGGTTACATAAAAGATAGTATTCATTTTTCACATCAATGGAAACATATTTAAAATAAAACATGGATTCTTTCTTGACAATTCCTTGAAACTATCATCATATCATGTACCTTTCCCTTGACCTGTGAAAAACATTTCAAAAACTTGGGATGAGCATAAAAAGCTCAGTATGGGTTATAAAAATATGGAAAGGAAACATAAGTTCATATATACATAAGAATGAAATCATACTTTACCCATAAAACATAAGAACTTTAACATACCTCATCAAATAATGAATAAATCATAGAAATCATAAGACTTAAAGGTAACTTGAGGCATTCATATCATTCTTACGTTGGGAGTAACCCTCTTGGTTACGTTTGGAATACCCATCATAGTATATTCCCTAAATCTCTTCAGAGAAACCTTAACGTTTCACTCCTTCGGGTTACCCAATGTAGTGGAGAGCTATATATCATATATTAATATAGTGTCATCTTAATGGCCACCATTGAAGGTGTTAAAAGAATGTTGAACAATCATCATTTCGGGAGGCAGAAATTCTCCATCCACGGAAACAGTATGTTCTTTAACCATTAGATGTAGGTGTGTGTATGTTTAGCTCGAATCCTTCTTATAAAAACATCCTAGTATATTTAATATACTGTAGTTGTTACAAAATAAATGAATAAAAAGATTTTAGGGGGTTGGATAAGTAAAATAAAACAAAAGGACTCAAGTGAAGACATTACCTTTAAATCCGGTAACTCCCTTTGGTTTCAGCTCAAAGGCTTCCTTGGGAAGACTTCTGCCCAAAGTGAGGCTTCAAGGAGTAATAGAGGGATGTGGAGAGACAAAATGGGTAGGGGTTGGACGAGCCAAAGGATTTGAAAGTGTGCGTAAGGAGGTAGAGGTGGGGGCCTTTTATAAGAGGAGAGGCGGGGCACTCTTGGAATGTAAAGAAAAGTTACTTTATTTTAAAATGATTTTCGGATTTAAAAGGTCCCACATTGATATAAATCTAGGATAAGGTGATAAGGGTTCTAAATATACCCTCCCAACAGGTTTTGGACATGTGTAGGTCATAGATTTGACATTATCTTTTCATTTTATTTAAATCATTTATTAATGAGGTAATCGCTGCATCATCATGATGTCATAAATAATTTAATATATTTAATGTCTAAAAATTATAAAAAAATGTCATGATGTAGTAACTCTTTTTATCTTTCTAATGAATATTTATAGTCAAAAATATGACTTGTATAACCCCATGTAAAAATTGTTTTAGTGAAACATCTCATGTTTGTGTTATTTTTACATTTACATTAAATAAAAAGTTATTTATGTCATTTCCCAACCAAAGTGGCTCCATGGGGTCCCCAAGTTGACCCATGGATTGTCTCGGTCGGCCAAGACACATCCAATGAGGGTATGACATGTTTCAAGCTCATCTCATATTATTAAAACATTATTTTTACCTTAAACTACACTAATTACCACTAATCTCGATTAAAAACATAAAAGTTACTATTCACCAAAAAATTATTTTAATCTCATTGAACAAAATTTTACTTATTAATGACAAACATGTATGTCGGATTTTTGAAATTCAAAACACAAAGGTGGTAAAATTTTATTTAAACAAAAAATCAGTTTTTTAAGTACCACTTAGTGGTTTCACTATTCAAAAAAATTGATGTTTTTCATAAAAATACCAAAACATCACCCCAAGCTATATTTGATATTCTGAATTCTAAAATGATGTCTATTTTACCAAATTCGAATCATATAAGTCACATTAATTAATTTAATAATTAATTTCAGCTGTCATAGCAAATAGCGTGTTTTTATGAAACAATAAGTATCACAAGATTAACACTAGATTATGTCCAATTTCAAAGTAAAATTAATTCCAATGACCACTATTGGATTAAATGGTAAAAATATATTCTAATTTCACTTTAAAACCAATTCAATAGATAATCTAATCATATAAATAAATTAGATTAAAAATCAGTTTTGATGTAAAATGCTGTATTTTTCACTATTCATTAAAAATGAACATTGTCAGAAAAATACCAAAAATTCACACAAAGTAAATTTTGATGTCCCAATAATAAATAATAATTTTATTTTGACAAACATAGCTTATAAAATTGTCAAAATATTGATTTAAAAATGGTTTTCCATCAAAAGGCAGTAAAACAATCTTTTAAAAATATTAGTGTATTCCATGCTTAAGATTGGATTTATTTTCATTTTAAGGCTCTAAAACACTATCTAATTCATTAATAGACATATATAAATATATATATTATTCATTACTTACATGGGATGTTACATCCTTCCCCCCTTTAGAAAATTGTGTCCCTGTAATTTATTTACTTATCGAATAAATGGGGGTACTTATCCCTCATTGCATTTTCAGATTCACATGTTGCCTCTTCCATCATGTGGTTTTTCCAAAAAAACCTTTACATTATTAATCACCGTATTACATAACACTTTCTCCCTATGGTCAAGAATCTAGATCGGTTGTTCCTCATATGATAGGTTCTCTTCAAACTGAACTACCTCTGGACTCAAAACATTAGATGGATCTGGCATATACTTTCTCAACATCGAAACATGAAAATCATTGTGTACCTGAGATAAACTCATTGGTAAATCCACCAGGTATGCAACTGATCCAACTCTCTCCAGAATTTCTTATGGTCCAATGAACCTTGGACTCAGCTTTCCTTTCTTACCAAATCACATCAATCTTTTCTATGGTGAGACTTTGAGAAAAACATGATCACCTACCTCAAAAGATAGATCCTTCCTCTGGTTGTCCGCATAACTCTTCTGTCTGCTCTGAGCTGTTCTCATGTGTTTCTGTATCGGCCGAAATTTTTCCGCCAACTCTTCTACCAATTCTGGTCCCATCAACTTCCTTTCACCCACTTCATCCCAGAAAGCTGGAGTTCGACACCGCTTCCCATATAATGCCTGAAATGGTGCCATCTGTATACTGGAATTAAAACTATTATTATAAGAAAATTCAACCAAAGAAAGATATTGGTCCCAACATCCCTGATAATCCATCGAACAAGCACGTAGCATATCCTCCAAATTCTAGATCGTTCGTTCTCACTGCCCATCTGATTGAGGATGAAAAGCTGTACTAAAATTTAATTCAGTACCCAACGACTTCTGAAGGCCTTTCCAAAAGTTAGAAGTGAACCTGGGATCACGGTCAGATACAATGGAGAGAGGAACTACATGTAACCTGACTATCTCTTTAAGATACAAACGGGAAAGTTTATCTAGAGAGAAAGTATCTCGTATATCAAGGAAATGAGAAGATTTAGTCAAGTGATCAACAATAACCCAGATTGCATTATTACCTCGAGATGTCTTCGGTAATCCCATAATGAAACCAATGGATATATTCTCCCATTTCCACTCTGGCACTGGTAAAGGCTGAAGCATCCCTTTCAGTAACTGCCGCTCTGCTTTAACCTGTTGACAAGTCAAACACTTCACAGTAAAATCCGCAATATCTCTTTTCATTCCATCCCACCAGTAATACTCCCACAGATCTCTGTACATCTTAGTACTTCCAGGATGAACTGAAAACGGAGAACTATGTGCTTCACATAACAACTCTCTCTTCAACTGTGAATCCCAAGGCACACACAATCTGTTCCCAAATCTCAAAACACAATCATTATCAATGTTTAATTCAGGCAACTTACCCTTCTGAACTAGCTCTACCTTTTTCTGCAACTCACTGTCTTCCTTTTGTGCTTGCTTAATTTTGTCTGATAGAGATGATCTCACTGATACTTGACACAAAACATAATAACTTCCTGCACCAACAACTTGTATGCCGAAGTTCATCAAATCAAAAACCAAAGTATCTCATTCCAAACGTAGCATGGTTAATGAAGCATTACCTTTTCGACTCAAAGCATCATCCACATTATTTGCCTTTCCCAGATGGTAATGAATTGTACAATCATAATCCTTGATTAATTCTAGCCATCTCCTCTGTCTCATGTTCAATTCTTTCTGAGTGAATATATACTTTAAAATTTTGTGATCGGTATATATTTCACACTTTACTTCATACAAATGATGCTTCCAAATTTTTAAAGCGAAAACAATAGCAGCTAATTCCAAATCATGAGTAGGGTAATTTACCTCATGAGTTTTCAACTGTTGTGAAGCATAAGCAATTACCTGATCATTCTTCATTATGACACAACTAAGTCCTTTCAATGAAGCATCACTGTGGATAGCAAACTCACCATTCCTGGAAGGTAGTGCAAAAACTGGAGCATTCACCAATCTTATTTTCAAATCCTGAAAACAATCATCACATTCTTTTGTCCAGATAAACTTAACACCCTTCCGAGTTAGCTTAGTCATTGGACTAGATAATCGTGAGAAATTTCTAACAAACCTTCGTTAATAGCCTGCCAAACCAAGGAAGCTACGAATCACAGTTACATTTGGGGGTCTTGGCCATTTTTCAACAACCTTTGTTTTTGAAGGATCAACAGTTATCCCATCTTTAGAAATAATGTGACCAAGGAAAGAAATTTGTTGCAACCAAAACACACACTTGCTGAATTTCCCATACAATTTCTTTTTTTAAGGTTTGCAAAATAACCCTTAAATGTCTTTCATGCTCCTCTTTACTTTTAGAAAACACCAAAATATCATCAATGAAAACCACCACAAACTTATCCAAGAACTAATGGAAAATTCTATTCATTAAGTCCATGAATACAGCAGGTGAATTGGTTAGCCCAAAAGGCATTACTACAAATTCATAATGGCCATATCTTGTACGAAACGCAGTCTTTGGAACATCTGCTTCCTTTACCTTCAGCTGATAGTACCCCGATCTCAGGTCAATCTTCGAAAAATACTATTCTCCATGGAGCTGATCAAACAAATCATCGATATGAGGCAATAGATATTTGTTCTTAATAGTGATGTTATTCAAGGCTCTATAATCAATGAAAAGTCTCATAGAACCATATTTCTTTTTAACAAATAAAACATGAGCACCCCATGGTGACGTGCCAGGTCGAATGAAACCTTTCTCTAATAAATCTTGCAATTGCTCCTTCAACTCTAAAAGTTCAATTTGAGTCATTCGATAAGGGGGTTTTGAAATTGGTTTAGCATCAGGAACTAAGTCAACAGTAAACTCAACTTCCCGATCTGGTATAAATCCAGGCAACTCATCAGGAAAAACATCAGGATACTCATTTACCACTGGCACATCATTAATCTGAACAGTTCCTCTATTTTCAACGATTTGTGCAAGGTAACATTCATTTCCATCTTTTAAAAGTTTCTCGGCCTCTTGATATGTTATCAATAGTAAGGGTTCATTCATGTACACAAACTGAAAGTCTTTCTGAAAAGAAACTTCTTTATCTCTACATTCAATCTTAGCATGGTAAATAGAGATCCAATCCATACCCAGGATAACAACAAACTCTACTAGAGGTAGAACAATAAGGTTTGCAAGTAGGTTATTTCCATAGATAAGGATAGGAAGATTCTTATAAATTATTTGTTCCTCAACATTTCCCCCAGGTGTTTTTACCAAAAGTTAAGGAGTCATTTCTTGAGATGGTATTCCCATTTTACTAGAAAAGTTTTCATAGATGAAAGAATGTGTAGACCTCGAATCAAACAACACACTGGCATAATCTGAAAAAACAAACAAAGTACCTGATACAACTTCATTTGATGGCCCGACATCTACTGAAGTAGTTGCAAAGGATTTCACCACCCCTTTCTGCTTGTATTCTAACTGCTTCCCATCACTCGAGCTATTTGTCGGACACTCATTTGCATAGTGACTAATCTCATTGCACTTAAAACACTTCACTAACTATAAATCAAATTTGAACTTACCATCACCTTGATCTTTTTCAGTGCAATCACGAGCCTTATGTCCCATCTTAACACATTGGTAGCACTTTCTAGAATTCAGAAGACATTCCCAAGCATGCCTTTTACCACATTTATCACAAACTGGAAACTTAGTTTTCTTACCATCAGACTTTTTTAAGAATTCTTTCCTTTCACCTGCCACCTCGGTCTCTTCTTCTGTTGGTTGTTATAGAACACTTGATTATCAACAAACTCCATTTCCACCTTCTCAGCACATCGAACAAGCTCTTCATAACTTTTAAACTCACGAGAAGATAATGCCCTTCGTTATTTTGACTTTAATCCTGAGTAAAAACGTTTGATTTTACTATCAAGGTCTCGGATAAAATTTTGAGCATACCTTGCCAATCGAGTGAACCTTTCTTCATAGGTAGCCACCGAGTCTTCCTCTTGCCTCAATTCCAAGAATTTTTTTTCCATCCTAAGTCGAACAGCCTTAGGAAAATACTTTTCAAGAAAAATACCTTTGAATTCATCCCAGTCAAGAGCATCAATCTCATCAGCGTCCCTGATATTTTTAACCATCGACCACCACTGATCTGCTTCACCTTCCAAATATTAAATAGCAAAACTAACCTTTTGATTGTCTGAACACCCTATGACATCGAAAATCTTCTCCAGTGCTTTAATCCACCCTTCAGCTAGCACATGGTCAGATGATCCTATGAATGATGGGGGATGTTGCCTCATGAAATGTTCCACCATGGACATGTTCCTCTGCGGTTGATCTGGCTGATCTCGTGCATGGATACCACCACCATTTATTGCTTGAGTCAACTGCGCCATTACTGCAAAAAACTGTTCAGTTCCAATTCCGACCATCTCAGGATGTTGATTCGGAAGGTTATTTCCTTCTGCATGCCTTCCTAGAACGGCTTACCTGTTTCCTCTGCAGAAAACCATTCTGAACAAACAAGTCTTAGATAAAGAAACATGGTAATCTTCAAATGATATATCATTTCAATTTGACCATAAAAAAATATTTTTGGATAATCATGTAATAGAATTCTAACTCCTAAAGTTATCTAAACCGACCTATGATTCCAACTATAAGTCCCCATCCTTAAACCATACTTAATCTTGAGTTATTACAAGATTACACATTGAGGATCTTTTTGGGTTCAGAGTTTTAGAGAATTAGATCATAAAACTTTCATTACATTCCACATATAAACAAAGTGGTTACATAAAGATAGTATTCATTTTTCCCATAAATGGAAACATATTTAAAATAAAACATGGATTCATTCTTGACAATTCCTTGACACTATGATCATATCATGTACCTTTCCCTTGACCTGTGAAAAAAATTTCAAAAAAAACGTGGGATAAGCATAAAAAGCTCAGTATGGGTTATAAAAATATGGAAAGGAAACATGAGTTCATATATACATAAGAATGAAATCATACTTTACCCATAAAACATAAGCACATAAACATACCTCATCATATCATGAATAAATCATATAAATCATAAGACATAAAGGTAACTTGAGGCATTCATAACATTCTTATGTAGGGAGTAACCCTCTTGGTTACGTTTGGAATACTCATCACAGTATATTCCCTAAATCTCTTCGGAGAATACTTAACGTTTCACTCCTTCGCGTTACCCAATGCATTGGAGAGCAATATCGGGCTCACCTGCACTTAGTTTATCACGGAACCACCCATATTCAAAATAATGCCCAAGAACCACAATATAATCATCTCACATAAAACATGCATAAAGGAAACATAACATTTCCACCTTTCAATCACAATATATCAATACAACACATTGATATAAAAACATTATGAAAACCATTTTCAATACCAAAACAAAAGAAAAGTAACACATGGTATTTATTTTTCTTTTAAAAAAGGTATGGATTGTAGAGGAAACCGAAACTCAAATAATGGTCACGGCGGCGGAGAAGTCGTTGTCGCCGCATACGTATGACCAAAAACATTCCCTTTTGTAGTTTAGTAAACGCTTTGTTTAAAAAAGATTCCTTTTGATTAAACGTAAAAGTCAAAGGGGTTTATACACCATACAAAAGAAGGTTGTGTATAAAACAAAATATGCCTCAATGAAAGGAGATTGAGACGAAGTCCCATACCTCGGGTCCGACTTGACTCGATCATTCTTTAATGTACTAAATAATAAACTTGAGTTAATTTCTACTTGTTTAAGAACCTTTTCAAGATCATTATTCCTTTTATATCACTTATTACCTTGTTATGAACATTATGTAGTCATTTAAGTTAATAACGGTCGTTTTGTCGTTATTTGGTACTTGAGTCGAAAGTGAACTTCTTATATTTACAAGTTGTTCACGTAGTCAAACATCCATTATCTAAAGAATGATATTCATGATGTATATTCCATATATTTAATATATATCCAGTATATACATGCATTTATAATATTACATAATCATTTAGAGGTATGAAATGAAATGCACCGTTCATGGAGACGGTAAGCAGTACGTACGCATGAGCGCTACTTACATTTCTATTTCATATTTAATGGAATTAAAACATAATGATACATAATAGTATTTTAATTCCAGTATGGTATCATATATAATATCATTAAATATATCATTTGTACTTACCACATATGGTATTAATGAATCAAATCACTTTGAGGGGGCGGTAGTCCGCACTTCCTAAAATCAAGATATCGCGTATACCCATAATGGAATCCATAAAGGTATGACATAAATGAAAAATACAGAAGCTTAAGGAAAACATAAACATATTATATATCATATATAAATATAGTATCATCTTAGTGGCCACCATTGAAGGTGTTAAAATAATGTTGAACAATCATCGTTTCGGGAGGCAGAAATTCACCAACCACGGAAACAGTATGTTCTTTAACCATTAGATGTAGGTGTGTGTAAGTGTGGCTCGAATCCTTATTCTAACAACATCCTAGTATATTGAAGATACTGGATTAGTTAAAAAAGAAATGAATAAAAAGAGTTTAGGAGGTTGGAGAAGTAAAATAAAACAAAAGGACTCAAGTGGAGACATTACCTTAAAATCGGGTAACTCCCTTTGGTTTGAGCTCAATGTATTCCTTGGGAAGACTTCTGCCCAATGTGAGGATTCAAGGAGTAAGAGAGGGTTGTGGAGAGACAAAATGAGCAGGGATTGGCCGAGCCAGAGGCTTTGGAATTGTGGGAAAGGAGGTAGAGGTGGGGGCCTTTTATAATAGGAGAGGAGGGGCACTCTTGGAAAGTAAAGAAAAGTTACATTATTTTAAAATGAGTTTCGGATTTAAAAGCTCCCAAATTGATATAATTATAGGATAAGTTGATAAGGGTTCGAAATATACCCACCCAATAGGTTTTGGACATGTGTAGGTTATAGATTTTACATTATCTTTTCATTTTATTTAAATCCTTTATTAATGAGGTAATCGCTGCACCATCATTATGTCAGAAATAAATTAATATATTTAATGTATAAAAATTATAAAAAAATATTTCATGATGTAGGAAATCTTTTTATCTTTCTAATTAATATTTATAGTCAAACATATGACTTGTATAACCCCATGTAGAAATTGTTTTAGTAAAACATCTCATGTTTGTGTCCTTTTTACATTTACATTAAATAAAAAGTTATTTATGTCATTTCCCAACGAAAGTGGCTCCATGTGGTCCCCAAGTTGACCCATGGATTGTCCTGGTCGGCCATGACACATCAAATGAGGGTATGACATGTGTCAAACTCATCTCATATTATGAAAACATTATTTTTACCTTAAACTACACTAATTACCACTAATCGCGATTAAAAACATAAAAGTTACTATTCACCAAAAAATTATTTTAATCCCATTGAACCACATTTTACTTCTTAATGAAAACCATGTATTTCGGATTTTTGAAATTCAAAACACAGAGGTGGTAAAATTTCATTTAAACGAAAAATCAGTTTTTTAAGTACCACTTATTGGTTTCACTATTCATCAAAAATTTAAGTTTTTCCGAAAAATACCAAAACATCACCCCAAGCTATAATTGATATTATGAATTCAAAAATGATGTCTATTTTAAAAAATTCGAATCATATAAGTCACATTATTTAATTTAATAATTAATTCCCGCTGTCAGAGCAAATAGCGTGTTTTTATGAAACAATAAGTATCAAATGATTGACACTAGTTTATGTCCAATTTCAAAGTGAAATTAATTCCAATGACCACTATTGGATTAAATGGTAAAAATATATTCTAATTTCACTTTAAAACCAATTCAAATGATAATCTAATCATATAAATAAATTAGATTAAAAAGCAGTTTTGATGTAAAATGCATTATTTTTCACTATTCATTAAAAATTAACATTGTCAGAAAAATACCAAAAATTCACACAAAGTAAATTTTGATGTCTCAATCAAAAAGAATAAGTTTATTTTGAAAAACATAGCTTATAAAATTGTCAAAAGATAGATTTAAAAATGGTTTTCCATCAAAAGGCAGTAAAACAATCTTTTAAAAATATTAGTGTATTCCATGCTTAAGATTGGATTTATTTTAATTTTAAGCCTCTAAAACACTATCTAATTCATTAATAGACATATATAAAAATATCTAGTATTCATTACTTACTTGGGATGTTACTTCCTTCCCCCCTTTAGAAAATTGCGTCCCCGCAATTTATTTACTTATCAAATAAATGGGGGTACTTATCCCTCATTGTATTTTCAGATTCTCATGTTGCCTCTTCCATCATGTGGTTTTTCCACAAAACCTTTACCTGATTAATCACCTTATTCCGTAACACTTGCTCCCTGTGGTCAAGAATCTGGATCGTTTGTTCCTCATAAGATAGGTTCTCTTACAGCTGAACTACCTCTCGACTCAAAACATGAGATGGATCTGGCATATACTTTCTCAACATCGAAACATGAAAAACATTGTGTACTGAGATAAACTCGGAGGTAAAGCCACCCGGTATGCAACTGATCCAACTCTCTCTAGAATTTTATATGTTCCAATGAACCTTGGACTCAGATTTCCTTTCTTACCAAATCGCATCACACTTTTCCATGGTGAGACTTTGAGAAAAACATGATCACCTACCTCAAAAGATAGATCCTTCCTCCTGTTGTTCACATAACTCTTCTGCCTGCTCTGAGCTGTTCTAATGTGTTTCTGTATCATCTGAACTTTTTCTACCAACTCTTCTATAAATTCTGGTCCCATTAACTTCCTTTCACCCACTTCATCCCAGAAAGCTGGAGTTCAACACTGCTTCCCATATAATGCCTGATATGGTGCCATCTGTATACTGGAATGAAAACTATTATTATATAAAAATTCAACCAAAGAAAGATGTTGGTCCCAACTTCCCTGATAATCCATCGAACACGCACATAGCATATCCTCCAAAGTCTAGATTGTTCGTTATGACTTCGCATCTTATTGACGATGAAAAGCTGTACTAAAATTTAATTCAGTACCCAACGACTTCTGAAGGCCTTTCCAAAAGTTAGAAGTGAACCTGGGATCACGGTCAGATACAATGGAGAGAGGAACTCCGTGTAACCTGACTATCTCTTTAAGATACAGACAGGAAAGTTGATCTAGAGAGAAAGTATCTCATATAGCAAGGAAATGAGCAGATTTAGTCAAACGATCAACAATAACCCAGATTTCATTATTACCTCGAGATGTCTTTGGTAATCCCACAAAGAAGTCCATGGATATATTCTCCCATTTCCACTCAGGAACTAGTAAAAGCTGAAGCATCCCTTTCGGTAACTTCCGCTCTACTTTAACCTGTTGACAAGTCAAACACTTCATAGTAAAATCAGCAATATCTCTTTTCATTCCATCCCACCAGTAATACTCCCGCGGATCTCTATACATCTTAGTACTGCCAGGATGAACTGAAAACGGAGAACTATGAGATTCACATAACAACTCTCCCTTCAACTTTGAATCACAAGGCACACACAATCTCTTCCCAAATCTCAAAACACAATCATTATCAATGTTGAATTCAGGCAACTTACCCTTCTGAACCAGCTCTACCTTTTTCTGCAACTCACTGTCTTGCTTCTGTGATTGCTTAATTTTGTCTGATAGAGATGATCTCACGGATTCCTGATCCAAAACAGAAGAACTTCCTGCACCAACAATTTATATGCCAAAGTTCATCAAATCAAAAACCAAAGGATCTCGTTCCAAACGTATCATGGTTAATGAAGCATTACATTTTCGACTCAAAGCATCAGCCACTTTTTTTTCCTTTCCCGGATGGTAATGAATTGTACAATCATAATACTTGATTAATTATAGCCATCTCATTTGTCTCATGTTCAATTCTTTCTGAGTGAATATATACTTTAAACTTTTGTGATCGGTATATATTTCACACTTTACTCCATAAAAATGATGCCTCCAAAATTTTAAAGCGAAAACAACAACTGCTAATTCCTAATCATGTGTAGGGTAATTTACCTCATGAGTTTTCAACTGTCGTGAAGCATAAGAAATTACCTGATCATTCTGCATTAGGACACAACCAAGTCCTTTCAATGAAGCATCACTGTAGATAACAAACTCACCATTCCTGGAAGGAAGTGCCAAAACTGGAGCATTCACCAATCTTCTTTTCAACTCCTGAAAACAATCATCACATTCTTTTATCCAGATAAACTTAACACCCTTCTGAGTTATCTTAATCATTGGACTAGATAACCGTGAAAAATTTTCAACAAACCTTCGGTGGTAACCTGCCAAACTAAGAAAACTACGGATCTCGGTTACATTTGTGGGTCTTGTACATTCTTCAACAACTATTGTTTTAGCAGAATCAACAGTTATGCCATCTTTTGAAACAATGTGACCCCGGAAAGAAATTTGTTGTAACCAAAACTCACACTTGCTGAATTTTCCATATAGTTTCTTTTCTTTTATGGATTGCAAGATAACCCTCAAATGACTTTCATGCTCATCTTTACATTTATAAAACACCAAAATATCATCAATAAAAATAACCAACATTTTTCACCTGAGTCAACTGAGCCATTACTGCAACAAACTGTTCAGTTCCAATTCCGAACATCTCAGGTTGCTGATTCGGAAGGTTATTTCCTTCTGTATGCCTTCCCAGAAAATAAGTTCTGTTTCCTCAATGAAAAACCATTCTTAACAAAGAAATATCTTAGGAGAAGCAACATGGTAATCTTCAAATGCTATATCATTTTCAATCATACCATAAATTAATTTATAATTTAACAATTTTCTAACTCCTAAAGATGTCTAAACCGACCTTTGATACCAACTATAAGGCCCCATCCTTAAACCTTACGTAATTTTGAATTAATTGAATAATTCACATTGAGTATCATTTTAGGTTTAGAGTTTTATAGAATTAGAACATAACTATTACATCTCAAAATATTACAATGTAGACACTTATACTAAGTTTCCATAGAATAAAAACTCTTAAAAAGAAACATGTCTAGTTCCATGTTTTATATATCATGACTTTCCATTGATCCCATCCAAGACCCTATTCCATAATAAGTCATATGAAAAACATTTCAAAAAACTTGGGGTGAGCATAAAAAGCTCTGTAAGGGATACACAAAGAATGAAAACTGTTAGTTTATCAAAACAACAAGTAAACCATGTATACTTTATCAAAGTAATACTTTTCACCTTTATGAAGTAGTAAAAACTCTTCACTGAATAAAAGATCATTACTTACCCTTTTGTAACCAAAAGATTACCATAAAACCCATATAAGGAACACAAAACATATAAAGGTGACTTGGGACATAAACATACTTAAGTGGAATAACCACACGGTCGACTTCCATACATACTTAATGGAATATCCATACGGCCGACTTCCATACATACTTAATTGAATAGCCATACGGCCGACTTCCATACCCAGTGCATTGGAGGTTATAACGTAACCACCCGTCCTGGTATTCACGGAACCACCCGTCATATGGTTTATCATGTAACCACCCTTCAAATGTCCAAGTACCATTATAAAAATCATAAGACATAAAACAAATATAATGGAAAGAAAACATTTCCACACTTTGATCACAATATATCACTTAAATACATTGAAATAAAAAATCCATTATAATAACCATTTTCAATACAAAAATACATAAAAGATTATATGGTATTTATTTCATTTTAAAAAAATAATAAGGCTTGTTCAGAAAGCCAAAGACCAAATAATACTCGCGGCGGCGGAAAAGGTCATTGTCACTGCGTACGTTAAAAGAAACATTCCTTTTTGTCATTTTGTAAAACACTTCATCGAAAAATATTCCTTTTGTATAAAAGAAAAATTCAAAGGGGTTTATACACCGTATAAAAGAAAGTTGTGTATAAAACGAAATATGCCTCAATGAAAGGAGATTGAGACGAAGTCCCTTACCTCGGGTCCGACTTGACTCGGTCGTTCTTTAATCTCCTGAATAATAAACATGAGTTAGTTTATACTTGTTTAAGAACCTTTTTCAAGTTCATTATTCCGTTTATATCACTTATTGTCATGTCATGACCACTGTGTAATTCTTTAAGTTAATAACGGTCATTTTAAGGATCATTGGTACTTGAGTCAAAAATAAACCCTTTATAATTACAAGTTGCTTATGTATCAATTATATCCAGAATGGTATTCATGAGGTAGATATCATATATATCATACATATCCAGTAAATTCATGAATTTATAATATTATATTACATTTTGAGGTAAGAAATGAAATGCACCGTTCATGGAGACGGTAAGCCGTACGTACGCATTAACGCTGCTTCCATTTCTATTTCATATTTTATAAAATGGAATCATAATTATATAAAGGTATATAATAATTCCAGTATAATATCATATATAATATCATAACTCCATCCTTTATACGTCCCACATATGGTATTAATGAATCAAATCAATTTAAGAGGGCGGTAGTCCGCACTTCCTTAAATGAAGATATCGCGTTTACCCATAATGGAAACCATAAAGGTATTCCCAAAATGAAAAATACAGAAGCATAAGGAAAACATAAACATATTATATATCATATATAAATATAGTGTCATCTTAATGGCCACCTTTGAATGTGTTAAAAGAATGTGGAACAATCATCGTTTCGGGAGGCCGGAATTCGCCATCCACGGAAACAGTATGTTCTTTAACCATTAGATGTAGGTGTGTGTAACTGTAGCTCAAATCCTTATTATAAAAGCATCCTAGTATACTTAAGACACTGGAGTTGTTACAAAATAAATTAATAAAAAGAGTTTAGGGGGTTGGAGAAGTAAAATAAAACAAAAGGACTCAAGTGAAGACATTACCTTAAAATCGGGTAACTCCCTTTGGTTTGAGCTCAAAGGCTTCCTTGGGAATACTTCTGCCAAATGTGAGGCTTCAAGGAGTAAGAGAGGGATGTGGAGAGACAAAATGGGCAGGGGTTGGCCGAGCCAAAGGCTTTTTAAGTGTGGGTAAGGAGGTAGAGGTGGGGGCCTTTTATAAGAGGAGAGGAGGGGCACTCTTAGAATGTAAAGAAAAGATACATTATTGTAAAATGTGTTTCGGCTTAAAAAGGTACCACATTTATATAATTAGAGGATAAGGTGATAAGGGTTCAAAATATACCCACCCAATAGGTTTTTCACATGTGTAGGTCATAGATTGTACATTATCTTTTCATTTTATTTAAATCCTTTATTAATGAGGTAATCGCTGCATCATCATGATGTCATAAATAATTTAATATATTTAATTTCTAAAAATTAAAAAAAAATATCATGTTGTAGGAAATCGTTTTATCTTTCTATTGAATATTTATTGTCCAAAATCTGACTTGTATAACCCCATGTAAAAACTGTTTTAGTAAAATAACTTATGTTTGTGTCATTTTTACTTTAACATTAAATAAAAAGTTATTTATGTCATATCACTAACAAAGTGGCACCATGGGGTCCCCAAGTTTACCAATGGATAGTCTTGGTCGGCCATGCCACATCCAATAAGGGTAGGACATGTGTCTAGACATTAAATATATTAAATTATTTATTACATCATGATGATGCAACGATTACCTCATTAATAAAGGATTTAAATAAAATGAAATGATAATGTAAAATCTATGACCTACACATGTCCAAAACCTATTGGATGGGTGGATTCCAAACCCTTATAACCATACCCTTGAATTATATCAATGTGGGACCTTTTGAATCTGAAACTCATTTTAAAATAAAGTAACATTTCTTTACTTTCCAAGAGTGCCCTCTTCTCCTCTTATAAAAGGCCCCCACCTCTACCTCCTTACCCACACATCGAAAGCCTTTGGCTCTGCCAACCCCTGCCCATTTTGTCTCTCAACTTCCCTCTTTTACTCCTTGAAGCCTCCATTTGGGCAGAAGTCTTCTCAAAGAAGCCTTTGAGCTCAAACCAAAGGGAGTTACCCGATTTTATGGTAGTGTCTTCACTTGAGTCCTTTTGTTTTATTTTTCTTCTCCAACCCCCTAAACTCTTTTTATTAATTTATTTTGTAAAAACTACAGTATCTTCAATATACCAGGATGTTGTTACAAGAAGTATTCGAGATAAAATTACAGACACCTACATCTAATGGTTAAAGAACATACTGTTTCTGTGGATGGTGGATTTCTGCCTCCCGAAACGATGATTGTTCAAAATTCTTTTAACACCTTCAAAGGTGGCCATTAAGATGACACTATATTTATATATGATATATAATATGTTTATGTATTCCTTAATCTTCTGTATTTTTAATTTTGGGCATACCTTTATGGTTTCCATTATGGGTAAACGCGATATCTTCATTTAAGGAAGTGCGGACTACCGCCCCCTCAAAGTGATTTGATTCGTTAAATACCATATGTGGGATGTTTAAAGGATGGAGTTATGATATTATATATGATATTACACTGGAATTATAATATACCTTTTATATCATTATGATTCCATTCTATAAAATATGAAATAGATATGAAAGTAGCGTTCATGCGTACGTACGGATTACCGTCTCCATGAACGATGCATTTCATTTATTACCTCGAAATGATTATGTATTATTATAAATGCATGTATATAATGGATATATATGATATATATGATATATACATCATGATTATAATTCTGGATATAATGGATACATTAACAACTTGTAATTATAAAGGGTTTATTTTTGACTCAAGTACCAATGATCGTTAAAACGACCGTTATTAAATTAAATAATTACATAGTGTTCATGACATGGAAATAAGTGATATAAAAGGAATAATGAACTTGAAAAAGGTTCTTAAACAAATAGAAATTAACTCAAGTTTATTATTCAGGAGATTAAAGAACGACCGAGTCAAGTCGGACATGAGGTATGGGACTTCGTCTCAATCTCCTTTCATTGAGGCTTATTTTGTTTTATACACAACCTTCTTTTATAAAGTGTATAAACCCCTTTGACTTTTACTTTTATTCAAAAGGAGTATTTTTTATATGATGCGTTTACTAAACGACAAAAGGAAATGTTTTTGTCGTACGTATGCGGTGACAATGACTTCTCTGCCGCCATGACCATTATTTGAGTTTCGGCTTCCTCTACAAGCCATACCTTATTTTTAAAGAAAAATAAATACCATGTTTTAATTTTATTTTATTTTGGTATTGAAAATAGTTTTCATGATGTTTTTATATCAATGTGTTGTATTGATATCTTGTGATTGAAAGGTGGAAATGTTATGTTTCCTTTATGCATGTTTTATGTGATACGATTATGTTGTGGTTCTTGGGCATTATTATGAAGACAGGTGGTTCCGGGATAAAATAAAGGTGTGTGAGCCCGATATAGCTCTCCACTACATTGGGTAACCCGAAGGAGTGAAACGTTAAGGTTTCTCTGAAGAGATTTAGGGAATATACTATGATGGGTATTCCAGACGTAACCAAGAGGGTTACTCCCAACGTAAGAATGATATGAATGCCTCAAGTTACCTTTAAGTCTTATGATTTCTATGATTTTTTCATTATTTGATGAGGTATGTTAAAGTGTTTATGTTTTATGGGTAAAGTATGATTTCATTCTTATGTATATATGAACTTATGTTTCCTTTCCATATTTTTATAACCCATACTGAGGTTTTTATGCTCATCCCAAGTTTTTTTTGAAATGTTTTTCACAGGTCAAGGGAAAGGTACATGATATGATGATAGTGTCAAGGAAATGTCAAGAATGAATCCATGTTTTATTTTAAATATGTTTCCATTGATGGGAAAAAAGAATACTATCTTTATGTAACCACTTTGTTTATATATGGAATGTAATGAAAGTTTTATCATCTAATTCTCTAAAACTCTAAACGTGAAAAGATCCTCAAGGTGTAATCTTGTAATAACTCAATATTAAGTAATTTTTAAGGCTGGGGCCTTATAGTTGGTATCAGAGGTCGGTTTAGATAACTTTAGGAGTTATAATTTTATTAAATGATTATCAAAAAAATATTTGTTTATGGTCAAATTGAAGTGATGTAGCATTTCAAGATTACCATGTTGCTTCAACTAAGACATGTTTGTTCAGAATGGTTTTCCGTAGAGGAAACAGGGAAGCAGTTCTAAGAAGGCATACAGAAGGAAATAACCTTCCAAATCAGCATCCTGAGATGGTTGGAATTGGAACTGAACAGTTTGTTGTAGTAATGGCGCAGTTGACTCAAGCGATAAATGGTGGTGGTATCCATGCACGAGATCAGCCAGATCAACCGCAGAGAAACATGTCCGTGGTGGAACATTTCATGAGGCAACATCCCCCATCATTCAGAGGATCATCTGACCCTGTGTTATATGAAGGGTGGATTAAAGCACTAGAGAAGATTTTCGATGTCATGGGGTGTTCAGACAATCAAAAGGTTAGACTTTCTATTTACTGTTTGGAGGGTGAAGCAGATCAGTGGTGGTCGATGGTTAAAAATATCAGGGACGCTGATGAGATTGATACTCTCGACTAGGATGAATTCAAAGGTATGTTTCTTGAGAAGTATTTTCCGAAGGTTGTTTGACTTAGGATGGAAAAGAAATTCTTGGAATTGAGGCAAGAGGAAGACTCAGTGGCTGCCTATGAAGAGAGGTTCACTCGATTGGCAAGGTATGCTCCTAATTTTATCTGAGACCTTGATAGTAAAATCAATCATTTTTACTCAGGATTAAAGCCAAAATATCGAAGGGCATTAGCTTCTCATGAGTTCAAAAGTTATGAAAAGCTTGTTCGATGTGCTAAGAAGGTGGAAATGGAGTTTTCCAATGATCAAGTGTTCTATAACAACCAGTAGAAGAAGAGACCGTGGTGGCAGGAGAAAGGGAAGAATTATTCAAAAAAGTCTGATGGTAAGAAAACTAAGTTTCCAGTTTGTGATAAATGTGGGAAAAGGCATGCTGGGGAATGTCTTCTGAATTCTGGAATGTGCTACCGATGTGGTATGATGGGACATAAGGCTTGTGATTTCACTGAAAAATATCAAGATGAAGGTAAGACCAAATTTGATTTACAGTTAGTGAAATTTTATAAGTGCAATGAGATGGGTCACTATGCAAATGAGTGTCCGACAAAGAGCTCGAGTGATGGGAAGCAGTTAGACTACAAGCAGAAAGGGGTGGTGAAATCCTTTGCAACTACTTCGGCAAGTGTCAGGCCATAAAATGAAGTTGTATCAGGTACTTTGTTTTTTTTCAGATTATGCCAGTGTGTTGTTTGATTCGGGGTCTATACATTCCTTCATCTCTGAAAACTTTTCTAGTAAAATGGGAATACCGTATCAAGAAATTACTCTTGAACTTTTGGTAAAAACACCTGGGGGAAATGTTGAGGCAAAAAGAAGTTATAAGAATCTTCATATCCTTATCTGTGGAAAGAACCTACTTGCAAACCTTATTGTTCTACCTCTAGTAGAGTTTGATGTTATCCTGGGTATAGATTGGCTCTCTATTTACCATGCTATGATTCACTGTAGAGGTAAAGAAGTTTCTTTTTATAAAGAATTTCATTTTGCATACAAGAATGAACCCTTACTGTTGATAACATATCAAGAGGCCGAGAAACTTGTAAAAGATGGAAATTAATGTTACATTGCACACATCGTTGAAAGTAAAGGAACTGTTCGGATTAATGATGTGCCAGTGGTAAATGAGTATCATGATTCTTTTCCTGATGAGTTGCCTGGAATAATACCAGATCGGGAAGTTGAATTTACTGTTGACTTAGTTCCTGATGCTAATCCAATTTCAAAACCCCCTTATCGAATGGCTCAAATTGAACTTTTAGAGTTGAAGGAGCAATTGCATGATTTATTAGAGAAAGGTTTCATTCGACCTAGCACGTCACCATGAGGTGCTCCTATTTTATTTGTTAAAAAGAAATATGGTTCTATGAGACTTCTCTTTGATTATAGAGCCTTGAATAACATCACTATTAAGAACAAATATCCTTTGCCTAATATCGATGATTTGTTTGATCAGCTCCAGGGAGCTTAGTTTTTTTTCAAAGATTGACCTGAGATCGGGGTACCATCAGCTGACGGTAAAGGAATCAGATGTTCTGAAGACTGTGTTTCGTACAAGATATGGCCATTATGAATTTTTAGTAATGCCTTTTGGGCTAACCATTGCACCTTTTGTATTCATTGACTTAATGAATATAATTTTCCATGAGATCTTGGATAAGTTTGTGGTGGTTTTCATTGATGATATTTTGGTGTTTTCTAAAAGTAAAGAGGAGCATGAAAGACATTTAAGGGTTATTTTGCAAACCTTAAAAGAAATGAAATTGTATGGGAAATTCAGAAAGTGTGAGTTTTGGTTGCAACAAATTTCTTTCCTTGGTCACATTATTTCTAAAGATGGGATAACTGTTGATCCTGCAAAAACAAAGGTTGTTGAAGAATGGCCAAGACCCACAAATGTAACTGAGATTCGTAGCTTCCTTGGTTTGGCAGGCTATTACCGAAGGTTTGTTAGAAATTTTTCATGGTTATCTAGTCCAATGACTAAGCTAACTCGGAAGGGTGTTAAGTTTATCTGGACAAAAGAATGTGATGATTGTTTTCAGGAGTTGAAAAGAAGATTGGTGAATGCTCCAGTTTTGGCACTACCTTCCAGAAATGGTGAGTTTTTTATCTATAGTGATGCTTCATTAAAAGGACATGATTGGTGAATGATCAGGTAATTGCTTATGCTTCACGACAGTTGAAAACTAGTGAGGTAAATTACCCTACTCATGATTTGGAATTAGCTACTGTTTTTTTCGCTTTAAAAATATGGAGGCATCATTTGTATGGAGTAAAATGTGAAATATATACCGATCACAAAATTTTAAAGTATATATTCACTCAGAAAGAATTGAACATGATACAAACGAGATGGCTAGAATTAATCAAAGATTATTATTGTACAATTCATTACCATCTGGGAAAGGCAAATAAAGTGGCTGATGCTTTGAGTCGAAAAGGTAATGCTTCATTAACCATGCTAAGTTTGGAACGAGATCCTTTGGTTTTTGATTTTATGAACTTTGGAATAGAAGTTGTTGGTGCAGGAAGTTCTTCTTTTTTGTGTCAGGTATCAGTGAGATCATCTCTATCAAAAAAAATTAAGAAAGCACAGAACCAAGACAGTGAGTTGTAGAAAAAGGTAGAGCTGGTTCAAAAGGGTAAGATTCCTGAATTCAACATTGATAATGATTGTGTTTTGAGACTTGGGAAGAGATTGTTTGTGCCTTGTGATTCACAATTGAAGAGAGAGTTGTTATGTGAAGCTCATAGTTCTCCGTTTTCAGTTCATCCTGGCAGTACTAAGATGTATAGAGATCTGTGGGAGTAGTACTGGTGGGATGGAATGAAAAGAGATATTGCTGATTTTACTGTGAAGTGTTTGAATTGTCAATAGGTTAAAGCAGAGTGGTAGTTACCGAAAGGGATGCTTCAACCTTTACCAGTTCCAGAGTGGAAATGGGAGAATATATCCATGGACTTCGTTGTGGGTTTGCCGAAGACCCCTCGAGGTAATAATGCAATCTGGGTTCTTGTTGATCGCTTGACTAAATCTTCTTATTTCCTTGCTATACGAGATACTTTCTCTCTAGATCAACTTTCCCGTTTGTATCTTAAAGAGATAGTCAGGTTAAATGGAGTTCCTCTCTCTATTGTATCTGACCGTGATCTCAGGTTCACTTCTAACTTTTGTAAAGGCCTTCAGAAGTCGTTGGGTACTGAATTAAATTTTAGTACAACTTTTCATCCTCAATCAGATGGGCAGTCAGAACGAATGATCCAGACTTTGGAGGATATGCTACGTGCTTGTTTTATTGATTATCAATGAAGTTGGGACCAGAATTATAGCATCCCGCCTTTTTATCACTTAAACATTCATTACATTTTACAAAACCGAGGATCTTTATGGTTTAGTGTCTTGGAAACCGGGAACTTAAAACATGAAAACATAAAAAATTATTCCTAAACACTTGAAAGTCTTCTACTCATGTTCATCCTGGGTTCATTACTGCATCTCATAACCTGGAGACATACATCAAAAGAAAGGGTGAGCAGAAGGCCCAGTAAGGGAAACAAGAGAAACATTTTACATGTGAACTTGAGATACTTCAATAAGGTCATGAAAAGAACGTTAAGGCATGAGAAAGAAATCATGAGGCATATCATAATAAAAATAAATTTTTTATAACTTTAAGATGTGGCTAAATCATTTAACATAGAAAATCATGAACATATCACCAAGGTCCATCCCCAAGGTGTTATTTGAAAATTACAATGGTTATTCACCAAGATATCGTGAAAATTGTAATCTCTAGTGGTTACATCATTACCCAATGCATTGGAGCGCTATCTGGGCGCACCCCTGACATGTCTTTATTATCATGTGAGCCACATATATCATCATCAATCATTTCATAAACAACCCATATAGCATAAAAGAAATGGGTTTCATTTTATAATCATAACGTTTCAAAAACTGCTTTAAAGACATGATCTTTGGGTCACTTTAATCCCAAGGAAGGGGAGAGCGGGTCTCATGTATGTGAATCCCATAATTTAAAATAACAAATTTTGGTATATATGTGAATACCCCTTTTAAATAAAGATCTTTGAGTATTCACTTAATAAAATAAAATTACTTTATAAAAAGAGATAGAAATTTTGAGACGGAAATTCTGAAGCATAACGGCTATGTTTCGGGGTTTTAGAAAACATTGAAAAGAGAGGGGACATGGTTCAACACTCATAAATGACCCATAAAACAGTAGAGGGACATAATATAAAGGATTTGAGAACATGGTAACGAAATTTGAATGATATACCATATGAAATGAAGAACATAAAAGGAAGACCAAAATATGTTTTCTCTTATGAAAATTCGGCAGCCCAACGATGTCACTTAAACTTCAACAAAAATGAATTGACAAGATTAAATAGGGTCTCTCATCATATGAAAATAAGAGTTCAGTATGATAGATATAGAGATCATAACCCAACATAATAAAAAGGAACTTGAAAGACTTGACATGAAAATGGATCTTGAAAACGAGAAGGGTGAAAGAGTCTCTTAAAAATTCGGCTGCCTAACGGCGCCACTTAAAACTTCAAAATACTGAATTGAAGAGATCAAATAGGGTCTCTCATCATATTAACATAAGAGATAATTATGATAGATATAGAGATCATACCCCAACATAAAAAGGAACTTGAAAGACATGACATGAAAATAGATCTTTGAAAAAATGAGAAAGGTGAATGACTCCCTTAAAAATTCGGCAGCCTAACGGCGCCACTTAAAACATGAAAATACTGAATTGAAGAGATAAAATAGGGTCTCTCATCATATGAACATAAAATATCAGTATGATATATTTAGATATCATACCCCAAAAAATTAAAATGGAACTTGAAATACTTGACATTAAAGTAGAACTTTGAAAAATGAGAAAGGTCAACGAATCCCTTAAAAATTCGACAGCCTAACGACGCCACTTTAACATTCTTAAAATGAAATGAGGAGAGAAAGTGGGGGTATCTCATAATATGAACATGAAAAAGAAATTATGATGAATATAAAAGAACATCATCCAACATAAGAGCATGGACCATAAAAGAAATGACATAAAATAGATTACTTGAAAAGAAAGAGGGAGGTAGGATCCCTTACCTTAAAACGTAACTCTTAAAACTCAATGGTTTGGACCTTGAGGGCTTAAGGGCACCTTGGGAGGACTCATTGGGAGGTAAGAAGACCAGAAATTCGTTGAGAATGATTTTGGAGTCTAAAGGATGAGAGAATGTCTTGGTATTTATAGGGAAAGTGAGGGGACAAGGCATTAATGGCTAAGGGACACCTCATAAGTGAGTTTCTCAAAACCATGTGCTCTCCCAAGATATTTCCCATGAAGTTAGGACACATGGGGCCCCCAATACAAAAACTCATCACCTTTGGTCGCCCAACCCATAAAATATCTCATGACATCATCATGACACAGTTATGATGTCATTAAACATACCGAAACCCTAAAACTGTATTTTTACTATTCACTAAAAATTCAACTTTCTCTGAAAAATCCCAAAATTTCACCTTAACCAAATATCAATGCTCTGATTTCAAAAATTAACTCCATTTTATAAAACTAATTTTCTAAATATTTTTAATTTATTTTTTAAATAAATACACTATTCACCGAAAATTCATTTTTTTCCGAAAAAACCCAAAATTTACCTTAACATAATATCGATGCTCTGAGTTCAAAAATGAAATCCATTTTATAAAAATAATTTTATAAATATTTTTAGTTAAATTTTTAATTAAATAACATTATTCACCTGAAAAAACTAATACTTGAATAATAATATATGAAACCGTTATTTAACCATTTTATTGAATCACATTTCTTAATCAAGGTGCCTAGATTATATTAATGCGTTATTGAAGTAAGATTACTAATCCATTTGGTCACATTACTAATCCTAAGCATAAAATCACTGTTCCTAATTTACTATTCATCAAAAATCATGTTGATCTCATTAGACTCTAAATTTCATAATGAACATAATTGTAGAAGACCATTTTTTGAAAACCATTACACATTTTTAATTATTTAAGGTTTTCATAAACATTTTTAAAATATCCTTTTTCTAAAATTCATCATAAATATGCATATTATATATATCCGTTCATTTGAAAATTCATAAAGTTCATCATAAGAAAAATCAGAATTTTTATTTAAAACAGAGGATTACACAAGGTAGTTACGGTCTCCATACATAGCCCCTTATCACACCAGCATAGGACCAAAGTGTATTGTGCACTAAGGTGAGAGAATCTGAGGGAGGTTCGGCCAACATCGCACGAGTAGTAATTTCTATTAGTTTGAACTTCTCACGAAGGCGATCCCATTCTAGCTTCACACGATGAAGTTCAGCTTGGGTTTGGTCCAGAGCAAAGCCCAGTGGTGCTAACTCCTTCCCAAGTTCTGTTAGATGGGCTTCGATCGGTCCAAGACTACTGGGTGAGGCCATCGAATATTATTTATATATTAATTAACCAAGATTACTTGTATTTAGAGACAATAATCAAAACGTTTAGTTTCCAGCGGTCATATTGACCAATGGTCATATAACAGTCAAAAACCCAACGGTCTCATTTTAATTATACTCATGTTATCAAATGAAACATTTTTGTTGAGTATAAAAAAATTAAAATAACACAAAAAATTAGGAAACAAGATTTATTCAGAATTTCAGGTCGTTACAATCTTCCCCCATTAAGAAATTGCGTCCTCGCAATTTTTAAAACTGGGTTTTGATATTTCATTGAAAGTCCTACATCAGAAAAGGAGTCAGTAAAACTATTACTTTAAATGAAAGAAAAGGAAGTACAAAGGTCACCCAAGTTAACCCACACTAGGATTCAATGTAGGAAAACATGCACATGGAGGAGAAAACAAAGGGTCAAGTTCTAAGGGAGAGTGATAGAGAACATGATTAGGAGAAAGTTAACCATAAGAAAATCCCAAACTTATGATGTGTGTATACGGTCTTTGATTACCTTGTAGGAAACATAAACCAACAAGGTTTTTGTTTTACGTTTCTTTTCATAATTTTGAGGAATTCATTTACTACATAGAACAAAAATATAAGGAAATATACCTACCCTCATGTAGAGTTTCATCCTTTAATAAGTTTCTACCAAAACTAATCTTTTCTCCAAATGATGAGCATTCAAAACTACTTAGTCTCATCAAAACACAAGAATAATCTTCTAGAGAATCGCGTATTCCAAAAAAGAAAAACTATCTATCTTTAAACATTTATCCCAAAAATAGAAAGGGTAAGATAAAACAACTCTTCAAAAAGAAAGAATCCCATAGGAATGGAAACTACTTTTAAATCTTCAATGTTTCATGGTACTACCCAAATTTCATCATAGACCATTCCATAAATAATGGTTCTTAAAATTACTCAAAATAAACCAAACTAAGATTGAAACCCAAATACAAGAAGGATTTGATAACATAGTCTTCCAAAATAAACATCATTGTTCATCTCCAAACAACATCAACCACTCCTAACATCTTATAAAAAAGGTAGATAACCTAAACATATTTTACCAAAGATAGGTTAATCATTTCCATAAGTAACATAAATTTCTATAATTCCACCTTAAATTCATCGATTCTTCAAAATATAAGTCAACCTTACTCCTCAATGAAAATATCATAGTAATCTATTTACCTCGATCATATAGGGTCCCCAAAATAGTGAACATCTTCCAAAATAATAATCATCTTTTAATCCCCTAATAATCTCTGTCATATTATTATGGCAATCTTTACATTTCCTATCACATTGGTTGTTGGGACATGTTCTTCCATTTCCCGCCATTAACTACGAAAAGAAAGTACAATTAGGGGCTTGAATACTTAGCCAATAATCATGAAAAGGAACTCAAAGAATATAAGGATAACTTGTATAAGAAAAGTATACCCTAACTTCTGATCCCCTAGGTTCCCATCTAGGTTATCCATGATCATATATTCTTATGTGAACCTTTATTTTATTTTATCTTTCTTCCTTTAACAATGGTTCATACTAAGCTTATGAATTTACCAAATCATATCCCCCGGGAGTGTTGTAACCAAGAGTGCAGCAAGGCCCGTTGTCATGTACCAGTTCCCGTTTGAGTCTAGCTCAAAGCGGATTTTTCGGGTTTTACCCCTATGTACATCTGTTCCAGAGCCACCTCTACCTGCTCATATCCAGACAGGGATGTATTTTCTTGGCAACAATTACTCAATACTCACCAAAATACCAGGAAGATTTCCTATATATAAACATTTATATAGGATTCTTCCTAAAGATTTCATATCCTAATTTCCACAAATAACTAAACCATCCTTTTATACCAACAATAGCATCCCGCCTTTTTATCACATAATCTTTCATTACATTTTACAAAACCGAGGATCTTTAAGGTTTAGTGTCTTGGAAACCAAGAACTTAAAACATGAAAACATAAAACATTATTCCTAAACACTTGAAAGGCTTCTCCTCATGTTCATCCTAGGTTCATTACTGCATCACATAACCTGGGGACATACATCAAAAGAAAGGGTGAGTAGAAGGCCCAGTAAGGGAAACAAGAGAAACATTTTACATGTGAACATGAGATACTTCAATAAGGTAATGAAAAGAACTTTAAGGCATGAGAAAGAAATAATGAGGCATATCATAATAAAAATAAAATTTTTCATAACATTAAGATGTGGCTACATCATTTAACATAGACAATCATGATCATATCACCAAGGTCCATCCCCAAGGTGTCATTTGAAAATTACCAAGGTTATTCACCAAGATATCGTGAAAATTGTAATCTCTAGTGGTTACAATTTTACCCAATGCATTAGAGCGCTATCTGGGCGCACCCCTGATATGTCTTTATTATCATGTGAGACACATATATCATCATCCATCATTTCATAAACAACCCATATAGAATAAATGAAATGGGTTTCATTTCATAATCATAACGTTTCAAAAACTCCTTTAAAGACATGATCTTTACGTCACTTAAAACCCACGGAAGGGGATAGCGGGTCTCATGTATGTGAATCCCAGAATTTAAAATAACAAATTTTGGTATATATGTGAATACCCCTTTTAAATAAATATCTTTGAGTATTCACTTAATAAAATAAAAGTACTTTTGAAAAACAGAGAGACATTTTGAGATGGAAATTCTGAAGCATAACGGCTATGTTTCAGGGTTTTAGAAAACATTGAAAAGAGAGGGGACATGGGCCAAAACTCATAAATGACCTATAAAATAGTAGAGGGACAGAATATAAAGGATTTTAGAACATGGTAATGAAATTTGAAAGATATACCATATGAAATGAAGAACATGAAAGGAAGACAAAAATAAGATTTCTCTTATGAAAATTCGGCAGCCCAACGACATCACTTAAACTTCAACAAAAATGAATTGACAAGATCAAATAGGGTATCTCATAATATGAACATAAGATTTCAGTATGATAGATATAGAGATCATACCACAGCATAATAAAAAGGAACTTGAAAGACTTGACATGAAAATGGATCTTGAAAACGAGAAGGGTGAAGCAATCCCTTAAAAATTCGGATGCCTAACGACGCCACTTAATACTTCAAAATACTGAATTGAAGAGATCAAATAGGGTCTCTCATCATAAGAACATAATAGATCAGTATGATATATATAAATATCATACCCCAACATAAAAAGGAACTTGAAATAATTGACATGAAAATAGATCTTTGAAAAAATGAGAAAGGTGAACGAGTCCCTTAAAAATTCGGCAGCCTAACAGTGCCACTTAAAACCTCAAAATATTGAATTGAAGAGATAAAATAGGGTCTCTCATCATATGAACATAAAATATCAGTATGATAGATTTAGATATCATACCCCAAAAAACTATAAAGGAACTTGAAATACTTGACATGAAAGTAGAACATTGAAAAATGAGAAAGGTGAACGAATCCCTTAAAACTTCAGCAGCCTAACGACGCCACTTTAACATTCTTAAAATGAAATGATGAGAGAAATAGGCGGTCTCTCATAATATGAACATTAAAAAGACATTAGGATGAATATAAAATAACATCCTCCAACATAAGATCATGGAGCATAAAATAAATGACATAAAAGAGATTACTTGAAAAGAAAGAGGGAGGTAGGATCCCTTACCTTAAAACGTAACTCTTAAAACTCAAAGGTTTGGACCTTGAGGGCTTGGGGGAACCTTGGTAGGACTCCTTGGGAGGTAAAGAGACCCTAACATCTTTGAGAATGATTTTGGAGTCTAAAGGATGAGAGAATGGCTTGGTATTTATAGGGAAAGTGAGGGGACAAGGCATTAATGGCCAAGGGACACCTCATAAGTGAGTTTCTCAAAACCATGCGCTCTCCCAAGATATTTCCCATGAATTTAGGACACATGGGGCCCCCAATAAAAAACTTCATCACCTTTGGTCGGCAAAACCATAAAATATCTCATGACATCATCAGGACACAGTTATGATGTCATTAAACATACCGAAACACTAAAACTGTATTTTTACTATTCACTGAAAATTCAACTTTCTCAGAAAAAACCCAAAATTTCACCATAACCAAATATCAATGCTCTGATTTCAAAAATTAACTCCATTTTATAAAAATAATTTTCTAAATATTTTTAATTTATTTTTTATATAAATACACTATTCACCAAAAATTCAGTTTTTTTCAGAAAAAACCCCAAAATTTACCTTAACATAATATCGATGCTCTGAGTTCAAAAATGAAATACATTTTATAAAAATAAATTTCTAAATATTTTTAAATAAATTTTTAATTAAAAAACACTATTCACCCGAAAAAACTAATACTTGAATAATAATATATGAAACCGTTATTTAACCATTTTATTGAATCACATTACTTAATCAAGGTGCCTAGATTATATTAATGCTTTATTTAAGTGAGATTACTAATCCATTTTGTTAAATTACTAATCCTAAGCATAAAATCACTATTCATAATTTACTATTCATAAAAATCATGTTGATCTCATTAGACTCTAAATTTCATACTGAACATAATTTTAGAAGACCATTTTTTGAAAATCATTACTCATTTTTAATTATTTAATTATTACATAAACATTTTTAAAATATCCTTTTCCTAAAATTCATAAAAAATATGCATACTATATATATCCAGTCATTTGAAAATTCATAAACTTCATCATAAGAAGAAATCAAATTTTTTATTTAAAACAAGGATTACACAAGGCAGTTACGGTCTCCTTACATAGCCTCTTATCACACCAGCATAGGACCTAAGTGTAAGGTGCGCTATGGTGAGAGAATCTGAGGGAGGTTCAGCCAACATAGCATGAGTAGTAATTTCTATCAGTTTGAACTTCTCACGAAGGTGATCCCGTTCTAGCTTCACACGATGAAGTTTAGCTTGGGTTTGGTCCAGAGCAAAGCCCAATGGTGCTACCTCTTTCCCAAGTTCTGTTAGATGGGTGTCGATAGGTCCAAGACTATAGGGTGAGGCCATCAAATCTTCTATATATATTAATTAACCAAGATTACTTGTATTTAGGGACAATAATCAAAACGTTTAGTTTCAGCGGTCATATTGACCAATGGTCATATAACAGTCAAAAACACAACGACCTCATTTTAATTATACTCATGTTATCAAATGAAACATTTTTGTTGAGTATAAAAAAAATAAAATAACACACAAAATTAGGATACAAGATTTATTCAGAATTTCAGGTCGTTACAAGAATCATTCTTTGGTTGAATTTTCTTATAATAACAGTTCTCATTCCAGTATATGGATGGCACCATTTGAGGCGTTATATGGGAAGCGGTGTCGAACTCCAGCTTTCTAGGATGAAGTGGGTGAAAGGAAGTTGATGGGGCCAGAATTGGTAGAAGAGATGGCAGAAAAAGTTCAGCTGATTCAGAAACACATGAGAACAACTCATAGTAGGCAGAAGAGTTATGCGGACAACAGGAGGAAGGATCTCTCTTTTGAGGTAGGTGATCATGTTTTTCTCAAAGTATCACCATGGAAAAGTGTGATGCGATTTGGTAAGAAAGGAAAGCTAAGTCTAAGGTTCGTTGGACCATATAAAATTCTGGAGAGAGTTGGATCAGTTTCTTACCGAGTGGCTTTACCTCCGAGTTTATCTCAGGTACACAATGTTTTTCATTTTTCGATGCTGAGAAAGTATATGCCAGATCCATATCATGTTTTGAGTCCAAAGGTAGTTTCACTGGAAGAGAACCTATCTTATGAGGAACAACCGGTCCAGATTCTTGGCAACAGGGAGCAAGTGATACGGAATAAGGTGATTAACCAGGTAAAGGTTTTGTGGAAAAGACACATGATAGAAGAGGCAACATGGGAATCTGAAAATGCAATGACGGATAAGTAGCCCCATTTATTCGGTAAGTGAATAAATTGCGGGGACGCAATTTTCTAAAGTGGGAAGGATGTAACATCCCAAGTAAGTAATGAATAATAGATATTTTTATCTATGTCTATTAATGAATTAGATAGTGTTTTAGAGGCTTAAAATGAAAATAAATCCAATCTTAAGCAAGGAATATACTAATATTTTTAAAAGATTGTTTTACTGCCCTTTGATGGAAAACCATTTTTAAATATATCTTTTGACAATTTTATAAGCTATTTTCATCAAAATAAACTTATTCTTTTTGATTGGGACATCAAAATTTACTTTGTGTGATTTTTTGGTATTTTTCCGATAAAGTTCATTTTTTAATGAATAGTGAAAGATGTTGTATTTTAATTCAAAACCTCTTTTTAATGTAATTTATTTATATTATTAGATTATCTTTTTAATTGGTTTTGAAGTGAAATTATAATATATTTTTACCATTTAATCTAATGGTGGTCATTGGAATCAGTTTCACTTTGAAATTGGACTTAAACTAGTGTCAATCTTTTGATACTTATTATTTCATAAAAACACGCTATTTGGTCTGACAGCGGGAATTAATTATTAAATTAATTAATGCAACTTATATGTTTTGAATTTTGTAAAATAGACAAAATTTTTGAATTCATAATATCAAATATAGCTTAGGGTGAAGTTTTGGTATTTTTCTGAAAAACGTCAATTTTTGATGAATAGTGAAAACACTAAGTGGTACTTAAAAATCTGATTTTTTGTTTAAATTACATTTTACCACTTCTGTGATTTAATTTTAAAAAATCTGACATACATGGTTGTCATTAATAAGTAAAATGTGGTTCAATTAGATTAAAATAATTTTTTGGTGAATAGTAACTTTTATGTTTTTAATCGCGATTAGTGGTAATTAGTGTAGTTTAAGGTAAAATTAATGTTTTTATAATATGAAATGAGCTTGAAACATATCATACCCTAATTGGATGTGTCATGGACGACCAATACAATCCATGGGTCAACTTGGGGACCCCATGGAGCCACTTTGGTTGGGAAATGACATAAATAACTCTTCATTTAATGTAAATGTAAAAATGACACAAACATGAGATGTTTTACTAAAAAAATTTTTACATGGGGTTATACAAGTCATATTTTTGACTATAAATATTCATTAGAAAGATAAAAAAATTTCATACATCATGACAGTTTTTTTATAATTTTTAGACATTAAATATATGAAATTATTTATGACATCATGATGATACAACGATTACCTCATTAATAATCGATTTAAATAAAATGAAATGATAATGTAAAATCTATGACCTAAACATGTCCAAAACCTATTGGATGGGTGGATTTCGAACCCTTATCACCTTACCCTCAAATTATTTCAATGTGGGACCTTTTGAATCCGAAACTCATTTTGAAATAAAGTAACATTTCTTTACTTTCCAAGAGTGCCCCTCCTCTCCTCTTATAAAAGGCCCCCACTCTACCTCCTTAGCCACACTTCCAAAGCCTTTGGATAGGCCAACCCCTGCCCATTTTGTCTCTCCACTTCCCTCTATTACTCCTTTAATCCTTAATTTGGGCAGAAGTCTTCCTAAGAATGCCTTTGAGCTCATACCAAAGGGAGTTACCCGATTTTAAGGTATTGTCTTCACTTGAGTCCTTTTGTTTTATTTTGCTTCTACAACCCCCTAAACTCTTTTTATTCATTTCTTTTGTAACAACTACAGTATCGTAAATATACCAGTATGTTGTTATAAGATGTATTCGAGCTACACTTACACACACCTACATCTAATGGTTAAAGACAATACTGTTTTCGTAGATTGTGAATTTCTGCCTCCCGAAACGATGATTGTTCAAAATTCTTTTAACACCTTAAAAGGTGGCCATTAAGATGAAAATATATTTATATATGATATATAATATGTTTATATTTTCCTTAAGCTTCTGTATTTTTCATTTTGGGCATACCTTTATAGTTTCGATTATGGGTAAACACGATATCTTCATTTAAGGAAATGTGGACTACCGCCCCATCAAAGTGATTTGATTCGTTAAATACCATATGTGGGACGTATAAAGGATGGAGTTATGATATTATATATGATATTACACTGAAATTATAATATACCTTTATATAATTATGATTCCATTGTATAAAATATGAAATAGAAATGAAAGTAGCGTTCATGCGTATGTACGGCTTACCGTCTCCATGAACGGTGCATTTCATTTTTTACCTCTAAATGATTATGTAATATTATAAATGCATGTATATACTGGATATATATGATATATATGATATATACATCATTATTATAATTCTGGATATAATGGATACATGAACAACTTGTAATTATAAAGGGTTTATTTTTGACTCAAGTACCAATGATCGTTAAAACGACCGTTATTAACTTAAATAATTACATAGTGTTCATGACATGGCAATAAGTGATATAAAAGGAATAATGAACTTGAAAAAGGTTCTTAAACGAGTAGAAATTAACTCAAGTTTATTATTTATGAGATTAAAAAACGACCGAGTCAAGTCAGACCCGAGGTATGGGACTTCTTCACAATCTCCTTTCATTGAGGCATATTCTGTTTTATACACAACCTTCTTTTATACAGTGTATAAACCCCTTTGACTTTTACGTTTATTCAAAAGGAATATTTTTTATTTGAGGCGTTTACTAAATGACAAAAGGGAATGTTTTTGTCGTACGTATGCGGCGACAATGAATTCTCCGCCGCCGTGACCATTATTTGAGTTTCGGCTTCCTCTACAAGCCATACCTTATTTTTAAAGAAAAATAAATACCATGTTTTAATATTCTTTTATTTTGGTATTGAAAATGGTTTTAATGATGTTTTTATATCAATGTGTTGTATTTATATCTTGTGATTGAAAGGTGGAAATGTTATGTTTCCATTATGCATGTTTTATGTGATACCATTATGTTGTGGTTCTTGGGCATTATTATGAAGACGAGTGGTTCTGTGATAAACTAAGGGCGGGTGAGCCCGATATAGCTCTCCAATGCATTGGGTAATGTGAAGAAGTGAAACGTTAAGGTTTATATGAAGAGATTTAGGGAATATACTGTGATGGATATTCCAAACGTAACCAAGAGGGTTACTCCCTACGTAAGAATGTTATGAATGCCTCAAGTTACCTTTACGAAAATTCGGCAATCTAACGACGCCAATCAAAACTTCCAAAATGAATTGATAAGAGAAAATAGGGTCTCTCATCATATGAACATAAAAATTACAGTAATATTAATATAAAATAACATCCCAATCATAAGAAAGATTAGCTTAAAATGAATGACATAAAAGAGTGTACTTAAAAAGAAAGAGAGGTGTAGGATCCCTTACCTCGGGTCCGACTTGACTCGATCATTCTTTAACGTCCTGAATAATAAACATGAGTTAATTTCTACTTTTTTAAGAACATTTTCAAGTTCATTATTCCGTTTATATCACTTATTACCATGTTATGAACATTATGTAGTCATTTGAGTTAATAACGGTCATTTTGTCGTTATTTGGTACTTGAGTCAAAAGTGAACTTCTTATATTTACAAGTTGTTCACGTAGTCAAACATCCATTATTTCAAGAATGATATTCATGATTTATATGCCATATATTTAATATATATCCAGTATATACATGCATTTATAATATTACATAATTATTTAGAGGTAAGAAATGAAATGCACCGTTCATGGAGACGGTAAGCCGTACGTATGCATGAATGCTTCTTCCATTTATATTTCATATTTAATGGAATTAAAACATAATGATACATAATAGTATTTTAATTCCAGTATGGTATCATATATAATATCATTAAATATATCCTTTATACGTACCACATATGGTATTAACGAATCAAATCACTTTGAGGGGGCGGTAATCCGCACTTCCTAAAATGAAGATATTGCGTATACCCATAATGGAATCCATAAAGGTATGACATAAATGAAAAATACAAAAGCTTAAGGAAAACATAAACATATTATATATCATATATAAATATATTTTCATCTTAATGGCCACTATTGAAGGTGTTAAAAGAATGTTGAACAATCATCGTTTCGGGAGGCAGAAATTCGCCATCCACGGAAACCGTATGTTCTTTAACCATTAGATGTAGGTGTGTGTAAGTGTAGCTCGAATCCTTCTTATAAAAACATTATAGTATATTGAAGATACTGGAGTTGTTCCAAAATAATTGAATAAAAAGAGTTTAGGGGGTTGGATAAGTAAAATAATACCAAAGGACTCAAGTGAAGACATTACCTTAAAATCGGGTAACTCCCTTTAGTTTGAGCTCAAAGGCGTCCTTGGGAAGACTTCTTCCCAAAGTGAGGCTTCAAAGAGTAATAGAGGGATGTGGAGAGAAAAAATGGTCAGGGGTTGGCCGAGCCAAAGGCTTTGTAAGTGTGGGTAAGGAGGTAGAGGTGGGGGCCTTTTATAAGAGGAGAGGAGGGGCACTCTTGGAAAGTAAAGAAATGTTACTTTATTTTAAAATGATTTTCGGATTAAAAAGGTCCCACATTGATATAATTTGAGGTTAAGATGATAAGGGTTCGAAATACACCCATCCAATAGGTTTTGGAAATGTGTAGGTCATATATTTTACATTATCATTTCATTTTATTTGAATCCTTTATTAATGAGGTAATCGTTGCATCATCATGATGTCATAAATAATTTAATTTATTTAAAGTCTAAAAATTATAAAGAAAATATCATGATGTAGGAAATATTTTTATATTTCCAATTACTATTTATATTCAAAATTTTGACTTGTATAGCCCCATTTAAAAATTGTTTTATTAAAACAACTCATGTTTGTGTCATTTTTACTTTAACATTAAATAAAAAGATATTAATGTCATTTTCCTACCAAAGTGGCACCATGGGGTCCCCAAGTTGACCCATGGAGTGTCTTCGTCGTCCATGACACATCCAATTAGGGTAGGACATGTGTCAAGGTCATTTAATATTATTAAAAAATTATTCTTACCTTAAATTACACTAATTACCTCTAATCGCGATTAAAAACTTAAAACTTACTATTCACAAAAAAATTATTTTAATCCCATTGAACCAAATTTTACTTATTAATGACAACCATGTATTTAGGATTTTTTAAATTCAAAACACAGATGTGGTAAAATTTCATTTAAACGGAAAATACTGTTTTTATAAGTACCACTTAGTGGTTTCACTATTCATCAAAAATTGATGTTTTTCAGAAAAATACCAAAACATCACCCTAAGTTATATTTGATATTCCCAATTCAAAAATTATGTTTATTTTAAAAAATTCAAAACATATAAGTTAAATTAATTAATTTAATAATTAATTCCCGCTGTCAGAGAAAATAGCATGTTTTTATGAAACAATAAGTATCAAAATATTGACACTAGTTTAAGTCCAATTTCAAAGTGAAATTAATTCCAACGACCACTATTGGATTAAATGGGAAAAAATATTCTAATTTAACTTTAAAACAAATTCAAAAGATAATCTAACCATATAATTAAATTATATGAAAAAGCGGTTTTGATGTAAAATGCAGTATTTTTCACTTTTCATTAAAAAATGAACATTGTCAGAAAAATACCAAAACATTATCCAATGTAAATTTCAATGTCCCAATCATAAATAATAAGTTTATTTTTTCAAATAGAGTTTATGGAATTGTAAAAAGTTTGATTTAAAAATGGTTTGCCATCAAAAGGCAGTAAAACAATCTTTTAAAAATATTAGTGTATTTCATGCTTAAGATTGGATTTATTCTCATTTTAAGCCTCTAAAACACTATCTAATTCATTAATAGACATAGATAAAAATATATATTATTCATTACTTACTTGGGATGTTACATCCTTCCCCCCTTTATAAAATTGCATCCCCGCAATTTATTTACTTATCAAATAAGTGGGGGTATTTAGCCCTCATTTCATTTTCAGATTCCCATGTTGCCTCTTCCATCAGGTCGTTTTTCCACAATACCTTTACCAGATTAATCACCTTATTCTGTAACACTTTCTACCTGTGGTCAAGAATATGGACCGGTTGTTCCCCCTAAGATAGGTTCTCTTCCAGCCGAACTACCTCTGGACTCAAAACATGAGATGGATCGGGCATATACTTTCTCAACATCGAAACATGAAAAACATTGTGTACCTGAGATAAACTCAGAGGTAAAGCCACTCTATAAGAAACTGATCCAACTCTCTCCAGAATTTTATATGGTCCAATGAACCTTGGACTCAGCTTTCCTTTCTTACCAAATCGCATCACACTTTTCCATGGTGATACTTTGAGAAAAACATGATCACCTGCCTCAAAAGAGAGATCCTTCCTCCGGTTCTCTGCATAACTCATGTGCCTGCTCTGATCTATTCTCATGTGTTTCTGAATCAGCTGAACTTTTTATGCCATCTCTTCTACCAATTCTGGTCCCATCAGCTTCCTTTCACCCACTTCATCTCAAAATGCTGGAGTTCGACACCGCTTCCCATATAATGCATGAAATGGTGCCATCTGTATACTGGAATGAAAGCTATTATTATAAGAAAATTCAACCATAGAAAGATGATGGTCCCAACTTCCCTGATAATCCATCGAACAAGCACGTTTCATATCCTCCAAAGTCTGGATCGTTCGTTCTGACTGCCCATCTGATTGAGGATGAAAAGTTGTACTAAAATTTAATTCAGTACCCAACGAATTCTGAAGGCCTTTACAAAAGTTAGAAGTGAACCTGGGACCACAGTCAGATACAATGGAGAGAGGAACTCCATGTAACCTGACTATCTCTTTAAGATAAAAACGGGAAAGTGGATCTAGAGAGAAAGTATCTCGTATAGCAAGGAAATGAGCATATTTAGTCAAGCGATCAATAATAACCCAGATTGCATTATTACCTCGAGATGTCTTCGGTAATCCCACAACAAAGTCCATTAATATATTCTCCCATTTCCACTCTGGCACTGGTAAAGGCTGAATCATCCCTTTCGGTAACTGCAGCTCTTCTTTAACCTATTGACAAGTCAAACACTCCATAGTAAAATCAGCAATATCTGTTTTTATTCCATCCCACCAGTAATACTCCCGCAGATCTCTGTACATCTTAGTACTGCCAGGATTAACTGAAAACATAGAACTATGAGCTTCACATAACAACTCTCTCTTCAACTGTGAATCACACGGCACACACAATCTCTTCCCAAATCTCAAAACAAAATCATTATCAATATTGAATTCAGGGACCTTACCCTTCTGAACCAGCTCTACCTTTTTCTGAAACTCGCTGTCCTGCTTCTGTGCTTGCTTGATTCTATCTGATAGAGAAGATTTCACTGATACCTTAAACAAAACAGAATAAAATCCTGCACCAACAACTTCTATTCCAAATTTCATCAAATCCTTAACCAAAGGATCACGTTCCAAACGCAACATTGTTAATGAAGCATTACTTTTTTAACTCAAAGCATCAGACACTTTATTTTCTTTTCCCAGATGGAAATGAATTGTAATATCATAATCCTTGATTAATTCTAGCCATCTCCTCTGTCTCGTGTTCAATTATTTCTTAGTGAATATATACTTTAAACTTTTTTGATCAGTATAAATTTCACACTTTACTCCATACAAATGATGCCTCCAAATTTTTAAAGCGAAAACAACAGCAGCTAATTTCAAATCATGTGTAGGGTAATTTAACTCATGAGTTTTAAACTGTTGTGAAGCACAAGCAATTACCTGATCATTCTGCATTAGGACACAACCAAGTCTTTTCAATGAAGCATCACTATTGATAACAAACTCCTCATTCCTGGAAGGTAGTGCCAAAACTGGTGCATTCACCAATTTTCTTTTCAATTCCTGAAAACAATCATCGCATTATTTTTTCCAGATAAACTTAACACCCTTCTGAGTTAGCTTAGTCATTGGACTAGATAACTGTGAAAAATTTCTAACAAACCTTCGGTAATAGACTGCGAAACCAAGGAAGCTATGAATCTCAGTTACATTTGTTGGTCTTGTCCATTCTTCAACAACCTTTGTTTTTTCAGGATCAACAGTTATCCCATCTTTATAAATAATGTGACCAAGGAAAGAAATTTTTTGCAACCAAAACTCACACTTGCTGAATTTCCCATACAATTTCTTTTCTTTTAAGGTTTTCAAAATAACCCTAAATTGTCTTTCATGCTCCTCTTTAATTTTAGAAAACACCAAAATATCATCAATAAACACAACCAACATTTTTCACCTGAGTCAACTGAGCCATCACTGCAACAAACTATTTAGTCCTGATTCTGACCATCTCAGGATACTGATTTGAAAGGTCATTTCCCACTGTATGCCTTCCCAGAAAATCTGTTCTGTTTCCTCTATGAAAAACCATTCTTAACACAGAAATATCTTTGGAGAAGTAACATGGTATTCTTTAAATTCTATATCATTTGAATTTAACCCAAAAAAATATTTTTGGATAATCATTTAATAGAATTCTTACTCCTAATGTTATCTAAACCGACCTATGATACTAACTATAAGGCCCCAGCCTTAAACTTTAATTAATCTTGAGTTATTACAAGATTACACCTTGAGGATCTTTTCAGGTTTAGAGTTTTAGAGAATTAGATCATAAAACATGTATTACATTCCACATTTAAACAAAGTGGTTACATGAAATATAGTATTCATTTTTCCCATCGGTGGAAACATATTTAAAATAAAACATGGATTCTTTCTCGACACTTCCTTGACACTATCATCATATCATGTACCTTTCCCTTGACCTGTGAAAAACATTTCAATAGCTTGGGATGAGCATAAAAAGCTCATTAGGGGATATAAAAATATGGAAAGAAAACATGGGTACATATGTACGTAGGAATAAAATCATACATTACCCATAAAACATAAGCACTTTAACATACCACATAAAATCATGAATAAATCATAGAAATCATAAATACATAAAGGTATGTTGAGACATTCATAACATTCTTACGTAGGGAGTAACCCTCTTGGTTACGTTTGGAATAACCATCACAGTATATTCCCTAACTCTCTTCGGAGAAACCTTAATGTTTCACTCCTTCGCGTTACCCAATGCATTGGAGAGCTATATCGGGCTCACCCGCCCTTAGTTTATCACAAAACCACCCGTCTTCATAATAATTCCCAAGAACCATAACATAATCGTATCACATAAAACATGCATAAAGGAAACATAACATTTCCACATTTTAATCACAAGATATCAATACAACACATTGATATAATAAAAACATTATGAAAGCCATTTTCAATAGAAAAATAAAAGAAAAGTAAAATATGGTATTTATTTTTCTTTTAAAAAGAAGGTATGGCTTTTAGAGGAAGCCGAAACTCAAATAATGGTCACGGCGGCGGAGAAGTCGTTGTCGTCGCATACGTACGACAAAAACATTTCCTTTTGTTGTTTAGTAAAACGCTTCTTAAAAAGATTCCTTTTGGATAAATGTAAAAGTCAAAGGGGTTTATACACCGTATAAAAGAAGGTTGTGTACAAAACAAAATATGCCTCAATGAAAGGAGATTGAAACGAAGTCCCATACCTCGGGTCCGACTTGGATCGATCGTTCTATAATGTCCTGAATAATATACATGAGTTAATTTCTACTTGTTTAAGAACCTTTTCATGTTCATTATTCCTTTTATATCACTTATTACCATGTTATGAACATTATGTAGTCATTTAAGTTAATAACGGTCATTTTGTCGTTATTTGGTACTTGAGTCAAAAGTGAACTTCTTATATTTACAAGTTGTTCATGTAGTCAAACATCTATTATCTCAAGAATGATATTCATGATGTATATTCCATATATTTAATATATATCCAGTATATACATGCATTTATAATATTACATAATCATTTAGAGGTAAGAAATGAAATGCACCATTCATGGAGACGGTAAGCCATACGTACGAATGAACGCTACTTCCATTTCTATTTCATATTTAATGGAATTAAAACATAATGATACATAATAGTATTTTAATTATAGTATGGTATCATATATAATATCATTAAATATATACCTTATACGTACCACATATGGTATTAACGACTCAATTCACTTTGAGGGGGCGGTAGTCCGCACTTCCTTAAATGAAGATATCGCGTTTACCCATAATGGAAACCATAAAGGTATGCCCAAAATGAAAAATACAGAAGCTTAAGGAAAACATAAACATATTATATATCATATAAAAATATAGTGTCATCTTAATGGCCACCATTGTAGGTGTTAAAATAATGTTGAACAATCATCGTTTCGGGAGGCCGAAATTCGCCATCCACGGAAACAGTATGTTCTTTAACCATTAGATGTAGGTGTGTGTAAGTGTAGCTCTAATCCTTCTTATAAAAACATCCTAGTATATTTAAGATACTGGAGTTGTTACAAAAGAAATGAATAAAAATAATTTAGGGGGTTGGAGAAGTAAAATAAAACAAATGGACTCAAGTGAAGACATTACCTTAAAATCGGGTAACTCCCTTTGGTTTGAGCTCAAAGGCTTCCTTGGGAAGACTTCTGCCCAATGTGAGGCTTCAAGGAGTAAGAGAGGGATGTGGAGAGACAAAATGGGAAGGGTTTGTACGAGTCAAAGGCTTTGGAAGTGTGGGTAAAGAGGTAGGGGTGGGGGACTTTTATAAGAGGAGGGGAGGGGAACTCTTGGAAAGTAAAGAAATGTTACTTTATTTTAAAATGTGTTTCGGATTTAAAAGGTCCCACATTGATATAATTCTAGGATAAGGTGATAAGGGTTATAAATATACCCACCCAGTAGTTTTTTGACATGTTTTGGTCATATATTTTACATTATCTTCTCATTTTATTTAAATCCTTTATTAATGAGGTAATCGATGCATCATCATGATGTCATAAATAATTTAATATATTTAATATCTAAAAATTATAAAAAAAACTATCATGATGTAGGAAATCTTTTTAAATTTCTAATGAATATTTATAGTAAAAAATATGACCTGTATAACCCCATGTAAAAATTGTTTTAGTAAAATAACTTATGTTTGTGTCATTTTTACTTTAACATTAAATAAAAGGTTATTTATGTCATTTCCCAACCAAAGTGGCTCCATGGGGTCCCCAAGTTTACCCATGGATTGTATTGGTCTTGCATGACACATCCAATAAGGGTAGGACATATGTCTAGGTCATTTCATATTATTAAAACATTATTTTTACCTTAAACTACAATAATTACCACTAATCGCGATTAAAAACATAAAAATTACTATTCACCAAAATATTATTTTAATATCATTGAACCACATTTTACTTCTTAATGAAAATAATGTATGTCAGATTTTTGAAATTCAAAACACAGATGTGGTAAAATTTCATTTAAACGAAAAATCAGTTTTTTAAGTACCACTTAGCGGTTTCACTATTCATCAAAAATTGATGTTTTTCAGAAAAATACCACAACTTCACCCTAAGATATATTTGATATTCTGAATTCAAAAATGATTTTTATTTTACAAAATTCAAATCATATAAGTTACATTAATTAATTTAATAATTAATTCTCGCTGTCATGACAAATAGCGCGTTTTTATGAAACAATAAGTATCAAAAGATTGATACCAGTTTAAGTCCAATTTCAAAGTGAAATTGATTCCAATGACCACCATTGGATTAAATGGTAAAAATATATTATAATTTAACTTCAAAAACAATTCAAAAGATAATCTAATCATATAAATAAATTACATTAAAAAGGGGTTTTGAATTAAAATACAACATTTTTCACTATTCATTAAAAAATGAACTTTATCAGAAAAATACAAAATATTAACACAAAGTAAATTTTGATGTCCCAATCATAAATAATAAGTTTATTTTGAAAAACATAGCTTATAAAATTGTCAAAAGATAGATTTAACAATGGTATGCCATCAAAAGGCAGTAAAACTATCTATTAAAAATATCAGTGTATTCCATGCTTAAGATTGGATTTATTTTCATTTTAATCCTCTAAAACACTATCTAATTCATTAATAGACATAGATAAAAATATCTATTATTTATTAATGACTTGGTATGTTACATCCTTCCCCCTTTAGAAAATTTCATCCCCGCAATTTATTTACTTATCGAATAAATGGGGGTACTTATCCCTCATTGCATTTTCAGATTCCCATGTTGCCTCTTCCATCATGTGGTTTTTCCACAAAACCTTTACATGATTAATCACCTTATTCTGTAACAATTGTTCCCTTTGGTCAAGAATCTGGACTGGTTGTTCCTCATAAGATAGGTTCTCTTCAGCTGAACTAACTCTGGACTCAAAACATGAGATGGATCTGGCATATACTTTCTGAACATCGAAACATGGAAAACATTGTGTACCTGAGATAAACTCGGAGGTAAATCCACCCGGTATGCAACTGATCCAACTCTCTCCAAGAATTTCATATGGTCCAATGAACCTTGGAATTAGCTTTCCTTTCTTACCAAATCGGATCACACTTTTCCATGGTGAGACTTTGAGAAAAACATGATCATCTACCTCAAAAGATAGATCCTTCCTCCTGTTGTCCGCATAACTCTTCTCCCTGCTCTGAGCTGTTATCATGTGTTTCTGTATCAGCTGAACTTTATCTGCCAACTCTTCTACCAATTCGGGTCCCATCAACATTCATTCACCCACTTCATACCATAAAGATGGAGTTCGACACCGCTTCCCATATAATTCCTGAAATGGTTCCATCTGTATACTGGAATGAAAACAATTATTATAAAAAAATTCAACAAAAGAAAGATGATGGCCCCAACTTCCCTGATAATCCATCGAATAAGCAAGTAGCATATCCTCCAAAGTCTGGATCATTCATTTAGACTGCCCATCTGATTGAGGATGAAAATCTGTACTAGAATTTAATTCAGTACCCAATGACTTTTGAAGGCCTTTCCAAAAGTTAGAAGTGAACCTGGGATAACGGCCAGATACAATGGAGAGAGGACCTCCATGTAACCTGACTATCTATTTAAGATACAAACAGGAAAGTTGATCTAGAGAGAAAGTATCTCGTATTGCAAGGAAATGAGCAGATTTAGTCAAGCGATCAACAATAACGCAGATAGCATTATTACCTCGAGATGTCATCAGTAATCCCACAACGAAGTCCATGGATATATTCTCCCATTTCCACTCTGGCACTGCTAAAGGCTGAAGCATCCCTTTCGGTAACGACCACTATGCTTTAACCTGTTGACAAGTCAAACACTTCACAGTAAAATCAGCAATATCTCTTTTCATTCCATCCCAACAGTAATACTCCCGCAGATCTCTGTACATCTTAATACTGCCAGGATGAACTTAAAATGGAGAACTATGAGTTTCATATAACAACTCTCTCTTCAACTGTGAATCACAAGGCACACACAATCTATTCCCAAATCTCAGAACACAGTCATTATCAATGTTGAAATCATGCAACTTACCTTTCTGAACTATCTCTACCTTTTTCTACAACTCATTGTCTTGCTTCTATGCTTGCTTAATTCTGTCTGATAGAGATGATCTAACTGATACCTGAAACAAAACAGAAGAACATCCTGCACCAAACAACTTCTATGCCAAAGTTCATCAAATCCTTAACCAAAGGATCACATTCCAAACACAAAATTGTTAATGAAGCATTACTTTTTCAACTCAAAGCATCATCCACTTTATTTGATTTTCTTGGATGGTAATGAATTGTACAATCATAATCCTTGATTAATTCCAGCCATCTCCTCTGTCTCATGTTTAACTCTTTCTGAGTGAATATATAATTTAAACTTTTGTGATCAATATATATTTCACACTTTACTCTATACAAATGATGCCTCCAAATTTGTAAAGCGAAAACAACAGCAGCTAATTCCAAATCATGTGTAGGGTAATTTACCTCATGAGTTTTTAACGGTCGTGAAGCGTAAGCAATTACCTGATCATTCTACATTAGGATGCAACCAAGTCCTTTCAATGAAGCATCACTATATATAACAAACTCACCATTCCTGGAAGGTAGTGCCAAAATTGGAGCATTCACCAATCTTCTTTTCAATTCCTGAAAACAATCATCACATTCTTTTGTCCAGATAAACATAACACCCTTTCGAGTTAGCTTAGTCATTAGACTAGATAACCATGAAAAATTTCTAACAAACCTTCGGTAATATCCTACCAAACCAAGGAAACTACGAATCTTTGTTACATTTGTGGGTCTTGTCCATTCTTCAACAACCTTTGTTTTTTCAGGATCAACATTTATCCCATCTTTAGAAACAATGTGACCAAGGAAAGAAATTTGTTGCAACCAAAAATCACACTTTCTGAATTTCCCATACAATTTCATTTATTTTAAGGTTTGAAAAATAACCCTTAAATATATTTCATGCTCCTCTTTACTTTTAGAAAACACCAAAATATCATCAATGAAAACCACCACAAACTTATCCAAGAACTCATGGAAAATTCTATTCATTAAGTCCATGAATACAACAGGTGCATTGGTTAGCCCAAAAGGCATTACTACAAATTCATAATGGCCATATCTTGTACGGAATGAAGTCTTCGGAACATCTTCTTCCTTTACCTTCAGCTGATGGTACCCCGTTCTTAGGTCAATCTTTGAAAAATACTGAGCTCCCTGGAGCTGATCAAACAAATCATCGATATGAGGCAAATGATATTTGTTCATAACAGTGATGTTATTAAAGGCTCTATAATCCATGAAAAGTCTCATAGAACCATCTTACTTTTTAACAAATAAAACAAGAGCACCCCATGGTGACGTGCTAGTTCGAATGAAACCTTTCTCTAATAAATCTTGCAATTTCTCCTTCAACACTAAATGTTCAATTTGAGCCATTCGATAAGGGGGTTCAGAAATTGGCTTAGCATCAGGAACTAATTCAACAGTAAATTCAACTTCCCGATCTGGTATTATTCTAGGCAACTCATCAGGAAAAACATCAGGATACTCATTTACCACTGGCACATCATTAATCTGAACAGTTCCTTTATTTTCATCAATATGTGCAAGGTAACATTCATTTACATCTTTTACAAGTTTCTCGGCCTCTTGATATTTTATCAACAGTAAGGGTCCATTCTTGTACACAAACTGAAAGTCTTTCTAAAAAGAAACTTCTTTAGCTCTACAGTCAATCTTAGCATGGTAAATAGAGAGCCAATCCATACCCAGGATAACATCAAACTCTACTAGAGGTAGAACAATAAGTTTTGCTAGTAGGTTCTTTCCATACATAAGGATAGGAAGATTCTTATAAATTCTTTCTGCCTCAACATTTCCCCCATGTGTTTTTACCAAAAGTTCAGGAGTCATTTCTTGAGATGGTATTCCCATTTTACTAGAAAAGTTTTCAGAGATGAAATAATGTGTAGACCCCGAATCAAATAACACACTGGCATAATCTGAAAAAACAAACAAAGTACCTGATACAACTTCATTTGATGGCCCGACATCTGCTGAAGTAGTTGCAAAGGATTTCACCACCCCTTTCTACTTGTAGTCTAACTGATTCCCATCACTCGAGCTCTTTGTCGGACACTAGTTTGCATAGTTACCCATATCATTGCACTTAAAACATTTCACTAACTGTATATCAAATTTGGACTTACCATCACCTTGATCTTTTTCAGTGAAATAACGAGCATTATGTCCCATCTTACCACATCGGTAGCACTTTTCAGAATTCAGAAGGCATTCCCTAGCATGCCTTTTACCACATTTATCAAAAACTAGAAACTTAGTTTTCTTACCATCAGACTTTTTTGAAGAATTCTTTCCTTTCTCATGCCACCTAGGTCTCTTCTTCTGTTGGTTGTTATAGAACACTTGATCATTGGAAAAATCCATTTCCTCCTTCTCAGTACATCGAATAAGCTTTTCATAACATTTAAACTCACGAGAAGCTAATGCCCTTCGATATTTTGGCTTTAATCCTGAGTAAAAACGATTTATTTTACTATCATGGTCTCAGTTAAAATTTGGAGCATACCTTGCCAATCGAGTGAACCTTTCTTCATAGGTAGACACTGAGTCTTCCTCTAGCCTAAATTACAAGAATTGTTTTTCCATCCTAAGTCGAACAGCCTTAGGAAAATACTTCTCAAGAAATATACCTTTGAATTCATCCCAGTCAAGAGCATCAATCTCATCCGCGTCCCTGATGTTTTTAACCATCGACCACCACTGATCTGCTTCACCCTAAAAACGGTAAAAAGAAACACTAACCTTTCGATTGTCTGAACACCCCATGACATCGAAAATCTTCTCCAGTGCTTTAATCCACCCTTCAGCTAGCACAGGGTTAGATGATCCTCTGAATGATGGGGGATGTTGCCTCATGAAATGTTCCACCACTGACATGTTCCTCTACGGTTGATCTGGCTGATCTCATGCATGGATACCACCACCATTTATCGCTTGAGTCAACTGCGCCATTACAGCGACAAACTGTTCAGTTCCAATTCCGACCATCTCAGGATGCTGATTCGGAAGGTTATTTCTTTCTGCATGCCTTCCTAGAACTACTTCCCTGTTTTCTCTATGGAAAACCATTCTAAACAAACATGTCTTAGATGAAGCAACATGGTAATCTTCAAATGCTATATCATTTCAATTTGACCATAAAAAATACTTTTGGATAATAATTTAATAAAATTCTAACTCCTAATGTTATCTAAACCAACCTATGATGCCAACTATAATGCCCCAGCCTTAAACATTACTTAATCTTGAGTTATTACAAGATTTCACCATGAGGATCTTTTCAGGTTTAGAGTTTTAGAGAATTAGATCATAAAACTTGCATTACATTCCTCATATAAACAAAGTGGTTACATAAAGATAGTATTCTTTTTTCCCATCAATGGAAACATATTTAAAATAAAACATGGATTCATTCTTGAAACTTCATTGACACTATCATCATATCATGTACCTTTCCCTTGACCTATGAAAAACATTTCCAAAAAACATGGGACGAGCATAAAAAGATCAGTATGGGTTATAAAAATATGGAAAGGAAACATAAGTTCATATATACATAAGAATAAAATCATACTTTACCTATAAAACAAAAGCACTTTAACATACCTCATCAAATCATGAATAAATCACAGAAATCATTAGACATAAAGGTAACTTGAGACAGTCATAACATTCTTACATAGGGAGTAACCCTCTTGGTTACGTTTGGAATACCCATCACAGTATATTCCCTAAATCTCATTGGAGAAACCTTAACGTTTCACTCCTTCGCATTACCCAATGCATTGGAGAGATATATCGGGCTCACCTGCCCTTAGTTTATCACGGAACCACCCGTCTTCATAATAATGCCCAAGAACTATAACAAAAGCGTATCACATAAAACATGCATAAAGGAAACATAACATTTCCACATTTCAATCACAAGATATCAATAAAACACATTGATATAATAAAAGCATTATGAAAACCATTTTCAATACCAAAATAAAAGAAAATTAAAACATGGTATTTATTTTTCTTTTAAAAAGAAGGTATGGCTTGTAGAGGAATCTGAAACTCAAATAATGGTCACGACGGTGGAGAAGTCGTTGTCACTGCATACGTACGACAAAAACATTCCCTTTTGTCGTTTAGTAAAACACTTCATAAAAAGATTCTTTTTGGATAAATGTAAAAGTCAAAGGGGTTTATACACCATATAAAAGAAGGTTGTGTATAAAATAAAATATTCCTCAATGAAAGGAGATTGAGACGAAGTCCCATACCTCGGGTCCGACTTGACTCGGTCGTTCTTTAATCTCCTGAATAATAAACATGAGTTAATTTCTACTTGTTTAAGAACCTTTTTCAAGTTCATTATTCCTTTTATATCACTTATATCCATGACACGAACACTATGTAATTATTTAAGTTAATAACGGTCGTTTTAATGATCACTGGTACTTGAGTCAAAAATAAACCCTTTATAATTAAAAGTTGTTCATGTATCCATTATATCGAGAATTATAATCATGATGTATATATCATATATATCATATATATTCGGTATATACATGCATTTATAATATTACATAATCATTTAGAGGTAAGAAATGAAATGCACCGTTCATGGAGACGGTAAGCCGTACGTACGCATGAACTCTACTTTCATTTATATTTTGTATTTTATAGAATGTAATCATAATGATATAAAGGTATTTTATAATTCCAATGTAATATCATTTATAATATCATAACTCCATCCTTTATACGTCCCACATATGGTATTAACGAATCAAATCACTTTGAGGGGGCGGTAGTCCGCACTTCCTTAAATGAAGATATCGCGTTTACCCATAATGGAAACCATAAAGGTATTAACAAAATGAAAAATAAATAATCTTAAGGAAAAAATAAACATATTATATATCATATATAAATATATTGTCATCTTAATGGCCACCTTTTATGGTGTTAGAAGAATGTTGAACAATCATCATTTGGGGAGGCATAAATTCACCATCCACGGAAACAGTATGTTATTTAACCATTAGATGTAGGTGTGTGTATGTTTAGCTTGAATCCTTCATATAAAAACATCCTAGTATATTGAATATACTGGATTTGTTACAAAAGAAATGAATAAAAAGAGTTTAGGGGGTTGGAGAAGTAAAATAAAACAAAAGGACTCAAGTGAAGACATTACCTTAAAATCGGGTAACTCCCTTTGGTTTGAGCTCAAAGGCTTTCTTGGGAAGACTTCTGCCCAAAGTGAGGCTTAAAAGAGTAAGAGAGTGAAGTGGAGAGACAAAATGGGCAGGGGTTGGCCGAGCCAAAGGCTTTGGAAGTGTGGGTAAGGAGGTAGAGGTGGGGGCCTTTTATAAGAGGAGAGGAAGGGCACTCTTGGAATGTAAAGAAAAGTTACTTTATTTTAAAATGATTTTCGGATTTAAAAGATCCCACATTGATATAATTCAAGGATATGGTGATAAGGGTTCGACATATACCCACCCAATAGGGTTTGGACATGTGTAGGTCATAGATTTTACATTATCGTTTCATTTTTTTAAATCCTTTATTAATGAGGTAATCACTCCATCATCATGATGTCATAAATAATTTAATATATTTAATGTCTAAAAATTATAAAAAAACTGTCATGATGTAGGAAATCGTTTTATATTTCTAATGAATATTTATAATCAAAAATATGACTTGTATAACCCCATGTAAAAATTATTTTAGTAAAACATATCATGTTTGTGTCATTTTTACATTTACATTAAATAAAAAGTTATTTATGTCATCTCCCAACCAATGTGGCTCCATGGGGTCCCCAAATTGACACATGGATTTTCTTGGTCGGCCATGACACATCCAATGATGGTATGACATGTTTCAAGCTCATCTCATATTATTAAAACATTATTTTTACCTTAAACTACACTAATTACCACTAATCGCGATTAAAAACATAAAAGTTACTATTCACCAAAAAATTATTTTAATCCCATTGAACCACATTTTACTTCTTAATGACTACCATGTATGTTGGATTTTTGAAATTCAAAACACAGAAGTGGCAAAGTTTCATTTAAACGAAAAATCGGTTTCTTTAACTACCACTTGGTGGTTTCACTATTCATCAAAAATTGAAGTTTTTCAGAACAATACCAAAACTTCACCCTAAGATATATTTGATATTCCGAATTCAAAAATGATGTATATTTTAAAAAATTAAAAACATATAAGTTATAATAATTAATTTAATAATTAATTCCTGCTGTCAGAGCAAATAACGTGTTTTTATGAAACAATAAGTATCAAAAGATTGACACTAGTTTAAGTCCAATTTCAAAGTGAAATTAATTACAATGACCACTATTGGATTAAATGGTAAACATATATTCTAATTTCACTTTAAAACCAATTCCTAAGATAATATAATCATATAAATAAATTAGATTAAAAAACAGTTTTGATGTAAAATGCAGTATTTTTCACTATTCATTAAAAATGAACATTGTTAGAAAAATACCAAAAATCCACACAAAGTAAATTTTGATGTCCCAATAATAAAGAATAAGTTTATTTTGACAAAAATAGCTTATAAAATTTTCAAAAGATAGATTTAAAAATGGTTTGCCAACAAAAGACAGTAAAACAATATTTTAAAAATATTAGTGTATTTCATATTTAAGATTGGATTTATTTTCATTTTAAGCCTCTAAAAAACTATCTAATTCATTAATAGACATAGATAAAAATATCTATTTTTCATTACTTACTTGGGATGTTACATCCTTCCCCCCTTTATAAAATTGTGTCCCCACAATTTATTTACTTATCGAATAAATGGGGGTACTTATCCCTCATTGCATTATCAGATTCCCATGTTGCCTCTTCCATCATGTGGTTTTTCCACAAAACCTTTACCTGATTAATCAACTTATTCCGTAACACATTCTCCCTATGGTCAATAATTTGGACCGGTTTTTTCTCATAAGATAGCTTCTCTTCCAGCTGAACTACCTCTGGACTCAAAACATGAGATGTTTTACTAAAACAATTTTTACATGGGGTTATACAAGTCAGATTTTTGACTATAAATATTCATTAGAAAGATAAACAGATTTCCTACATCATGAATGTTTTTTATAATTTTTAGACATTAAATATATTAAATTATTTATGACATCATGATGATGCAGCGATTACCTCATTAACAAAGGATTTAAATAAAATGAAAAGATAATGTAAAATCTATGACCTACACATGTCCAAAACCTATTGGGTTGGTATATTTCGAACCCTTATCACCTTATACTCGAATTATATCAATATGGGACCTTTTAAATCTGAAACTCATTTTAAAATAAAGTAACATTTCCTTAATTTCCAAGAGTTCCCCTCCTCTCCTCTTATAAAAGGCCCCCACCACTACCACCATACCCATACTTCCAAAGCCCTTGGCTCGGCCAACCGCTGCCCATTTAGTCTCTCAACTTTTCTCTCTTACTCCTTCAATGCTCACATTGGGCAGAAGTCTTCCCAAGGAAGCCTTTGAGCTCAAACCAAAGGGAGTTACCCAATTTTAAGGTAATGTCTTCCCTTGAGTCCCTTTGTTTTATTTTGCTTCTCCAGCCCCCTAAAATCTTTTTATTCATTTATTTTGTAACAAATCCAGTATCTTCAATATACTAGAATGTTGTTATAAGAAGGATTCGAGCTTCACTTACACACACCTACATATAATGGTTAAAGAACATATTGTTTCCATGGATGTTGAATTTTTGTCTCCCGAAACGATTATTGTTCAACATTCTTTTAACACCTTAAAAGGTGTCCATTAAGATGACACTATATTTATATATGATATATAATATGTTTATGTTTTCCTTAAGCTTCTGTATTTTTCATTTTGGGCATACCTTTATGGTTTCCATTATGGGTAAACGCGATATCTTCATTTAAGGAAGTGCGGACTACCGCCCCCTCAAAGTGATTTGATTCGTTAATACCATATGTGGGATGTTTAAGGGATGGAGTTATGATATTATATATGATATTAAACTGGAATTATAATATACCTTTACATCATTATGATTCCATTCTATAAAATACAAAATAGAAATGAATGTAGCGTTCATGCGTACGTACGGCTTACCGTCTCCATGAATAGTGCATTTCATTTCTTACCTCTAAATGATTATGTAATATTATAAATGCATGTATATACTAGATATATATGATATATATTATATATACATCATGGTTATAATTATGGATATAATAGATACATGAAAAACTTGTAATTATAAAGGGTTTATTTTTTACTCAAGTATCAATGATCGTTAAAACGACCGTTATTAACTTAAATAATTACATAGTGTTCATGACATGGAAATAAGTGATATAAAAGGAATAATTAACTTGAAAATGGTTCTTAAACAAGTAGAAATTAACTCATGTTAATTATTCAGGAGATTAAAGAACGACCGAGTCAAGTCGGACCCGAGGTATGGGACATTGTCACAATCTCCTTTCATTGAGGCATATTTTATTTTATACACAACCTTCTTTTATACGGTGTATAAACCCCTTTTACTTTTACATTTATCCAAAAGGAATCTTTTTAGGAATCGTTTTACTAATCGACAAAAGGGAATGTTTTTGTCGTACGTATGCGGCGAAAAAGACTTCTCCGCCGCCGTGACCATTATTTGAGTTTCGGATTCCTCTTCAAGCCATACCATCTTTTTAAAAGAAAAATAAATACCATGTTTTACTTTTCTTTTATTTTGGTATTGAAAATGGTTTTCATAATTTTTTTATTATATCAATGTGTTGTAATGATATCTTGTGATTGAAATGTGGAAATGCTAAGTTTCCTTTATGCATGTTTTATGTGATACGATTATGTTATGGTTCTTGGGCATTATTATGAAGACGGGTGGTTCCATGATAAACTAAGTGCGGGTGAGCCCGATATAGCTCTCCAATGCATTGGGTAACGCGGTGGAGTGAAACATTAAGGTTTCTCCGAAGAGATTTAGGGAATAAACTGTGATGGGTATTCCAAACGTAACCAAGAGGGTTACTCCCTACGTAAGAATGTTATGAATGCCTCAAGTTACCTTTATGTCTTATGATTTCTATGATTTATTCATGATTTGATGAGGTATGTTAAAGTGCTTATTTTTTATGGGTAAAGTATGATTTCATTCTTATGTATATATGAACTTATGTTTCCTTTCCATATTTTTATAACCCATACTGAGCTTTTTATGCTCATCCCAAGTTTTTGAAATGTTTTTCACAGGTCAAGGGAAAGGTACATGATATGATGATAGTGTCAAGGAAGTGTCAAGAAAGAATCCATATTATATTTTAAATATGTTTCCATTGATGGGAAAAATGAATACTATCTTTTATGTAACCACTTTGTTTAAATGTGGAATGTAATGCATGTTTTATGATCTAATTCTCTAAAACTCTAAGCCTCAAAAGATCCTCTTGGTGTAATCTTGTAATAACTCAAGATTAAGTAAGGTTTAAGGATGGGGCCTTATAGTTAACTATAAGGCCCCAACCTTAAACCTTACTTAATCTTGAGTTAATACAAGATTACACATTGACGATCTTTTCAGGTTTAGAGTTTTAGAGAATTAGATCATAAAACTTGCATTATATTCCACATTTAAACAAAGTGGTTATATAAAAGATAGTATTTATTTTTTTCCATCAATGGAAACATATTTAAAAATATAGCATGGATTCATTCTTGACACTTCCTTAACAATATAATCATATCATGTACCTTTCCCTTGACCTGTGAAAAACATTTAAAAAACATGGGATGAGCATAAAAAGCTCAGTAAGGGTTATAAAAAATATGGAAAGGAAACATGAGTTCATATATACATAAGAATGAAATCATACTTTACCCATAAAACATAGGTACTTTAACATACCTCATCAAATCATGAATAAATCATTGGAATCATAAGACATAAAAGGTAACTTGAGGCATTCATAACATTATTACGTAGGGATTAACCCTCTTGGTTACGTTTGGAATACCCACCACAGTATATTCCCTAAATCTCTTCGGAGAAACCTTAATGTTTCACTTATTCGCGTTACCCAATGCATTAGAGAACTATATCGGGCTCACCCGCCCTTTGTTTATGACGGAACCACCCGTCTTAATAACAATGACCAAGAACCATAACATAATCATAGCACATAGCTATAGCATAAAGGAAAAATAACATTCCCACATTTCAATAACAATATAACATTTTAAGATATTGAAATAATGAATCCATTCTAAAAACCATTTTCAAAACCATTTAAAACATTTAATAAAGAGATTTTTGAATCAAAGTGTCCCATACACCTTTTAAGATTTTAACATTTTAAACCATTAATATCCACATAAATAAATCCTTGAAACCATTTTGAAAACATGGATATTAATGAGAAATATTTATAAGAATAAATCATTAAAACCTTTAAAATGATATTTTAGTTAAAGGGTTTTTAACAAAATGAGAGACACTTAAATACAATAATTGAGGAATAACATTTAATAATATAATGAGAATAAAGGAATTCATGATATAATATTCCAAAGGATAGTGTATACACCATATAAGAGTGAATTGGTGCATAACAACAATGAAGTCTCAATGGAAATGTAAATTGAGATGAAATCCATTATAAAGATGGTATCCTTAAATTAAGGATAAATGAATCTCATAATTATGTGTGAAATATATAAATACACCCAATATAAGTGGATATTAAGTGTAAAATAATCAAAGGTCATTCACACATATTCAAAGGATAACATATTCAATAACTACATGTTGAACCCAAAGAAATCAAAATTTGGTTAAGAAGTTCCCTTAACAGCCTAACAGCGTCACATCAAATTTTAGAAAAAGAGTTGATGAGAGTGATAAAGGGTACCTAATCACTTGGACATAAAATTTACATCAAAAAGGATACAGAAGAACATATCCCAACACAATAATATTAAAATTAAAAGACCCAACAAAAGAATTCTTTTAAAAAGAGGAGGGTGAAAGGTTCCCTTACCGACTTGGGTATCTTTCGAAACATACACCCCATTAAAGAAGGACAATACATCATTGATGTAAATACTCATAAAAGAAAGTATATTACAAAAAGAGTAGAATAATGGGTAGTACATATAGCACTCAAAGGAAATTGTGGCAAATGTAGTATAAATCTGACGGGAATAAAAGTGAGATGAAAAATCCCTTACGAAAACTCGGCAGCCTAACGGCGCCACTTAAAACTAACAAAAATGGATTGATGAGATCAAATATGGTCTCTCATCATATTAACATAAAGTTTACAGCAATAGGAATATAAAATAACATCCCCCAACATAACAAATAGGATCTTAGAAGAAGTGACATAAATGAGAGTACTTAAAAAGAAAGAGAGAGGCTAGATCTCTTACGAAAATTCGGCAGCCTAACGGCGCCAATCAAAACATCCAAAATGGATTGATGAGGGAAAATAGGGTATCTCATCATATGAACATAAAAATTATATTAAGAGTAATATAAAATAAAATCCCAATCATAAGAAATATTAGCTTAAAAGTAATGACATAAAAGAGTGTACTTAAAAAGAAAGAGAGAAGTAGGATCGCTTATGAAAATTCGGCAGCCTAACGACGCCACTCAAAACATCCAAAATGGATTGGTGAGAGATAATAGGGTCTCTCATCATATTAACATAAAAATTACAGTAAGATTAATATAAAATAAAATCCCAATAACAAGAAATATGAGCTTTAAAAGGAAGGATATAAAAGAGTGTACTTAAAAATAGAGGAGTAGGATCCCTTACGAAACTTCAGCAGCCTAACGGTGCCACTCAAAAATTCCAAAATGGATGAATGAGAGAGAATAGGATCTCTCATCATATGAACATAAAAATTAGAGTAAGAGTAATATAAAAGAACATCCCAATAATAAGAAAGATGAGCTTTAAAAGGAGCGACATAAAAGAGTGTACTTAAAAAGAAAGAGAAGAGTAGGATCCCTTATGAAAATTCGGCAACCTAACGGCGCCACTCCAAACTTCCAAAATGGATTGATGAGAGAGAATAGGGTCTCTCATCATATGAAAATAAAAATTACAGTAAGAGTAATATAAAAGAACATCCCAATAACAAGAAATATGAGCATTAAAAGGAGTGACATAAAATAGTGTACTTAAAAAGAAAGAGAGGAGTAGGATCCCTTACCTCAAGTCCAACTTGTCTTGTTCGTTTCTTTATATTCCGGAATAATAAACTTTGGTCAATTTATAATTGCCTAAGGAACTCATTTACAGATTATTATTCGGTTCATATAACATTTTATAATGTTATAATAATTTTTTAATAATGTTAGTTCATATCAGACGTTTTTGCCGATGTTTGGAACATGTGTCAAAAATGAACTTGTCTGAAAAAATGATTTCCCATGTAGTTATAAGTAAATAATTTCCAGAATAGTATTAATTATTAAAATATCATATATATCCAGTACATATTCATTTTATACCATTCCATATCATTTGGAGATAAAAAACGAAAAGCACCGTTTATGGAGACGGTAGGTCGTACGTACGCATGAACGCTGCTTTCATTTTTTTCTTTGTCATATTAATGGAATTAAAAATAAATGATATATATAATATATTAATATTACTTTAAAGGGGACACTATGCACGATGGCGTACCCAATACGCAACAATGAGTTTTTTGGGAATCTTACGTTGCACTCTAATAATAAAATAATATTATTTTAAATATTAGTTAACACCTAGCCGTTGTAATGGAGGGAATGAATAGAACTAACTACTAAATTATTATATATTTTTGTGAAATATTTTTACTTTTTATAATAAATGTTAGAGAATTAAAAATTCGAATGAATCCAATTTTAAGCGTAAACATTCTAATATTCTTTAAAAGGTCAGTTAACCGCCTTTTGATGGAGAACCTCTTTTAAATACACTTTTTGACAATCATTTGTGTTATATTTGACAAAATAAAACTCTTCTTTAGAATCGAGACATCAAAATTTACTTTGTGTAATTTTTTGGTATTTTTCCGAAAAAGTTCAATTTTTAAGGAATAGTGAAAAATGTTGTATTTTAATTCAAAACCTCTTTTTAATCTAATTTATTTATATGATTAGATTATATTTTTAATTGGTTTTAAAGTGAAATTAGAATATATTTTTACCATCTAATCCAATTTTGGTCTTTGGAATTAATTTCACTTTGAAATCGGACTTAAACTAGTGTCAATCTTTTGATACATTTTGTTTCATAAAAACACGCTATTTGTTTTGACAGCGGGAATTAATTATTAAATTAATTAATGCAACTTATGTGTTTTTAATTTTGAAAAATATACATCATTTTTGAATTTGTAATATCAAATATATCTTAGGATGAGTTTTTGGTAATTTTCTGAAAAGCTTCAATTTTTGATGAATAGTGAAACCACTAAGTGGTACTTAAGAAACTGATTTTTCGTTTAAAAGAAATTTTACCACCTCTGTGTTTTGAATTTTAAAAATACTACATTCATGGTTGTCATTAAGAAGTAAAATATGGTTCAATGGGATTAAAATAATTTTTGTGAATAGTAACTTATTATGTTTTTAATCGCGATTAGAGGTAATTAGTGTAGTTTATGGTAAAAATAATGTTTTAATAAAATGAAATGACCTAGACACTTGTCCTACCCTTATTGGATGAGTCATGGACGACCAATAAAATCCATGGGTCAACTTGGGGACCCCATGGAGCCACTTTGGTTGGAAAATGACATAAATACCTTTTTATTTAAAGTTAAAATTAAAATGACACAAACATGAGTTGTTTTACTAAAAAAAATTTTACATGGGGTTATACAAGTCATATTTTTTACAATAAAAAGTAATTGGAAAGATAAAATTCTTTCCTACATCATAGTATTTTTTTTATAATTTTTAGACATTAAATAAATTAAATTATTTATGACATCATGATGATGCAGCGATGACCTCATTATTTAACGATTTAAATAAAATGTAAAGATAATGTAATATCTAAGACCTACACATGTCCAAAACCTATTTTATGGGTGGAGTTAGAACCATTATCACCTTATACTCTAAAAAAATTAATGTGGGACCATTAATATCCGAAACTCATTCTAAAATAATGTAACATTTCTTTACATTCCAAGAGTGCCCCTCCTCTCCTCTTATAAAAGGCCCCCACCTCTACCTCCTTACCCACACTTCAAAAGCCTTTGGCTCGGCCAAACCCTTACCATTTTGTCTCTCCATATCCCTCCCTAACTCCGTGAAGCCTCACTTTGTCAATAAGTCTTCCCAAGGAATCCTTTGAGCTCAAACCATAGGGAGTTACCTGATTTTAAGGTAATGTCTTCACTTGTGTCCTTTTGTTTTATTTTGATTCTCCAACCCCCCTAAACACTTTTTATTCATTTATTTTGTAACAAATAAAGTATATAAAATATACTATGATGTTTTTATAAGAAGTATTAGAGCTACACGTACACACACCTACATCTAATGGTTAATGAACATACTATTTCTGTGGATGGAGAATTTCTGCCTCACGAAACGATGATTGTTCAACATTCTTCTAACTCCTTCAAAGGTGGCCATTAAGATGTCACTATATTTATATATGATATATAATATTTTTATGTTTTCCTTAAGCTTATTTATTTTTCATTTATCACATACCTTTATGGTTTCCATTATGGGTAAACGCGATATCTTCATTTTAGGAAACGCGGACTACCGCCCCCTCAAAGTGATTTGATTTCTTAATGCCATATGTGGGATGTATAAAGGATGGAATTAATGGTATTACATATGTTATCCTACTGGAATTATAATATACCTTTATATCTTTTTTATTTCATTCAATTGAATACAAAAAAAGAAATGAAAGTAGCGTTCATGCGTACGTACGGCTTACCGTCTCCATGAACGATACATTTCATTTCTTATCTTCAAATGTTATGTACTATTATAATTACTTATATATAATGGATATATATGTAATATATTACATATAAATGATGGTTATCATTCTGGAATTATAATATATATATATCTATCATTTTGTTTTAATTCCATTAATATGAAAAAAAATGAAAGTACTGTTCATGCGTACGTACGGCCTACCGTCTCCATTAAGGGTGCTTTTAATTTTTTATCTCCAAATTCTATGGAATAGTATAAAACGAATATATACTGGATATATATGATATTTTAAACATAAATACTATTCTGGAGATGATTTACCTATAACTACATGGAAAATTCGTTTCCAACAAGTTCAATTTTTACTCATGTACTGAACATTGACAAAAACGTCTGATACGAACTCACTTTATTAACCAATTATTATAACATTATAATATGTGATATGAACTGAATTATAATATTTAAAGTAGGTCCTTATAGAATTTTAAATTGACCAAAGTTTATTATTCAAGAATATAACGAAACGAACAAGACAAGTTGGACTTGAGGTAAGGGATCCAACCTCTCTCTTTCTTTTTAAAGTACACTCTTTTATGTCATTCCTCTTAAATCTCATCTTTCTTTTTATTGGGATGTTCTTTTATATTACTCTTACTTTAAATTTTATGTTAATATTATGAGAGACCCTATTCTCTCTCATCAATCCATTTTGGATGTTTTGAGTGGCACCGTTAGGCTGCCGAATTTTCGTAAGAGATCTAACCTCTCTCTTTCTTTTTAAGTACTCTCCTTTATGTCACTTCTTTTAAGCTCATCTTTGTTATTTTTGGGGATGTCATTTTATATTATTCTTTCTGTAAACATTATTTTAATATGATGAGAGACCCTATTTTATCTCATCAATCCATTTTGGAAGTTTTAAGTGGCGCCATTAGGCTGCCGAGTTTTCATAAGGGATTTTTCATCTCAGTTTTATCCCATGAGATTTATGCTACATTTTCCACAATTTCCTTTGAGTGGTGTATGTACTACCCATTATTTTACTCATTGTGTAATATGCTTTCATTTATGAGTATTTACATCAATGTTGTATTGTCCTTCTTTCAGGGGGTGTATGTTTTGAAAGATACCCAAGTCGGTAAGGGAACCTTTCACCCTCCTCTTTTTAAAAGACTTCTTTTGTTGGGTCTTTTAATTTACATATTTTTATATTGGGATATGTTCTCATATATCCTTATTGATGTAAATTTTATGTCCAAGTGATGAGATACCCTTTTTTATCTCTCATCATCTCTTTTTCTGAATTTTGAAGTGACGCTGTTAGGCTGTCAAATTTTTGCAAGGGAACTTCTTAACCCAAATTTGATTCTTTGGGATAAACTTGTACTCCTTGAATATGTCGTTATATGAATATGTGTGAATAACCTCTGATTGTTTTATACATAATATCCACTTATATTTGGTGTATTCGTTTGTCACACATAATTATGTAATTGATTTATCCTTAAACCAAGGATACCATCTTTGTATTGGACTTCATCTCAATCTCCTTTCATTGAGCCATATTTTTTTATACACAACCTTCTTTTATACGGTGTATAAACCCCTTTGACTTTTACGTTTATCTAAAAAGGAATCTTTTTTTAATACGAAGCGTTTCACTAAATGACAAAAGGGAATGTTTTTGTCGTACGTATGCGGCGACAACGACTTCTCCGCCTCCGTGACCATTATTTGAGTTTCGGCTTCCTCTACAAGCCATACCTTCTTTTTAAAAGAAAAATAAATACCATGTTTTAATTTTCTTTTATTTTGGTATTGAAAATGGTTTTTATAATGTTTATATATCAATTTGTTTTATTGATATCTTGTGATTGAAATCTGGAAATGTTATGTTTCCTTTATGCATGTTTTATGTGATACGATTATGTTATGGTTCTTGGGCATTGTTATGAAGATGGGTGGCTCTGTGATAAACTAAGGTCAGGTGAGCCCGATATAGCTCTCCAATGCATTGGGTAACACGAATGAGTGAAATGTTAAGGTATCTCCGAAGAGATTTAGGGAATATACTGTGGTGGGTATTCCAAACGTAACCAAGAGGGTTACTCCCTATGTAAGAATGTTATGAATGCCTCAAGTTACCTTTTATGTCTTATGATTCCTATGATTTATTCATGATTTGATGAGGTATGTTAAAGTGACTGTGTTTTATGGGTAAATTATGATTTCATTCTAATGTATATATGAACTCATGTTTCCTTTCCATATTTTTTATAACCCTTACTGAGCTTTTTATGCTCATCCCATGTTTTTTCAATGTTTTTTCACGGGTCAAGGGAAAGGTACATGATATGTTGATAGCGTTAAGGAAGTGTCAAGAAAGAATACATGCTTTATTTTTAAATATTTTTCTGTTGATGGAAAAAAATGAATAATATCTTTTATGTAACCACGTTGTTTAAATGTGGAATGTAATGAATGTTTTATGATCTAATTCTCTAAAACTCTAAACATGGAAAGATCCTCAATGTGTAATCTTGTAATAACTCATGATTAAGTATGGTTTAATGCTGGGGCTTTATAGTTGGTATCAAAGGTCGGTTTAGATAACTTTAGAGGTTAGGGTACTCTTTAAGAATAAGTGACATTACCATAATGGTTAGAATTTCAGAAAGAGTCCTAGTTTTAGATAAAGTGAATGAGTAAGTATATCTTAGTGTTTATCTTCCTTATTAGTACATGATGGTTTTGTTGATATACTCACACTGACATTTCTGTTTTTAGTGAATGGATGGATCTAGCAGGCACCAAAGTGACAATAGTTTTGAAGGAAACTGTGGTGGTTCTCTGATTAAGAGACTGGATGAAATGGGGGATTCAACGAGGAAACTCGTGGTTGTTCTAATCCAACTATCAAGGAGTCATGATCAACCACTTGTACCTTGGTATGTTCTATAATGAATCATGTACAAGATGACCAATCGATGTGGAAGTTCAGGTAATAATTATAAAGGTAACCATTAGGGTTTATATGATCCTTACTTTTGAGGTAATTATGGGTTATTATATGTTATGATGGAAAATGAAAGGCATGGGATAAACTTGAGGTTAAAATATGTTATGATTATTTTTGATTATTTTATCTCGTTTTGGGGAATGTTTTAAGAATTATATTGTTTTGGAAAAAGGACAACACGCAGACTGTGTGACAACCCGTCGCATTGGACAAAGCTACGGGAATTGAACCCACATCCAAAGTGTGACTGGTTTTTATCGCCTACCACTGGAATACATGAAGTCCCTCGATAGTTTGACTGATTCTTTTAGTTAGATGATTTTATGAATTAAGAGTAAGTTGATTATGGGTTATCTATGGAAATGTATTAACCTATCATGGAGGATATGTGATTAGGTTAATTACTTTTCAATTCAAGACATTAAGAGAAACTGATGTTGTTTGGAGATAAATGTTATGATTTGACATAGAAGATTATGTGACTAAATCCTTCAAATATTTGGGTTTCAATCTTAGTATGGTTCACTTTGAATAATTTTATGGACAAATTGTTTATCGAATGGTCCTCGTTGAACTTTGGGTTTTGTTGGACAAATTTTAGAGATTAAGAATAGATTTTCTTTTTATAAAGGGTTTTCATTTTCTAGACTATCTGGTCTTGTACTAAACTTTTTGGTTTTGGTTTTGGTTAAAGTGTAAGGCCATGGGAAGTATATATCTCTCTTTTGTGGATTAGGTGATTCTCTAGAAGTTGATTATAGTACTCTTAATGTGAATAAGTCTTCCTAAATACTTGTCTTTTGGAGAAAATAGGAGTTTCTGTAAGGAATCTAATAAAAGTTGAAAGTCAACATGATAAGTGATTATGTTTCCTTATGAATAAATTCCTCAATAAAAAGTAACTTAAAACAAAAAATTTGTCTATTAACTTTTCCTACTGGGGAATCGAATACCGTTTAACCCATCACAAGTTTGTGAATTTCTTGTGGTTAACTTTCTCCTAAACATGATTTCTATCACTCTCCATCAGAACATGACCCTATGTTTTCTCCTCCATGTCCATGTTTTCCTACATGGAATACTAGTATTGGTTAACTTGGGTGACCTTTGTACTTATCTTCCTTTATTTTAAAGTGATTGTTTTACCGACTCTTGTTCCGATGTGGGACTTTCAAGGATGTTTCCAAAATCAATTTTAAAATTGCGAGGACGCAATTTCCAAAAGGGGGGAAGGATGTAACACCGCAGGTAAATAAAGAATATGAAATTTTTATATTTATCCATATTTGTGAATAAAATATTAATATTACTTTAAAGGGGACACTATGCACGATGGCGTACGCAATACGCAACAATGAGTTTCTTGGGAATCTTACGTTGCACTCTAATAATAAAATAATATTATTTTAAATAGTAGTTAACGCCGAGACGTTGTAATGGAGGTAATGAATAGAACTTAATACACTATGATTATATATGTTTGTCAAATATTTTTACTTTTTATAATAAATGTTAGAGAATTAAAAATGCGAATGAATCCAATTTTAAGCGTAAACATTCTAATATTCTTTAAAAGGTCAATTAACCGCCTTTTGATGGATAACCTCTTTTAAATCCACTTTTTGACAATCTTATGTGTTATATTTGACAAAATAAAACTCTTCTTTATAATCGGGACATCAAAATTTACTTTGTGTAAATTTTTGGTATTTTTCCGAAAAAGTTCAATTTTTAATGAATAGTGAAAAATGTTGTATTTTAATTCAAAACCTCTTTTTAATCTAATTTATTTATATGATTAGATAATCTTTTTAATTGGTTTTAAAGTTAAATTAGAATATATTTTTACCATCTAATCCAATTTTGGTCTTTGAAATTAATTTCACTTTGAAATCAGACATAAACTAGTGTCAATCTTCTGATACATTTTGTTTCATAAAAACACGCTATTTGTTTTGACAGCGGGAATTAATTATTATATTAATTAATGAAACTTATGTGTTTTGAATTTTTCAAAATAGAAATCAATTTTGAATTCAGAATATCAAATATAGCTTAGGGTGAATTTTTGGTAATTTTCTGAAAAACATCAATTTTTGATGAATAGTGAAACCACTATGTGGTACTTAAGAAACTGATTTTTTGTTTAAATAATATTTTACCACCTCTGTATTTTGAATTTCAAAAATCCGTCATTCATGGTTTTTATTAAGAAGTAAAATGTTGTTCAATGGGATTAAAATAATTTTTTGGTGAATAGTAACTTATTATGTTTTTAATCGCGATTAGAAGTAATTAGTGTAGTTTAAGGTAAGTATAATGTTTTAATAAAATGAAATGACATATAAACTTGTCCTACCCTCATTGGATGAGTCATGTCCGACCATGAAAATCCATGGGTCAACTTGGGGACCCCATGGAGCCACTTTGGTTGGAAAATGACATAAATACCTTTTTATTTAAAGTTAAAATTAAAATGACACAAACATGAGTTGTTTTACGAAAACATTTTTTACATGGGGTTATACAAGTCATAGTTTTGACTATAAATATTAATTGGAAATATAAAAAGATTTCCTACATCATAGTATTTTTTTTATAATTTTTAGACATTAAATAAGTTAAATTATTTATGACATCATGATGATGCAGCGATGACCTCATTATTTAACAATTTAAATAAAATGGAAAGATAATGTAATATCTAAGTCCTACACATGTCCAAAAAATATTGTATGGGTGGATTTAGAACCCTTATCACCTTATCCTTGAAACACATCAATGTGGTACCATTAATATCTGAAACTCATTCTAAAATAATGTAACATTTCATTACTTTCCAGGAGTTCCCCTCCACTCCTCTTATAAAAGGCCCCCCAAATCTACCTCCTTACCCACACTTCCAAAGCCTTTGTCTCGGCCAACCCCTGCCCATTTTGTCTCTCCACATCCCTCTCTAACTCCTTGAAGCCTCACATTGGACATAAGTCTTTCCAAGGAAGCCTTTGAGCTCAAACCATAGGGAGTTACCCGATTTTAAGGTAATGTCTTCACTTGTGTCCTTTTGTTTTATTTTGCTTCTCCAACCCCCCAAAACTCTTTTTATACATTTATTTTGTAATAAATCCAGTATCTTAAATATACTAGGATTTTTTTAAAATAATTATTAGAGCTACACATACACACACCTACATCTAATGGTTAAATAACATATTGTTTCTGTGGATGGCGAATTTTTGCCTCACGAAACGATGATTGTTCAACATTCTTCTAACACCTTCAAAGATAGCCATTAAGATGTAACTATATTTATATATGATATATAATATGTTTATGTTTTCTTTAATCTTATGTATTTATCATTTATGGCATACCTTTATGGTTTCCATTATGGGTAAACACGATATCTTCATTTTAGGAAGTGCGGACTACCGCCCCCTCAAAGTGATTTGATTCGTTAATGCCATATGTGGGATGTATAAAGGATGGAATTAATGGTATTAAATATGTTATCCTACTGGAATTATATTATATCTTTATATCTTTATTATTTCATTCACTTGAATACAACAAAAAAATGAAATGAAAGTAGTGTTCATGCGTACGTACAGCTTACCGTCTCCATGAACGATACATTTCATTTCTTATCTCCAAATGTTATGTACTATTATAAGTACATATATATAATGGATATATATATAATATTTTACATATAAATTATGGGTATCATTCTGGAATTATAATATATATATCTATCATTTTGTTTTAATTCTATTAATATGGAAAAAAATGAAAGTAGTGTTCATGCGTACGTACGACCTACCGTCTCCATGAATGGTGCTTTAAATTTTTTATCTCCAAATTCTATGGAATTGTATAAAACAAATATATACTGGATATATATGATATTTTGAACATAAATAATATTCTGGAGATGATGTACCTATAACTACATGGAAAATTCTTTTCCAACAAGTTCAATTTTTACTCATGTACTGAACATCAACAAAAACGTCTGATACGAACTCACTTTATTAACCAATTATTATAACATTATAATATGTGATATGAACTGAATAATAATATGTAAAGGAGGTCCATAAGCAATTATAAGTTGACCAAATTTTATTATTTAGGAATACAAAGAAACGAACAAGACAAGTTGGACTTGAGGTAAGGGATTCAACCTCTCTTTTTCTTTTTAAAGTACACTCTTTTATGTCATTCCTTATAAATATCATCTTTCTTGTTATTGGGATGTTCTTTTATATTACTCTTACTATAATTTTTATGTTAATATTATGAGAGACCATATTCTCTCTCAGCAATCCATTTTGGAAGTTTTGAGTGGCACCGTAAGGCTGTCGAATTTTCGTAAGAGATCTAACCTCTCTCTTTCTTTTTAAGTACTCTCCTTTATGTCACTTCTTTTAAGCTCCTCTTTTTTATGTTAGGGGATGTTATTTTATATTTATCATTCTGTAAAATTTATGTTAATATGATGAGAGACCCTATTTTCTCTCATCAATCCATTTTGGAAGTTTTAAGTGGCGTCGTTAGGCTTCCGAGTTTTCGTAAGGGATTTTTCATCTCACTTTTATTCCCATGATATTTACGCTACATTTTCCACAATTTCCTTTGAGTGGTGTATGTACTGCCCATTATTTTACTCATTGTGTAATATAATTTCATTTATGAGTATTTACATCAATGTTGTATTGTCATTCTTTCATGGGGTGAATGTTTCGAAAGATACCCAAGTCGGTAAGGGAACCTTTCACCCTCCTCTTTTTAAAAGACTTCTTTTGTTGGGTCTTTTAATTTACATATTGTTATGATGGGATGTGATCCCATATATCCTTATTGATGTAAATTTTATTTCCAAGTGATGAGATACCCTTTTTTATCACTCATCAACTCTTTTTCTGAATTTTGAAGTGACGTCGTTAGGCTGTCAAATTTTTGCAAGGGGACTTCTTAACCCAAATTTGATTCTTTGGGATAAACTTGTACTCATTGAATATGTCATTCTATGAATATGTGTGAATAACCTACGATTGTTTTACACTTAATATCCACTTATATTTGGTTTATTCGTTTGTCACACATAATTATGTAATTGATTTACCCTTAAACCAAGGATACCTTTTTTTATGGGACTTCGTCTCAATCTCCTTTCATTGAGGCATATTTTGTTTTATACACAACCTTCTTTTATACGGTGTATAAACCCCTTTGATTTTTAAATTTATCCAAATAGGAATCTTTTTTTATACGAAGCGTTTTACTAAACGAAAAAAGGGAATGTTTTTGTCGTACATATGCGGCAACAATGACTTCTCTGCCGCCGTGACCATTATTTGAGTTTTGGCTTCCTCTACAAGCCATACCTTCTTTTTAAAAGAAAAATAAATACCAAGTTTTACTTTTGTTTTATTTTGGTATTGAAAATGGTTTCCATAATGTTTTTATATCAATGTGTATTATTGATATCTTGTGATTGAAATGTGGAAATGTTATATTTCCTTTATGCATGTTTTATGTGATACGATTATGTTATGGTTCTTGGGCATTGTTATGAAGATGGGTGGTTCTGTGATAAACTAAGGGCGGGTGAGCCCGATATATCTCTCCAATGCATTGGGTAACGCGAAGGAGTGAAACGTTAAGGTTTATCCGAAGAGATTTAGGGAATATATTGTGGTGGGTATTCCAAACATAACCAAGAGGGTTACTCCCTACGTAAGAATGTTATGAATGCCCCAAGTTACCTTTTATGTCTTATGATTCCTATGATTTAATCATGATTTGTTGTGGTATGTTAAAGTGCCTATGTTTTATGGGTAAAGTATGATTTCATTATTATTTATATATGAACTCATGTTTCCTTTACATATTTTTTATAACCCTTACTGTGCTTTTTATGCTCATCCCAAGTTTTTAAAATGATTTTCACAGGTCAAGGGAAAGGTACATGATATGATTATAGTGTCAAAGAAGTGTCGAGAAGGAATCCATGCTTTATTTTTAAATATTTTTCCGTTGATGGAAAAAAATAAATACTATCTTTTATATAACCACTTTGTCTAAATGTGGAATGAAATGCAGACTTAAACTAGCGTCAATCTTTTGATACATTTTGTTTCATAAAAACACGCTATTTGTTTTGATAGCGGTAATTAATTATTAAATTAATTAATATAACTTATATATTTTTAATTTTTTAAAATAGACATCATTTTTGAATTCATAATATCAAATATAGCTTAGGGTGAAATTTTGTTAATTTTCTGAAAAACTTCAATTTTTTATGAATAGTGAAACCACTAAGTGGTACTTATAAAAACTGATTTTCTGTTTAAATGAAATTTTTCCATCTTTGTGTTTTGAATTTCAAAAATCAGACATACATGGTTGTCATTAAAAAGTAAAATGTGGTTCAATGGGATTAGAATAATTTTTTGGTGAATAGTAACTTATTAAGTTTTTAATCGCGATTAGAGATAATTAGTGTAGTTTAAGGTAAGAATAATGTTTTAATAAAATGAAATGACCTAGACACATGTCCTAACCTCATTGGATGTTTCATGGCCGACCAAGAAAATACATGGGTCAACTTGGGGACCCCATGGAGCCACATGGGTTGGAAAATGACATAAATACCTTTTAATTTAATGTTAAAGTACAAATGACACAAACATGAGATGTTTTACTAAAACAATTTTTACATGGGGTTATACAAGTCAGAATATTGACTATAAATAGTCATTGGAAGTCTAGAAAGATTTCCTACATCATAGTATTTTTTTATAATTTTTTGACATTAAATAAATTAAATTATTTATGACATCATGATGATGTAGTGATGACCTCATTATTTAATGATTTAAATAAAATGGAATGATAATGTAAAATCTAAGACCAACACATGTCCAAAACCTATTGGATGGATGGATTTTGAACCCTTATCACCTTATCCTCGAAACACATCAATGTGGGACCATTAAAATCAGAAACTCATTCAAAATAAAGTAACATTTTTTTACTTTCCAAGAGTGCCCCTCCTCTCCTCTTATAAAAGGCCCCCACCTCTACCTCATTACCCACACTCCAAAGCATTTGGCTCGGCCAAAACCTACCCATTATGTCTCTCAACATCCCTCTATAACCCTTGAATCCTCACTTTTGTTATAGGTCTTCTCAAGGAAGCCTTTGAGCTCAAACCAAAGGGAGTTACCCTATTTTAAGGTAATGTCTTCACTTGTGTCCTTTTGTTTTATTTTGCTTCTCCAACCCCATAAACTATTTTTATTCATTTATTTTGTAACAAACCCAGTATCTTCAATATACTAGTATGTTTTTATAAGAAGTATTCGATCTACACTTACACAGACCTACATCTAATGGTTAAAGAACATAATGTTTCTGTGGATGGCGAATTTCTGCCTCACGAAATGATGATTGTTCAACATTCTTCTAACACCATAAAAGGTGTCCATTAAGATGAAACTATATTTATATATGATATATAATATGTTTATGTTTTACTTAAACTTCTGTATTTACCATTTATGGAATACATTTATGGTTTCCATTATGGGTAAACGTGATATCTTCATTTAAGGAAGTGCGGACTACCACCCCATCAAGTGATGTGACTCATACATGCAATACATGGAACGTATAAAGAATGAAATTAATGATCATATGTTACCTATATAACATATATATTATACTGGAATTATAATATATATATATATCATTTATTTTTAATTCCGTTAATATGAAAAATAAAAAAAATGAAAGTAGCGTTCATGCGTACGTACGGCCTACCATCTCCATGAACGGTGCTTTTCGTTTTTATCTCCAAATGATATGGAATAGTATAAAATGAATATGTACTGGATATATATGATATTTTAATCATTAATACTATTCTGGAAATTATTTACTTATAACTACATGGACAATCATTTTTCAAACAAGTTCATTTTTGACTCATGCACCAAACATCGGCAAAAACATCTGATATGAACTAACATTATTAAAAAATTATTATAACATTATAATATGTGATATGAACTGAATAATAATCTTTCAAGGAGGTCCTTAGGCAATTATAAATTGACCAAAGTTTATTATTCATGAATATAATGAAACGAACAAGACAAGTTGGACTTGAGGTAAGGGATCTGACTCCTCTCTTTCTTCTAAAGTACACTCTTTTATGTCATTCCTTTTAAAGGTCATCTTTCTTGTTATTGGGATATTCTTTTATATTACTATTACTGTAATTTTTATGTTCATATGATGGGAGACCCTATTCTCTCTCATCAATCCATTTTGGATGTTTTGAGTGGTGCCATTAGGCTGCAGAATTTTCGTAAGAGATCATACTCCTCTCTTTTTTTTAAATACTCTCCTTTATGTCACTTCTTTTAAGCTCCTCTTTATTATGTTGGGGGATGTTCTTTTATATTCCTCATTCTGTAAGCTTTATTTTGATATGATGAGAGACCCTATTTCCTCTCATCAATCCATTTTGGATGTTTTAAGTGGCGCCGTTAGGCTACCGAGTTTTCGTAAGAGATTTTTCATCTCACTTTTATTCCCGTGAGATTTATGCTACATTTGCCACAATTTTTTTTGAGTGGTGTATGTAATGAACATTATTTTACTCATTGTTTAATATATTTTCATTTATGAGTATTTACATCAATATTTTATTGTCCATCTTTCACGGGGTGTATGTTTCAAAAGATACCCATGTCAGTAAGGGAACCTTTCACCCTCCTCTTTTTAAAAGACTTCGTTTGTTATGTCTTTTAATTCACATAATATTATGTTGGGATATGTTCTTCTATATGCTTATTGATTTAAATTTTATGTCCATGTGATGAGATACCCTTTTTATCTCTCATCAACTTATTTTATGAATTTTTTAGTGACGCCGTTAGGCTGTCAAATTTTTTGCAAGGGAACTTCTTAACCCAAATTTGATTCTTTGGGATAAACATGTACTCCATGAATATGTCGTTCTATGAATATGTGTGAATAACCTCCGATTGTTTTACACTTAATATCCACCTATATTTGGTGTATTCTTTTGTAACACATAATTATGTAATTGATTTGTCCTTAAACCAAGGATATCGTCTTTGTAAGGGACTTCATCTCAATCTCCTTTCATTGAGGAATATTTTGTTTTACACACAACTTTCTTTTATAAGGTGTATAAACCCCTTTGACTTTTACATTTATCCAAAAGGAATCTTTGTTATACGAAGCATTTTACAAAATGACAAAAGGGAATGTCTTTGTAATACGTATGAGGCGACAATGACTTATCCGCCGCCGTGACCATTATTTGAGTTTCGGATTCCTCTACAAGCCATAACTTCTTTTTAAAAGAAAAATAAATACCATGTTTTATATTTCATTTATTTTGGTATTGAAAATGGTTTTCATAATGTTTTTATATCAATGTGTTGTGTTGATATCTTGTGATTGAAAGGTGGAAATGTTTTGTTTCCTTTATGCATGTTTTCTGTGATACAATTATGTTATGGTTCTTGGGCATTGTTATGAAGACAGGTGGTTTCGTGATAAACTATGGGCGGGTGAGCCCGATATAGCTCTCAAATGCATTGGGTAAATGCGATAACTTTAAGATATGACTTTTGAAATTTTTGTAAAAACACCTGGGGGAAATGTTGAGGCAAAAAGAATTTATAAGAATCTTCCGATCCTTATCTGTGGAAAGAACCTACTTGCAATCCTTATTGTTCTACCTCTAGTAGAGTTTGATGTTATCCTGGGTATGAATTGGATCTCTATTTACCATTCTAAGATTGACTGTAGAGCTAAAGAAGTTTTTTTTTCAGAAAGACTTTCAGTTAGTGTACTAGAATGGCCCAAATTGAACTTTTAGAGTTGAAGGAGCAATTGCCAGATTTATTAGAGAAAGGTTTCATTCGAGCTTGCACGTCACTATGGGGTGCTCCTGTTTTATTTGATAAAAATAAAAATGGTTCTATGAGACTTTGCATTGATTATAGAGCCTTGAATAAAATCACTATTAAGAACAAATATCCTTTGCCTCATATCGATGATTTGTTTGATCAGCTCCAGGGAGCTCAGTTTTTTTCAAAGATTGACCTGAGATCGGGGTACCATCAGCTGAAGGTAAAGGAATCAGATGTTCCAAAGACTGCGTTTCGTACAAGATAAGGCCATTATGAATTTTTAGTAATGCCTTTTGGGCTAACCAATGCACATATTGTATTCATGGACTTAATGAATAGAATTTTCCATGAGTTGTTGGATAAGTTTGTGGTGGTTTTCATTGATGATATTTTGGTGTTTTATAAAAGTAAAGAGCAGTATGAAATAAATTTAAGGGTTATTTTGAAAACCTTAAAATAAGAGAAATTGTATGGGAAATTCAGCAAGTGTGAGTTTTGGTTGCAACAAATTTCTGTCCTTGGTCACATTATTTCTAAAGATGGGATAACTGTTGATCCTGCAAAAACAAAGGTTGTTGAAGAATGGCCAAGACCCACAAATATAACTAAGATTCATAGCTTCCATGGTTTGGAAGGCTATTACCGAAATTTTGTTAGAAATTTTTCACGGTTATCTTGTCCAATGACTAAGCTAACTCGGAAGGGTGTTAAGTTTATCTGGACAAAAGAATGTGATGATTGTTTTCTGGAACTGAAAAGAAGATTGGTGAATGCTCCAATTTTGGCACTACCTTCCAGGAATGGTGAGTTTGTTATATATAGTGATGCTTCATTGAAAGGACTTGGTTGTGTCCTAATGCAGAATGATCAGGTAATTGCTTATGCTTCACGACAGTTGAAAACTCATGAGGTAAATTACCCTACACATGATTTGGAATTAGCTGCTGTTGTTTTCTCTTTAAAAATTTGGAGGCATCATTTGTATGGAGTAAAGTGTAAAATATATACCGATCACAAAAGTTTTAAGTATATATTCACTCAAAAAGAGTTAAACATGAGATAGAGGAGATGGCTGGAATTAATCAAGGATTATGATTGTACAATTCATTACCATCCGGGAAAAGAAAATAAAGTGGCTGATGCTTTGAGTCGAAAAAGTAATTCTTCATTAACAATGTTGCGTTTGGAACGTGATCCTTTGGTCAAGGATTTGATGAACTTTGGCATAGTGTTTTTTGTTGCAGGATGTTCTTCTGTTTTGTTTCAAATATCAGTGAAATCTTCTCTATCAGACAGAATCAGGCAAGCACAGAAACAAGACAGTGAGTTGCAGAAAAAGGTAGAGCTGGTTCAGAAAGGTAAGTTCCCTGAATTCAACATTGATAATGATTGTGTTTTGAGATATGGGAAGCGATTTTTTGTGCCTTGTGATTCACAGTTGAAGAGAGAGTTGTTATGTGAAGCTCATAGTTCTCCGTTTTCAGTTCATCCTGGCCGTACTAAGATGTATAGAGATATGCGGGAGTATTACTGGTGGGATGGAATGAAAAGAGATATTTCTGATTTTACTATGAAGTGTTTGACTTGTCAACAGGTTAAATAAGAGTGGCAGTTACCAAAAGGGATGCTTCAGCCTTTACCAGTGCCAGAGTGGAAATGGGAGAATATATCAATGGACTTTGTTGTGGGATTATCGAAGACATCTCGAGGTAATAATGCAGTCTGGGTTATTGTTGATCGCTTGACTAAATCGGCTCATTTACATGCTATACGAGATACTTTCAATCTATATCAACTTTATCGTTTGTATATTAAAGATATAGTCAGGATACATGGAGTTCCTCTCTCCATTGTATCTGACCGTGATCCCGGGTTCACTTCTAACTTTTGGAAAGGCCTTCAGAATTTGTTGGGTACTGAATTAAATTTTAGTACAACTTTTCATCCTCAATCAGATGGGCAGTCAGAACGAATGATCTAGACTTTGGAGGATATTCTACGTGCATTTTTGATGGATTATCAGGGAAGTTGGGACCATCATATTTCTTTGTTTGAATTTTCTTATAATAAAAGTTTTCATTCCAGTATACAGATGGCACCATTTGAGGTGTTATATGGGAAGCGGTGTCGAACTCCAGCTTTCTGGGATGAAGTGGGTGAAAGGAAGTTGATGGGACCAGAGTTGGTAGAAGATATGGTAGAAAAAGTTCAGCTGATTCAGAAACACATGAGAACATCTCAGAGTAAACAGAAGAGTTATGCAGACAACAGGAGGAAGGATCTCTCATTTGAGGTAGGTGATCATGTTTTTCTCAAAGTATCACCATGGAAAAGTGTGATGCGATTTCGTAAGAAAGGAAAGCTGAGACCAAGGTTCATTGGACCATATGAAGTTATGGAGAGAGTTGGATCAGTTTCTTACCGAGTGGCTTTACCTCCGAGTTTATCTCAGGTACACAATGTTTTTCATGTTTCGATGCTGAGAAAGTATATGCCAGATCCATCTCATGTTTTGAGTCTAGAGGTAGTTCGGCTGGAAGAGAACCTATCTTATGAGGAACAACCGGTCCAGATTCTTGACCACAGGGTGCAAGTGTTACGGAAAAAGGTTATTAATCAGGTAAAGGTTTTGTGGAAAAACCCCATGATGGAAGAGGCAACATGGGAATCTGAAAATGCAATGAGGGATAAGTACCCCCATTTATTTGATAAGTAAATAAATTGCAGGGATGCAATATTATAAAGGGGGGAAGGATGTAACATCCCATGTAAGTAATAAATAATAGATATTTTTATCTATGTCTATTAATGAATTAGATAGTGTTTTAGAGGCTTAAAATGAAAATAAATCCAATCTTAAGCATGGAATACACTAATATTTTTAAAAGATTGTTTTACTGCCTTTTGATAGAAAACCATTTTTAAATATATCTATTGAAAATTTTATAACCTATGTTTGTCAAAATAAAATTATTCATTATTATTGGGACATCAAAATTTACTTTGTGTGAAGTTTTGGTATTTTTCTGATAAAGTTCATTTTTTAATGAATAGTGCAAATGTTGTATTTTAATTCAAAACCTCTTTTTAATGTAATTAATTTATATGATTAGATTATCTTTTCAATTTGTTTTAAAGTGAAATTAGAATATATTTTTACCATTTAATCCAATGGTGGTCATTGTAATCAATTTCACTTTGAAATTGGACTTAAACTAGTGTCAATCTTTTGATACTTATTATTTCCTAAAAACACGCTATTTGCTCTGACAGCAGGAATTAATTATTAAATTAATTAATGAAACTTATATGTTTTGAATTTTTCAAAATAGACAACATTTTTGAATTCAGAATATCAAATATAGCTTAGGGTGAAGTTTTGGTATTTTTCTGAAAAACTTCAATTTTTGATGAATAGTGAAACCACTAAGTGGTACTTAAAAAACTGATTTTTCGTTTAAATGAAATTTTACCACCTCTATGTTTTGAATTTAAAAAATCTGACATACATGGTTGTCATTAAGAAGAAAAATGTGGTTCAATGGGATTAAAATAATTTTTTGGTGAATAGTAACTTTTATGTTTTTAATCGCGATTACTGGTAATTAGTGTAGTTTAAGATAAAAATAATGTTTTAATAATATGAGATGAGCATGACACATGACATACCCTCATTGTATGTGTCATGTCCGACCAAGACAATCCATGGGTCAACTTGGGGACCCCATGGAGCCACTTTGGTCGGGAAATGACATAAATAAATTTTTATTTAATGTAAATGTAAAAATGACAGAAACATGATATGTTTTACTAAAACAATTTTTACATGGGGTTATACAAGTCAGATTTTTTACTATAAATATTCATTAGAAAGATAAAAATATTTCCTACATCATGACAGTTTTTTTATAATATTTAGACCTTAAATATATTAAATTATTTATGACATCGTGATGATGCAGCGATTACCTCATTAATAAAGGATTTAAATAAAATGAAAAGATAATGTAAAATCTATGACCTACACATGTCCAAAACCTGTTGGGTGGGTATATTTCGAACCCTTATCACCCTATCCTTGAATTATATCAATGTGGGACTTTTAAATCCGAAACTCATTTTCAAATAAATTAACTTTTCTTTAATTTCCACGAGTGCCCCTCCTCTCCTCTTATAAAAGGCCCCCACCTATACCTCCTTACCCACACTTCCTAAGCCTTTGGCTCGGCCAAACCCTGCCCATTTTGTCTCTCCACATCCCTCTCTAACTCCTTGTAGCCTAACATGGGTCAGAAGTCTTCCCAAGGAAGACTTTGAGCTCAAACCAAAGGGAGTTACCCGATTTTAAGGTAATGTCTTCACAAGAGTCCTTTTGTTTTATTTTGCTTCTCCAACCCCCTAAAATATTTTTATTCATTTAATTTCTAACAACTACAGTATCTTAAATATACTAGTATGTTTTTATAAGATGTATTAGAGCTACACTTACAAACACATTAATCTAATGGTTAAAGAACATACTGTTTCTGTGGTTGGCAATTTTCTGCCTCACGAAACGATGATTGTTCAATATTCTTTTAACACCTTTAAAGGAGGCCATTATGATGTCACTTTATTTTATATATGATATATATGGTATTTATGTTTACTATATTCTTCTGTATTTTATATTTAAAAAATACCTTTATTCTTTTCATGTTGTGTAAATGCGATAATTTCATATGAGGAAGTATGGAAAACCGCCCCTCAAGTGCTGTGACTCGTACATGCAATACATGGAATGTATAAAGAATGAAATTAATAAAAATATGTGACCTATATAACATATATATTATAATGGAATTAATATATATATATATATCATTTATTTTTAAATTCATTAATATGACAAATAAAAAAATGAAAGTAGCGTTCATGCGTACGTACGGCCTACCGTCTCCGAACGATGCTTTTCGTTTTTTATCTCCAAATGATATTGAATGGTATAAAATGAATATGTACTGGATATATATGATATTTTAATCATTAATACTATTCTAGAAATTATTTACTTATAAATACATGGGCAATCATTTTTTTCAAACAAGTTCATTTCTGACTCATGTACCAAACATCGGCAAAAACGTCTGATATGAACTAACATTATTAAACTATTATTATAACATTATAATATGTGATATGAACTGAATAATAATCTCTAAAGGAGGTCCTTATGAAATTATAAATTGACCAATGTTTATTATTCAGGAATATTAAGAAACGAACAAGACAATTTGGACTTGAGGTAAGGGATCCTACTCCTCTCTTTCTTTTTAAGTACACTCTTTTATGTCGCTCCTTTTAAAGCTCATATTTCTTGTTATTGGGATGTTATTTTATATTACTCTTACTGTAATTTTTATGTTCATATGATGAGAGACCCTATTCTTTCTCATCAATCCATTTTGGAAGTGTTTAGTGGCGCCGTTAGGCTGCCGAATTTTCGTAAGGGATCCTACTCCTCTCTTTCTTTTTAAGTACACTCTTTTATTTCGCTCCTTTTAAAGATCATATTTCATGTTATTGGGATGTTATTTTATATTACTCTTACTGTAATTTTTATATTCATATGATGAGAGAACCTATTCTCTCTCATGAATCCATTTTGGAAGTTTTGAGTGGCGTCGTTAGGCTGTCGAATTTTCGTAAGGGATCCTACTCTATTTATTTTTATGTACACTCTTTTATGCCATTCATTTTAAAACTCATATTTCTTGTTATTGGGATGTTCTTTTATATTAATCTTACTGTAATTTTTATGTTAATATAATGAGAGACACTATTCGCTCTCATCAATCCATTTTGGAAGTCTTAAGTGGCACTGTTAGGCTGCCGAGTTTTCGTAAGGGATTTGTCATCTCACTTTTTTTCCCGTGAGATTTATGCTAAATATGCCACAATTTCCTTTGAGTTGTGTATGTACTACCCATTATTTTACTCATTGTGTAATATACTTTAATTCATGAGTATTTACATCAATTTTGGTTTGTCCTTCTTTCACAGGGTGCATGTCTCGAAAGATACCCATGTCGGTAAGGGAACCTTTCACCCTCCTCTTTTTAAAAGACTTCTTCTGTTATGACTTTTAATTCATATACTAGTATGTTGGGATATGTTCTTCTATATCCTTGTTGATTTAAATTTTATGTCTATGTGATGAGATACCCTTTTTATCTCTCATCAACTCATTTTCCGAATTTTGTAATGACATCGTTAGGCTGTCAAATTTTTGCAAGAGAACTTCTTAACCCAAATTTGATTCTTTGGGATAATCATGTATTCCGTGAATATGTCATTCTATGAATATGTGTAAATAACCTCTGATTGTTTTACACATAATATCCACTTATATTTGGTGTATTCGTTTGTCACACATAATTATGTAATTGATTTTTCCTTAAACCAAGGATACCGTCTTTGTAAGGGACTTCGTCTCAATCTCTTTTCATTGAGGCATAATTTGTTTTATACACAACTTTCTTTTATACGGTGTATAAACCCCTTTGAATTTTACTTTTATTCAAAATGTATCTTTTTTTATACGAAGCGTTTACTAAATGACAAAAGGGAATGTTTTTGTCATACATATGCGGCGACAATGACTTCTCCACCGCCGTGACCATTATTTGAGTTTCAGCTTCCTCTACAAGACATAACTTTTTTTAAATGAAAAATAAATACCATGTTTTAATTTTCTTTTATTTTTTATATTGAAAATGGTTTTCATAATGTTTTTATATCAATGTGTTGTATTGATATATTGTGATTGAAAGGTGGGAAGGTTATGTTTCCTTGATGCATGTTTTATGTGATACGATTTTGTTGAGGTTCTTGGGAATTATTATGAAGACGGGTGGTTCGGTGATAAACTAAGGGCGGGTGAGCCCGATATAGCTCTCCAATGCATTGGGTAACACGAAGGAGTGAAACGTTAAGGTTTCTCTGAAGAGATTTAGGGAATATACTGTGGTGGGTATTCCAAATGTAACCAAGAGGGTTATCCCTACGTATGAATGTTATGAATGCCTCAAGTTACCTTTTATGTCTTATGATTTCTATGATTTATTCATGATTTGATGAGGTATGTTAAAGTGCATATGATTTATGGGTAAAGTATGATTTCATTCTTATGTATATATGAACTCATGATTCCTTTCCATATTTTTATATCCCTTACTGAGATTTTTATGCTCATCCCAAGTTTTTTGAAATGTTTTTCACAGGTCAAGGTAAAGGTACATGATATGATGATAGTGTCAAGGAAGTGTCAAGAAAGAATCCATGTTTTATTTTAAATATGTTTCTGTTGCAGGGAAAAAATGAATACTATCTTTATGTAACCACTTTGTTTAAATGTGGAATGTAATGAAAGTTTTATGATCTAATTCTCTAAAACTCTAAACCTAAAATGATTCTCAATGTGTAATCTTGTATTAACTCAAGATTAAGTAAGGTTTAAGGCTAGGGACTTATAGTTGGTATCAAAGGTCGGTTTAGACAACTTTAGGGATTAGGAGTTTTTGTTAGACACATGATTAGTCCCTATATCTATTATTTCAGTTAAATCCTTGTTTTATAACTTTTTTTTCAGGTCAAGTAAAGTCGGTTACGAATGGAAGGAGAAGGATCTCAAACGACATTCCTATCTCTTCCTGATGAGATGCTTGCAATAATTATTGCAAAGTCATGTTCGGATGATTGTGAAACTTTTTATAGCATACAACTCACTTTCAAGCAGTTGTTTGAGATATCAAACACATCCACTATACCTCGTTATCATCGTGGATCATGGGTTGTTTTTAGACAAATACTATTTTCACAATATTCTCATATTTTCAAGAAAGGTAAATATTATCAAGGTATTTTCAGATATTTTACCTTATCACAAGAATTTGAAGCATATTATGATTTTAAAAATGGTGTTGAGGAAGGAGACCCTTGCGCAACCTATTTATATTTGATTTTAAAATAAAGTCTCTCAGCACATACTTATGGTATTTTAAAAGGAACGATAATAGAAAGTTTCAAATCAAATTCTGTCCGACTATTTTATAGAAATCATGTTTTATCAGATGTTTTGGAATTATATGTCATATATGATTATTTTCCAAAACTGTTTTTCTATGAACACCCATTTGACCCATGTTGTACAAGGTGTATTTGGATGGAGGAAGCAAATGATTTTGAAGGATCTCTAAATCATTGTTGTAATGCATGGGACTTCTACCTACATGAGCAAGATGATGATGAAACCGAGTGGATGCCATGATCAAGGTATGATGTTATTCATTTTGGGAATTGTTTTATTTTATCTTATGGTGGTGAAATAGGATATCAAAGGTCAGTTTAGATTACTTTTGGAGTTTGAATTCTATTAAATGATTATCCAAATATATATATATATATATATATTATAAATGATATAGCATTTGAAGATTACCATGTTGCTTCATCTAAGACATGTTTGTTTAGAATGGTTTTCCATAGAGTAAACATGGAAGCAGTGCTAGGAAGGCATACAGAAGGAAATAACATTCCGAATCAGCATACTGAGATGGTCGCAATTGGAACTGAACAGTTTTTTGCAGTAATGGCGCAGTTGACTCAAGCGATAAATGGTGGTGGTATCCATGCACGAGATCAGCCAGACCAACCATAGAGGAACATGTCAGTGGTGGAAAATTTCATGAGGCAACATCACCCATCATTCAGAGGATCATCTGACCCTGTGTTAGCTGAAGGGTGGATTAAAGCACTGGAGAAGATTTTTGATGTCATGGGGTGTTCAGACATTCAAAAGGTTAGTCTTTCTATTTACCGTTTGGAGGGTGAAGCAGATCAGTGGTGGTCGATGGTTAAAAATATCAGGGACGCTGATGAGATTAATGCTCTTGACTGGGATGAATTCAAAGGTTTGTTTCTTGACAAGTATTTTCCTAAGGCTGTTCAACTTAGGATGGAAAAGAAATTCTTGGAATTGAGGCAAGAGAAAGACTCAGTGGCTGCCTATGAAGAAAGGTTCACTCGATTGGAAAGGTATGCTCCAAATTTTATTCGAGACCATGATAGTAAAATCAATCGTTTTTACTTAGGATTAAAGCCAAAATATCAAAGGGAATTAGCTTCTCGCGAGTTTAAAAGTTATGAAAAGCTTGTTTGATGTGCTGAGAAGGTCGAAATGGAATTTTCCGATGATCAAGTGTTCTATAACAACCAAAAGAAGAAGAGACCGAGGTGGCAAGAGAAAGGAAAAATTTCTTCAAAAAAGTCTGATCGTAAGAAAACTAAGTTTCCAGTTTGTGATAAATGTGGTAAAAGGCATGCTGGGGAATGTCTTCTGAATTCTATAAAGTGCTACTGATGTGGTAAGATGGGACATAAGGCTCATGATTGCACTGAAAATGATCAAGGTGATGGTAAGTCCAAATTTTATTTACAGTTAGTGAAATGTTTTAAGTGCAATGAGATGGGTCACTATGAAAATGAGTGTCCGAAAAAGAGCTCGAGTGATGGGAAGCAGTTAGACTACAAGCAGAAAGGGGTGGTGAAATCCTTTGCAACTACTTCAGCAGATGTCGGGCCATCAAATGAAGTTGTATCAGGTACTTTGTTTGTTTTTTTTTCAAATTATGCCAGTGTGTTATTTGATTCGGGGTCTACACATTCATTCAACTCTGAAAACGTTTATAGTAAAATGGGAATACCATCTCAAGAAATAACTCGAGAACTTTTGGTAAAAACATCTTGGGAAAATGTTGAGGTAAAAAGAATTTATAAGAATCTTCCTATCCTTATCTGTGGAAAGAATCTACTTGCAAACCTTATTGTTCTACCTCTAGTAGAGTTTGATGTTATCCTAGGTATGTATTGGCTCTCTATTTACCATGCTATGATTGACTGTAGAGCTAAAGAAGTTTCTTTTCAGAAATACTTTCATTTTGTGTACAAGAATGAACCCTTACTGTTGATAACATATCAAGAGGACGAGAAACTTGTAAAAGATGAAAATGAATGTTACCTTGCACACATTGTTGAAAATAAAGGAACTGTTCAGATTAATGATGTGCCAGTGGTAATTGAGTATCCTGATGTTTTTCCTGATGAGTTGCCTGGAATAATTCCAGATAGGGAAGTTGAGTTTACTATTGACTTAGTTCCTGATGCTAAGCCAATTTCAAAACCCCCTTATCGAATGGCTCAAATTGAACTTTTAGAGTTGAAGGAGCAATTGCAAGATTTATTAGAGAAAGGTTTCATTCGACCTAGCACATCACCATGGGGTGCTCCTATTTTATTTGTTAACAATAAAGATAGTTCTATGAGGATTTACATTGATTATAGATCCTTGAATAACATCACTATTAAGAAAAAATAAGCTTTGCCTCATATCGATGATTTGTTTGATCAGCTCCAGGGAGCTCAGTATTTTTGGAACATTGACCTGAGATCGGGGTACCATCAGCTGAAGGTAAAGGATGCAGATGTTCCGAAGACTGCGTTTCGTACAAGATATGGCCATTATAAATTTGTAGTAATTCCTTTTGGGATAACCAATGAACCTGTTGTATTCATGGACTTAATGAATAGAATTATCCATGAGTTCTTTGATAAGTTTGTGGTGGTTTTCATTGATGATATTTTGGTGTTTTCTAAAAGTAAATAGGAGCATGAAAGACATTTAAGGGTTATTTTGAAAACCTTAAAAGAAAAGAAATTGTATGGGAAATTTAGCAAGTGTGATTTTTGGTTGCAAAAAATTTCTTTCCTTGATCAAATTGTTTCTAAAGATGGGATAACTGTTGATCCTAAAAAAACAAAGGTTGTTGAAGAATGACCAAGACCCACAAATGTAACTGAGATTCGTAGCTTCCTTTGTTTGGCAGGCTATTACCGAAGATTTGTTAGAAATTTTTCACGATTATCTATTCCAATGACTAAGCTAACTCGGAAGGGTGTTAAGTTTATCTGGACAAAAGAATGTGATGATTGTTTTCAACAGTTGAAAAGAAGAATGGTGAATGCTCTAGTTTTGGCACTTCCTTAAAAGAATGGGGAGTTTGTTATCTACAGTGATGCTTCATTGAAAGGACTTGGTTGTGTCCTAATGCAGAATGATCAGGTAATTTCTTATGCTTTACGACAATTGAAAACTCATGAGGTAAATTACCCTACACATGATTTAGAATTAGCTGTTGTTGTTTTCACTTTAAAAATTGGGAGGCATCATTTGTATGGAGTAAAGTGTGAAATATATACCGATCAAAAAAAGTTTAAAGTATATATTCACTCAGAAAGAATTGATAATGAGACAAAGGAGATGGCTAGAATTAATCAAGGATTATTATTGTACAATTCATTACCATCTGAGAAAGGCAAATAAAGTGGCTGATGCTTTGAGTCGAAAAGGTAATGCTTCATTAACCATGCTACGTTTGGAACGAGATCCTTTGGTTTTTGATTTGATGAACTTTGGAATAGAAGTTGTTGGTGAAGGAAGTTCTTCTGTTTTGTGTCAGGTATCATTGAGTTCATCTCTATCAGACAAAATTAAGCAATCACAGAAGCAAGACAGTGAGTTGTAGAAAAAGGTAGAGCTGGTTCAGAAGGGTAAGTTGCCTGAATTCAACATTGATAATGATTGTGTTTTGAGATTTGGGAAGAGATTGTGTGTGCCTTGTGATTCATAGTTGAAGAGAGATTTGTTAAGTGAAGCTCATAGTTATCCTTTTTCAGTTCATCCTGGCAGTACTAAGATGTACAGAGATCTGCAGGAGTATTACTGGTGGGATGGAATGAAAAGAGATATTGCTGATTTTACAGTGAACTGTTTGACTTTTCAACAGGTTAAAGCATAGTGGCAGTTACCGAAAGGGATGCTTTAGCCTTTACCAATGCCAGAGTGGAAATGGGAGAATATATCCATGGACTTTGTTGTGGGATTACCGAATACATCTCGAGGTAATAATGAAATCTGGGTTATTGTTGATCGCTTGACTAAATATGCTCATTTACTTCCTATTCGAGATACTTTCTCTCTAGATCAAATTTCCCGTTTGTATCTAAAAGAGATAGTAAGGTTACATGGATTTCCTCTATTCATTGTATCTGACCGTGATCCCAGGTTTACTTCTAACTTTTGGAAGGGCCTTCAGAAGTTGTTGTGTACTGAATTAAATTTTAGTACATCTTTTCATCCTCAATCAGATGGGTAGTCAGAACGAACAATTCAGACTTTGGAGGATATTCTACGTACTTGTTCGATGGATTATCAGGGAAGTTGGGACCAACATCTTTCTTTGGTTGAGTTTTCTTATAATAACAGTTTTTATTCCAGTATATAGATGGCACCATTTGAGGCCTTATATGGGAAGCGGTGTCGAACTCCAGCTTTCTGGGATGAAGTGGGTGAAAGGAAGTTGATGGGACCAAAATTGGTAGAAGAGATGGCAAAAATAGTTTAGCTGATTCAGAAACACACGAGAACAGCTCAGAGTAGGCAAAAGAGTTATGTGGACAACAGGAGGGAGGATCTCTCTTTTGAGGTAGGAGATCCTGTTTTTCTCAAAGTATCACCATGGAAAAGTGTGATGTGATTTGGAAAGAAAGGAAAGCTGAGTCCAAGGTTCATTGGACCATATGATATTCTGGAGAGAGTTGGATCAGTTTCTTACCGTGTGGCTTTACCTCCGAGTTTATCTCAGGTACACAATGTTTTTCATGTTTCGATGCTGAGAAAGTATATGCCAGATCCATCTCATGTTTTGAGTCCATAGGTAGTTCGGCTGGAAGAGAACCTATCATTTGAGGAACAACTGGTCCAGATTCTTGACCACAAGGAGAAAGTGTTATGGAATAAGGTGATTAATCAGGTAAAAGTTTTGTGAAAAAACCACATGATGGAAGAGGCAACATGGGAATCTGAAAATGCAATGAGGGATAAGTACCCTCATTTATTCAATAAGTAAATAAATTGTGGGGATGCAATTTTCTAAAGGGGGGAAAGATGTAACATCCCAAGTAAGTAATGAATAATAGATATTTTTATCTATGTCTATTAATTAATTATATAGTGTTTTAGAGGCTTAAAATGAAGATAAATCCAATCTTAAGCATGGAATATACTAATATTTTTAAAAGCTTGTTTTACTGCCTTTTGATGGAAAACCATTTTTAAATCTATCTTTTGACAATTTTATAATCTATTGTTGTCAAAATAAACTTATTCTTATTGATTTGGACATCAAAATTTACTTTTTGTGAATTTTTGGTATTTTTCCGAAAAAGTTCATTTTTTAATGAATAGTGAAAAATGTTGTATTTTAATTCAAAACATCTTTTTAATATAATTTCTTTATATGATTATATTATCTTTTGAATTGGTTTTGAAGTGAAATTAGAATATATTTTTATCATTTAATCCAATGGTGGTCATTGGAATCAATTTCACTTTGAAATTGGAAATAAACTAGTGTCAATCTTTTTATACTTATTATTTCATAAAAACACGCTATTTGCTCTGACATTGGGAATTAATTATTAAATTAATTAATGCAACTTATATGTTTTGAATTTTGTAAAATAGAAAACATTTTTTAATTCATAATATCAAATATATCTTAGGGTGATGTTTTGGTATTTTTCTTAAAAACTTCATTTTTTGATGAATAGTGAAACCACTAAGTGGTACTTAAAAAACGGATTTTTCGTTTAAATGAAATTTTACCACCTCTGTGTTTTGAATTTCAAAAATCTGACATACATGGTTGTCATTAATAAGTAAAATTTGGTTCAATGGGATTAAAATAATTTTTCGGTGAATAGTAACTTTTATGTTGTTAATCGCGATTAGTGGTAATTAGTTTAGTTTAAGGTAAAAATAATGTTTTAATAATATGATATGAGATTGACACATGTCATACCCTCATTGGATGTGTCATGGCCAACCAATAAAATCCATGGGTCAACATGGGGACCCCATGGAGCCACTTTGGTTGAGAAATGACATAAATAACTTTTTATTTAATGTAAAATTAAAAATGACACAAACATGATATGTTATACTAAAACAATTTTTACATGGGGTTATATAAGTCAAATTTTTGACAATAAATAGTAATTGGAAATCTAAAAATATTTCCTACATCATGACCGTTTTTTTATAATTTTTAGACAATAAATAAATTAAATTATTTATGACATCATGATGATGCAGCGATTACCTCATTATTTAACGATTTAAATAAAATGAAAAGATAATGTAAAAACTAAACCCTACACTTGTCAAAAACCTATTTGATGGGTATATTTCGAACCCTTATCACCTTATCCTCGCATTATATCAATGTGGGACCATTTTAATCCAAAACCCATTTTAAAATAAAGTAACATTTCTTTACTTTCCAAGAGTGCCCCTCCTCTCCTCTTATAAAAGGCCCCCACCTCTACCTCCTTACCCACACTTACAAAGCCTTTGGATTGGACAAACCCTACCCATTTTGTCTCATAACTTCCCTCTCTTACTCCTTGAAGCCTCACTTTGGGCAGACGACTTCCCAAGGAATCTTTTGAGCTCAAACCAAAGGGAGTTACCCGATTTTAAGGTAATGTCTTCACTTGTGTTCTTTTGTTTTATTTTGCTTCTTCAACCCTCTAAACTATTTTTATTCATTTCTTTTGTAACAACACCAGTATATTCCATATACTAGTATGTTGGTATAAGAATGATTCAAGCTACACTTACACACAACTACATCTAATGGTTAATGAGAATACTGTTTCTGTGGATGGCGAATTTCTGCCTCCTGAAACGATGATTTTTCAAAATTCTTTTAACACCTTCAAAGGTGGCCATTAATATGACACTATATTTATATATGATTTATAATATGTTTATGATTTCCTTAAGCTTCTGTATTTTTCATTTTGTTCATACCTTTATGGTTTCCATTATGGGTAAACACGATATCTTCATTTAAGGAAGGGCGGACTACCTCCCCCTCAAAGTGATTTGATTCGTTTAGGCTATTTGTGGGATGTATAAAAGAAGTATTTAAAGTTATTATATATGATGTATGTTACATATAAATGATGAATATAATTCTGGAATTAAAATATACATACCTCTCATTTAGTTTTAATTCCATTAATATGACATAGAAATGAAAGTAGCGTTCATGCGTACGAACGAATTACCGTCTCCATGAACGGTGCATTTCATTTCTTACCTCAAAATGATTATGTAATATTATAAATACATGTATATTCTGGATATATATGATATATATGATATCCAAATCATGAATATGATTCTGGATATAATGATCCTTTGACCACATGAAAGAGGAATATAAAAGAAAAATCCCCCAACATAACAAAGAGGAGCTTAAAAGAAGTGACATAAAGGAGAGTACTTAAAAAGAATGAGAGAGGTTAGATCTCTTACAAAAATTCGGCAGCCTAACGGCACCACCCAAAACATCCCAAATGGATTGATGAGAGAGAATAGGGTCTCTCATAATATTAACATAAAAATTACAGTAAGAGTAAAATAAAATAACATCCCAATAACAAGAAAGATGAGCTTTAAAAGTAATGACATAAAAGAGTGTACTTTAAAAAGAAAGAGAGTGGTTGGATCCCTTACCTCAAGTCCAACTTGTCTTGTTCGTTTCTTTATATTCCTGAATAATAAACTTTGGTCAATTTATAATTGCTTAAGAAACTCCTTTACATATTATTATTCAGTTCATATCAAACATTATAATGTTATAATAATTGGTTAATAAAGTGAGTTCGTATCAGACGTTTTTTTCGATGTTCAGTACATGAGTAAAAATTGCACTTGTTGGAAATGAATTTTCCATGTAGTTTTAGGTACATCATCTCCAGAATAGTATTTATGTTTAAAATATCATATATATCCAGTATATATTCGTTTTATACTATTCCATATCATTTGGAGATAAAAAATTAAAACCACCGTTCATGGAGACGGTAGGTCGTACGTACGCATGAACGCTACTTTCATTTTTTTGCCATATTAATGGAATTAAAACAAAATAATAGATATATATATTATAATTCCAAAATGATACCCATTATTTATATGTAATATATTAAACATATATCCATTATATATATGAACTTAAAATAGTACATAACATTTGGAGATAAGAAATGAAATGTACCGTTCATGGAGACGGTAAGCCATGCGTACACATGAACGCTACTTTCATTTCATTTTTTGTATTCAAATGAATGAAATAATAAAGATATAAAGGTATATTATAATTACAGTAGGATAACATATGTAATACCATTAATTCCATCCTTTATATGTCCCACTTATGGCATTAACGAATCAAATCACTTTGAGGGGGCGGTAGTCTGCACTTCCTAAAATGAAGATATCGCGTTTACCCATAATGGAAACCATAAAGGTATGCCATAAATGAAAAATACATAAGCTTAAGAAAAACATAAACATATAATATATCATATATAAATATAGTGACATCTTAATGGCCACCTTTGAAGGTGTTAGAATAATGTTGAACAATCATCGTTTCGTGAGGCAAAAATTCGCCATCCACAGAAACAGTATGTTCTTTAACCATTAGATGTAGGTGTGTGTATGTTTAGCTCTAATACATCTTATAAAAACATCCTAGTATATTGAAGATACTTAATTTGTTACAAAATAAATGAATAAAAAGAGTTTAGGGGTTTGGAGAAGCAAAATAAAACAAAAGGACACAGGTGAAGACATTACCTTAAAATCGAGTAACTCCCTATGGTTTGAGATCGAAGGATTCCTTGGGAAGACTTATGCCCAAAGTGAGGCTTCAAGGAGTTAGGGAGGGATGTTTATAGACAAAATGGGCAGGGGTTGGATGATCCAAATGCTTTGGAAGTGTGGGTAAGGAGGTAGAGGTGGGGACCTTTTATAAGAGGAGAGGAGGGGCACTCTTGGAAAGTAAAGAAATGTTACATTATTTTAGAATGCGTTTCGGATATTAATGGTCCCATATTTATGTGTGTCTAGGATAAGGTGATAAGGGTTCTAAATCCACCCATCCAATAGGTTTTGGACATGTGTAGGGCTTAGATATTACATTATCATTCCATTTTATTTAAATCGTTAAATAATGAGGTCATCACTGCATCATCATGATGTCATAAATAATTTAATTTATTTAATGTATAAAAATTATAAAACAAATAATATGATGTAGGAAATCTTTTTACCTTTCCAATGACTATTTATAGTCAAAAAGGTGACTTGTATAACACCATGTAAATATTGTTTTAGTAAAACATTTCATGTTTGTGTCATTTTTACTTTTAACATTAAGTAAAAAGGTATTTATGTCATTTTCCAACCAAAGTGGCTCCATGGGGTCCCCAAGTTGACCCATGGATTGTATTGGTCATCCATGACACATAAAATGAGGTTAGGACATGTTTCTAGGTCATTTCATTTTATTAAAACATTATTCTTACCTTAAACTACACTAATTACCTCTAATCGCGATTAAAAACTTAATAAGTTACTATTCACCAAAAAATTATTCTAATCCCATTGAACCAAATTTTAATTTTTAATGACAACCATGTATGTCGGATTTTCAAAATTCAAAACACAAAGATGGAAAATTTTCATTTAAATGGAAAATCAGTTTTTAGAAGTTCCACTTAATGGTTTCACTATTCATCAAAAATTGATGTTTTTCAGAAAATTACCAAAAATTCACCCTAAGCTATATTTGATATTCCGAATTCAAAAATGATTTCTATTTTAAAAATCCAAAAAATATAAGTCTCATTAATTAATTTAATAATTAATTCCCGCTGTCAAAACAATTAGCATGTTTTTATGAAACAAAATGTATCAAAAGATTGACACAAGTTTAAGTCCGATTTCAAAGTGAAATTAATTCCAACGACCACTATTGGATTAAATGGTAAAAATATATTAAAATTTTACTTTAAAACCAATTCAAAAGATAATCTAATCATATAAATAAATTAGATTAAAAAGAGGTTTTGAATTAAAATACAACAATTTTCACTATTCATTAAAAATTGAACTATTTTGAAAAAATACCAAAAATTTTCAAAAAGTAAATTTTGATGTCCTGATTCTAAAGAAGAATTTTATTTTGTCAAATATAACACATAAAATTGCCAAAAAGTGGATTTAAAAGAGGTTCACCCTCAAAAGGCGGTTAATCGACCTTTTAAAGAATATTAGAATGTTTACGCTTAAAATTGGATTCATTCGCATTTTTAATCCTCTAACATTTATTGTAAAAAGTAAAAATATTTGAAAAACATATATAATCATTTTGTAGTTAGTTATGTTAATTCCCGCCATTACAACGGCTAGGCGTTAACTACTATTTAAAAAAATATTATTTTATTATTAGAGTGCAACGTAAGATTCCTAAGAAACTCATTGTTGCGTGTAGGGTACACCATCGAGCATAGCGTCCCCTTTCAAGTCATATTAATATTTTATTCACAAATATGGATAAATGTGAAAATCTCCTAATCTTTACTTACTTGGGGTGTTACATCCTTCCCCCCTTTTGGGAATTGCATCCTCGCAATTTTAAAATTGGGCTTGGAAACTTCATTGAAAATCCCACATCAGAACAAGAGTCAGTAAAACAATCACTTTACTATAAAGAAAGATAAGTACAAAGGTCACCCGAGTTAACCCATACTAGGATTCCAAGTATGAAAATATGGGCATGGAGGAAAAAAAAGGGTCATGTTCTGACGGAGAGTGATAGTAAACATGTCTAGGAGAAAGTTAACCATAAGAGAATCACAAACTTGTGATGGGTTAAATGGTATTCGATTCCCCAGTAGGAAAATTTAACAGACAACACTTTTGTTTTAAGTTACTCTTCATTGGGGAATTTATTTTTGATCTTAAGGAAACATACTTACTTGCCATGTTGACTTTCAACTTTTACTAGATTTCTTACACAAACTCATACTTTCCCCAAAAGATGAGTATTTAGGAAGACTTATTCAAATTAAGAGTACTATAATCAACTTCTAGAGAATCACCTAATCCGAAAAATAGAACTATATACTTCCCATATCTTTATACCTTAACCAAAACCAAAACCAAAAAGGTTAGTACAATATCAGATAATACCCAAAAAGGATAATCCTTTTTAGAAAAAAACAAATCTATTCTCAATCTCCAAAATTTATCAAAAAATACCCAAAGTTCAACAACGACCATTCAATAAAAAAATTGTTCATAAAATACTTCAAAGTAAACCAAACTAATATTGAAACTCAAATATTTGAAGGATTTAGTCACATAGTCTTCCAAGGTACAAATTAACACTTATCTCCAAATAACATCAATTACTCTTAAAGTCTTGTATTGAAATGTAATTAACCTGATCACATATCCTCCATGATAGGTTAATCATTTCCATAGATAACCCAAAATAAACTTTCTCTTGATTCATAAAATCATCTAACTAAAAAGAATTAGTCAAACTAACTAGGGACTTCACGTAGTCCAGTGGTAGGCGTTAAATACCAGTTGCACTTTGGTTGTGGGTTCGATTCCCGCAGCATTGTCCGACGCAATGGGTGGTCACACGGTCTGCGTGTTGTCCTTTTTCCAAAACTATATAATTCTTATAACCTTCCCCAAAAATGAGATAAAATATTCAAAAATAATCATAACATATTTTATCATCAATATTATCTCATTCCTTTCTTTTTCCATCATATCATAGAGTAACCCATAATTACCTAAAAGGTAAGGATCATATAAACCCTAATGGTTACCTTTATAATTTTTACCTGAACTTACACATAGATTGGTCATCTCGTACATGATGAATTACAGAACATAAGAAGGTTCAAGTGGTTGATCATGACTCCTTGATTGTTGGTTTAGGGCAACCATGAGTTTCCTCATTGAATACCCCATTTCATCCAGTCTCTTAATCAGAGAACCACCACAGTTTACTTCAAACCTATTGTCACTTTGGTGCCTGCTAGATCCATCCATTCACTAAAAACAGAAATGTCAGTGTGAGTATATCAACAAAATCACCATTTACTAATGAGGGAGATAACCACTAAGATATACTTACTCATTCACTTTATCTAAAACTAGGACTCCTTTTGAAATCCTATCCATTATGGTACTGTCACTTATTCTTAGAGAATAACCTAACCTCTAAAGTTATCTAAACTGACCTCTGATACCAACTATAAGGCCCCAACCTTAAGCCTTACTTAATCGTGAGTTATTACAAGAATACACATTGAGGATCTTTTCATGTTTAGAGTTATAGAGAATTAGATCATAAAACATGCATTACATTCCACATTTAAACAAAGTGGTTACATAAAGATAGTATTCATTTTTCCCATCAACGGAAACATATTTAAAAATAAAGCATGGATTCTTTCTTGACACTTCCTTGACACTATCATCATATCATGTACCTTTCCTTTGACCTGTGAAAAACATTTCAAAAAAACTTGGGATGAGCATAAAAAGCTCAGTAAGGTTTATAAAAAAAATGGAAAGGAAACATGAGTTCATATATACATAAGAATGAAATCATACTTTACCCATAAAACATAGGCACTTTAACATACCTCATCAAATCATGAATAAATCATAGAAATCACAAGACATAAAAGGTAACTTGATGCATTCATAACATTCTTTCGTAGGGAGTAACCCTCTTGGTTTCGTTTGGAATACCCATCATAGTATATTCCCTAAATCCCTTCGGAGAAACCTTAACGTTTCACTCCTTCGCATTACCCAATGAATTGGAGAGCTATATCGGGCTCACCTACCCTTAGTTTATCACAGAACCACCCGTCTTCATAATAATGCCCCAGAACCTCAACATAATCGTATCACATAAAACATGCATAAAGGATACATAACATTTCCATCTTTTAATCACAAGATATCAATACAACACATTGATATAAAAACATTATGAAAACCATTTTCAATACCAAAACAAAAGAAAAGTAAAACATGGTATTCATTTTTCTTTTAAAAAAAATGTATGGCTTGTAGAGGAAGCCAAAACTCAAATAATGGTCACGGCGGTGGAGAAGTCATTGTTGCCGCATACGTAGGACAAGTACATTACCTTTTTTTCATTTAGTAAACAATTCGTATAAAAAAGATTCCTTTTGAATAAACATAAAAGTTAAAGGGGTTTATACACCGTATAAAAGAAGGTTTTGTACAAACCAAAATATGCCTCAATGAAAAGAGATTGAGACGAAGTCCCATACAAAGAAGGAGCCCTTGGATTAAGGATAAATCAATTACATAATTATGTGTGACAAATGAATACACCTAATATAAGTGGATATTAAGTGTAAAACAATCAGAGGTAATTCACACATATTCATAGAACCACATATTCAAGGAGTACAAGTTTATCCCAAAGAATCAAAATTGGGTTAAGAAGTTCCCTTCCAAAAATTCGACAGCCTAACGGCGCCACTTCAATATTCAGAAAATGTGTTGATGAGAGATAAAAAGGGTATCTCATCACATGGAAATAAAATTTAAATCAATAATGATATATAAGAACATATCCCAACATAATAGTATGTGAATTAAAAGACATAACAAATGAAGTCTTTTAAAAAGAGGAGGGTGAAAGGTTCCCTTACCGACATGGATATCTTTCGAAACAGACACCCCGTGAAAGAGGGACAATAAAACATTGATGTAAATACTCATAAATGAATGTATATTACACAATGAGTAAAATAATGGGCAGTAAATACACCACTCAAAGGAAATTCTGGCAAATGTAGCATAAATCTGACAGGAATAAAAGTGAGATGAAAAATCCCTTACGAAAACTTGGCAGCCTAACAGCGCCACATAAAACATCCAAAATGGATGGATGAGAGAAAATAGGGTCTCTCATCATATTAACATAAAGTTTACAGAAAGAGTAATATAAAAGAACATCCCCCAATATAACAAAGAGGAGCTTAAAAGAAGTGACTTAATGGAGATTACTTAAAAAGAAAGAGAGAGGTTAGATCTCTTACGAAAATTCGGCAGCCTAACGGTGCCACTCAAAACATCCAAAATGGATTGATGAAAGAGAATAAGGTCTCTCATCATATAAAGATAAAAATTACAGTAAGAGTAATATAAAATAACATCCCAATCACAAGAAATATGAGCTTAAAAGGAATGACATAAAAGAATGTACTTAAAAAGAAAGAGAGGAGTATGATCCCTTACCTCAAGTCCAACTTGTCTTGTTCGTTTCTTTATATTCCTGAATAATAAACTTTGTTCAATTTATAATTGCCTAAGTACCTCCTTTAAAGATTATTATTCAGTTCATATCACATATTATAATGTTATAATAATTTTTTAATAATGTAAGTTCATATCAGATGTTTTTGCCGATGTTTGGTACATGAGTCAAAAATGAACTTGTTTGAAAAATGATTGTCCATGTAGTTATAAGTGAATAATTTCCAGAATGGTATTAATGATTAAAATATCATATATATCCATTACATATTAGTTTTATACTATTCCATATCATTTGAAGATAAAAACAAAAAGCACCGTTCATGGAGATGGTAGGTCGTACGTACGCATGAACGCTACTTTCATTTTTTTTATTTATCATATTAACGGAATTAATAATAAAACATATATATATATATTATAATTACAGTATAATATATATGTTATATATGTAACATATGATCATTAATTTCATTCTTTATATGTTCCATGTATTGCATGTACGAGTCACATCACTTGAGGGGGCGGTAGTCCGCACTTCCTTAAATGAAGATATCGTGTTTACCCATAATGGAAACCATAAAGGTATGCCATAAATGAAAAATACAGAAGCTTAGGTAGAACATAAAAATATTATATATCATATATAAATATATTTTCATATTAATGGCCACCTTTAAAAGTGTTAGAAGAATGTTGAACAATCATCATTTCGTGAGGCAGAAATTCTCCATCCACAGAAACAGTATGTTCTTTAACCATTAGATGTAGGTGTGTGTAAGTGTAGTTTGAATAATTATTATAACAACATCCTAGTATATTAAAGATACTGTATTGGTTACATAATAAATGAATAAAAAGAGTTTAGGGGGTTGGAGAAGCAAAATAAAACAAAATCACACAAGTGAAGACATTTCCTTAAAATCGGGTAACTCCCTTTGGTTTGATCTCAAAAGATTCCTTGGGAAGACTTATAACCAAAGTGAGGCTTCAAGGAGTTAGAGAGGGATGTGGAGAGACAAAATGGGCAGGGGTTGGCTGACACAAAGGCTTTGGGAGTGTGGGTAAGGAGGTAGAGGTGGGGGCCTTTTATAAGAGGAGAGGAGGGGCACTCTTGAAAGTAAAAAAATGTTACATTATTTTAGAATGAGTTTCGGATTTTAATGGTCCCTCATTGATGTGTTTCGAGGATAAGGTGATAAGGGTTAGACATAAACACATACAATAGGTTTTGGACATGTGTAGGTCTTAGAGTTTACATTATATTTCCATTTTATTTAAATCGTTAAATAATGAGGTCATCACTACATCATCATTATATCATAAATAATTTTATTTATTTAATGTCTAAAAATTATAAAAAAACTACTATGATGTAGGAAATCTTTTTATATTTCCAATGACTATTTATAGTCAAAACTCTGACTTGTATAACCCCATGTAAAAATTGTTTTAGTAAAACATTTCATGTTTGTGTAATTTATACTTTAACATTAAATAAAAAGGTATTTATGTCATTTTCCAACCAAAGTGGATCCATGGGGTCCCCAAGTTGACCCATGGATTTTCTTGGTCGGCCATGACACATCCAATGAGGTTATAACATGTTTCTAGGTCATTTCATTTTATTAAAACATTATTCTTACCTTAAACTACACTATTTACCTCTAATCGCGATTAAAAACTTAATAAGTTACTATTCACCAAAAAATTATTCTAATCCCATTGAACCACATTTTACTTTTTAATGAAAACCATGTATGTCATATTTTTGAAATTAAAAATACAAAGATGGAAAATTTTCATTTAAACAGAAAATCAGTTTTTATAAGTACCACTTAGTGGTTTCACTATTCATAAAAAATTGAAGTTTTTGAGAGAATTACCAAAAATTCACCCTAAGCTATATTTGATATTTCGAATTCAAAAAAAATTTATATTTTTCAAAATTCAAAATATATAAGTTTCATTAATTAATTTAATAATTAATTTCCACTGTCAAAACAAATAGAGCGTTTTTATGAAACAAAATGTATCAAAAGATTGACAGTAGTTTAATTCTGATTTCAAAGTGAAATTAATTCCAACGACCACTATTGGATTAAATGGTAAAAATATATTCTAATTTTAATTTAAAACCAATTGAAAAGATAATATAATCATTTAAATAAATTATATTAAAAATAGGTTTTGAATTAAAATACAACATCTGTCACTATTCATTAAAAATTGAACTTTTTCGGAAAAATTCCAAAAATTTACACAAAGTAAATTTTGATGTCCCGATTCTAAAGCAGAATTTTATTTTGTCAAATATAACACATAAAATTGTAAAAAATTGGATTTAAAAGTGGTTCGCCATCAAAAGGCGGTTAATCGACCTTTTAAAGAATATTAGAATGTTTATGCTTAAAATTGGATTCATTCGCATTTTTAATCCTCTAATATTTATTGTAAAAAGTGAAAATATTTGACAAACATATATAATCATAAAACATGGATTCATTTTTGACACTTCCTTGACACTATCATCATATCTTGTACCTTTCCCTTGACCTGTGAAAAACATTTCAAAAAAACATGGGATGAGCATAAAAAGCTCAGTATGGGTTATAAAAATATGGAAAGGAAACATAAGTTCATATATACATAAGAATGAAATCATACTTTACCCATAAAACATAAGCACTTTTACATAACTCATCAAATCATGAATAAATCATAGAAATCATAAGACATAAAGGTAACTTGAGGCATTCATAACATTATTACGTAGGGAGTAACCTTCTTGGTTAAGTTTGGAATACCCATCACAGTATATTCCCTAAATCTATTCGGAGAAACCTTAACATTTCACTCCTTCGTGTTACCCAATGCATTGGAGAGCAATATCGGGCTCACCCACCCTTAGTTTATCACGGAACCACTCGTCTTCATAATAATCCCTAAGAACTATAACATAATCATATCACATAAATCATGCATAAAGGAAACATAACATTTCCACATTTCAATCACAAGATATCAATACAACACATTGATATAAAAACATTATGAAAACCATTTTCAATACCAAAATAAAAGAAAAGTAAAACATGGTATTTATTTTTCTTTTAAAAATAAGGTATGGCTTGTAGAGGAAGCCAAAACTCAAATAATGGTCACGGCAGTGGAGAAGTCATTATCGCCGCATACGTACGACAAAAACATTCCCTTTTGTCATTTAGTAAAATGCTTCGTAAAATGATTCCTTTTGGATATATGTAAAAGTCAAAGGGGTTTATACACTGTATAAAAGAAGGATGTGTATAAAATAAAATACTCCTCAATGAAAGGAGATTGAGACGAAGACCCATACCTAAGGTCCGACTTGACTCGGTCATTCTTTAATCTCCTGAATAATAAAATTGAGTTAATTTCTACTTGTTTAAGAACCTTATTCAAGTTCATTATTATTTTTATATCACTTATTGTCATGTCATGAACACTTTGTAATTATTTAAGTTAATAACAGTCGTTTTAACGATCATTGGTACTTGAGTCAAAAATAAACCCTTTATAATAATTCAAAACACAGAGGTGGCAATGTTTCATTTAAACAAAAAATCAGTTTCTTTAACTACCACTTAGTGGTTTCACTATTCATCAAAAATTGAAGTTTTTCAGAACAATACCAAAACTTTACCCTAAGGTATATTTGATATTCCAAATTCAAAAATGATTTCTATTTTAAAAAATTAAAAAAATATAAGTTACATTAATTTATTTAATAATTAATTCCCGATGTCAGAGCAAATAGCGTGTTTTTATGAAACAATAAGTATCAAAAGATTGACACTTATTTAAGTCCAATTTCAAAGTTAAATTAATTCCAATGACCACTATTGGATTAAATGGTAAAAATATATTCTAATTTCACCTTAAAACCAATTCAAAATATAATCTAATCATATAAATTAATTAGATTAAAAAGCAGTTTTGATGTAAAATGCAATATTTTTCACTATTCATAAAAAAATTAACATTGTCAGAAAAATACCAAAAATTCACACAAAGTAAATTTTGATGTCCCAATCATAAATAATACGTTTATTTTGACAAACATAGCTTATAAGAATTTCAAAAGGTAGATTTAAAAAAAATGAAATGATAATGTAAAATCTATGACCTGCACATGTCCAAAACCTATTGGATGGATGGATTTCGAACCCTTATCCCCTTACCCTCGAATTATATCAATGTGGGACCTTTGGATCCGAAACTCATTTTAAAATAAAGTAACATTTCTTTACTTTCCAAGACTGACCCTCCTCTCCTCTTATAAAAGTCCCCCACCTCTACCTCCTTACCCACACTTCCAAAGCCTTTGGCTCGGCCAACCCCTTCCCATTTTGTCTCTCCACTTCCCTATCTTACTCCATGAAGCCTCACTTCGGACAAAAGTCTTCCCAAGAAATCCTTTGAGCTCAAACCAGAGGGAGTAACCCAATTTTAAGGTAATGTCTTCATTTGAGTCCTTTTGTTTTATTTTTCTTCTCCAATCCCTTAAACTCTTTATTAATTTCTTTTGTAAAAACTCCAGTATCTTCAATATACTAGGATGTTGTTATAAGAAGGATTTGAGCTACACTTACACACACCTACATCTAATGGTTAAAGAACATATTGTTTCCGTGGATGGTGAATTTATGCCTCCCGAAACGATGATTGTTCAACATTATTTTAACACCGTCAAAGGTGTCAATTAAGATGAAACTATATTTATATATGATATATAATATGTTTATGTTTTCCTTAAGCTTCTTTATTTTTCATTTTGGGCATACCTTTAGGGTTTCCATTGTGGGTAAACGCGATATCTTTATTTAAGGAAGTGCGGACTACCGCCCCCCCAAAGTGATTTGATTCGTTAATACCATATGTGGGACATATAAAGGATGGAGTTATGATATTATATATGATATTACACTGGAATTATAATATACCTTTATATCATTATGATTCCATTCTATAATATACGAAATAGAAATGAAATTAGCGTTCATGCGTACGTACGGCTTACCGTCTCCATGAACGGTGCATTTCATTTATTACCTCTAAATGATTATGTAATATTATAAATTCATGAATTTACTGGACATATATGATATATATGATATCTACATCATGAATACCATTCTGGATATAATGGATACATGAACAACTTGTAATTATAAAGGGTTTATGTTTGACTCAAGTACCAATGATCGTTAAAACGACCGTTATAAACTTAAATAATTACATAATGTACATGACATGGAAAAAAGTGATATAAAAGGAATAATGAACTTGAAAAAGGTTCTTAAACAAGTAAAAATTAACTCAAGTTTATTATTCAGGAGATTAAAGAACGACCGAGTCAAGTCGGACCCAAGGTATGGGACTTCATCTCAATCTCCTTTCATTGAGGCATATTTTGTTTTATACACAACCTTCTTTTATACGGTTTATAAACCCCTTTTACTTTTAAATTTATTCAAAAGGAATATTTTTTATACGAAGCATTTACTAAATGTAAAAAGGGAATGTTTTTGTCGTACGTATCAGGCGACAATGACTTCTCTGCCGCCATGACCATTATTTGAGTTTCAGCTTCCTCTACAAGCCATACCTTATTTTTGAAGAAAAATAAATACCATGTTTTAATTTTATTTTATTTTGGTATTTAAAATGGTTTTCATTATGTTTTTATATCAATGTGTTGTATTGATATCTTGTGATTGAAAGTTGGAAATGTTATGTTTCCTTTATGCATGTTTTATGTGATACGATTATGTTGTGGTTTTTGGGCATTATTATGAAGATGGGTGGTTCCGTGATAAACTAAGGGCGGGTGAGCCCGATATAGCTCTCCAATGCATTGGGTAACGCGAAGGAGTGAAACGTTAAGGTTTCTCCAAAGAGATTTAGGTAATATACTGTGATGGGTATTCCAAACATAACCAAGAGGGTTACTCCCTACATAAGAATGTTATGAATGCCTCAAGTTACCTTTATGTCTTATGATTTCTATGATTTATTCATGATTTGATGAGGTATGTTTAAGTGATTATGTTTTATGGGTAAATTATGATTTCATTCTTATGTATATATAAACTCATGTTTCCTTTCCATATTTTTATAACCCATACTGAGCTTTTTATTGTCATCCCAAGTCTTTTTTGAAATGTTTTCCAAAGTTCAAGGGAAAGGTACATGATATGATGATAGTGTCAAGGAAGTGTCAATAAAGAATCCATGTTTTATTTTAAATATGTTTCCATTGATTTGAAAAATGAATACTATCTTTATGTAACCACTTTGTTTATATGTGGAATTTAATGCATGTTTTCTGATGTAATTCTCTAAAACTCTAAACCCGAAAAGATCCTCAATGTGTAATCTTGTAATAACTCACGATTAAGTAAGGTTTAAGGCTGGGGCCTTATAGTTGGCATCAGAGGTCGGTTTAGATAACTTTAGGAGTTATAATTCGATTAAATTATTATCCAAAAATATTTTTTATGGTCAAATTGAAATGATATAGCACTTGAAGATAACCATGTTGCTTCATCTAAGACATGTTTGTTCGGAATGGTTTTCCACAGAGGAAATAGAGAAGTAGTACTAGGAAGGCATACAGAAGGAAATAACCTTCCGAATCAGCATCCTGAGATGGTCGGAATTGGAACTGAACAGTTTGTCGTAGTAATTGCGCAGATGACTCAAGCTATAAATGGTGTTGGTATCCATGCACGAGATCAGCCAGATCAACTGTAGAGGAACATGTCAGTGGTGGAAAATTTCTTGAGGCAACATCCCCCATCATTCAGAGGATCATCTGAGCTTGTTCTAGCTGAAGGGTGGATTAAAGCACTGGAGAAGATTCTTGATGTCATGGGGTGTTCAGACAATCAAAAGGTTAGTCTTGCTATTTACCGTTTGGAGGGTGAAGCAGATCAGTGGTGGTCAATGGTTAAAAATATCAGGGATGCTGATGAGATTGATTCTCTTGACTGGGATGAATTCAAAGGTATTTTTCTTGAGAAGTATTTTCCTAAGGCTGTTCGACATAGGATGGAAATACAATTCTTGGAATTGAGGAAAGAGGAAGACTCAGTGGCTACCTATGAAGAAAGGTTCACTCGATTGGCAAGGTATGCTCCAAATTTTATCTGATACCTTGATAGTAAAATCAATCGTTTTTACTCAGGATTAACTCCAAAATATCGAAGGGCATTAGCTTCTTGTGAGTTTAAAAGTTATGAAAAGCTTGTTCGATGTGCTAAGAAGGTGGAAATGGAGGTTTCCGATGATCAAGTGTTCTATAACAACCACCAGAAGAAGAGACCGAGGTGGCAGAAGAAAGGAAAGAATTCTTCAAAAAAGTCTGATGGTAAGAAAACTAAGTTTCCAGTTTGTGATAAATGTGGGAAAAGGAATGCTGGGGAATGTTTTCTGAATTCTGGAAACTGCTATCGATGTGGTAAGATGGGACATAAGGCTCGTGATTTCACTGAAAAAGATCAAGGTGATGGTAATTTCAAATTTGATTTACAGTTAGTGAAATGTTTTAAGTGCAATGAGATGGGTCACTATGCAAACGAGTGTCTGAAAAAGATCTCGAGTGATGGGAAGCAGTTAGAATACAAGCAGAAAGGGGTGGTGAAATCCTTTGTAACTACTTCAGCAGATTTCAGGCCATCAAATGAAGCTGTATCAGGTACTTTGTTTGTTTTTTCATATTATGCCACTGTGTTGTTTGATTCGGGGTCTACACATTCTTTCATCTCTTAAAACTTTTCTAGTAAAATGGGGATACCATCTCAAGAAATGACTCCAGAACTTTTGGTAAAAACACCTGGGGGAAATGTTGAAGCAAAAAGAATTTATAAGAATCTTCCTATCCTTATCCGTGGAAAGAACCTACTTTAAAACCTTATTGTTCTATCTCTAGTAGAGTTTGATGTTATCCTGGGTATGGATTGGATCTCTATTCACCATGCTAAGATTGACTGTAGAGCTAAAGAAGTTTCTTTTCATAAACACTTTCAGTTTTTGTACAAGAATGAACCCTTACTGTTGATAACTTCTCAAGAGGCTGAGAAACTTGTAAAAGAAGGAAATGAATGTTACCTTGCACATATTGTGGGAAACAAGGGAACTGTTCAGATTAATGATGTGCCAGTGGTAAATGAGTATCCTGATGTTTTTCCTGATGAGTTTCCTGGAATAATACCAGATCGGGAAGTTGAATTTACTGTTGACTTAGTTCCTGATGCTAAGCCAATTTCAAAACCCCCTTATCGAATGGCTCAAATTGAACTTTTAGAGTTGAAGGAGCAATTGAAAGATTTATTAGAGAAAGGTTTCATTCAACATAGCACATCACCAAGGGGTGCTCCTGTTTTATTTTTTAAAAAGAAAGATAGTTCTATGATACTTTGCATTGATTATAGAGCCTTGAATAACATCACTGTTAAGATCAAATATCATTTTCCTCATATCGATGATTTGTTTGATCATCTCCAGGGAGCACAGTATTTTTCAAAGATTGACCTGAGATCGGGGTACCATCAGCGGAAGGTAAAGGAAGAAGATGTTCCAAAGACTGTGTTTCGTACAAGATATGGCCATTATGAATTTGTAGTAATACTTTTTGGGTTAACCAATGCACCTGTTGTATTCACGGACTTAATGAATAGAATTTTTCATGAGTTCTTGGATAAGTTTGTGGTTGTTTTCATTGATGATATTTTGGTGTTTTCTAAAAGTAAAGAGGATCATGAAAGGCAATTAAGGGTTATTTTGAAAACCTTTAAAGAAAAGAAATTGTATGGGAAATTCAGCAAGTGTGAGTTTTGGTTGCAAAAAATTTCTATCCTTGGTCACATTGTTTCTAAAGATAGGATAACCATTAATCCTGTAAAAAACAAAGGTTGTTGAAGAATGGCCAAGACCCAAAAATGTAACTAAGATTCATTGATTCCTTGGTTTGGCAGGCTATTACCGAAGGTTTGTTAGAAATTTTTCACGGTTATCTAGTCCAATGACTAAGCTCACTCGGAAGGGTGTTAAGTTTATCTGGACAAAAGAATGTGATGATTGTTTTCTGGAGTTGAAAAGAAGATTGGTGAATTCTCCAGTTTTGGCACTTCTTTCCAGGAATGGTGAGTTTGTTATATATAGTGATGCTTCATTAAAAGGACTTTGTTGCGTCCTAATGCAGAATGATCAGATGATTGCTTATGCTTCACGACAGTTGAAAACTGATGAGGTAAATTACCCTACACATTATTTGAAATTAGCTGCTGTTGTTTTCGCTTTAAAAATTTGGAGGCATCATTTTTATGGAGTAAAGTGTGTAATATATACTGATCACAAAAGTTTAAAGTACATATTCACTCAGAAAGAGTTAAACATGGGACAGAGGAGATTGCTGGAATTAATCAAGGATTATGATTTTACAATTCACTACCATACAGGAAAATCAAATAAAGTGTCTGATGCTTTGAGTCGAAAAAGTAATGCTTCCTTAGCAATGTTGCGTTTGGAACGTGATCCTTTGGTTAAGAATTTGATGAAATTTGGAATAGAAGTTGCTGGTGGAGGATGTTCTTCTGTTTTGTTTCAGGTATCAGTGAAATCTTCTCTATCAGACAGAATCAAGCAAGCACAGAAGCAAGACAGTGAGTTGCAGAAAAAGGTAGAGCTAGTTTAGAAAGGTAAGTTGCCTGAATTCAACATTGATAATGATTGTGTTTTGAGATTTGGGAAGAGATTGTATGTGCCTTGTGATTCACAGTTGAAGAGAGAGTTATTTTGTGAAGCTCATAGTTCTCCGTTTTCAGTTCATCCTGGCAGTACTAAGATGTGCAGAGATCTTCGGGAGAATTACTGGTGGGATGGAATGAAAAGCAATATTTCTGATTTTACTGTAAAGTGTTTGACATGTCAACAGGTTAAAGCAAAGCAGAAGTTACCGAAAGGGATGCTTCAGCCTTTACCAGTGCCAGAGTGGAAATGGGAGAATATATCCATGGACTTCGTTGTAGGATTGCCGAAGACCCCTTGAGGTAATAATGCAATCTGGGTTATTGTTGATCGCTTGACCAAGTCTGCTCATTTCCATGCTATACGAGATACTTTTTCCCTAGATCAACATTCCTGTTTGTATCTTAAAGAGATAATCAGGTTACATGGAGTTCCCCTCTCTATTGTATCTGACCGTGATCCCAGGTTTACTTCTAACTTTTGGAAAGGCCTTCAGAAGTCGTTGGGTACTGAATTAAATTTTAGTACAGATTTTCATCCTCAATCATATGGGAAGTCAGAACGAACAATTCAGACCTTGAATGATATTCTATGAGCTTGTTCGATGGATTATCAGGGAGGTTGGGACCAACATCTTTCTTTGGTTGAATTTTCATATAATAACAGTTTTCATTCCAGTATACAGATGGCACCATTTGAGGCGTTATATGGGAAGCGGTGTCGAACTCCAGCATTCTGGGATAATGTGGGTGAAAGGAAGTTGATGGGACCAGAATTGGTAGAAGAGATGGAAGAAAAAGTTCAGCTGATTTAGAAACACATGAGAACTGCTCAGAGTAGGCAGAAGAGTTATGCGGACAACAGGAGGAAGGATCTCTCTTTTGAGGTAGGTGATCATGTTTTTCTCAAAGTATCACCATGGAAAAGTGTGATGCGATTTGGTAAGAAAGGAAAGCTGAGTCCATGGTTCATTGGACCATATGAAATTCTGGAGAGAGTTGGATCAGTTTCTTACCGAGTGGCTTTACCTCCGAGTTTATCTCAGGTACACAATGTTTTTCATGTTTCGATGCTGAGAAAGTATATGCCAGATCCATCTCATGTTTTGAGTCCAGAGGTAGTTCGGCTGGAAGAGAACCTATCTTATGAGGAAAAACCGGTCCAGATTCTTGACCACAGGGAGCATGGGTTACGGAATAAGGTGATTAATTAGGTAAAGGTTTTGTGAAAAAACCACATGATGGAAGAGGCAACATGGGAATCTAAAAATGCAATGAGGGATAAGTACCCCCATTTATTCAATAAGTAAATAAATTGCAGGGACACAATTTTATAAAGGGGGGAAGGATGTAACATCCCAAGTAAGTAATGAATAATAGATATTTTTATCTATGTCTATTAATGAAATAGATAGTGTTTTACAGGCTTAAAATGAAAATAAATCCAATCTTAAGCATGGAATACACTAATATTTTTAAAAGATTGTTTTACTGCCTTTTGATGGAAAACCATTTTTAAATCTATCTTTTGACAATTTTATAAGCTGTGTTTGTCAGAATAAACTTATTCTTTATTATTGGGACATCAAAATTTACTTTGTGTGATTTTTTGGTATTTTTCCGATAAAGTTCATTTTTTAATGAATAGTGAAAAATGTTGTATTTTAATTCAAAACCACTTTTTAATGTAATTTATTTATATGATTATATTATCTTTTGAATTGGTTTTGAAGTGAAATTAGAATATATTTTTACCATTTAATCAAATGGTGGTCATTGTAATCAATTTCACTTTGAAATTGGACTTAACCTGGTATCAATCTTTTGATACTTATTGTTTCATAAAAACATGGTATTTGTCATGACAACGGGAATTAATTATTAAATTAATTAATGTAACTTATATGATTTGAATTTTGTAAAATTTACATCATTTTTGAATTCAGAATATCAAATATATATGAGGGTGAAGTTTTGGTATTTTTCTGAAAAACATCAATTTTTGATGAATATTGAAACCACTAAGTGGTAGTTAAAGAAGCTGATTTTTCGGTTAAATGAAATTTTACCACCTCTGTGTTTTGAATTTCAAAAATCCGACATACACGGTTGTCATTAAGAAGTAAAATGTGGTTCAATGGGAATAAAATATTTTTTTTGATGAATAGTAACTTTTAAGTTTTTAATCGCGATTAGTGGCAATTAGTGTAGTTTAAGGTAAAAATAATGTTTTAATAATATGAAATGACCTAGAAACATGTCCTACTCTTATTGGATGTGTCATGGCCGACCAAGAAAATCCATGGGTCATCTTGGGGACCCCATGGAGCCACTTTGTTTGGGAAATGACATAAATAACGTTTTATTTAATGTTAAAGTAAAAATGACACAAACATAAGTTATTTTACTAAAACAATTTTTACATGGGGTTATACAAGTCAGATTTTTGACTATAAATATTAATTAGAAAGCTAAAAATATTTCCTACATCATGATATTTTTTATAGTTTTTAGACATTAAATATATTAAATTATTTATGACATCATGTTGATGCAGAGATTACCTCATTAATAAAGGATTTAAATACAATGAAAATATAATGTAAACTATAAGACCTACACATGTCCAAAACCTATTGGGTGGGTATATTTCGAACCCTAATAACCTTATCCTTGAATTATATCAATGTGAGGCCTTTTAAATCCGAAAATCATTTTAAAATAAAGTAACTTTTCTTTACTTTCCAAGAGTGCCCCTCCTCTCCTCTTATAAAAGGCCCCCACCTCTACCTCCTTACCCACACTTCCAAAGCCTTTGGCTCGGCCTACCCCTTCCCATTTTGTCTCTCAACATCCCCCTGTTACTCATTGAAGCCTTAAATTGGGCATAAGTCTTCCCAAGGAAGCCTTTGAGCTCAAACCAAAGGGAGTTACCCGATTTTAAGGTAATGCCTTCACTTCAGTCCTTTTGTTTTATTTTGCTTCTCCAACCCCCTAAACTCTTTTTATTCATTTCTTTTGTAACAACTCCAATATCTTCAATATACCAGGATGTTGTTATAAAAAGTATTTGAGCTACACTTACACACACCTACATCTAATGGTTAAAGAACATACTGTTTCCGTGGATGGGAATTTCGGCCTCCCGAAACGATGATTGTTCAACATTATTTTAACACCTTTAAAGGTGGCCATTAAGATGAAACTATATTTATATGTGATATATAATATGTTTATGTTTTCCTTAAGATTCTGTATTTTTCATTTTGGGCATACCTTTATGGTTTCCAATATAGGTAAACACGATATCTTCATTTATGGAAGTGTGGACTACCGCCCCCTCAAAGTGATTTGATTCGTTAATACCATATGTGGGACGTATAAAGGATGGAGTTTTGATATTATATATGATATTACACTGGAATTATAATATACCTTTATATCATTATGATTCCATTTCATAAAATACGAAATAGAAATGGAAGCAGCGTTCATGCGTACGTATGGCTTACCGTCTCCATGAACGGTGCATTTCATTTCTTATCTCTAAATGATTATGTAATATTATAAATGCATGTATATACTGGATATATATGATATACATTATATATACATCATGATTATAATTCTGGATATAATGAATACATGAACAACTTGTAATTATAAAGGGTTTATTTTTGACTCAAGTACCAATGATCGTTAAAACGACCGTTATTAACATAAATAATTACATAGTGTTCATGACATGGCAATAAGTGATATAAAAGGAATAATGAACTTTAAAAAGGTTCTTAAACAAGTATAAATTAACTCAATTTTATTATTCAAGAGATTAAATAATGACCGAGTCAAGTCATACCAGAGGTATGAGACTTTGTCTCAATCTCCTTTCATTGAGGCATATTTTGTTTTATACACAACCTTCTTTTATACGGTGTATAAACCTCTTTGACTTTTACGTTTATTCAAAAGGAATCCTTTTTATACGAGGCGTTTACTAAACGACAAAAGGAAACGTTTTTGTCATACGTATGAGGCGACAATGACTTCTCCACCGCTGTGACCATTATTTGAGTTTCGGCTTCCTCTACAATCCATACCTTATTTTTAAAGAAAAATAAATACCATGTTTTAATTTTCTTTTATTTTGGTATTGAAATGGTTTTCATGATGTTTTTATATCAATGTGTTGTATTGATATCTTGTGATTGAAAGGTGGAAATGTTATGTTTCCTTTATGCATGTTTTATGTGATACAATTATGTTATGGTTCTTGGGAATTATTATGAAGACGGGTGGTTCCGTGATAAACTAAGGGCGGATGAGCCCAATATAGCTCTCCAATGCATTGTGTGACGTGAAGGAGTGAAACGTTAAGGTTTCTCCGAAGTGAAACCACTTAGTGGTAGTTAAAGAAGCTGATTTTTCGGTTAAATGAAATTTTACCACCTCTGTGTTTTGAATTTCAAAAATCTGACATACATGGTTGTCATTAAGAAGTAAAATGTGGTTCAATGAGATTAAAATAATTTTTTGGTGAATAGTAACTTTTATGTTTTTAATCGCGATTAGTGGTAATTAGTGTAGTTTAAGGTAAAAATAATGTTTAAATAATATGAAATGACCTAGACACATGTCCTACCCTTATTGGATGTGTCATGGCCGACAAAGACAATCCATGGGACAACATGGGGACCCCATGGAGCCACTTTGGTTGGGAAATGACATAAATAACTTTTTATTTAATGTTAAAGTAAAAATGACACAAACATAAGCTATTTTACTAAAACAATTTTTACATGGGGTTATACAAGTCGGATTTTTGACTATAAATATTCATTAGAAAGATAAAAAGATTTCCTACATCATGATATTTTTTTTATAATTTTTAGACATTAAAAATATTAAATTATTTATGACATCATGATGATGCATCGATTACCTCATTAATAATGGATTTAAATAAAATGAAAAGATAATGTAAATTCTATGACCTACACACGTCCAAAACCTATTGGGTGGGTATATTTCGAACCATTATCACCTTATCCTCGAATTCTATCAATGTGGGACCTTTTAAATCCGAAAATCATTTTAAATTAAAGTAACTTTTCTTTACTTTCCAAGAGTGCCCCTCCTCTCCTCTTATAAAAGGCCCCCACCTCTACCTCCTTACCCACACTTCCAAAGCCTTTGGCTCGGCCAACCCCTTACCATTTTGTCTCTCCACTTCCCTCTCTTACTCCATGAAGCCTCACTTTGGACAGAAGTCTTCCCAAGGAATCCTTTGAGCTCAAACCAAAGGGAGTTACCCGATTTTAAGGTAATGTCTTTACTTGAGTCCTTTTGTTTTATTTTGCTTCTCCAACCCCCTAAACTCTTTTTATTAATTTATTTTGTAACAACTCAAGTATCTTCAATATACTAGGATGTTTTTATAAGAAGGATTAGAGCTACACTTACACACACCTACATCTAATGGTTAAATAAAATACTGTTTCCGTGGATGATGAATTTATGCCTCCCGAAACGATGATTGTTCAACATTCTTTTAACACCTTCAAAGGTGGCCATTAAGATGAAACTATATTTATATATGATATATAATATGTTTATATTTTCTTTATGCTTTTGTATTTTTCATTTTGGGAATACTATTATAGTTTTCATTATGGGTAAACGCGATATCTTCATTTACGAAAGTGCAGACTTCCGCCCCCTCAAATTTTTCCGATAAAGTTCATTGTTTAATGAATAGTGAAAAATGTTGTTTTTTAATTCAAAACCTCTTTTTAATAAAATTTATTTATATGATTAGATTATCTTTTGAATTGGTTTTGAAGTTAAATTAGAATATATTTTTTCCATTTAATCCAATGGGGGTCATTGTAATCAATATCACTTTGAAATTGGACTTAAACTGGTGTCAATCTTTTGATACTTATTGTTTCATAAAAACACGCTATTTGTCATGACAACAGGAATTAATTATTAAATTAATTAATGTAACTTATATGATTTTAATTTTTTAAAATAGACATCATTTCTGAATTCAGAATATCAAATATTGCTTAGGGTGATGTTTTGGTATTTTTCAGAAAAACTTCAATTTTTGATGAATAGTGAAACCACAAAGTGGTAGTTAATGAAAATGATTTTTCGTTTAAAGGAAAATTTGCCACCTTTGTGTTTTGAATTTCAAAAATCTTACAAACATGGTTGTCATTAAGAATTAAAATTTTGTTCAATGGGATTAAAATAATTTTTTGGTGAATAGTAACTTTTATGTTTTTAATCGCTATTAGAGGTAATTAGTGTAGTTTAAGGTAAAAATATTATTTTATTAATATGAGATGAGCTTGACACATGTCCTACCCTCATTGGATGTGTCATGGCCGACCAAGAAAATCCATGGGTCAAAATGGGGTCCCCATGGAGCCACTTTGGTTGGAAAATGAAATAAATAACTTATTATTTAAAGTTAAAATAAAAATGTCACAAGCAAGAAATGTTTCACTAAAAAAAATTTTAAATGGGGTTATACAAGTCATATTTTTGACTATAAATATTCATTAGAAAGATAAAAAGATTTCCTAGATCATGATATATTTTTTATAATTTTTAGACATTATATAAATTAAATTATTATTGACATCATGATGATGAAGCGACTACCTCATTATTTAAAGATTTAAATAAAATGAAAATATAATGTAAAAACTAAACCATAGACTTTTCAAAAACCTATTTGATGGGTATATTTCGAACCCTTATCACCGTATCCTCGAATTATATCAATGTGGGACCATTTGAATCCGAAAATCATTTTAAAGTAAAGTAACATTTCTTTACATTCCAAGAGTTCCCCTCCTCTCCTCTTATAAAAGGCCCCCACCTCTACCTCCTTACCCGCACTTACAAAGCCTTTGGATCCTCCAACCCCTGCCCATTTTGTCTCTTCACTTCCCTCTCTTACTCCTTGAAGCCTCACTTTGGGCAGACGACTTCCCAAGGAAGCTTTTGAGCTCAAACCAAAGAGAGTTTCCCGATTTTAAGGCAATGTCTTCACTTGAGTTCTTTTGTTTTATTTTGCTTCTCCAACCCTCTAAAATCTTTTTATTCATTTCTTTTGTAACAACACCAGTATCTTCATGCGTACGAATGGCTTACCGTCTCCATGAACGGTGTATTTAATTTCTTACCTTTAAATGATTATTTAATATTATAAATACATGTATATTCTGGATATATATTATATATATGATATCCAAATAATTAATATCATTCTGTATATAATGAACATTTTACCACACGAACAACATGTAATTGTAAGAAGTCAACTTTTGACTTAAGAACCAAATATCGACAAAACAAACATTATAAACATAAATTATTACATAATTTTTATAACATGGAAATAAGTGATATAAAAGGAATAATGAAAATGAAAAAGGTTCTTAAGCAAGTAGAAATTATCTCAAGATTATTATTCAGGACGTTAAAGAACGATTGAGTCAAGTCGGACCCGAGGTAAGGGATCCTACTCCTCTCTTTCTTTTTAAGTACACTCTTTTATGTCATTCCTTTTAAGATCATCTTTCTTGTGATTGGGATTTTCTTTTATATTAATATTACTGTAATTTTTATGTTCATATGATGATAGACCATATTCTCTCTCATCAATCCATTTTGGACGTTTTGAGTGGTGCCGTTAGGCTGCCAAATTTTCGTAAGAGATCTAACCTCCCTCTTTCTATTTAAGTACTCTCCTTTATGTAACTTCTTTTAAGCTCCTATTTTTTATTATGGGGGAAGTTATTTTATATTCTTCTTGCCGTACATTTTATTGTAATATGATGAGATACTCTATTTGATCTCATCAATCCATTTTTGAATGTTTTATGTGGCGCCGTTAGGCTGCCGAGTTTTCGTAAGGGATTTTTCATCTCACTTTTATTCCCATGAGATTTATCCTACACTTGACACCATTTCCATTGAGTGGTGTATGCACTTCCAATTTATATACTCATTGTGTAATATAATTTCATTTATGGGTACTTACATATTCATTTTATGACCCTTCTTCAATGGGCTGTATGTTTCAAAAGTTACCCAAGTCGGTAAGGGAACCTTTCACTCTCCTCTTTTTAAAAGACTTATTTCGTTATGTCTTTTAATTAACATACTATTATGTTGGGATATGTTATTATATATCCTTATTGATGTAAATTTTATGACCAAGTGATGAGATACCCTTTTTATCTCTCATCAACTCTTTTCCTGAATTTTGAAGTGACGCCGTTAGGCTGTCGAATTTTTGCAAGAGAACTTCTTAACCCCATTTTGATTCTTTGGGATAAACTTGTACTCTTTGAATATGTCGTTATATGATTATGTGTGAATGTCCTCTGATTGTATTACACTTAATACCCACTTATATTTTGTGTATTCGTTTGTCACACATAATTATGTAATTGATTTATCCTTAATCCAAGGATACTGTCTTTGTACAGGACTTCGTCTCAATCTCCTTTCATTGAGGAATATTTTGTTTTATACACAACTTTCTTTTATACGGTGTATAAACCCCTTTGACATTTAAATTTATTCAAAAGGAATATTTTTTATATGAAGCATTTACTAAACGACAAAAGGGAATGTTTTTGTCATACGTATGTGGCAAGAAAGACTTCTCCGCCGCTGTGACCAATATTTGAGTTTCGGCTTCCTCTACAAGACATACCTTCTTTTTAAAAAAAAAATAAATACCATGTTTTACATTTATTTTATTTTGGTATTGAAAATGGTTTTCATAATGTTTTTATATCAATGTGTTGTATTGATATCTTGTTATTGAAAGGTGGAAATGTTATGTTTCCTTTATGCATGTTTTATGTGATAAGATTATGGTTCTTGGAAATTGTTATGAAGATGGTTGGTTCTGTGATAAACTAAGGGCGGGTGAGCCTGATATAGCTCTCCAATGCATTGGGTGACGCGAAGGAGTGAAACGTTAAGGTTTCTCAGAAGGGTAAGTTGCCTAAATTCAACATTGATAATGATTCTGTTTTGAGATTTGGGAAGATATTGTGTATGCCTTGTAATTCATAGTTGAAGAGAGAGTGGTTATGTGAAGCTCATAGTTCTCTGTTTTCAGTTAATCCTGGAAGTACTAAGATGTACAGAGATCTACGGGAGGATTACTGGTGGGATGGAATGAAAAGAGATATTGATGATTTTACTGTGAAGTGTTTGACTTGTCAACAGGTCAAAGTAGAGCGGCAGTTACCGAAAGGGATGCTTCAGCCTTTACCAGTGCCAGAGTGGAAATGGGAGAATATATCCATGGACTTTTTTGTGGGATTACCGAAGACATATCGAGGTAATAATGCAATCTAGGTTATTGTTGATCGCTTGACTAAATCTTCTCATTTCCTTGCTATACGAGATACTTTTTCCCTAGATAAACTTTCCCATTTTTATCTTAAAGAGATAGTCAGGTTACATGGAGTTCCTCTCTCCATTGTATCTGACCGTGATCCTAGGTTTACTTATAACTTTTGGAAGGGCCTTCAGAAGTAGTTGGGTACTGAATTAAAATTTAGTACAACTTTTCATACTCAATTAGATAGGCAGTCAGAACGAACAATTCAGACCTTGGAGGATATGCTACGAGCTTATTCGATGGATTATCAGGGAAGTTGGGACCAACACCATTCTTAGGTTGAGTTTTTATATAATAACAGTTTTAATTCCACTATACATATGAAACCATTTGAGGCGTTATATGGGAAGCGGCGTCGAACTCCAGCTTTCTGGGATGAAGTGGGGGAAAGGAAGTTGATGGGACCAGAATTAGTAGAAGAGATGGCAGAAAAAGTGCAGTTGATTCAGAAACACATGAGAATAGCTCAGAGTAGGCAGAAGAGTTATGCGGAAAATAGGAGGAAGGATCTCTCTTTTGAGGTAGATGATCATGTTTTTCTCAAAGTATTACTATGGAAAAGTGTGATGCGATTTGGTAAGAAAGGAAGGCTGAGTCCAAGGTTCATTGGACCATATGAAATTCTGGAGAGAGATGGATCAGTTTCTTACCGAGTGGATTTACCTCCGAGTTTATCTCAGGTACACAATGTTTTTAATGTTTCGATGTTGAGAAAGTATATGCCAGATCCATCTCATGTTTTGAGTCCAGAGGTAGTTCGGCTGGAAGAGAACCTATCTAATGAGAAAAAACCGGTCCAGATTCTTGACCACAGGGAGAAAGTGTTATGGAATAAAGTGATTAATCAGGTAAAGGTTTTGTGGAAAAACCACATGATGGAAGATGCAACATTGTAATCTGAAAATGCAATGAGGGATAAATACCCCCACTTATTCGATAAGTAAATAAATTGTGGGGACTCAATTTTCTAAAGGGAGGAAGGATGTAACATCCCAAGTAAGTAATGAATAATAGATAGTTTTATATGTGTATACTAATGAATTAGATACTGTTTTAGAGGCTTAAAATGAAAATAAATCCAATCTTAAGCATGGAATACACTAATATTTTTAAAAGATTATTTTACTGCCTTTTGATGGAAAATCATTTTTAAATCTATCTTTCGACAATTTTATAAGTTATGTTTGTCAAAGTAAACTTATTATTTATGATTGGGACATCAAAATTTACTTTGTGTGAATTTTTGGTATTTTTCTGACAATGTTCATTTTTTAATGAATAGTGAAAAAATAATGCATTTTACATCAAAACTGCTTTTTAATATAATTTATTTATATGATTATATTATCTTTTGAATTGGTTTTAAAGTGAAATTAGAATATATTTTTACCATTTAATCCAATGGTGGTCATTGTAATTAATTTCACTTTGAAATTGGACTTAAACTAGTGTCAATATTTTGATACTTATTATTTCATAAAAACATGCTATTTGCTCTGACAGCGGGAATTAATTATTAAATTAATTAATGTAAATAATATGTTTTTTAATTTTGTAAAATAGACATCATTTTTGAATTCAGAAAATCAAATATAGCTTAGGGTGAAGTTTTGGTATTGTTCTGAAAAACTTCAATTTTTGATAAATAGTGAAACCTCTAAGTGGTAGTTAAAGAAACTCATTTTTCGTTTAAATGAAACTTGGCCACTTCTGTGATTTGATTTTCAAAAATCTGACATACATGGTTTTCATTAAGAAGTAAAATGTGGTTCAATGAGATTAAAATAATTTTTTGGTGAATAGTAACTTTTATGTTTTTAATCGCGATTAGTGGTAATTAAGGCAGTTTAAGGTAAAAATAATGTTTTAATAATATGAGATGAGCATGACACATGTCATACCCTCATTGGATGTGTCATGGACGACCAAGACAATCCATGGGTCAACTTGGGGATCCCATGGAGCCACTTTGGTTGGGAAATGACATAAATAACTTTTTATTTAATGTAAATGTAAAAATGACACAAACATAAGTTATTTTACAAAACAAATTTTACATGGGGTTATACAAGTCAGATTCATTATTATAAATAGTCGTTGGAAAGCTAAAAATATTTCCTACATCATAGTAATTTTTTTATAATTTTTAGACATTAAATAAATTAAATTATTTATGACATCATAATGATGCAGCGATTACCTCATTAATAAAGGATTTAAATAAAATGAAAAGATAATGTAAAATCTATTACCTACACATGTCCAAAACCTATTTGATGGGTGGATTTAGAACCCTTATCACCATACCCTATAATTATATCAATGTGGTACCTTTTTAATCCGAAACGCATTTTAAAATATTGTAATATTTCTTTACATTCCAAGAGTGCCCCTCCTCTCCTCTTATAAAAGGCCCCCACCTCTACCTCCTTACCCACACTTCCAAAGCCTTTGGATTGGCCAACCCCTGCCCATTTTGTCTCTCCACATCCCTCTATTACTCCTTGAAGCCTCATGTTGGGAAGAAGTCTTCCCAAAGAATCCTTTGAGCTCAAACGAATGGGAGTTACCCGATTTTATGGTAATGTCTTCACTTTAGTCCTTTTGTTTTATTTTACTTCTCCAACCCCATAAACTCTTTTTATTAATTTCTTTTGTAACAACTCCAGTATTGAAAATATACTAGTATGTTTTTATAAGAAGGATTCGAGATACACTTACACACACCTACATCTAATGGTTAAAGAACATACTGTTTCTGTGGATGGCGAATTTCTGCCTCTCGAAACGATGATTGTTCAACATATTTTTAACACCTTAAATGGTGGCCATTAAGATGAAACTATATTTATATATGATATATAATATGTTTATTTTTTCCTTAAGCTTTAGTATTTTTCATTTATGTCATACCTTTATGGATTCCATTATGGGTATACGCGATATCTTCATTTTAGAAAGTGCGGACTACCGCCCCCTCAAAGTGATTTGATTCGTTAATACCATATGTGGTACATATAAAGGATATATTTAATGATATTATATATTATACCATACTGGAATTAAAATACTATTATGTATCATTATGTTTTAATTCCATTAAATATGAAATAGAAATGGAAGTAGCATTCATGTGTACGTACGGCTTACCGTCTCCATGAACGGTGCATTTCATTTCTTACCTCTAAATGATTATGTAATGTTATAAATGCATGTATATACTGGATATATATTAAACATATGGAATATAAATCATTAATATCATTCTTGAGATAATGGATGTTTGACTACATGAACAACTTGTAAATATAAGAAGTTCACTTTTGACTCAAGTACCAAATAACGACAAAACGACCGTTATTAACTTAAATAATTACATAGTGTTCATGACATGGAAATAAGTGATATAAAAGGAATAATGAACTTGAAAAAGGTTCTTAAACAAGTACAAATTAACTCATGTTTATTATTCAGGAGATTAAAGAACGACCGAGTCAAGTCAGACCCGAGGTATGGGACTTCGTCTCAATCTCCTTTCATTGAGGCATATTTTGTTTTATACACAACCTTCTTTTATACAGTGTATAAACCCCTTTGACTTTTACGTTTATTCAAAAGGAATATTTTTTATACGAATCGTTTACTAAATGAAAAAAGGGAATTTTTTTGGTCGTACGTATGCGGCGACAACGACTTCTCTGCCGCCGTGACCATTATTTGAGTTTCGGCTTCCTCTACAAGCCATACATTTTTTTAAAAGAAAAATAAATACCATGTTTTACTTTTCTTTTGTTTTGGTATTGAAAATGGTTTTCATAATGCTTTTATATCAATGTGTTGTATTGATATCTTGTGATTGAAAGGTGGAAATTTTATGTTTACTACATGCATGTTTTATGTGACACGATTATGTTGAGGTTCTTGGGCATTATTATGAAGACAGGTGGTTCCGTGATAAACTAAGGGCGGGTGAGCCAGATATAGCTCTCCAATGCATTGGGTAACATGAAGGAGTGAAACATTTAGGTTTCTCCGAATAGATTTAGGGAATATACTGTGATGGGTATTCCAAACGTAACCAAGAGGGTTACTCCCAACGTAAGAATGTTATGAATGCCTCAAGTTACCATTATGTCTTATGATTTCTATGATTTATTCATGATTTTATGAGGTATGTTAAAGTGCTTATGTTTTATGGGTAAAGTATGATTTCATTCTTATGTACATATGTACCCATGTTTCCTTTCCATATTTTTATATCACTTACTGAGCTTTTTTTTCTCATCCCATGTTTTTGAAATGTTTTTCACAGGTAAAGGGAAAGGTACATGATATGATGATAGTGTGAAGGAAGTGTCAAGAAAGAATCCATGTTTTATTTTAAATATGTTTCCATTGATGGGAAGAACTAATACTATAATTAATGAATAATATATATTTTTATCTATGTCTATTAATGAATTATATAGTGTTTTAGAGGCTTAATATAAAAATAAATCCAATCTTAAGCATGGAATACACTAATATTTTTAAAAGATTGTTTTACTTCCTTTTGATGGCAAACCATTTTTAAATCTATCTTTTGACAATTTCATAAGATATGTTTGTCAAAATAAACATATTCTTTATGATTGGGAGATCAAAATTTACTTTGTGTGAATTTTTGGTATTTTTCCGATAAAGTTCATTTTTTGATGAATAGTGAAACCACTAAGTGGTAGTTAAAGAAGCTGATTTATCGAATAAATGAAATTTTACCACCTCTGTGTTTTGAATTTCAAAAATCCGACATACATGGTTGTCATTATGAATTAAAATGTGGTTCAATGGGATTAAAATAATTTTTTGGTGAATAGTAACTTTTATGTTTTTAATCGCGATTAGTGGTAATTAGTGTAGTTTAAGGTAAAAATAATGTTTTAATAATATGAAATGACCGAGACACTTGTCCTACCCTTATTTGATATGTCATGGCAGACCAAGAAAATCCATGGGTCAACTTGGGGTCCCCATTAAGCCACTTTGGTTGGGAAATGACATAAATAACTTTTTATTTAATGTTAAAGTAAAAATGACACAAACATAAGTTATTTTACTAAAAAAACATTTACATGTGGTAATACAAGTCAGATTTTTGAAAATAAATATTCATTAGAAATATATAACAATTTCATACATCATGATATTTTTTGTATAATTTTTAGACATTAAATATATTAAATTATTTATGACATCATGATGATGCATCGATTACCTCATTAATAAAGGACTTAAATAAAATGAAAAGATAATGTAAAATCTATGACATACACATGTCCGAAACCTATTGGGTGGGTATATTTCGAACCCTTATCACCTTATCCTAGAATTATATCAATGGGGGACCTTTTACATCCGAAACTAATTTTTCAATAAAGTAACTTTTCTTTACATTCCAAGAGCTCCCCTCCTCTCCTCTTATAAAAGGCCCCCACCTCTACCTCCTTACCCACACTTTCAAAGCCTTTGGCTCGGCCAAACCCTGACCATTTTTTCTCTCCACATCCCTATATTACTCCTTCAAGCCTCACTTTGGCTTAAGTCTTCCCAAAGAATCCATTGAGCTCAAACCAAAGGGAGTTACCCGATTTTAAGGTAATGTCTTCACTTGAGTCCTTTTGTTTTATTTTACTTATCCAACCCCATAAACTCTTTTTATTCATTTCTTTTGTAACAAATCCAGTATCTTCAATATAAAATGATGTTTTTATAAGAAGGATTCGAGCTACACTTACACACACCTACATCTAATGGTTAAAGAACATAGTGTTTCTGTGGATGGCGAATTTCGGCCTCCCGAAACGATGATTGTTCAACATTCTTTTAACACCTTCAAAGGTGGCCATTAAGATGACACTATATTTATATATTATAGATAATATTTTTATGTTTTCCTTATGCTTATGTATTTTTCATTTGGGAATACCCTTATGGTTTCCATTATGGGTAAACACGAAATCTTCATTTAAGAAAGTGCGGACTACCGCCCACTCAAAGTGATTTGATATGTTAATACCATATGTGGGACATATAAAGGATGGATTTATGATATTATATATGATATTACACTAGAATTATAATATACCTTAATATCATTATGATTTCATTTCATAAAATACGAGATAGAAATGGAAGAAGCGTTCATGCGTACGTACGACTTACCGTCACCATGAATGGTGCATTTCATTTCTTACCTCTAAATGTAATATAATATTATAAATGCATGAATGTACTGGATATATATGATATATATGATATCTACATCATTAATACCATTCTGGATATAATGGATACATGAACAACTTGTAATTATAAAGGGTTTATTTTTGACTCATGTACCAATGATCGTTAAAACGACCGTTATTAACTTAAATAATTACACACCTCATCAAATCATGAAATCATACTTTACCCATAAAACAAAAGCACTTTAACATACCTCATCAAATCATGAATAAATCATAGAAATCATAAGACATAAAGGTAACTTGAGGCATTCATAACATTCTTACGTAGGGAGTAACCCTCTTGGTTACGTTTGGAATACCCATCACAGTATATTCTCTAAATCTCTTCGGAGAAACCTTAACGTTTTACTCCTTCGCGTTACCCAATGCATTGGAAAGCTATATCGGGCTCACCCACCCTTATTTTATCACGGAACCACCCTTCTTCATAATAATGCCCATGAACCTCAACATAATCGTATCACATAAAACATGCATAAAGGAAACATAACATTTCCACCTTTCAATCACAAGATATCAATACAACACATTGATATAAAAACATTATGAAAACCATTTTCAATACCAAAATAAAATAAAAGCAAAACATGGTATTTATTTTTCTTTTAAAAAAAGGTATGGCTTGTAGAGGAATCCGAAACTCAAATAATGGTCACGGCGGCAGAGAAGTCGTTGTCGCCGCATACTTATGACAAAAACATTCCCTTTTCTCGTTTAGTAAACGCATCGTATAAAAAAAGACTCCTTTTGAATAAACGTAAAAGTTAAAGGGGTTTATACACCGTATAAAAGAAAGTTGTGTATAAAACAAAATATGCCTCAATGAAAGGAGATTGAGATGAAGTCCCATACCTCAGATCCGACTTGACTCGGTCGTTCTTTAATCTCCTGAATAATAAACTTGAGTTAATTTATACTTGTTTAAGAACCTTTATGAAGTTCATTATTCCTTTTATATCACTTATTTCCATGTCATGAACCCTGTGTAATTATTTAAGTTAATAACTGTCGTTTTAACAATCATTGGTACTTGAGTCAAAAATAAACCCTTTATAATTACAATTGTTTCATGTATCCATTATATCCAGAATGGTATTAATGATGTAGATATCATATATGTCAAATATATCCATTACATGAATGCATTTATAATATAACATAATCATTTAGAGGTATGAAATGAAATGCACCGTTCATGGAGACGGTAAGCCGTACGTACGCTTGAACGCTACTATCATTTCTATTTTGTATTTTATAGAATGGAATCATAATGATATACAGGTATATTATAATTCCAGTGTAATATCATATATAATATCATAACTCCATCCTTTATACGTCCCACATATGGTATTAACGAATCAAATCACTTTGAGGGGGCGGTAGTCCGCACTTCCTTAAATGAAGATATCGCGTTTACCCATAATGGAAACCATAAAGGTATGCCCAAAATTAAAAATACAGAATCTTAAGGAAATCATAAACATGTTATATATCATATATAAATATTTTGTCATCTTAATGGCCACCTTTGAAGGTGTTAAAATAATGTTTAACAATCATCGTTTCGGGAGGCATAAATTCACCATCCACGGAAACAGTATGTTCTTTAACCATTAGATGTAGGTGTGTGTAAGTGTAGCTTGAGTACTTCTGATAACAACATCCTAGTATATTGAAGATAATGGAGTTGTTACAAAAGAAATTAATAAAAAGAGTTTAGGGGGTTGGAGAAGTAAAATAAAACAAAAGGACTCATGTGAAGACATTACCAAAAAATAGGGTAACTCCCTTTGGTCTGAGCTCAAAGGATTCTTTGGGAAGGCATCTGCCCATAGTGAAGCTTCAATGAGTAAGAGAGGGAAGTGGAGAGACAAAATGGGAAGGTGTTGGCCAAGCCAAAGGCTTTTGAAGTGTGGGTAAGGAGGTAGAGGTGGGGGCCTTTTATAAGAGAAGAGGAGGGGTACTCTTGGAAAGTAAAGAAATGTTACTTTATTTTAAAATGATTTTCGGATTCAAAAGGTCCCACATTGATATATTTCGAGGGTAAGGTGATAAGGGTTCGAAAGCCACCCATCCAATAGTTTTTGGACATGTTTAGGTCGTAGATTTTACATTATCATTTCATTTTATTTAAATCATTTATTAATGAGGTAATCACTGCATCATCATGATGTCATAAATAATTTAATTTATTTAAAATCTAAAAATTATAAAAAAAACCTATGATGTAGGAAATCTTTTTATCTTTCCAATTACTATTTATAATCAAAAATCTGACATGTATAACCCCAGGTAAAAATTGTTTCAGTAAACCATCTCATGTTTCTGTCATTTTTACTTTCTCATTAAATAAAAAGTAATTTATGTCATTTCCTAACCAAAGTGGCTCTATGGGATCCCCAAATTGACCCATGGATTGTCTTGGTCGGCCATGACACATCCAATAAGGGTATTACATGTTTCTAGGTCATTTCTGTAGGTTCCGGGCGTAGTGGAAGCGCGTTGGTGGGTTTGCCCTACTTAATTTTTCGTTAAACAATGTTCAATCCGAGATCCGTCACGATATAAAACGCCGAATCTTCGGAATAGAACGAAGAACGAAAAGAAAATATGAGTCCCGGAACCCTTGATGAGGATCATCATATGTTGATTATAATTAATTTAATTAATTCATAAGAATTACCTCATTGGAATTATTTCTTCGTTGATGTGTCCGGTCATGATTTGGTGATCCGTCGTTGCGTCGTAGAATCCAAGTGTAAGATTCCTCTAGCGGTGATCCACACGTGTGTCACGTATCTCCGGATGTCGCCGAAGAGATCTCCAGGTGCTAGCGCGGAAGAACCTTCGCTTGCGATGTCTGCCTTCGACCGCCTTGATCCGGTGGAGGATCTTGCTCTCGTAACTTGAGGGTGTTCTTGGTGGAAAGGGAATTCTCTCTTGGCTTGAGAGTATTTCCAAATCCTTTGTGCACAACAATGGCTCACCAAAAAATGTTGGGGTTGTGAGGATATTTATAATCAGGTTTGAGGTTAATAGAGTTATGGCAATAAATAAACGCGTTACGCATTTTATTTATTTCATTAACTCTTATTGAAAACCCCCATGTCGAATTATTAATTCCTTGACATGCGCCCACACTGATTATAATAAATATCATTTAATAAAAAAATATTAAATCCTCAAAATCCCAATTGGAAAAACTATACGGCGTGTAATAATTAATACACGGCGTGTACTTGTTTTCCATAAAACTACACAGCGTGCATATTTAATATACACGGCGTGTAATTTTATTTTCCATTTTTCTCTGCCACATTTATTAGACCTTGAGTAATGACTATTTATTTCTTAAATAAATGTAACTGCATTACTCGCTAATAAATATATTATTTTATCCACAGTATATTCTCTCGAATAACTAGTGTCAAAATAAATGCGATCAGACATCCTTAAATAATTATTAAACCACAGTCGGGAATAATATTTATTTAACTTGTTAAATTAATATTTTACTAAGATACATGGACACACTTAGTGTGTGACCCTCTAGGCCTCTTTCTCAGTGGCATTAGGATGAGCCTGCCTAAATTCCAAGGTTAGCATCTAGCAACACGCCAAGGCACCCATAGAGAAAGAAGTTAACGCCACAATGACGTGTCACCTCCTACGAACGCTTATCGTGTAATATAATCCCTTTGTCTCGATATCTCCAATCAAGCGGGTTGCATGCTAGTCCCATCAACCCATGTGCTTGATTATTCTTTCTTTGACTTCCCGGAATTGAACTTGCCCATACCTTACCATGGCCATGGATTTATTTAGGATATATCAATTCCATCAAAGGGCCTGAGATATCTACTTCCGTTATGGAACGGAAGGGACAAATCCTTTCTCACATTATCTATTAATGCGGTATTACTCGTGACACACCCAACATATCCTACCTCGCTGCAAACAGTGTGTCGTCACAGTTTTCATCAATACATCTAAGTGCGTGAGTTGTAATACCCATTAATAATAATCATAAAGACTATGTATCAATACACACGTCCGTAGATAGGAACATCCAATGACACTATGAAATGTGGATTTCCTACTGGCGGGTCTCGTTCTCATAATATCCTCCTGGATATTACCAAGGGCGCACACCATGAGAAGGTGCCTCAAAGTTTTATGAGTCCTCACCCCTAATGACCTGTATTATTTGTGTCCCTCAAATAATATCATCCGGCCATAGAACATACATTCAAGAACAGTGTTATGGCAATTTCGGGTTCTCATCATAGCAGGGATCCGCTACGACCCTTTAATGCAACAGCTGTCCTTAGGACATTATCACATGACATGTCACGCAGAAGAACAATCAAGATGTGATAAGGCTTTTATTAAATGAATAATGTAAAAAGTAGTTGGTTCTAGACCACCAACTCCAACAATTTCATATTATTAAAACATTATTTTTACCTTAAACTATACTAATTACCACTAATCGCGATTAATAACATAAAAGTTACTATTCACCAAGAAATTATTTTAATCTCATTGAACCACATTTTACTTCTTAATGAAAACCATGTATGTAGAATTTTTGAAAATCAAATCGTAGAAGTGGAAAAGTTCCATTTAAACGAAAAATCAGTTTCTTTAACTACCACTTAGTGGTTTCTCTATTCATCAAAAATTGATGTTTTTCAGAACAATACCAAAACATCACCCTAAGCTATATTTGATATCCCTAATTCAAAAATGATGTTTATTTTACAAAATTAAAAACATATAAGTTACATTAATTAATTTAATATTTAATTCCCACTTTCAGAGCAAATAGAGTGTTTTTATGAAACAGTAAGTTTCAAAAGATTGACACTATATAATTATTTAAGTTAATAACGGTCGTTTTAACGATCATTGGTACTTGAGTCAAAAATAAACCCTTTATAGTTACAAGTTTTTCATGTATCCATTATATCTAGAATGGTATTCATTATGTAGATATCATATATATCATATATATCCAGTAGACGCATGCATTTATAATATTATATTACATTTATAGGTAAGAAATGAAATTCACCATTCATGGAGATGATAAGCCGTACGTACGCATGAACTCTGCTTCCATTTCTATTTCATATTTTATGTAATGGAATCATAATGATATAAAGGTATATTATAATTCCAGTGTAATATCATATATAATATCATAACTCCATCCTTTATATGTCCCACATATGGTATTAACGAATCAAATCACTTTGAGGGGGCTGCAGTCCGCACTTCCTTAAATGAAGATATCACGTTTACCAATAATGGAAACAATAAAGGAATGCCCAAAATGAAAAATAAAGAAGCTTAAGGAAAACATAAAAATATTATATATCATATATAAATATATTGTCATCTTAATGGCCACCTTTGAAGGTGTTAAAAGAATGTTGAACAATCATCGTTTCAGGATGCCGAAATTCGCCATCCACGAAAACAGTATGTTCTTTAACCATTAGATGTAGGTGTGTGTAAGTGTAGCCTGAATCCTTTTTATAAAAACATCCTAGTATATTGAATACACTGGAGTTGTTACAAAATAAATGAATAAAATGATTTTACTGGGCTGGAGAATCAAAATAAAACAAAAGGACTCAAGTGAAGACATTGCCTTAAAATCGGGTAACTCCCTTTGGTTTGAGCTCAAAGGCTTCCTTGGGAAGACATCTGCCCAACGTGAGGCTTCAAGGAGTACGAGAGGGATGTGGAGAGACCAAATGGGCAGGGTTTGGCTGAGCCAATGGCTTTGGAAGTGTTGGTAAGGAGGTATAGGTGGGTGCCTTTTATTAGATGAGAGGAAGGCCACTCTTGGAAACTAAAGAAAAGTTACTTTAATTTAAAATGAGTTTCGGATTTAAAAGCTCCCACATTGATATAATTCGAGTATAAGGTGATAAGGGTTTGAAATATACCCACCCAATAGGTTTTGTACATGTGTAGGTCATAGATTTTACATTATCTTTTCATTTTATTTAAATCCTTTGTTAATTAGGTAATCACTGCATCATCATGATGTCAAAAATAATTTAATATATTTAATGTCTAAAAATTATAAAAAAACTTTCATGATGTAGGAAATCTTTTTATCTTTCTAATGAATATTTATAGTCAAAAATATGACTTGTATTACCCCATTTAAATTTTTTTTTAGTAAAACATTTCATGTTTGTGTCATTTTTACATTTACATTAAATAAAAAGTTATTTATGTAATTTCCCAACCAAAGTGGCTCCATGGGGTCCCCAAGTTGACCCATGGATTGTATTGGTCGGCCATGACACATCCAATGTGGGTAGGACACGTGTCAAGCTCATCTCGTATTATGAAAACATTATTTTTAGCTTAAACTACACTAATTACCTCTAATCACGATTAAAAACATGAAAGTTACTATTCACCAAAAAATTATTTTAATCTCATTGAACCACATTTTACTTCTTAATGAAAACCATGTATGTCAGATTTTTGAAAATCAAATCACAGAAGTGGAAAAGTTTCATTTAAACGAAAAATCAGTTTCTTTAACTATCACTTAGTGGTTTCACTATTCATCAAAAATTGAAGTTTTTCAGAACAATACCAAAACATCACCCTAAGATATATTTGATATTTCGAATTCAAAAATGATGCCTATTTTTACAAAATTAAAAAAATATAAGTTACATTAATTAATTTAATAATTAATTCCCGTTGTCAGAGCAAATAGCGTGTTTTTATGAAACAATAAGTATCAAAAGATTGACAATAGTTTAAGTCCAATTTTAAAGTGAAATTAATTTTAATGACCACTATTGGATTAAATGGTAAAAATATATTTTAATTTATCATTAAAACCAATTCAATAGATAATCTAATCATATAAATAAATTAGATTAAAAAGCAGTTTTGATGAAAAATGAAGTATTTTTCACTATTCATAAAAACATGAACATTGTCAGAAAAATACCAAAAATTCACACAAAGTAAATTTTGATGTCCCAATCATAAAGAATAAGTTTATTTTGAAAAACATTGCTTATAAAATTTTCAAAAGATATATTTAAAAATGGTTTTCCATCAAAAGGCAGTAAAATAATCTTTTAAAAATATTAGTGTATTCCATGCTTAAGATTGGATTTATTTTAATTTTAAGCCTCTAAAACACTATATAATTCATTAATAGACATAGATAAAAATATCTATTATTCATTACTTACTTGGGATGTTACATCCTTCCCCCCTTTAGAAAATTTCATCCCCGCAATTTATTTACTTATCGAATAAATGGGGGTACTTATCCCTCATTGCATTTTCAGATTCCCATGTTGCCTCTTCCATCATGTGGTTTTTCCACAAAACCTTTACCTGATTAATCACCTTATTCCGTAACACTTGCTCCCTCTGGTCAAGAATCTGGACTGGTTGTTCCTCAAAAGATAGGTTCTCTTCCAGCCGAACTACCTCTGGACTCAAAACATGAGATGGATCTGGCATATACTTTCTCAGCATCGAAACATGAAAAACATTGTGTACCTGAGATAAACTCGGAGGTAAATCCACTCGGTAAGCAACTGATCCAACTCTCTCCAGAATTTCATATGGTCTAATGAACCTTGGACTCTGTTTTCCTTTCTTACCAAATCGCATCACACTTTTCAATGGTGATACTTTGAGAAAAACATGATCACATACCTCAAAAGAGAGATCCTTCCTCTTGTTGTCCGCATAACTCTTCTGCCTACTCTAAGCTGTTCTCATGTGTTTCTAAATTAGCTGAACTTTTTCTGCCATCTCTTCTACCAATTCTGGTCCCATCAACTTCCTTTCACCCACTTCATCCCAGAAAGCTGGAGTTCAACACTGCTTCCCATATAACGCCTCAAATGGTGCCATCTGTATACTAGAATGAAAACTGTTATTATATAAAAATTCAACCAAAGAAATATGTTGGTCCCAACTTCCCTGATATTCCATCGAACAAGCTCGTAGCATATCCTCCAAGGTCTGAATTTTTCGTTCTGACTGCCCATCTGATTGAGGATGAAAAGCTGTACTGAAATTTAATTCAGTACCCAACGAATTCTGAAGACCTTTCCAAAAGTTAGAAGTAAACCTGGGATCACGGTCAGATACAATGGAGATGGGAACTCCATATAACTTGACTATCTCTTTAAGATACAAATGGAAAAGTTGATCTAGGGAAAAAGTATCTCGTATAGTAAGGAAATGAGCAGACTTGGTCAAGCAATCAACAATAACCCATATTGCATTATTACCTCGAGGGGTCTTCGGAAATCCCACAATGAAGTCCATGGATATATTCTCTCATTTCCACTATGGCACTGGTAAAGGCTGAAGAATCCCTTTCGGTAACTTCCACTCTCCTTTAACCTCTTGACAAGTCAAACACTTCACAGTTAAATCAGCAATATCTCTTTTCATTCCATCCGACCAGTAATAATCCCGCAGATCTCTGTACATCTTAGTACTGCCAGGATGAACTGAAAACGGAGAACTATGAGCTTCACATAACAAATCTCTCTTCAACTGTGAATCACAAGGCACACACAATCTCTTCCCAAATCTCAAAACACAATCATTATCAATGTTGAATTCAGGCAACTTACCCTTCTGAACCAGCTCTACCTTTTTCTGAAACTCACTGTCTTGCTTCTGTGCCCACTTAATTTTGTCTGATAGAGATGATCTCACTGATACCTGACACAAAACAGAATAACTTCCTGCACCAACAACTTCTATGCCAAAGTTCATCACATAAAAAACCAAAGGATCTCGTTCCAAACGTAGCATGGTTAATGAAGCATTACCTTTTTGACCCAAAGCATCAGCCACTTTATTTACCTTTTCCGGATGGTAATGAATTGTACTATCATAATCCTTGATTAATTCTAGCCATCTCCTTTGTCTCATTTTCAATTATTTCTAAGTGAATATATACTTTAAACTTTTGTGATCGGTATATATTTCACACTTTACTCCATACAAATGATGCCTCCAAATTTTTAAAGAAAAAACAACAGCAGCTAATTCCAAATCATGTGTAGGGGAATTTACCTCGTGGTTTTTTAACTGTCGTGAAGCATAAGCAATTACCTGATCATTCTGCATTAGGACACAACCAAGTCCTTTCAATGAAGCATCATTGTAGATAACAAACTCCCCATTCCTGGAAGTGAGTGCCAAAACTGGAGCATTCACCAATCTTCTTTTCAATTCCTGAAAACAATCATCACATTCTTTTGTCCAGATAAACTTAACACCCTTCCGAGTTAGCTTAGTCATTGGAATAGATAACCATGAAAAATTTCTAAAAAACCTTCGGTAATAGCCTTCCAAACCAAGGAATCTACAAATCTCAGTTACATTTGTGGGTCTTGGCCATTTTTCAACAACATTTGTTTTTGCAGGATCAACAATTATCGCATCTTTAGAAATAATGTGACCAAGGAATGAAATTTTTTGCAACCAAAACTCACACTTGCTGAATTTCCCATACAATTTCATTTATTTTAAGGTTTTCAAAGTAACCCTTAAATGTCTTTCATGCTCCTATTTACTTTAAGTAAACACCAAAATATCATCAATGAAAACCACCACAAACTTATCCAAGAACTCATGGAAAATTCTATTCATTAAGTCCATGAATACATCAGGTGCATTGGTTAGCCCAAAAGGCATTAATAAAAATTTATAATGGCTATATCTTGTACGAAACACAGTCTTCGGAACATCTGCTTTCTTTACCTTTAGCTGATGATACCCCGATCTCAGGTCATTCTTTGAAAAAAACTGAGCTCCCTGGGGCTGATCAAACAAATCATTGATATGAGGCAAAGGATATTTGTTCTTAATAGTGATGTTATTCAAGGCTCTATAATCAATTCAAAGTCTCATAGAACTATCTTTCTTTTTAACAAATAAAACAGGAGCACCCGATGGTGACGTGCTAGGTTTAATGAAACCTTTCTCTAATAAATCTTGCAATTGATCCTTCAACTCTAAAAGTTCAATTTGAGTCATTTGATAAGGGGGTTTCTAAATTGGCTTATCATCAAGAACAAAGTCAACTGTAAATTCAACTTCCCGGTCTGGTATTATTCCAGGAAACTCATCAAGAAAAACATCAGGATACTCATTTACCACTAGAACATCATTAATCTGAACGGTTCCTTTATTTTCAACAATATGTGCAAGGTAACATTCATTTCCATCTTTTACAAGTTTCTCTGCCTCTTGATATGTTATCAACAGTAAGGGTTCATTCTTGTACAAAAACTTAAAGTCTTTCTGAAAAGAAACTTCTTTAGCTCTACAGTCAATCTTAGCATGGTAAATAGAGAGCTAATCCATACACAGGATAACATCAAACTCTAATAGAGGTAGAACAATAAGGTTTTCAAGTAGGTTCTTTCCACATATAAGTATAGGAAGATTCATATAAATTATTTTTGCCTCAACATTTCCCCCAGGTTTTTTTACCAAAAGTCCAGGAGTCATTTCTTGAGATGGTATTCCCATTTTCCTAGAAAAGTTTTCAGAGATGAAAGAATTTATAGACCTCGAATCAAACAACACACTGGCATATTCTGAAAAAACAAACAAAGTACATGATACAAATTTATTTGATGGCCTGGCATCTACTGAAGTAGTTGCAAAGGATTTCACCACCCCTTTCTGCTTGTAGTCTAACTGCTTCCCATCAATCAAGCTCTTTGTCAGACACTCGTTTGCATAGTGACCCATCTCATTGCACTTGAAACATTTCACTAACTGGAAATCCAATTTGGTCTTACCTTCATCTTGATCTTTTTCAGTGCAATCACGAGCCTTATGTCCCATCTTACCACATCGGTAGCACTTTCCAGAATTCATAAGGCATTCCCCAGCATGCCTTTTACCACATTTATCACAAACTGGAAACTTAGTTTTCTTACCATCCGACTTTTTTGAAGAATTCTTTACTTTCTCCTGCCACCTCGGTCTCTTCTTCTGTTGGTTGTTATAGAACACTTGATCATCGGAAAACTCCACTTCCACCATCTCAGCACATCGAACAAGCTTTTCATAACATTTGAACTCACGAGAAGCTAATGCCCTTCGATACTTTGTCTTTAATCCTGAGTAAAAACGACTGATTTTACTATCAAGGTCTCAGATAAAATTTGGAGCATACCTTGCCAATCGAGTGAACCTTTCTTCATAGGCAGCCACTGAGTCTTCCTTTTTCCTCAATTCCAAGAATTTTTTTTCCTTTCTAAGTCGAACAACCTTAGGAAAATACTTCTCAAGAAACATACCTTTGAATTCATCCCAGTCAAGAGCATCAATCTCATCGGCATCCCTGATATTTTTAACCATCGACCACCACTGATCTGCTTCACCCTCCAAACGGTAAATAGCAATACTAACCTTTTGATTGTCTGAACACACCATGACATTGAAAATCTTCTCCAGTGCTTTAATCCACCCTTCATCTAACACATGGTCAGATGATCCTCTGAATTATGGGGGATTTTGACTCATGAAATGTTCCACCACTGACATGTTCCTCTGCGGTTGATCTGGCTGATCTCGTGCATGGATACCACCACCATTTATCGCTTAAGTCAACTGCGCCATTACTGCATCAAACTGTTCAGTTCCAATTCCGACCATCTCAGGATGCTGATTCGGAAGGTTATTTCCTTCTGCATGCCTTCCTAGAACTGCTTCTCTGTTTCCTCTGTGGAAAACCATTCTGAACAAACATGTCTTAGATGAAACAACATGGTAATCTTCAAATGCTATATCATTTCAATTTGACCATAAAAAAATATTTTTGGATAATCATTTAATGAATTCTAACTCCTAATGTTATCTAAACCGACCTCTGATATCAACTATAAGGCCCCATCCTTAAACATTACTTAATCTTGAGTTATTACAAGATTACACCTTGAGGATCTTTTCAGGTTTAGAGTTTTAGAGAATTATATCATAAAACATGCATTACATTCCACATTTAAACAAAGTGGTTACATAAAAGATAGTATTCATTTTTTCCATCAATGGAAACATATTTAAAATAAAACATGGATTCTTTCTTGACACTTCCTTAACACTGCCATCATATCATGTACCTTTCCCTTGACCTGTGAAAAACATTTAAAAAACATTGGATGAGGATAAAAAGCTCAGTATGGGTTATAAAAATATGGAATGGAAACATAAGTTCGTATATACATAAAAATGAAATCATACTTTACCCATAAAACATAAGAAATTTAACATACCTCATAAAATCATGAATATATCATAGAAATCACAAAACATAAAGGTAACTTGAGGCATTCATAACAGTATTACGTAGGGAGTAACCCTCTTGGTTACGTTTGGAATACCCATCACAGTATATTCCCTAAATCTCTTCGGAGAAACCTTAACGTTTCACTCCTTCGCGTTACCTAATGCATTGAGAGCTAAATCGGGCTCACCCGCCCTTAGTTTATCACGGAACCACCTGTCTTCATAATAATGCCCAAGAACCTCAACATAATCGTATCACATAAAACATGCATAAAGGAAACATAACATTTCCACCATTCAATCACAATATATCAATACAACACATTGATATAAAAACATTATGAAAAACATTTTCAATACCAAAATAAATGAATAGTAAAACATGGTATTTATTTTTCTTTTAAAAAAAGTATGGCTTGTAGAGGAAGCCGAAACTCAAATAATGGTCACGGCGGTGGAGAAGTCATTGTCGCCACATACGTAAAACAAAAACATTCCCTTTTTTCATTTAGTAAACGCTTCGTATAACAAAAATATTCCTTTTGAATAAATGTAAAAGTCAAAGGGGTTTATACACCGTATAAAAGAAAGTTGTGTATAAAACAAAATATGCCTCAATGAATGGGGATTGGGACGAAGTCCTATACCTCGGGTCCAAATTGACTCGGTTGTTCTTTAATCTCCTGAATAATAAACTTGAGTTAATTTCTACTTGTTTAAGAACCTTTTTCAAGTTCATTATTCCTTTTATATAACTTATTGTCATGTCATGAACACTAGGTAATTATTTAAGTTAATAACGGTCGTTTTAACGATCATTGGTACTTGAGTCAAAAATAAACCCTTTATAATTACAAGTTGTTCATGTATCCATTATATCCAGAATGGTATTCATAATGTAGATATCATATATATCATACATATCCATTACATGCATTCATTTATATTATTATATTACATTTAGAGGTATGAAATGAAATGCACCGTTCATGGAGACGGTAAGTCTTACGTATGCATGAACGCTGCTTCAATTTCTATTTAGTATTTTATGAAATGGAATCATAATGATATAAAGGTATATTATAATTCCAGTGTAATATCATATATAATATCATAACTCTATCCTTTATACATCCCACATATGTAATTAATGAATCAAATCACTTTGAGGGGGCGGTAGTTCGCACTTCCTTAAATGAAGATATCGCGTTTACCCATAATGGAAACCATAAAGGTATGCCCAAAATAAAAAATACAGAAGCTTAAGGAAAACATAAACATATTATATATCATATATAAATATTTTTTCATATTAATGGCCACCTTTGAAGGTGTTAAAAGAATGTTTAACAATCATTGTTTCGGGAGGCCGAAATTCGCCATCCAGGAAAATAGTATATTCTTTAACCATTAGATGTAGGTGTGTGTTAGTGTAGCCCGAATCCTTCTTATAACAACATCCTAGTATATTGAAGATACTGGATTTTTTACAAAAGAAATGAATAAAAATATTTTTGGGGGTTGGAGAAATAAAATAAAACAAAAGGACTCAAGTGAAGACATTACCTTAAAATCGGGTAACTTCCTTTGGTTTGAGCTCAAAGGATTCCTTGGGAAGACTTTTGCCCAATGTTTGGCTTCAAGGGGTAAGAGAGGAAAGTGGAGAGACAAAATGGGAAGGGTTTGGCCGAGCCAAAGGCTTTGGAAGCGTGGGTAAGGATGTAGAGGTGGGGTCCTTTTATAAGAGGAGATGAGGGGCACTCTTGGAAAGTAAAGAAATGTTACTTTATTTTAAAATGCGTTTAGAATTTAAAAGGTCCCACATTGATATAATTCGAGGGTAAGGTGATAATGGTTCGAAATACACCCATCTAATAGGTTTTGGACATGTTTAGGTCATAGATTTTACATTATTATTTCATTTTATTTAAATCCTTTATTAATGAGATAATGGTTGCATCATCATGATGTCATAAATAATTTAATTTATTTAAAGATTAAAAATTATAAAAAAATACTATGATGTGGGAAATCTCTTTAGATTTCCAATGACTATTTATAATCAAAACTCTGACTTGTATAACCCCATGTAAAAATTGTTTTAGTAAAATAACTTATGTTTGTGTCATTTTTACTTTAACATTAAATAAAAAGTTATTTATGTCATTTCCCAACCAATGTGGCTTCATGGGGTCCCCAAGTTGACCTATGGATTTTATTGGTCGTCCATGACACATCCAATAAGGTTAGGACATGTGTCTAGGTTATTTCATATTATTAAAACATTATTTTTACCTTAAACTACACTAATTACCACTAATGGCGATTAAAAACATTAAAGTTACTATTCACCAAAAAATTATTTTAATCTCATTGAACCACATTTTAATTATTAATGACAACCATGTATGTCGGATTTTTGAAAATCAAATCACAGATGTGGCAAAGTTTCATTTAAACGAAAAATCAGTTTCTTTAACTACCACTTAGTGGTTTCACTATTCAACAAAAATTGAAGTTTTTCAGAACAATACCAAAACTTCCCCCTAAGTTATGTTTGATATCCCGAATTTGAAAATGATGTCTATTTCAAAAAATTAAAAACACATAAGTTACATTAATTAATTTAATAATTAATTCCCGCTGTCATAGAAAATAGCGTGTTCTTATGAAACAATAAGTATCAAATGATTGACACTAGTTTAAGTCCAATTTCAAAGTGAAATTAATTCCAATGACCACTATTGGATTAAATGGTAAAAATATATTCTAATTTCACCTTAGAACCAATTATAAAGATAATATAATTATATAAATAAATTAGATTAAAAAGCAGTTTTGATGTAAAATGCAGTATTTTTCACTATTCATTAAAAAATGAACATTGTCAGAAAAATACCAAAAATTCACACAAAGTAAATTTTGATGTCCCAATCATAAATAATAAGTTTATTTTGACAAAAATAGCTTATAAGATTGTCAAAAGATAGAATTAAAATAATGGTTTTCCATCAAAAGGCAGTAAAACGTTCTTTTAAAAATATTAGTGTATTCCATGCTTAAGATTGGATTTATTTTAATTTTAAGCCTCTAAAACACTATCTAATTCACTAATAGACATAGATAAAAATATCTATTATTCATTACTCACTTTGGATGTTACATCCTTCCCACCTTTATTTTTGGCACTACCTTCCAGGAACGGGGAGTTTGTTATCTACAGTGATGCTTCATTGAAAGGAATTGGTTGTGTCCTAATGAAGAATGATCAGGTAATTGCTTATGCATCACGACAGTTGAAAAATCATGAGGTAAATTACCCTACACATGATTTGGAATTAGCTGCTATTTTTTTCACTTTAAAAATTTGGAGGCATCATTTGTATGGAGTAAAGTGTGAAATATATACTAATCACAAAAGTTTAAAGTATATATTCACTCAGAACGAATTGAACATGAGACGAAGGATATGTATAGAATTAATCAAGGATTATGATTGTACAATTCATTACCATCCGGGAAAAGGAAATAAAGTGGCTGATGCTTTGAGTCAAAAAAGTAATGCTTCATTAACAATGTCGTGTTTGGAATGTGATCCTTTGGTTAAGTATTTGATGAACATTGGTATAGAAGTTGTTCATGCAGGAAGTTCTTATGTTTTGTTTCAGGTATCAGTGAGATCATCTCTACCAGACAAAATCAAGAAAGCACAGAAGCAAGACAGTGAGTTGCAGAAAAAGGTAGAGCTGGTTCAGAAGGGTAAGTTGCCTGAATTCAACATTGATAATGATTGCATTTTGAGATTTGGGAAGAGATTGTGTGTGACTTGTGATTCACAGTTGTAGAGAGATTTTTTATGTGAAGCTCATAATTCTCCATTTTCAGTTCATCCTGGTAGTACTAAGATGTACAGAGACCTATGGGAGTATTATTGGTGGGATGGAATGAAAAGAGATATTGTTGATTTTACTGTGAAGGGTTTGTCATGTCAACAGGTTAAAGTAGAGTGGAAGTTACCGAAAGGGATGTTTCAACTTTACCAGTGCCAGAGTGGAAATGGGAGAATATATCCATGGACTTTGTTGTGGGATTACCGAAGAAATCTCGAGGTAATAATGCAATCTGGGTTATTGTTGATCGCTTGACTAAATCTGCTAATTTCCTTGCTATACGAGATACTTTTTCCCTAGATCAACATTACTGTTTGTATCTTAAAGAGATAGTTAGGTTACATGGAGTTCCTATCTCCATTGTATCTGACCGTGATCTCAGGTTCACTTCTAACTTTTGGAAAGGCCTTCAGAAGTCGTTGGATACTGAATTAAATTTTAGTACAGCTTTTCATCCTCAATCAGATGGGCAGTCAGAAAGAACAATTTAGACATTGGAGGATATGCTACGAGCTTATTCTATGGATTATCAGGGAAGTTGGGACCAACATCTTTCTTTGGTTGAATTTTCATATAATAACAGTTTTCGTTCCAGTATATAGATGGCACCATTTCAGGCATTATATGGGAAGCGGTGTCGAACTCCAGCTTTCTGGGATGAAGTGGGTGAAAGGAAGTTGATGGGACCTGAATTGGTAGAAGAGTTGGTAGAAAAATTTCAGCTGATACAAAAACACATGAGAACAGCTTAGAGCAGACAGAAGAGTTATGCAGACAACAGGAGGAAGGATCTATCTTTTGAGGTAGGTGATCATGTTTTTCTCAAAGTCTCACCATGGGAAAGTGTGATACGATTTGGTAAGAAAGGAAAGCTGAGTCCAAGATTCATTGGACCATATGAAATTCTGGAAAGAGTTGGATCAGTTGCATACCGGGTGGCTTTACCTCCGAGTTTAACTCAGGTACATAATGTTTTTCATGTTTCGATGTTGAGAAAGTATATGCCAGATCCATCTCATGTTTTGAGTCCAGAGGTAGTTCAGTTGGAAGAGAACCTATCTTATGAGGAACAACCGGTCCAAATTCTTGACCACAGGGAGCAAGTGATATGGAATAAGGTGATTAATCAGGTAAGGGTTTTGTGAAAAAACCACATGATGGAAGAGGCAACATGAGAATCTGAAAATGCAATGAGGGATAAGTACCCCCATTTATTCGACAAGTAAATAAATTGCGGGGAAAATTTTTTCTAAAGGGTTGATGGATGTAACATCCCAAATAAGTAATGAATAATAGATATTTTTATCTATGTCTATTAATGAATTAGATTGTGTTTTAGAGGCTTAAAAGGAAAATAAATCCAATCTTAAGCATGAAATACACTAATATTTTTAAAAGATTGTTTTACTGCCTTTTGATGAAAAACCATTTTTCAATCTATTTTTTGACAATTTTATAAGCTAAGTTTGTCAAAATAAACTTATTCTTTATTATTGGGACATCAAAATTTACTTTGTGTGAATTTTTGGAATTTTTCTGACAGTGTTCATTTTTTAATGAATAGTGAAAAATACTGCATTTTACATCAAAACTGCTTTTTAATATAATTTATTTATATTATTAGATTATATTTTTAATTGGTTTTAAAGTGAAATTAGAATATATTTTTACCATTTAATCTAATACTGGTCATTGGAATTAATTTAAGTTTGAAATTGGACTTATACTAGTGTCAATCTTTTGATACTTATTGTTTCATAAAAACACACTATTTACTCTGACAGCGGGAATTAATTATTAAATTAATTAATGTAACTTATATGTTTTTAATTTTTTAAAATAGACATAATTTTTGAATTCGGAATATCAAATATAGCTTAGGGTGATGTTTTGGTATTGTTCTGAAAAACTTCAATTTTTGATGAATAGTGAACCCACTATGTGGTAGTTAAAGAAACTGATTTTTCGTTTAAATGAAACTTTGTCACTTCTGTGATTTGATTTTCAAAAATCCGACATACATGGTTGTCATTAAGAAGAAAAATGTGGTTCAATGAGATTAAAATAATTTTTTGGTGAATAGTAACTTTTATGTTTTTAATTGCGATTAGTGGAAATTAGTGTAGTTTAAGGTAAAAATAATGTTTTAATAATATGAAATGTCCTAGACACATGTCCTACCCTTATTGGATGTGTCATGGACCACCAAGAAAATCCATGGGTCAACTTGGGGACCCCATGGACCACTTTGGTTGCGAAATGACATAAATAACTTTTTATTTAATGTTAAAGTAAAAATGACACAAACATAAGTTATTTTACTAAAACAATTTTTACATGGGGTTATACAAGTCATATTTTTTATTATAAATAGTAATTGGAAAGATAAAATGCTTTCCTACATCATATTATTTTTTTATAATTTTTAGACTTTAAATAAATTAAATTATTTATGACATCATGATGATGCAGCGATTACCCCATTAATAAAGGATTTAAATAAAATGAAATGATAATGTATAATCTATTGCCTAAACATGTCCAAAACCTATTGGATGGGTGGATTTATAACCCTTACCACCATAACCTCTAATTATATCAATGTGGGACTTTTGAATCCGAAACCAATTTTAAAATAATGTAACATTTCTTTATATTCCAAGGGTGCCCCTCCTCTCCTCTTATAAAAGGCCCCCACCTCTACCTTCTTACCCACACTTCCAAAGCCTTTGCCTTGGCCAACCCCTGCCCATTTTGTCTCTCCGCATCCCTATATTACTCCTTGAAGCCTCACTTTGGGCAGACGTCTTCCCAAAGAATCCTTTGAGCTCAAACCAAAGGGAGTTACCCGATTTTAAGGTAATGTCTTCACTTGAGTACTTTTTTTTTATTTTGCTTCTCCAACCCCCTAAACTATTTTTATTCATTTAATTGGTAACAAATCTAGTATCTTAAATATACCAGGATGTTGTTATAACAAGTATTCGAGATACACTTACACAAACCTACATCTAATGGTTAAAGAACATATTGTTTCCGTGGATGGCGAATTTCTGCCTCCTGAAACGATGATTGTTCAACATTCTTTTAACACCTTCAAAGGTGGCCATTAAGATGACACTATATTTATATATGATATATAATATGTTTATGTTTTCCTTAAGCTTCTATATTTTTCATTTTGGGCATACCTTTATGGTTGCCATTATGGGTAAATGCGATATCTTCATTTAAGGAAGTGCAGACTACCGCCCCCTCAAAGTGATTTGATTCGTTAAATACCATATGTGGGACGTATAAAGGATGGAGTTATGATATTATATATGATATTACACTGGAATTATAATATACCTTTATATCATTATGATTCCATTCTATAAAATTCAAAATAGAAATGAAAGTAGCGTTCATGCGTACGTACAGATTACCGTCTCCATGAATGGTGCATTTCATTTCTTATCTCTAAATGATTATGTAATATTATAAATGCATGTATATACTGGATATATATGATATATTTTACATATACATCATGATTAAAATTCTGGATATAATGGATACATTAACAACTTGTAATTATAAAGGGTTTATTTTTGACTCAAGTACCAATGATCGTTAAAACGAACGTTATTAACTTAAATAATTACATAGTGTTCATGAAATGACAATAAGTGATATAAAAGGAATAATGAACTTGAAGAAGGTTCTTAAACAAGTTGAAATTAACTCATGTTTATTATTCAGGAGATTAATGAACGACCGAGTCAAGTCGGACCCGATGTATGGGACTTCGTCTCAATCTCCTTTCATTGAAGAATATTTTGTTTTATACACAACCTTATTTTATACGTTGTATAAAGCCCTTTCACTTTTACGTTTATTCAAAAGGAATATTTTTTATACAAGGCGTTTACTAAATGACAAAAGGGAATGTTTTTGTCGTACGTATGGGGCGACAATGGCTTCTCCGCCACCGTGACCATTATTTGAGTTTCAACTTCCTCTACAAGCCATACCTTATTTTTAAAGAAAAATAAATACCATGTTTTAATTTTCTTTTTTTTTGGTATTGTAAATGGTTTTCATGATGTTTTTATATCAATGTGTTTTATTGATATCTTGTGATTGAAAGGTGGAAATGTTATGTTTCCTTTATGCATGTTTTATGTGATACGATTATGTTGAGGTTCTTGGGCATTATTATGAAGACGGGTGGTTCCGTGATTAACTAAGGGTGGGTGAGCCCGATATAGCTCTCCAATGCATTGGGTAACACAAATGAGTGAAACGTTAAGGTTTCTCCAAAGATATTTAGGGAATATACTATGATGGGTATTCCAAACGTAACCGAGAGGGTTACTCCCTACGTAAGAATGTTATGAATGCCTCATGTTACCTTTATGTCTTATGATTTCTATGATTTATTCATGATTTTATGAGGTATGTTAAAGTGATTATGTTTTATGGGTAAATTATGATTTCATTCTTATATATATATGAACTTATGTTTCCTTTCCATATTTTTATAACCCATACTGAGCTTTTTATGCTCATCCCACGTTTTTTTGAAATGTTTTTCACAGGTCAAGGGAAAGGTACTTGATATGATGATAGTGTCAAGGAAGTGTCAAGAATGAATCCATGTTTTATTTTAAATATGTTTCCATTGATGGGAAAAAAGAATACTATCTTTATGTAACCACCTTGTTTATATGTGGAATGTAATGCATGTTTTATGATCTAATTCTCTAAAACTCTAAACCCGAAAAGATCCTCAATGTGTAATGTTGTAATAACTCAAGATTAAGTAAGGTTTAAGGTTGGGGCCTTATAGTTGGTATCAGAGGTTGGTTTAGATAACTTTAGGAGTTAAAATTTTATTAAATGATTATCCAAAAATATTATTTTATGGTCAAATTGAAGTGATGTAGCATTTGAAGATTACCATGTTGCTTCATCTAAGACATGTTTTTTCAGAATGGTTTTCTGCAGAAGAAACAAGGAAGCAGTGCTAGGAAGGAATACAGAAGGAAATAACCTTCCGAATCAGCATCCTGAGATGGTTAGAATTGGAACTGAACAGTTTGTTGCAGTAATGGCGCAGTTGACTCAAGCGATAAATGGAGGTGTTATCCATGCACGAGATCAGCCAGATCAACCGCAGAGGAACATGTCAGTGGTGGAACATTTCATGAGGCAACATTGCCCATAATTCAGAGGATCATCTGACCATGTGTTAGCTGAAGGGTGGATTAAAGCACTGGATAAGATTTTCGATGTCATGGGGTGTTCAGACAATCAAAAGGTTAGTCTTTCTATTTACCGTTTGGAGGGTGAAGCAGATCAGTGGTGGTCGATGGTTAGAAATATCATGGACGCTGATGAGATTGATACTCTCGACTGGGATGAATTTAAAGGTATGTTTCTTGAGATGTATTTTCCTAAGGCTATTTGACATAGGATGGAAAAGCAATTCTTGGAATTGAGGCAAGAGGAAGACTCAGTAGCTGCCTATGAAGTGAGGTTCACTCGATTGGCAAGGTATGCTACAAATTTTATCCGAGACCTTGATAGTAAAATCAATCATTTTTACTCAGGATTACAACCAAAATATCGAAGGGCATTATATTTTCATGAGTTTAAAAGTTATGAAAAGCTTGTTCGATGTGCTGATAAGGTGGAAATGGAGTTTGCCGATGATCAAGTGTTCTATAACAACCAGCAGAAGAAGAGACCGAGGTGGAAAGAGAAGGGGAAGAATTCTTCAAAAAAGTCTGATGGTAAGAAAATTAAGTTTCTTGTTTGTGATAAATGTGGGAAAAGGCATGTTGGGGAATGACTTCTGAATTCTGGAAAGTGCTACCGATGTGGTAAGATGGGACATAAGGCTCGTGATTGCACTGAAAAAGACCAAGGTGATGGTAAGTTCAAATTTGATTTACAGTTAGTGAAATGTTTTAAGTTCAATGAGATGGGTTACTTTGCAAATTAGTGTCCGACAAAGAGCTCGAGTGATGGGAAGCAGTTCGACTATAAGAAGAAAGGGGTGGTGAAATACTTTGCAACTAATTCATCAGATGTCAGGCCATCAAATGAATTTGTATCAGGTACTTTGTTTGTTTTTTCAGATTATTCCAGTGTGTTGTTTTATTCGGGGTCTACACATTCTTTCATCTCTGAAAACTATTCTAGTAAAATTTGAATACCATCTCAAGAAATGACTCCTGAACTTTTGGTAAAAAAACCTGGGGAAAATGTTGTGGCAAAAAGAATTTATAAGAATCTTCCTATCCTTATCTGTGGAAAGAACCTACTTGAAAACCTTATTGTTCTACCTATAGTAGAGTTTGATGTTATCATGTGTATGGATTGGCTCTCAATTTACCATGCTAAGATTGACTATAGAGCTAAAAAAGATTCTTTTCAGAAAGACTTTCAGTTTGTGTACATGAATGATCCCTTACTGTTGATAACATATCATGTGGCCGATAAACTTGTAAAATATGGAAATGAATGTTACCTTGCACATATTGTTGAAAATAAAGGAACTGTTCAGATTTATGATGTGCCAGTGGTAAATGAGTATCCTGATGTTTTTCCTGATGAGTTTCCTGGAATAATACCAGATCGAGAAGTTGAATTTACTGTTGACTTTGTTCCTGATTCTAAGCCAATTTGGAAACCCCCTTATCGAATGGCTCAAATTGAACTTTTAGAGTTGAAGGAGCAGTTGCAAGATTTATTAGAGAAAGGTTTCATTTGACCTAGCACATCACCATGGGGTGATCCTATTTTATTTGTTAAAAAGAAAGATGGTTCTATGAGACTTTTCATTGATTATAGATCCTTGAATAACATCACTGTTAAGAACAAATATCCTTTGCCTCATATCGATGATTTGTTTGATCAGCTTCAGGGAGCTCAGTTTTTTTCAAAGATAGACCCGAGATCGGGGTACCATCAGCTGAAGGTAATGAAATAAGATGTTCTGAAGACTGCGTTTCGTACAAGATATGGCCATTATTAATTTGTAGTAATTCCTTTTGGGCTAACCAATGCACTTTCTGTATTCCTGGACTTAGTGAATAGTGAAAAATGTTGTATTTTAATTCAAAACCTCTTTTTAATGTAATTTATTTATATGATTAGATTATCTTTTTTATTGGTTTTTAAGTGAAATTAGAATATATTTTTACCATTTAATCCAATGGTGGTCATTGGAATCAATTTCACTTTGAAATTGGACTTGAACTAGTATCAATCTTTTGATATATATTGTTTCATAAAAACAAGCTTTTTGTCATGACAATGGGAAATAATTATTGAATTAATTAATGTAACTTATATGATGACAGTGTCAAGGAAGTGTCAAGAATTAATCCATGTTTTATTTTAAATATGTTTCCATTGATAGGAAAAAATAATACTATCTTTATGCAACCACTTTGTTTATATGTGTAATGTAATGCAAGTTTTATGATCTAATTTTCTAAAACTCTAAACCCGAAAAGATCGTCAATGTTTAATCTTGTAATAACTCAAGATTATGTAAGGTTTAAGGTTGGGGCCTTATAGTTGATAAGATTATATTGTGGTTCTTGGGCATTATTATGAAGACGGGTGGTTCCGTGATAAACTAATGGTGGGTGAGCCCGATATAGCTCTCCAATGCATTGGGTAACGTGAAGAGGTTAAACGTTAAGGTTTCCCCGAAGATATTTAGGGATTATACTATGATGGGTAATCCAAATGTAACCAAGAGGGTTACTCCCTACGTAAGAATGTTATGAATGCCTCAAGTTACCTTTATGTCTTATGATTTCTATGATTTATTCATGATTTTATGAGGTATGTTAAAGTGCTTATGTTTTATGGGTAAAGTATGATTTCATTCTTATGTATACATGTACTCATGTTTCCTTTCCATATTTTTATATCCCTTATTGAGCTTTTTATGCTCATCCCAAAATTTTTTGAAATGTTTTTCACAGGTCAAGGGAAGGGTACGTGATATGATGATAGTGTCAAGGAAGTTTCAAGAAATAATCCATGTTTTATTTTAAATATGTTTCCGTTGATGGAAAAAATGAATACTATCTTTTGTGTAACCACTTCGTTTAAATGTAGAATGTAATTCAAGTTTTATGATCTAATTTTCTAAAACTCTAAACCTAAAAAGATCCTCAATGTTTAATCATGTAATAACTCAAGATTAAGTAAGGTTTAAGGCTGGGGCCTTATAGTTGGTATCAAAGGTCGGTTTAGATAACTTTAGAGGTTAGGGTATTCTCTAAAAACAGGTGACATTACCATAATGGTTAGTATTTTAGAAAGAGTCCTAGTTTTAGATAAAGTGAATGAGTAAGTATATCTTAGTGTTTACCTTCCTCATTAGTACGTGATGGTTTTGTTGATATACTCACACTGACATTTCTGTTTTTAGTGAATGGATGGATCTAGCAGGCACCAAAGAGACAACAGGTTTGAAGGAAACTGTGGTGGTTCTCTGATTAAGATTCTAGATAAAATGGGGGATTCAATGAGGAAACTCATGGTTGTTCTAAACCAACTATCAAGGAGTCATGATCAACCACTTGAACCTTAGTATGATCTGTAATGCATCATGTACGAGATGACCAATCGATGTTGAAGTTCAGGTAATAATTATAAAGGTAACCATTAGAGTTTATATGATCCTTACTTTTGAGGTAATTATGGGTTATTATATGTTATGATGGAAAATGAAAGTCATGAGATAAACTTGAGGTTAAAATATGTTATGTTTATTTTTGAATATTTTATCTCATTTTGGGGAATGTTTTTAGAATTATATAGTTTGGGAAAAAGGGCAACACGCAGACCGTGTGACAACCCGTCGCGTCGGACAAAGCCGCAGGAATCGAACCCACAACCAAAGTGCGACTGGTATTTATCACCTACCACTGGACTACGTGAAGTCCCTGGTTAGTTTGACTGATTCTTTTTAGTTAGATGATTTTATGAATTAAGAGTAAGTTGATTTTGGGTTATCTATGGAAATGATTAACCTATCATCGAGGATATGTGATTAGGTTAATTAATTTTCAATATGAGACATTAAGAGCAACTGATGTTGTTTGGAGATAAATGATACAATTTAATTTGGAAGACAATGTGACTAAATCCTTAAAATATTTGGTTTTCAATCTTAGTTTGGTTTACTTTGAAGCATTTTATGGAAAAATTGTTTATCGAATGGTCCTTGTTGAACTTTGGGTTTTGTTGGACAAATTTTGGAGATTAAGAATAGATTTTATTTTTATAAAGGGTTATCCTTTTCTAGATTATCTAATCTTGTACTAACCTATTTGGTTTAGGTTTGGGTTAGAGTATAAGGACATGGGATGTATATAGTTCTCTTTTTTGGATTAGGTGATTCTCTAGAAATTGATTATAGTACTCTTAATGCGAACAAGTCTTCCTAAATACTCATCTTTTAGAAGAAATATGAGTTTGATTAAGGAATCTAGTAAAAGTTGAAATTCTACATGACAAGTAAGTATATTTCATTATGATTTAGTTAGGCTCAAAAATAAATTCCTCAATGAAAAGTAACTTAAAAAAAATGTTGTCTGTTAACTTTTCTTGCTGGGGAATCAAATACCGTTTAACCCATCACAAGTTTGTGATTTTCTTATGGTTAACTATCTCCTAGACATGTTTACTGTCACTCTCCATCAGAACATGACCTTTTTTTCCTCCATGTACATATTTTCAAACTTTTAATCCTAGTATGGGTTAACTCGGGTGACCTTTGTACTTATCTTTCTTTATTTTAAAGTGATTGTTTTACTGACTCTTGTTCCGATGTGGGATTTTCAATGAAGTTTCGAAGCCCAATTTTAAAATTGCGAGGACGCAATTCCCAAAAGTGGGGAAGGATGTAACACCCCAGGAAAATAAAGAGTATGACATTTTCACATTTATCCATACTTGTGAATAAAATATTAATATTACTTTAAAGGGGACTCTATTCTCAATGGCGTACCCAATACACAACAACGAGTTTCTTGGGAATCTTACGTTGCACTCTAATAATAAAATAATATTATTTTAAATGGTAGTTAACACCTAGATTTTGTGATGGTGGGAATGAATAGAACTAACTACAAAATTATTATATATGTTTTTCAAATATTTTTACATTTTACAATAAATGTTAGAGAATTAAAAATGCGAATGAATCCAATTTTAAGCGTAAACATTCTAATATTCTTTAAAAGGTCGATTAACCACATTTGAATGGAGAACCTCTTTTAAATACACTTTTTGAAAATTTTATGTGTTATATTTGACTAAATAAAATTTTTCTTTAGAAATGGGACATCAAAATTTACTTTGTGTAAACTTTTGGTATTTTTCCAAAAAAGTTCAATTTTTAATGAATAGTGAAAAATGTTGTATTTTAATTCAAAACCTCTTTTTAATATAATTAATTTATATGATTAGATTATATTTTGAATTGTTTTAAAAGTGAAATTAGAATATATTTTTACCATTTAATCCAATAGTGGTCGTTGGAATTAATTTCACTTTGAAATCGGACTTAAACTAGTGTCAATCTTTTGATACATTTTGTTTCATAAAAACACGCAATTTGTTTTGACAGTGGGAATTAATTATTAAATTAATTAATGCAACTTATATGTTTTGAATTTTTTAAAATAGACATAATTTTTGAATTCGGAATATCAAATATTGCTTAGGGTGAATTTTTGTTAATTTTCTGAAAAACTTTAATTTTTGATGAATAGTGAAACCACTAAGTGGTACTTATAAAAACTGATTTTCCGTTTAAATGCAATTTTGCCATCTTTGTGTTTTCAATTCAAAAAATAAGACATAAATGGTTGTTATTAAGAATTAAAATGTGGTTCAATGGGATTAAAATAATTTTTTGGAGAATAGTAACTTATTAAGTTTTTAATCGCGATTAGAGGTAATTAGTGTAGTTTAAGGTAAGAATAATGTTTTAATAAAATGAAATGACCTAGAAACTTGTCCTACCCTCATTGTATGAGTCATGGCCGACCATGAAAATCCATGGGTCAACTTGGGGACCCCATGGAGCCACTTGGGTTGGAAAATGACATAAATACCTTTTTATTTAAATTTAAAATTAAAATGACACAAACATGAGTTGTTTTACTAAAAAAATTTTTACATGGGGTTATACAAGTCAGAATTTTGACTATAAATAGTAATCGGAAAGATAAAAATATTTAATTCATCATAATATTTTTTATAATTTTTATACATTAAATAAATCAAATTATTTATGACATCATGATGATGCAGCAATGACCTCATTATTCAACGATTTAAATAAAATGGAATGATAATGTAAATTCTAAGACCTACACATGTCCAAAACCTATTGGATGGGTGGATTTAGAACCCTTATCATCTTATCCTCGAATTATATCAATGTGTGACCTTTTAAATCCGAAACTCATTTTAAAATAATGGAACATTTCTTTACTTTCCAAGGGTTCCCCTCCTCTCCTCTTATAAAAGGCCCCCACCTCTACCTCCTTACCCACACTTCCAAAGTCTTTGGCTCGGCCAACCCCTGCCCATTTTGTCTCTCCACATCCATCTCTAACTCCTTGAAGCCTCACTTGGGTCATAAGACTTCCCAAGGAAGCATTTGAGCTCAAACCAAAGAGAGTTACCCGATTTTAAGGACGTTAAAGAACGACCGAGTCAAGTCGGACCCGAGGTAAGGGATCCTACTCCTCTATTTCTTTTTAAGTACACTATTTTATTTCATTACTTTTAAGAAAATCTTTCCTATGATTGGGATGTTCTTTTATATTACTCTTACTGTAATTTTTATGTTCATATGATGAGAGACCCTATTTTCTCTCATCAATCCATTTTGGAAGTTTTGATTGGCGTCGTTAGGCTTCCGAATTTTCGTAAGAGATCTAGCCTCTTTCTTTCTTTTTAAGTACTCTCCTTTATGTCACTTCTTCTAAGATCCTATTTTTTATGTTGGGGGATGTTATTTTATATTCATATTTTAGTAAACTTTATGTTAATATGATGAGAGACCCTATTTGATCTCATCAATCCATTTTTGTAAGTTTTAGGTGGCGCCGTTAAGCTGTCGAGTTTTCGTAAGGGATTTTTCATCTCACTTTTATTCCTGTGAGATTTATGCTACATTTGCCACAATTTATTTTGATTGGTGTATTTACTGCCCATTATTCTACTCTTTGTGTAATATAATTTCTTTTATGAGTATTTACATCAATGATGTATTGTCCTTCTTTCATGGGGTGTATATTTCGAAAGATACCCAAGTCGGCAAGGGAACCTTTCACCCTCCTCTTTTTAAAAGAATTATTTTGTTGGGTATTTTCATTTACATATTGTCTTGTTGGGATATGTTCTTATATATCATTTTTGATGTAAATTTTATGTCCAAGTGATTAGGTACCATTTATCTCTCTCATCAACTCTTTTTCTAAAATTTGATGTGATGCCGTTAGGCTATCAAAGGTACTTCTTAACCCAATTTCGATTTCTTTGGGTTCAATATGTAGTTATTTAATATGTAATCCTTTGAATATTTTTGAATTACCTTTGATTATTTTACACTTAATATCCACTTATATTGGGTGTATTTATATTTTTCACACATAATTATGAGATTGATTTATCCTTAATTTAAGGATACCATATTTATAATGGATTTCATCTCAATTTCCATTTCCATTGAGACTTCATTGTTGTTATGCACCAATTCACTCTTATATGGTGTATACACTGTCTTTTTGAATATTATATCATGAATTCCTTTATTCTGATGATATTATTAAATGTTATTCCTCAATTATTGTATTCAAGTGTCTCTCATTTTGTTAAAAACCCATTAACTAAAATATAGTTTTAAAGGTATTAATGATTAATTCTTATAAATATTTCTCATTAATATCCATGTTTTAAAAATGGTTTCAAGGAATTATTAATGTGGATATTAATGGTTTAAAATGTTAAAATCATCAAAGTGGTATGGGACACTTTGATTCCAAAATCTCTTTATTAAATGTTTTAAATGGTTTTGAAAATGGTTTTTAGAATGGATTCATTATTTCAATATCTTAAAATGTTATATAGTTATTAAAATGTGGGAATGTTATATTTACTTTATGCTAAAGCTATGTGCTATGATTATGTTATGGTTCTTGGGCATTGTTGTGAAGACGGGTGGTTACGTGATAAACTAAGGGCGGGTGAGCCCGATATAGCTCTCCAATGCATTGGGTAACGCAAAGGGGTTAAACATTAAGGTTTCTCTGAAGAGATTTAGGGAATATACTGTGATGGGTATTCCAAACGTAACCAAGAGGGTCACTCCCTGCATAAGAATGTTATGAATGCCTCAATTTACCTTTATGTCTTATGATTTCTATGATTTATTCATGATTTTATGAGGTATGTTAAAGTGCTTATGTTTTATGGGTAAATTATGATTTCATTTTTATGTATACATGTACTCATGTTTCCTTTCCATATTTTTATTTCCCTTACGGAGATTTTTATGCTCATCCCATGTTTGTTTGAAATGTTTTTCACAGGTCAAGGGAAGGGTACATGATATGATGATAGTGTCAAGGAAGTGTCAAGATATAATCCATGTTTTATTTTAAATATGTTTCCGTTGATGGGAAAAATAAATACTATCTTTTATGTATCCACTTTGTTTAAATGTGGAATGTAATGCATGTTTTATGATCTAATTCTCTAAAACTCTAAACCTGAAAAGATCCACAATGTGTAATCTTTTAATAACTCAAAATTAAGTAAGGATTAAGGCTGGGGCCTTATAGTTTGTATGACATTTTCACATTTATCACTTTTTATGAATAAAATATTAATATTACTCCAGCCTTAAACATTACTTAATCTTGAGTTATTACAAGATTACACATTGAGGATCTTTTCGGGTATATAGTTTTAGAGAATTAGATCATAAAACTTTCATTACATTCCACATTTAAACAAAGTGGTTACATAAAGATAGTAATAATTTTTTTCCATGAACGGAACATATTTAAAATAAAACATGGATTATTTCCTGACACATCCTTGACACTATCATCATATCATGTACCTTTCCCTTGACCTGTGAAAAACATTTCAAAAAAACTTGGGATGAGCATAAAAAGCACAGTATGGGTTATAAAAATATGGAAAGGAAACATGAGTTCATATATACATAAGAATGAAATCATAATTTACCCATAAAACAAAATCACTTTTACATACCTCATAAAATCATGAATAAATCATAGAAATCATAAGACATAAAGGTAACTTGAGGCATTCTTAACATTCTTACGTAGGGAGTAACCCTCTTGGTTATGTTTGGAATACCCATCACAGTATATTCCCTAAATCTCTTCGGAGAAACCTTAACATTTAACTCCTTTGCGTTACCCAATGCATTGGAGAGCTATATCGGGCTCACCCGCCCTTAGTTTATCACGGAACCACCCATCTTCATAATAATTCCCAAGACCCTCAACATAATCGTATCACATAAAACATGCATAAAGGAAACATAACATTTCCACCTTTCAATCACAAGATATCAATACAACACATTGATATAAAAATATTATGAACACCATTTTCAATACCAAAATAAAAGAAAAGTAAAACATGGTAATTATTTTTCTTTAAAAAAAAGGCATGGCTTGTAGAGGAAGCCGAAACTCAAATAATGGTCACGGTGGCAGAGAAGTCGTTGTCGCCGCATACATACGAAAAAAAAATTCCCTTTTGACATTTAGTAAACACTTCATATAAAAAAGATTCCTTTTGAATAAATGTAAAAGTCAAAGGGGTTTATACACTGTATAAAAGAAGGTTGTGTATAAAACAAAATACGCCTCAATGAAAGGAGATTGAGACGAAGTCCCATACCTCGGGTCCGACTTGACTCGGTCGTTCTTTAATCTCCTGAATAATAAACATGAGTTAATTTCTACTTGTTTAAGAACCTTTTTCAAGTTCATTATTCCTTTTATATCACTTATTTCCATGTCATGAACACTATGTATTTATTTAAGTTAATAACGGTCGTTTTAACGATCATTGGTACTTGAGTCAAAAATAAACCCTTTATAATTACAAGTTTTTCATGTATCCATTATATCCATAATGGTATTAATGATTTAGATATCATATATATCATATATATCCTGTACATGCATTCATTTATAATATTATATTACATTTAGAGGTAAGAAATGAAATGCACCGTTCATGGAGACGGTAAGCCGTACGTACGCATGAATGCTACTTTCATTTCTATTTCGTATTTTATAGAATGGAATCATAATTTTATAAAGGTATATTATACTTCTAGTTTAATATCATATATAATATCATTACTAGATCCTTTATACATCCCACATATGGTATTAACGAATCAAATCACTTTGAGGGGGCGGTAGTCCGCACTTCATTAAATGAAAATATCGCGTTTACCCATAATGGAAACCATAAAGGTATCCCCAAAATGAAAAATACAGAAGCTTAAGAAAAACATAAACATATTATATATCATATATAAATATAGTGTCATCTTAATGGCCACCTTTGAAGGTGTTAAAAGAATTTTGAACAATCATCGATTCGGGAGGCAGAAATTCGCCATCCACGGAAACAGTATGTTCTTTAACCATTAGATGTAGGTGTGTGTAAGTGTAGCTCGAATCCTTCTTATAAAAACATCCTAGTATATTTAAGATACTGGTTTTGTTACAAAAGAAACGAATAAAAAGAGTTTAAGGGGTTGGAGAAGCAAAATAAAACAAAAGTACTCAAGTGAAGACATTACCTTAAAATCAGGTAACTACCTTTGGTTTGAGCTCAAAGGATTCCTTGGGAAGACTTATGCCCAAAGTGAGGCCTCAAGGAGTAATAGAGGGATGTGGAGAGACAAAATGGGTAGGGGTCGGCCATGCCAAAGGCTTTGGATGTGTCGGTAAAGAGGTAGAGGTGGGAGCCTTTTATAAGAGGAGAGGAGGGGCACTCTTGGAAAGTAAAGAAATGTTACTTTATTTTAAAAATGAGTTTCAGATTCAAAAGGTCCCACATTGATATAATTAGAGGGTAAGGTGATAAGGGTTCTAAATCCACACATCCAATAGGTTTTGGACATGTTTAGGTCATAGATTTTACATTATCATTTCATTTTATTTAAATCGTTTTTTGATGAGGTAATCGTTGCATCATCATGATGTCATAAATAATTTAATTTATTTAAAGTCTAAAAATTATAAAAAAATACTATGATGTAGGAAATCTTTTTATATTTCCAATGATTATTTATAATCAAAAATATGACTTGTATAACCCCATTTAAAAAAAATTAGTAAAACATCTCATGTTTGTGTCATTTTTACATTTACATTAAATAAAAAGTTATTTATGTCATTTCCCAACCAAAGTGGCTCCATGGGGACCCCAATTTGACCCATGGATTTTCTTGGTAGGCTACGACACATCCAATGTGGGTAGGACATGTTTCAATCTCATCTCATATTATTAAAACATTATTTTTACCTTAAACTACACTAATTACCTCTAATCGCGATTAAAAACATAAAAGTTACTATTCACGAAAAAATTATTTTAATCTCATTGAACCAAATTTTACTTCTTAATGACAACCATGTATGTCGGATTTTTGAAAATAAAATTACAGAAGTGGCAAAGTTTCATTTAAACGAAAAATCAGTTTCTTTAACTACCACTTAGTGGTTTCACTATTCATCAAAAATTGAAGTTTTTCAGAACAATACCAAAACTTCACCCTAAGCTATATTTGATATTCCAAATTCAAAAATGATGTCTAGTTTACAAAATTAAAAACAAATAAGTTACATTAATTAATTTAATAATTAATTACCGTTGTCAGAGAAAATAGCATGTTTTATGAAACAATAAGTATCAAAATATTGACACTAGTTTAATTCCAATTTCAAAGTTAAATTAATTCCAATGACCACTATTGGATTAAATGGTAAAAATCTATTCTAATTTTACTTTAAAACAAATTCAAAAGATAATCTAATCATATAAATAAATTAGATTAAAAGTAGTTTTGATATAAAATGCAATATTTTTCACTATTCATAAAAAATTGAACATTGTCAGAAAAATACCAAAAATTCACACAAAGTAAATTTTGATGTCCCAATCATAAGGAATAAGTTTATTTTGACAAAAATTGCTTATAAAATTGTCAAAAGATAGATTTAAAAATGGTTTTCCATCAAAAGGCAGTAAAAAAATCTTTTAAAAATATTAGTGTATACCATGCTTAAGATTGGATTTATTTTCATTTTAAGCCTCTAAAACACTATCTAATTCATTAATAGACATAGATAAAAATATTTATTATTCATTACTTCCTTGGGATGTTACATCCTTCCCCCCTTTAGAAAATTGCATCCCTACAATTTATTTACTTATCGAATAAATGGGGGTACTTATCCCTCATTGCATTTTCAGATTCCCAGGTTGCCTCTTCCATCATGTCGTTTTCCAAAAAACATTTACCTGATTAATCACATTATTCTGTAACACTTGCTCCATATGGTCAAGAATCTGGACCGGTTGTTCCTCATAAGATAGGTTCTCTTCCAGCTGAACTACCTCTTGACTCAAAACATGAGATGGATCTGGCATATACTTTCTCAGCATCGAAACATGAAAAACATTGTGTACCTGAGATAAACTCAGAGGTAAAGCCACTCGGTAAGCGACTGATCCAACTCTCTCCAGAATTTTAATATGGTCCAATGAACCTTGGACTCATCTTTCCTTTTTACCAAATCGCATCACACTTTTCCATGGTGAGACTTTGAGAAAAACATGATCACCTACCTCAAAAGATAGATCCTTCCTCCTATTGTCCGCATAACTCTTCTGCATACTCTGAGCTGCTCTCATGTGTTTCTGAATCATATGAACTTTTTCTGCCAAATCTTCTACCAATTATGGTCCCATTAACTTCCTTTCACCAACTTCATCCCAGAAAGCTGGAGTTCAACACCGCTTCCCATATAGCGCCTCAAATGGTGCCATCTGTATACTAGAATGAAAACTGTTATTATAAGAAAACTCAACCAAAGAAAGATGTTGGTCCTAACTTCCCTGATAATCCATCTAACAAGAACGTAGCATATCTTCCAAAGTCTGAATTGTTCGTTCCGACTGACCATCTGATTGGGGAAGAAAATATGTACTAAAATTTAATTTAGTACACAACGACTTCTAAAGGCCCTTACAAAAGTTAGAAGTAAACCTGGGATCACGGTCAGATACAATGGAGAGAGGAACTCCATGTAACCTGACTATCACTTTAAGATACAAATGGGAAAGTTGATCTAGAGAGAAAGTATCTCGAATAGGAAGGAAATGAGCTGATTTAGTCAAGCGATCAACAATAAACCATATTGCATTATTACCTCGAGATGTCTTCGGTAATCCCACAACAAAGTCCATGGATATATTCTCCCATTTCCACTCTGGCACTGGTAAAGGCTGAAGCATCCCTTTCGGTAACTGCCACTCTGCTTTAACCTGTTGACAAGTCAAACACTTCATAGTAAAATCAGAAATATCTCTTTTCATTCCATCCCACTAGTAATACTCCCACAGATCTCTGAACATCTTAGTACTGACAGGATGAACTGAAAATGGAGAACTATGAGCTTCACATAACAACTATCTCTTCAACTGTGAATCAATAGGAACACACATTCTCTTCCCAAATATCAAAACACAATCATTATCAATGTTGAATTCAGGAAACTTACCCTTCTGAACTAGCTCTACCTTTTTCTGCAACTCACTGTCTTGCTACTATGCTTTCTTGATTTTGTCGGATAGAGAATATTTCACTGATACCTGAAACAAAACAGAAGAACATCCTTCACCAAAAACTTCTATTCCAATGTTCATCAAATCCTTAACCAAAGTATCACGTTACAAACACAACATTGCTAATGAAGCATTACTTTTTCGACTCAAAGCATCGGCCACTTTATTTTCTTTTCCTGGATGGTAATGAATTGTACAATCATAATCCTTGATTAATTCTAGCCATCTGCTCTGTCTCATGTTCAATTCTTTCTGAGTGAATATATACTTTAAACTTTTGTGATCGGTATATATTTTACACTTTACTACATACAAATGATGCCTCCGAATTTTTAAAGCGAAAACAACAGCAGCTAATTCCAAATAATGGGTAGGGTAATTTACCTCATGAGTTTTCAACTGCCGTGAAGCATAAGAAATTACCTGATCATTCTACATTAGGGCACAACCAAGTCCTTTCAATGAAGCATCACTGTATATAAAAAACTCACCATTCCTAGAAGGATGTTCCAAAACTGGGGCATTCACCAATCTTCTTTTCAATTTCTGAAAACAATCATCACATTCTTTTGTCCAGATAAACTTAACACCCTTCCGAGTTAGCTTAGTAATTGGACTAGATAACTGTGAAAAATTTCTAACAAATATTTGGTAATATCCTGCCAAACCAAGGAAGCTACGAATCTCAGTTTCATTTGTGGGTCTTGGCCAGTCTTCCACAACTTTTGTTTTTGCAGGATCAATAGTTATCCTATCTCTTGAAACAATGTGACCAAGGAAAGAAATTTGTTGCAACCAAAACTCACACTTGCTGAATTTCCCCTACAATTTCTTTTCTTTCAAGGTTTTAAAAATAACCCTTAAATGTCTTTCATGCTCCTCTTTACTTTTAGAAAACACTAAAATATCATCAATGAAAACCACCAAAAAATTATCCAAGAACTCATGGAAAATTATACTCATTAAGTCCATGAATACAACAGGTGCATTGGTTAGCCCAAAAGGCATTACTACAAATTCATAATGGGCATATCTTGTAAGAAATGCGGTCATCGGAACATCTTCTTCCTTTACCTTCAGCTGATGGTACCCCGATCTCAGGTCAATCTTTGAAAAATACTGAGCTCCCTGGAGCTGATCAAATAAATCATCGATATGAGGCAAAGGATATTTGTTCTTAATAGGGATGTTATTCAAGGCTCTATAATCAATGCAAAGTCTCATAGAACCATCTTTCTTTTTAACAAATAAAACAGGAGCACCCCATGGTGACGTGCTAGGTCGAATGAAACCTTTCTCTAATAAATCTTGCAATTGCTCCTTCAACTCTAAAATTCAATTTGATCCATTCGATAAAGGGGTTTTGAAATTGGCTTAGCAACAGGAACTAAGTCAACAGTAAACTCAACTTCTCGATCTAGTATTATTCCTGGAAACTCATCAGGAAAAACATCAGGATACTCATTTACCACTGGCACATCATTAATCTGAACAGTTCCTTTGTTTTCAACGATGTGTGCAATGTAACATTCATTTCCATATTTTACAAATTTCTCGGCCTCTTGATATGTTATCAACAGTAAGGGTTCATTCTTGTACACAAACTGAAAGTCTTTCTGAAATGAAACTTCTATAGCTCTACAGTCAATCTTAGTATGGTAAATAGAGAGACAATCCATACCCAGGATAACATCAAACTCTACTAGAGGTAGAACAATAATGTTTGCAAGTAGGTTCTTTCCACAGATAAGGATAGGAAGATTCTTATAAATTCTTTTTGCCTCAACATTTCCCCCAGGTGTTTTTACCAAAAGACCAGGAGTCATTTCTTGAGATGGTATTCCCATTTTACTAGAAAAGTTCTCAGAGATGAAAGAATTTATAGACCCCGAATCAAACAACACACTGGCATAATTTGAAAAAAAAACAAAGTACCTGATACAACTTCATTTGATGGCCTGACATCTGCTGAATTAGTTTAAAAGGATTTAACCACCCCTTTCTGCTTGTAGTCTAACTGCTTCCCATCACTCTAGCTCTTTGTCGGACACTCGTTTGCATAGTGACCCATCTCATTGCACTTAAAACAATTCACTAACTGTAAATGAAATTTGGATGTACCATCACCTTAATCTTTTTCAGTGCAATCACGAGCCTTATGTCCCATCTTATCACATCGGTAGCACATTCCTGAATTCAGAAGACATTCCCCAGCATTCCTTTTACATCATTTATCACAAACTGGAAACGTAGTATTCTTATCATCATACTTTTTTGAAGAATTCTTTCCTTCCTCTTGCCACCTCGGTCTCTTCTTCTGTTGGTTGTTATAGAACACTTGATCATAAACAAATTCCATTTCGACCTTCTCAGCACATCGAACAAGCTTTTCATAACTTTTAAACTCACGAGAAGCTAATGCCCTTCGATATTTAGGGTTTAATCTTGAGTTAAAATGATTGATTTTACTATCAGGGTATCAGAAAAAAATTTGGAGCATACCTTGCCAATCGAGTGAACCTTTATTCATAGGCATCCACTGAGTCTTCCTCTTGCCTCAATTCCAAGAATTGTTTTTCCATCCTCAGTCGAACAGCCTTATGAAAATACTTCTCATGAAAAATACCTTTTAATTCATCACAATCAAGAGCATTAATCTCATCAGTGTCCCTGATATTTTTAACCATCGACCACCACTGGCCTGCTTCACCCTCCAAACGGTAAATGGAAAGACTAACCTTTTGATTGTCTGAACACCCCATGACATCGAAAATCTTCTCCAATGATTTAATCCACCCTTCAGCTAACACAGGGTCAGATGATCCTCTGAATGATGGGGGATGTTGCCTCATGAAATGTTCCACCACTGACATGTTCCTTTGTGGTTGATCTGGCTGATCTCGTGCATGTATACCACCACCATTTATCGTTTGAGTTAACTGCGCCATTACTGCAACAAACTGTTTAGTTCCAATTCCGACCATCTCTAGATGCTGATTCGGAATGTTATTTCCTTCTGTATGCCTTCCTAGAACTGCTTCCCTGTTTCCTCTGCAGAAAACCATTCTGAACAAACATGTCTTTTATAAAGCAACATGGTAATATTCAAATGCTATATCATTTAAAAAATATATATATTTAGATAATCATTTAATATAATTATAACTCTTAAAGTTATCTAAACCAACCTCTGATACCAACTATAAGGCCCCAGCCTTAACCATTACTTAATCTTGAGTTATTAAGCGATTACACATTGAGGATCTTTTTGGGATTAGAGTTTTAGAGAATTAGATCATAGAACTTGCATTACATTCTACATTTAAACAAAGTGGTTACATAAAGATAGTAATCATTTTTTTTCCATCAACGGAACTTATTTAAAATAAAACATGGATTTTTCTTGACACTTCCTTGACACTATCATCATATCATGTACCTTTCCCTTGACCTGTGAAAAACATTTCAAAAAAACTTGGGATGAGCATAAAAAGCTCAGTATGGGTTATAAAAATATGGAAAGGAAACATGAGTTCATATATACATAAGAATGAAATCATACTTTACCCATAAAATATAAGCACTTTAACATACCTCATAAAATCGTGAATAAATCATAGAAATCATAAGACATAAAGGTAACTTGAGGCATTCATAACATTTTTATGTAGGGAGTAACCCTCTTGGTTTCGTTTGGAATACCCATCACAGTATATTCCCTAAATCTCATCGGAGAAACCTTAACGTTTCACTCATTCGCGTTACCCTATGCAATGGAGAGCTATATCGGGCTCAACCGCCCTTAGTTTATCACAGAACCACCCGTCTTCATAATAATGCCCAAGAACCACAACATAATCATATCACATAAAACATGCATAAAGTAAACATAACATTTCCACCTTTCAATCACAAGACATCAATACAACACATTGATATAAAAACATCATGAAAACCATTTTTAATACCAAAAAAAAATAAAATTATAACATGGTATTTATTTTTCTTTAAAAAGAAGGTATGGATTGTAGAGGAAGCCGAAACTCAAATAATGGTCACAGCGGCGGAGAAGTCATTGTCGTCGTATACGTACGACAAAAACATTCCCTTTTGTCGTTTAGTAAACCCCTCGTATAAAAAAGATTACTTTTGAATAAACGTAAATTTCAAAGGGGTTTATACACCATATAAAAGAAGGTTGTGTATAAAAGAAAATATTCCTCAATGAAAGGAGATTGAGACGAAGTCCCATACCTCGGGTCTGACATGACTCGGTCGTTCTTTAATCTCCTGAATAATAAACTTGAGTTAATTTCTACTTGTTTAAGAACCTTTTTCAAGGTCATTGTTCCTTTTATATCACTTATTGCCATGTCATGAACACTATGTAATTATTTATGTTAATAACGATCGTTTTAACGATCATTGGTACTTGAGTAAAAAATAAACCCTTTATAATTACAAGTTGTTCATGTATCCATTATATCCAGAATTATAATCATGATGTATATATCATATATATCATATACATCCAGTATATACATGCATTTATAATATTATATAATCCTTTAGAGGTAAGAAATGAAATGCACCGTTCATGGAGACGGTAAGCCATACGTACGCATGAACGCTACTTTCATTTTTATTTCATATTTTTTAGAGTGGAATAGTAATGATATAAAGTTATATTATAATTATAGTTTAATATCATATATAATATCATAACCCAATCCTTTATAAGTCCCACATATGGTATTTAACGAATCAAATCACTTTGAGGGGGCAGTAGTCCGCATTTCCTTAAATGAAGATATCGCGTTTACCCATAATGGAAACCATAAATGTATGCCCAAAATGAAAAATACAGAAGTTTAAAGAAAACATAAACATATTATATATCATATATAAATATAGTGTCATCTTAATGGCCACCTTTGAAGGTGTTAAAACAATGTTGAACAATCATCATTTCGGAAGGCAGAAATTCGCCATCCACGGAAACAGTATGTTCTTTAACCATTAGATATAGGTGTGTGTAAGTGTAGGTCGAATCCTTATTATAACAACATATTGGTATATTGAAGATACTGGAGTTTTCACAAATGAAATAAATAAAAAGAGTTTAGGGGGTTCAAGAAGCAAAATAAAACAAAAGGACTCAAGTGAAGACATTACCTTAAAATCGGGTAACTCCCTTTGGTTTGAGCTCAAAGGCTTCCTTGGGAAGCCTTCTTCCCAAAGTGAGGACTCAAGGAGTAAGAGACGGAAGTGGAGAGACAAAATGGGCAGGGGTTGGCTGAGCCAAAGGCTTTGGAAATGTGGGTAAGGAGGTAAAGGTGGGGGCCTTTTATAAGAGGAGAGGAGGGGCACTCTTGGAAAGTAAAGAAATGTTACTTTATTTTAAAATGTGTTTCGGATTCAAAAGGTACCACATTGATATAATTCGAGGGTAAGGTGATAAGGGTATTAAATAAACCCATCCAATAGGTTTTGGACATGTGTAGGTCATAGATTGTACATTATCTTTTCATTTTACTTAAATCTTTTATTAATGAGGTAATCGCTGCATCATCATGATGTCATAAATAATTTATATTATTTAATGTCTAAAAATTATAAAAAAACTATCATGATGTAGGAAATATTTTTATATTTATAATGAAGATTTATAGTCAAAAATCTGACTTGTATAACCCCATGTAAAAATTGTTTTAGTAAAATAGCTTATGTTTGTGTCATTTTTACTTTAACATTAAATAAAAAGTTATTTATGTCATTTCCCAACCAAAGTGGCTCCATGGGGTCCCCAAGTTGACCCATGGATTTTATTGGTCGGCCATGACAAATACAATAAGGTTATGACATGTGTCTAGGTCATTTCATATTATTAAAACATTATTTTTACCTTAAACTACATTAATTACCACTAATCGCGATTAAAAACATAAAAGTTACTATTCACGAAAAAATTATTTTATTCTCATTGAACCACATTTTACAAAATAATGAAAACCATATATGTCGGATTTTTGAAAATCAAATCATAGAAGTGGAAAAGTTTCATTTAAACAAAAAATTAGTTTTTTAACTACCACTTAGTGGTTTCACTATTCATCAAAAATTGAAGTTTTTCAGAACAATACAAAAACATCACCCTAAGCTATATTTGATATTACGAATTCAAAAATGATGTCTGTTTTAAAAAATAAAAAACATATAAGTTACATTAATTAATTTAATAATTAATTCCCACTCTCAGAGAAAATAGCGTGTAAAACATTTCAAAAAAACATGGGATGAGCATAAAAAGCTCAGTATGGGTTATAAAAATATGGAAAGGAAACATAAGTTCATATATACATAATAATGAAATCATAATTTACCCATAAAACATAAGTACTTTAACATACCTCATCAAATCATGAATAAATCAAAGAAATCATAAGACATAAAGGTAACTTGAGGCATTCATAACATTCTTACGTAGGGAGTAACCCTCTTGGTTACGTTTGGAATACCCATCACAGTATATTCCCTAAATCTCTTCGGAGAAACCATAACGTTTCACTCCTTTGTGTTACCCAATGCATTGGAGAGCTATATCGGGCTCACCCGCCCTTAGTTTATCACAGAACCACCCATATTCATAATAATGCCCAAGAACCTCAACATAATCGTATCACAAAAAACATGCATAAAGGAAACATAACATTTCCACCTTTCAATAACAAGATATCAATACAACACATTGATATAAAAACCTTATGAAAACCATTTTCAATACCAAAATAAAATAAAAGTAAAACATGGAATTTATTTTTCTTTTAAAAAAAAGGTATGGCTTGTAGAGGAAGCTGAAACTCAAATAATGGTCACGGAGGCGGAGAAGTCGTTGTCGCCGCATACGTACGACAAAAACATTCCCTTTTGTCGTTTAGTAAATGCTTCATATAAAAAGATTCCTTTTGAATAAACATAAAAGTAAATGTGGTTTATACACCGTATAAAAGAAGGTTGTATATAAAACAAAATAAGCCTCAATGAAAGGAGATTGAGACGTAGTCCCATACCTCGGGTCTGACTTGACTCGGTCGTTCTTTAATCTCCTGAATAATAAACTTGAGTTAATTTCTACTTGTTTAAGAACCTTTTTCAAGTTCATTATTCCTTTTATATCACTTATTGCCATGTCATGAACACTATGTAATTATTTAAGTTAATAACGGTCATTTTAACGATCATTGGTACTTGAGTAAAAAATAAACCATTTATAATTACAAGTTATTCATGTGTCCATTATATCCAGAATGGAATTCATGATGTAGATATAATATATATCATATATATGAAGTACATACATGCATTTATAATACTACATAATCATTTAGAGGTAAGAAATGAAATGCACCGTTTATGGAGACGGTAAGCCGTACGTACGTATGGACGCTACTTTCATTTATATTTCGTATTTTATAGAATAGAATCATAATGATATAAAGGTATATTATAATTCCAGTGGAATATCATATATAATATCATAACTCCATCCTTTATACGTCCCACATATGGTATTAACGAATCAAATCACTTTGAGTGGGCGGTAGTCCGCACTTTCTTAAATGAATATATCGCGTTTACCCATAATGGAAACCATAATGGTATGCCCAAAATGAAAAATACAGAAGCTTAAGGAAAACTTAAACATATTATATATAATATATAAATATATTTTCATCTTAATGGCCACCATTGAAGGTGTTAAAAAAATGTTAAACAATCATCGTTTCAGGAGGCATAAATTCACCATCCACAGAAATAGTATGTTATTTAACCATTAGATGTAGGTGTGTGTAAGTGTAGCTCGAATACTTCTTATAAAAAAATCCTAGTATATTGAAGATATTTTATTTGTTACAAAATAAATAAATAAAAAGATTTTAGGGGGTTGGAGAAGCAAAATAAAACAAAAGGACTCAAGTGAAGACATTACCTTAAAATCGGGTAACTCCCTTTGGTTTGAGCTCAAAGGCTTCCTTGGGAAGACTTCTTCCCAAAGTGAGGATTCAAGGAGTAAGAGAGGGAAGTGGAGAGACAAAATGGGAAGGGGTTGTCCGAGCCAAAGGCTTTGGAAGTGTGGGTAACGAGGTAGAGGTGGGGGCCTTTTATAAGAGGAGAGAAGGGGCACTCTTGGAAAGTAAAGAAATGTTACATTATTTTAACATGAGTTTCGGATTCAAAAGGTCCCACATTGACATAATTCAAGTCTAAGGTGATAAGGGTTAGAAATACACCCATCCAATAGGTTTTGGACATGTGTAGGTCGTAGATTTTACATTTGCATTTCATTTTATTTAAATCCTTTATTAATGAGGTAATCGTTGAATCATCATGATGTCATAAATAATTTAATTTATTTAAAGTCTAAAAATTATAAAAAAAATACTATGACGTAGGAAATATTTTTAGATTTCCAATGACTATTTATAATCAAAAATCTGAATTGTATAATCTCATTTACAAATTGTTTTAGTAAAATAACTTATGTTTCTGTCATTTTTACTTTAACATTAAAAAAAGTTATTTATGTCATTTCCCAACTAAAGTGGCTCCATGGGGTCCCCAAGTTGACCCATGTATTTTCTTGGTCGGCCATGACACATAAAATAAGGGTAGGACATGTGTCTAGGTCATTTCATATTATTAAAACTTTATTTTTACCTTAAACTACACTAATTACCACTAATCGCGATTAAAAACATAAAAGTTACTATTCACCAAAAAATTATTTTAATCTCATTGAACCACATTTTACTTCTTAATGACAACAGTGTATGTCGGATTTTTGAAAATCAAATCACAGAAGTGGCGAAATATTATTTAAACAAAAAATCCGTTTCTTTAACTACCACTTAGTGGTTTCACTATTCATCAAAAATTGAAGTTTTTCAGAACAATACCAAAACATCACCCTAAGCTATATTTGATATTACGAATTCAAAAATGTTGTCTATTTTACAAAATTAAAAACATATAAGTTGCATTAATTAATTTAATAACTAATTCCCGCTGTCAGAGCAAATAGCATGTTTTTATGAAACAAAAAGTATCAAAAGATTGACACTAGTTTAAGTCCAATTTCAAAGTGAAATTAACTCCAATGACCACTATTGGATTAAATGGTAAAAATATATTCTAATTTCACTTTAAAAAAAATTTAAAAGTTAATCTAATCATATAAAGAAATTAGATTAAAAAGCAGTTTTGATGTAAAATGCAGTATTTTTCACTATTCATAAAAAAATGAACATTGTCAGAAAAATACCAAAAATTAAAACAAAGTAAATTTTGATGTGCCAATCATAAAGAATAAGTTTATTTCGACAAACATAGCTTATAAAATTGAGAAAAGATAGATTTAAAAATGGTTTTCCATCAAAAGGCAGTAAAACAATCTTTTAAAAATATTAGTGAATTCCATGCTTAAGATTGGATTTATTTTCATTTTAAGCCCCTAAAACACTATCTAATTCATTAATATACATAGATAAAAATATCTATTATTAATTACTTATTTGGGATGTTACATCCTTCCCCTTTAGAAAATTGTGTCCCCGCAATTTATTTACTTGTCGAATAAGTGGGGGTATTTATCCCTCATTGAATTTTCAGATTCCCATGTTGCCTCTTCAATCATGTGGTTTTTCCACAAAACCTTTACATGATGAATCACCTTATTCCGTAACACTTTCTCCCTGTTGTCAAGAATCTTGACTTGTTGTTCCTCATAAGATATGTTCTCTTCTAGCTGAACTACCTCTGGACTCAAAACATGAGATGGATCTGGAATATACTTTCTCAACATCGAAACATGAAAAACATTGTGTACCTGAGATAAACTCAGAGGTAAAGCCACTCGGTAAGCAACTGATCCAACTCTCTCTAGAATTTCATATGGTCGAATGAACCTTGGACTCAGCTTTCCTTTCTTACCAAATCGCATCACACTTTTCCATGGTGAGACTTTGAGAAAAACATGATCACCTACCTCAAAAGATAGATCCTTCCTCCTGTTTTCCACATAACTCTTCTGCCTACTCTGAGCTGCTCTCTTGTGTTTCCGAATCAGCTGAACGTTTTCTGCCAAATCTTCTACCAATTCTGGTCCCATCAACTTCCCTTCACCCACTTCATCCCAGAAAGCTGGAGTTTGACACCACTTTCCATATAACGCATCAAATGGTGCCATCTGTATACTGGAATGAAAACTATTATTATAAGAAAACTGAACCAAAGAAAGATGTTGGTCCCAACTTCCCTGATAATCCATCAAACAAGCACGTAGCATATCTTCCAAAGTCTGAATTGTTCGTTCGGACTGCCCATCTGATTGAGGATGAAAAGCTGTACTAAAATTTAATTCAGTACCCAACGACTTCTGAAGGCCCTTCCAAAAGTTAGAAGTAAACCTGGGATCACGGTCATATACAATGGAGAGAGGTACTACATGTAACCTGACTATCTCTTTAAGATACAAACAGGAAAGTTGATCTAGAGAGAAAGTATCTTGAATAAGAAGGAAATGAGCAGATTTAGTCAAGCGATCAACAATAAACCAGATTTCATTATTACCACGAGATGTCTTCGGTAATCCCACAACAAAGTCCATGGATATATTCTCCCATTTCCACTCTGGCACTGGTAAAGGCTGAAGCATCCCTTTCGGTAACTGTCGCTCTACTTTAACTTGTTGACAAGTCAAACACTTCACATTAAAATCAGCAATATCTCTTTTCATTCCATCCCACAAGTAATACTCCCGAAGATATATGTACATCTTAGTACTTCTAGGATGAACTGAAAACGGAGAACTATGATCTTCACATAACAACTCTCTCTTCAACTATGAATCACAAGGCACACACAATCTCTTCCCAAATCTCAAAACACAATCATTATCAATGTCGAATTCAGGCAACTTACCTTTCTAAACCAGCTCTACCTTTTTTTGCAACTCACTGTCTTGCTTCTTTGCTTTCTTGATTCTGTCTAATAGAGAAGATTTCACCGATACCTGAAACAAAACAGAAGAACATCCTGTACCAACGACTTCTATGCCAAAGTTCATCAAATCCTTAACCAAAGTATCACGTTCTAAACCCAACATTTCTAATGAAGCATTACTTTTTCGACTCAAAGCATCGGCCACTTTATTTGCTTTTGCCGGATGGTAATGAATTGTACAATCATAATCCTTGATTAATTCTAGGTATCTCCTCTATCTCATGTTTAACTCTTTCGGAGTGAATATTTACTTTAAACTTTTGTGATTAGTATATATTTCACACTTTAATCCATATAAATGATGCCTCCAAATTTTTAAAGTGAAAACAACATCAGCTAATTCCAAATCATGTGTACGGTAATTTACCTCATGAGTTTTCAACTATCATGAAGCATAATCAATTACCTTATCATTCTCCATTAGGACACAACCAAGTCCTTTCAATGAAGCATCACTGTAGATAACAAACTCCCCATTCCTGGAAGGAAGTTCCAAAACTAGAGCATTCACCAATCTTCTTTTCAACTCCTAAAAACAATCATCACATTCTTTTGTCCAGATAAACTTAACACCCTTCCGAGTTAGCTTAGTCATTGGAATATATATCCATGAAAAATTTCTAACAAACCTTCGATAATAGCCTGCCAAACCAAGGAAGCTACGAATCTCTGTTATATTTGTTGGTCTTTTCCATTCTCTAACAACCTTTGTTTTTGCAGGATCAACAGTTATCCTATCTTTAGAAACAATGTGACCAAGGAAAGAAATTTGTTGCAACCAAAACTTACACTTGCTGAATTTCCCATACAATTTCTTTTCTTTTAAGGTTTGCAAAATAACCCTTAAATGTCTTTCCTGATCCTCTTTACTTTTAGAAAACACCAAAATATCATTAATGAAAACCACCACAAACTTATCCAAGAACTCATGGAAAATTATATTCATTAAGTCCATGAATACAGTAGGTGCAATGGTTATCCCAAAAGGCATTACTACAAATTCATAATGGCCATATCTTGTATGAAACGCAGTCTTCGGAAAATCTGCCTCCTTTACCTTCAGCTGATGGTTCCCCGATCTCAGGTCAATCTTTGAAAAAAACTGAGCTCCCTGGAGCTGATCAAACAAATCATCGATATGAGGAAAAGGATATTTGTTCTTAAAAGTGATGTTATTCAAGGGTCTATAATCAATGCAAAGTCTCATAGAACCATATTTCTTTTTAACAAATAAAATAGGAGCACCCCATGGTGATGTTCTAGGTCAAATGAATCATTTCTCTAATAAATCTTGCAATTACTCCTTCAACTCTAAAAGTTCAATTTGAGCCATTCGATAAGGGGGTTTTGAAATTGGCTTAGCATCAGGAACTAAGTCGATAGTAAACTCAACTTCCTGGATTGGTATTATTCCAGGAAACTCATCAGGAAAAACATCAAGATACTCATTTACCACTGGTACATCATTAATCTGAACAGTTCCTTTATTTTCAACAATGTGTGCAAGGTAACATTCATTTCCATCTTTTACAAGTTTCTCGGCCTCTTGACATGTTATCAACAGTAAGGGTTCATTATTGTACACAAACTGAAAGTCTTTCTGAAAAGAAACTTCTTTAGCTCTACATTCAATCTTAGCATGGTAAATAGAGAGCCAATTCACACCCAGGATAACATCAAACTCTACTAAAGGTAGAACAATAAGGTTTGCAAGTAGGTTCTTTCCACAGATAAGGATAGTAAGATTCTTATAAATTCTTTTTCCTCAACATTTCCCCAAGGTGTTTTTACCAAAAGTTCAGGAGTCATTTCTTGAGATGGTATTCCCATTTTACTAGAAAAGTTTTCAGAGATGAAAGAATGTGTAGATCCCAAATCAAACGACACACTGGAATAATCTAAAAAATCAAACAAAGTACCTGATACAACTTCATTTGATGGCCCGACATCTGCTGAAGTAGTTGCAAAGGATTTCACCACCCCTTTCTGCTTGTAGTCTAACTTCTTCCCATCACTCGAGCTCTTTTTCGGACACTCGTTTGCATAGTGACCCATCTACTTGCACTTAAAACATTTCACTAACTGCAAATCAAATTTGGACTTACCATCACCTTGACCTTTTTTAGGGAAATCACGAGCCTTATGTCCCATCTTACCACATCGGTAGCACTTTCCAGAATTCAGAAGACATTCCCCAGCATGCCTTTTACCACATTTATCACAAACTGGAAACTTAGTTTTCCTACCATCAGACATTTTTGAAGAATTCTTTTCTTTCTCTTTCCACATCGATCTCTTCTTCCGTTGGTTGTTATAGAACACTTGATCATCGGCAAATTCGATTTCGACCTTCTCAGCACATCGAACAAGCATTTCATAACTTTTAAACTCACGAGAAGCTAATGCCCTTCGATATTTTGGCTTTAATCCTAAATAAAAACGATTGATTTTAATATCAAGGTCTCGGATAAAATTTGGAGCATACCTTGCCAATCGAGTGAACCTTTCTTCATAGGCAGCCACTGAGTCTTCCTCTTGCCTCAATTCCAAGAATTTCTTTTCCATCCTAAGTCGAATAGCCTTAGGAAAATAATTCTCAAGAAACATACCTTTGAATTCATCCCAGTCAAGAGCATTAATCTCATCAGCATCCCTGATATTTTTAACCATGGACCACCACTGATCTGCTTCACCCTCCAAACTATAAATAGAAATACTAACCTTTTGATTGTCTCAACACCCCATGACATCGAAAATCTTCTCCAGTGATTTAATCCACCCTTTAGCTAACAAAGGGTCAGATGATCCTCTGAATGATGGGGGATGTTGCCTCATGAAATGTTCAACCACTGACATGTTCCTCTGTGGTTGATCTGGCTGATCACGTGCATGTATACCACCACCATTTATCGCTTGAGTCAACTGCACCATTACTGCAACAAACTGTTCAGTTCCAATTCCGACCATCTCAGGATGCTGATTCGGAATGTTATTTCCTTATGTATGCCTTCCTAGCTCTTCTTCCATGTTTCCTTTACGGAAAACCATTCTGAACAAACATGTCTTAGATGAAGCAACATGGTAATCTTCAAATTCTATATCATTTTAAAAAAATATATTTTTAAATAATCATTTAATAGAATCATAACTCCTAAAGTTATCTAGACCGACCTCTGATACCAACTATAAGGCCCCAGCCTTAAACCTTAAGTAATCTTGAGTTATTACAAGATTACACCTTGAGGATCTTTTCAGGTTTAGAGTTTTAGAGAATTAGATCATAAAACATGCATTACATTCCACATATAAACAAAGTGGTTACATAAAGATAGTATTTTTTCCCATCAATGGAAACATATTTAAAATAAAACATGGATTCATTCTTGACACATCCTTGAAACTATCATCATATCATGTACCTTTCCCTTGACCTGTGAAAAACATTTCAAAAAAACTTGGGATGAGCATAAAAAGCTCAGTATGGGTTATAAAAATATGGAAAGGAAACATAAGTTCACATATACATAAGAATGAAATCATACTTTACCCATAAAACATAATCACTTTAACATACCTCATCAAATCATGAATAAATCATAGATATAATAAGACATAAAGGTATGTTGAGGCATTCATAACATTCTTACGTAGGGAGTAACCCTCTTGGTTATGTTTGGAATACCCATCACAGTATATTCCCTAAATCTCTTCGGAGAAACCTTAACGTTTCACTCCTTCACGTTACCCAATGCATTGGAGAGCTATATCAGGCTCACCCGCCCTTATTTTATCACGTAACCACCCGTCTTCATAATAATTCCCAAGAACCTCAACATAATCATATCACAACAAAACATGCTTAAAGGAAACATAACATTTCCACCTTTCAATCATAAGATATCAATACAACACATTGATATAAAAACATTATGAAAACCATTTTCAATACCAAAATAAAAGAAAAGTAAAACATGGAATTTATTTTTCCTTTTAAAAAAGGTATGGCTTGTAGAGGAAGCCGAAACTCAAATAATGGTCACAGCGGAAGAGAAGTCGTTGTCGCTGCATACGTACGACAAAAACATTCCCTTTTGTCGTTTAGTAAACGCTTCGTATAAAAAAGATTCCTTTTGAATAAATGTAAAAGTCAAAGGGGTTTATACACCGTATAAAAGAAGGTTGTGTATAAAACAAAATATGCCTCAATGAAAGGGGATTGAGACGAAGTCCCATACCTCGGGTCCGACTTGACTCGGTCGTTCTTTAATCTCCTGAATAATAAACTTGAGTTAATTTCTACTTGTTTAAGAACCTTTTTCAAGTTCATTATTCCTTTTATATCACTTATTTCCATGTCATGAACACTATGTAATTATTTAAGTTAATAACGGTCCTTTTAACGATCATTAGTACTTGAGTAAAAAATAAACCCTTGATAATTACAATTTGTTCATGTATCCATTATATCCAGAATGGTATTCATGATGTAGATATCATATATATCATATATATCCAGTACATGCATGCATTTATAATATTACATAATCATTTATAGGTAAGAAATGAAATGCACCATTCATGGAGACGGTAAGCCATACGTATGCATGAATGCTACTTCCATTTCTATTTCATATTTTATAGAATGGAATCATAATGATATAAAGGTATATTATAATTCCAGTGTAATATCATATATAATATCATAACTCCATCCTTTAGATGTCCCACATATGGTATTAACGAATCAATTCACTTTGAGGGCGCGGTTTCCCATCAATGGAAACATATTTTAAAGAAAACATGGATTCATTCTTGACACTTCCTTGACACTATCATCATATCATGTACCTTTCCCTTGACCTGTGAGAAACATTTCAAAAAAAACTTGGGATGAGCATAAAAACCTCAGTATGGGTTATAAAAATATGGAATAGAAACATGAGTTCATATATACATAAGTATGAAATCATACCTTACCCATAAAACATAAGTACTTAATCATACCTCATCAAATCCTGAATTAAACATATAAATCATAAGACATAAAGGTAACTTGGGGCATTCATAACATTATTACGTAGGGATTAACCCTATTGGTTACGTTTGGAATACCCATCACAGTATATTCCCTAAATCTCTTCAGAGAAACCTTAATGTTTCACTCCTTCGCGTTACCCAATGCATTGGAGAGCTATATCGGGCTCACCCACCCTTAGTTTATCACGGAACCACCCGTCTTCATAATAATGCCCAAGAACCTCAGCATAATAGTGTAACATAAAACATGCATATAGGAAACATAACATTTCCACCTTTCAATTACAAGATATCAATACAACACATTGATACAAAAACATTATGAAAACCATTTTCAATACCAAAACAAAATAAAAGTAAAACATGGTATTTATTTTTCTTTTAAAAAAAAGGTATGGCTTGTAGAGGAAGCCGAAACTCAAATAATGGTCACGGCAGAGGAGAAGCCGTTGTCGCCGCATACGTACGACCAAAAACATTCCCTTTTTCTTTTAGTAAACGCTTCGTATAAAAAAGATTCCTTTTGAATAAACGTAAAAGTCAAAGGGGTTTATACACCGTATAAAAGAAGGTTGTGTATAAAATAAAATATGCCTCAATGAAATGAGATTGAGACGATGTCCCATACCTCGGGTCCGACATGACTCAGTCGTTCTTTAATCTCTTGAATAATAAACTTGAGTTAATTTCTAATTGTTTAAGAACCTTTTTCAAGGTCATTATTCCTTTTATATCACTTATTTCCATTTCATGAACACTATGTCATTATTTATGTTAATAACGGTCGTTTTAACGATCATTGGTACTTGAGTAAAAAATAAACCCTTTATAATTACAAGTTGTTCATGTATCCATTATATCCAGAATTATAATAATGATGTATATATCATATAAATCATATATATCCAGTATATACATGCATTTATAATATTACATAATCATTTAGAGGTAAGAAATGAAATGCACCGTTCATGGAGACGGTAAGTCGTACGTACGCATGAATGCTACTTCCATTTCTATTTCATATTTAATGGAATTAAAACATAATAATACATAATAGTATTTTAATTCAGGTATGGTATCATATATAATATCATTAAATATATCATTTATATGTACCACATATGGTATTAACGAATCAAATCACTTTGAGGAGGCGGTAGTCCGCACTTCCTAAAATGAAGATATCGTGTATAACAATAATAGAATCCATAAAGGAATGAAATAAATGAAAAATACAGAAGCATAAGTAAAACATAAACATATTATATATCATATATAAATATAGTGTCATCTTAATGTCCACCATTGAAGGTGTTAAAATAATGTTGAACAATCAACGTTTCGGGAGGCAGAAATTCGCCATCCACGGAAACAACATGTTCTTTAACAATTAGATGTAGGTGTGTGTATGTGTAGCTCGAATACTTCTTATAAAAACATCCTAGTATATTTAATATACTGGATTTGTTACAAAATAAATGAATAAAATGAGTTTAGGGGGTTGGAGAAGTAAAATAAATCAAAAGGACTCAAGTGAAGACATTACCATAAAATCTGGTAACTCCCTTTGGTTTGAGTTCAAAGGCTTCCATGGGAAGACTTCTGACCAAAGTGAGGCTTAAAGAAGTATGAGAGGGTAGTGGAGAGAAAATATGGGCAGGGTTTGGCCGAGCCAAAGGCTTTGGAAGTGTGGGTAAGGAGGTAGAGGCGGGGGCCTTTTATAAGAGGAGAGGAGGCGCACTCTTGGAATGTAAAGAAACGTTACTATATTTTAAAATGAGTTTCGGATTTAAAAGGTCCCACATTGATATAATTCTAGGATAAGGTGATAAGGGTTCTAAATATACCCACCCAATAGGTTTTGGACATGTGTAGGTCATAGATTTTACATTATCTTTTCATTTTATTTAAATCCTTTATTAATGAGGTAATCGCTGCATCATCATGATGTCATAATTAATTTAATATATTTAATGTATAAAAATTATAAAACAATAGTCATTATGTAGGAAATCTTTTTATATTTCTAATGAATATTTATAGTCAAAAAGCTGACTTGTATAACCCATGTAAAAATTGTTTTAGTAAAACATTTCATGTTTGTGTCATTTTTACATTTACATTAAAGAAAAAGTAATTTATGTCATTTCCCAACCAAAGTGGCTCCATGGGATCCCCAAGTTGACCAATGGATTTACTTGGTCGTCCATGAAACATCCAATGAGTTTATGACATGTGTCAAGCTCATCTCATATTATTAAAACATTATTTTTACCTTAAACTACACTAATTACCACTAATCGCGATTAAAAACATAAAAGTTACTATTCACCAAAAAATTATTTTAATCCAATTGAACCACATTTTAATTCTTAATGAAAACCATGTATGTCGGATTTTTGAAATTCAAAACATAGAGATGGTAAAATTTCATTTAAACGAAAAATCAGTTTTTTAAGAACCACTTAGTGGTTTCACTATTCATCAAAAAATGAAGTTTTTCAGAAAAATACCAAAACATCACCCTAAGATATATTTGATATTCTGAATTCAAAAATTTTGTCTACTTTACAAAATTAAAAACATATAAGTTTCATTAATTAATTTAATAATTAATTCCCTCTATCAGAGCAAATAGCGTGTTTTTATGAAATAATAAGTATCAAAAGATTGACACTAGTTTAAGTCCAATTTCAAAGTGAAATTGATTCCAATGACCACCATTGGATTAAATGGTAAAAATATATTCTTATTTAACTTCAAAACCAATTCAAAAGATAATCTAATCATATAAATATATTACATTAAAAAGAGGTTTTGAATTAAAATACAACATTTTTCACTATTCATTAAAAAATGAACTTTATCGGAAAAATACCAAAAATTCACACAAAGTAAATTTTGATGTCCCAATCATAAATAATAAGTTTATTTTGACAAACATAGCTTATAAAATTGTCAAAAGATATATTTAAAAATGGTTTGCCATCAAAAGGCAGTAAAACAATCTTTTAAAAATATTAGTGTATTCCATGCTTATGATTGGATTTATTTTCATTTCAAGCCTATAAAACACTATCTAATTCATTAATAGACATAGATAAAAATATCTATTATTCATTACTTACTTGGGATGTTACATCCTTCCCCCCTTTAGAAAATTGTGTCCCCACAAATTATTTACTTATCGAATAAATGGGGGTAATTATCCCTCATTGTATTTTCAGATTCCCATGTTGCCTCTTCCATCATGTGGTTTTTCCACAACACCATTACCTGGTTAATCACCTTATTCCGTAACACCTTATCCCTGTGGTCAAGAATCTAGACCAGTTTTTCCTCATAAGATAGATTCTTTTCCAGCTGGACTACCTCTGGACTCAAAACACAATCATTATCAATGTTGAATTCAGGCAACTTACCCTTCTGATCCAGCTCTACCTTTTTCTTCAACTCACTGTCTTGCTTCTATTCTTTCTTGATTCTGTCTGGTATATATGATCTCACTGATACCTGAAACAAAACAAATGAACTTCCTGCACCAACAACTTTTATTCCAAAGTTCATCAAATCCTTAACCAAAGGATCACGTTCCAAACGCAACATTGTTAATGAAGCATTACTTTTCCAACTCAAAGCATCAGCCACTTTATTTGCTTTTCCAGGATGGTAAGGAATTGTACAATCATAATCCTTGATTAATTCTAGCCATCTCCTCTGTCTCATGTTCAATTCTTTCTGAGTGAATATATACATTAAACATTTGTGATTGGTATATATTGCACACTTTACTCCATACAAATGATGCCTCCAAATTTTTAAAGAAAAAACAACAAAAACTAATTCCAAATCATGTGTAGGGTAATTTACCTCATGAGTTTTCAACTATCATGAAGCATAAGCAATTACCTGATCATTCTGAATTAGGACACAACCATGTCCTTTCAATGAAGCATCACTGCAGATAACAAACTCCCCATTCCTGGAAGGTAGTGCCAAAACTGGATCATTCACCAATCTTCTTTTCAATTCCTGAAAACAATCATCACATTCTTTTGTCCAGATAAACTTAACACCCTTCCAAGTTAGCTTAGTCATTGGACTAGATAACCGTGAAAAAATTCTAACAAACCTTCGGTAATATCCTGCCAAACCAAGGAAACTAAGAATCTCTGTTACATTTGTGGGTCTTTTCCATTCTACAACAACCTTTGTTTTTGTAAGATCAAAGGTTATCCCATCTTTAGAAACAATGTGACCAAGGAATGAAATTTTTTGTAACAAAAACTCACACTTGCTGAATTTCCCATACAATTTCTTTTCTTTTAAGGTTTGAAAAATAACCCTTAAATTTCTTTTATGCTCCTCTTACTTTTAGAAAACACCAAAATATAATCAATGAAAACAACCACAAACTTATCCAAGAAATCATGGAAAAATCTATTCATTAAGTCCATTAATATAGCAGGTGAATTGGTTAGCCCAAATGGCATTACTAAAAATTCATAATGGCCATATCTTGTACAAAACGCAGTCTTCAGAACATCTGCTTCCTTTACCTTCAGCTGATGGTACCCCGATCTCAGGTCAATCTTTGAAAAAAACTGAGCTCCCTGGAGCGGATCAAACAAATCATCGATATGAGGCAAAGGATATTTGTTCTTAACAGTGATTTTATTCAAGGCTCTATAATCAATGCAAAGTCTCATTGAACCATCTTTCTTTTTAACAAATAAAATAGGATCACCCCATGGTGACGTTCTAGGTCGAATGAAACCTTCCTCTAATAAATCTTGCAATTGCTCCTTCAACTCTAAAAGTTCAATTTGAGCCATTCGATAAGGGGGTTTCGAAATTGGCTTAGCATCAGGAAATAAGTCAACAGTAAATTCAAATTCCCGATCTGGTATTATTCTAGGTAAATCATTAGGAAAAACATCTGGATACTCATTTACCACTAGTATATCTTTAATCTGAACAATTCCTTTATTTTCAACAATATGTGCAATGTAACATTCATTTCCATATTTTACAAGTTTCTCAGCCTCTTGATATGTTATCAACAGTAAGGGTTCATTCTTGTATACAAACTGAAAGTCTTTCTGAAAAGAAACTTCTTTATCTCTACAGTCAATCTTAACATGGTAAATAGAGATCCAATCCATACCCAGGATAACATCAAACTCTACTAGAGGTAGAACAATAAGGTTTTCAAGTAGGTTCATTACACAGATAAGGAAAGGAAGATTCTTATAAATTCTTTTTGGCTCAACATTTCCCCCAGGTGTTTTTACCAAAAGTTCATGAGTCATTTCTTGAGATGGTATTCCCGTTTTACTAGAAAAGTTTTCAAAGATGAAAGAATGTGTAGACCTCGAATCAAACAACACACTGGCATAATCTGAAAAAACAAATAAAGTACCTGATAAAACTTAATTTGATGGCCTGACATCTGCTGAAGTAGTTGCAAAGGATTTCACCACCCCTTTCTGCTTGTAGTCTAACTGCTTCCCATCACTCGAGCTCTTTGTCGGACACTCATTTGCATAGTGACCCATCTCATTGCACTTAAAACATTTCACTAACTGTAAATAAAATTTGGTCTTACCTTCACCTTGATCTTTTTCAGTGCAATCAAGAGACTTATGTCCCATCTTACCACATCAGTATCACTTTCTAGAAATCAGAAGGCATTCCCCAGCATGCCTTTTACCACATTTATCACAAACTGGAAACTTCGTTTTCTTACCATTATACTTTTTTGAAGAATTCTTTCCTTTCTCCTGCCACCTCGGTCTCTTCTTCTGTTAGTTCATATAGAACACTTGATCATTGGAAAACTCCATTTCCACCTTCTCAGCACATTGAACAAGCTTTTCATAACTTTTGAACTCACGAGAAGCTAATTCCCTTCGATATTTTGGTTTTAATCCTGAGTAAAAACGATTGATTTTACTATCAAGGTCTCGAATAAAATTTGGATCATACCTTTCCAATCGAATGAACTATTCTTCATAGGCAACCACTGAGTCTTCCTCTTGCCTCAATTCTAAGAATTGATTTTCAATCCTAATTCGAACAACCTTAGGAAAATACTTCTAAAAAAACATATCCTTAAATTCATCCTAGTCGAGAGAATTAATCTCATCAGCGTCCCTGATATTTCTAACCATCGACCACCACTGGTCTGCTTCACCCTCCAAATGGTAAATTGCAAGACTAACCTTTTGATTGTCTGAACACCCCATGACATTGAAAATCTTCTCCAGTGATTTAGTCCACTCTTCAGCTAACACAGGGTCAGATGATCCTCTGAATGATGGGGGATGTTGCCTCATGAAATGTTCCACCACTGACATGTTCCTCTACGGTTGATCTGGCTGATCTCATGCATGGATACCACCACCATTTATCTCTTGAGTCAACTACACCATTTCTGCAACAAACTGTTCAGTTCCAATTCCGACCATCTCCGGCTGCTGATTCGGAATGTTATTTCCTTCTGTATGCCCTCCTAGCACTGCTTCCCTGTTTCCTCTACGGAAAACCATTCTGAACAAACATGTCTTAGATGAAGCAACATGATAATCTTCAAATGCTATATCATTTAAAACAAATATATATTTTTGGATAATCATTTAATAAAATTCTAACTCCTAAAGTTATCTAAACCAACCTTTGAAACCAACTATAAGGCCCCAGCCTTAAACCTTACTTAATCATGAGTTATTACAAGATAACACCTTGAGGATCTTTTCACGTTTAGAGTTTTAGAGAATTAGATCATAAAACATGAATTACATTCCACATTTAAACAAAGTGGTTACATAAAAGATAATGTTCATTTTTCCCATCAATGGAAGCATATTTAAAATAAAACATAGATTCTTTCTTGACACTTCCTTGACACTGTCATCATATCATGTCCCTTTTGCTTGACCGGTGAAAAACATTTCAAAAACATGGGATGAGCATAAAAATATTAGTAAGGGATATAAAAATATGGAAAGGAACCATGGGTACATATGTACATAAGAATGAAATCATACTTTACCCATAAAACATAATCAATTTAACATACCTCATAAAATCATGAATAAATCATAGAAATAAAAATACATAAAGGTAACTTGAGGCATTCATAACATTCTTACGTAGGGAGTAACCCTCTTGGTTACGTTTGGAATACCCATCACAGTATATTCCCTAAATCTATTCGGAGAAAACTTAATGTTTCACTCCTTCACGTTACCCAATGCATTGGAGATCTATATCGGGCTCACTCGCCCTTAGTTTATCACAGAACCACTCTTCTTCATAATAATACCCAAGAACCTCAACATAATCGTGTCACACAAAACATGCATATAAGAAACATAACATTTCCACCTTTCAATCACAAGATATCAATACAACACATTGATATAAAAACATTATGAAAACCGTTTTCAATACCAAAATGAGTGAAAAGTAAAACATGGTATTTATTTTTCTTTAAAAAAATGTATGGCTTGTAGAGGAACCCAAAACTCAAATAATGGTCACGGTGGAGGAGAAGTCGTTGTCACCGCATACGTATGACAAAAAACAATCACTTTTGTAGTTTAGTAAACGCTTCATATAAAAAAGATTCCTTTTGAATAAACGTAAAAGTCAAAGGGTTTTATACACCGTATAAAATAAGTTTGTGTATAAAACAAAATATGCCTCAATGAAAGGAGATTGAGACGAAGTCCCGTACCTCGGGTCCGACTTGAATCGGTCGTTCTTTAATCTCCTGAATAAAAAATGTGAGTTAATTTCTACTTGTTTAAGAACCTTTTTAAAGTTAATTATTCCTTTTATATCACTTATTTCCATGTCATGAACACTACGTAATTATTTAAGTTAATAACGGTCGTTTTGTCATTATTTGGTACTTGAGTCAAAAGTGAACTTCTTAAATTTACAAGTTGTTCACGTAGTCAAACATCCATTATCTCAAGAATGATATTCGTGATGTATATGCCATATATTTAATATATATCCAGTATATACATGCATTTATAATATTACATAATCATTTAGAGGTAATAAATGAAATGCACCGTTCATGGAGATGGTAAGTCGTACGTACGCATGAACGCTACTTCCATTTCTATTTCATATTTAATGGAATTAAAACATAATGATACATAATAGTATTTTAATTCCAGTATGGTATCATATATAATATCATTAAATATATCCTTTATATGTACCACATATTGTATTAACGAATCAAATCACTTTGAAGGGGCGGTAGTCCGCACTTCCTAAAATGAAGATATCACTTATAACCACAATGAAATCCATAAAGGTATGACATAAATGAGAAATACATAATCTTAAGGAAAACATAAACATATTATATATCATATATAAATATAGTTTCATCTTAATGGCCACCATTGAAGGTGTTAAAATAATGTTGAACAATCATCGTTTCGGGAGGCAGAAATTCACGATCCACGGAAACAGTATGTTCTTTAACCATTAGATGTAGGTGTGTGTAAGTGTAGCTCTAATATTTCTTATAACAACATCCTAGTGTATTTAATATACTGGATTTGTTACAAAATAAATTAATTAAAAGAGTTTAGGGGGTTGGAGAAGTAAAATAAAACAAAAGGACTCAAGTGAAGACATTACCTTAAAATCGGGTAACTCCATTTGGTTTGAGATCAAAGGCTTCCTTGGGAAGACTTCTGCCCAAAGTGAGGCTTCAAAGAGTAATATAGGGATGTGGAGAGACAAAATGGGAAGGGGTTGGCCGAGCCAAAGGCTTTGTAAGTGTGGGTAAGGGGGTAGAGGTGGGGGCCTTTTATAAGAGGAGAGGAGGGGAACTCTTGGAATGTTAAGAAAAGTTACTTTATTTTAAAATGAGTTTCGGATTTAAAAGGTCCCAAATTGATATAATTCTTGGATAAGGTGATAAGGGATCTAAATATTCCCACCCAATAGGTTTTGGACATGTGTAGGTCATAGTTTTACATTATCTTTTCATTTTATTTAAATCCTTTATTAATGAGGTAATCGTTGCTTCATCATGATGTCATAAATAATTTAATATATTTAATGTCTAAAAATTATAAAAAAAATGTCATGATGTAGTAAATATTTTTATCTTTCTAATGAATATTTATAGTCAAAAATCTGACATGTATAACCCCATGTAAAAATTGTTTTAGTAAAACATCTCATGTTTGTGTCATTTTTACATTTACATTAAATAAAAAGGTATTTATGGAATTTCCCAACCAAAGTGGCTCCATGGGGTTCCCAAGTTGACCCATGGATTTTCTTGGTCGGCCATGACACATCCAATGAGGGTATGACATGTGTCAAGCTCATCGCATATTATTAAAACATTATTTTAACCTTAAACTACACTAATTACCGCTAATCGCGATTAAAAACATAAAAGTTACTATTCACCAAAAAATTATTTTAATCCCATTGAACCACATTTTACTTCTTAATGACAACCATGTATGTCGGATTTTTGAAATTCAAAACATAGAGGTGGTAAAATTTAATTTAAACGAAAAATCAGTTTTTTAAGTACCACTTAGTGGTTTCACTATTCATTAAAATTGAAGTTTTTCAGAAAAATACCAAAACTTCACCCTAATCTATTTTTGATATTCTGAATTCAAAAATGTTGTCTATTTTACAAATTTCAAAACATATAAGTTTTATTAATTAATTTAATAATTAATTCCCGCTGTTAGAGCAAATAGGGTGTTTTTATGAAATAATAAGTATCAAAAGATTGACACTAGTTTAAGTCCAATTTCAAAGTGAAATTGATTCCAATGACCACCATTGGATTAAATGGTAAAGATATATTCTAATTTCAATTCAAAACCAATTCAAAAGATAATCTAATCATATAAATAAATTACATTAAAAAGAGGTTTTGAATTAAAATACAACATTTTTCACTATTCATTAAAAAATGAACTTTATTGGAAAAATACCTAAAATTCACACAAAGTAAATTTTGATGTCCCAATCATAATGAATAAGTTTATTTTGACAAACATAGCTTATAAAATTGTCAAAATATATATTTAAAAATGTTTTCCCATCAAAAGGTAGTAAAACAATCTTTTAAAAATATTAGTGCATTCCATGCTTAAGATTGGATTTATTTTCATTTTAAGCCTCTAAAACACTATCTAATTCATTAATAGACCTAGATAAAAATATCTATTATTAATTACTTACCTGGGATGTTACATCCTTCCCCCCTTTAGAAAATTGCGTCCCCACAATTTATTTACTTATCGAATAAATGTGGATACTTATCCCTCATTGCATTTTCTGATTCCCATGTCGCCTCTTCCATCATGTGGTTTTTCCACAAAACCTTTACCTGATTAATCACCTTATTCCGTAACACTTGATCCCTATGGTCATGAATCTAGACCAGTTGTTCCCCATAAGATAGGTTCTCTTCAAGCTGGACTACCTCTGGACTCAAAACACAATCATTATCAATGTTGAATTCAGGCAACTTACCCTTCTGAACGGGCTCTACCTTTTTCGGCAACTCACTGTCTTGATTCTGTGATTTCTTGATTCTGTCTGGTAGAGATGATCTCACTGATACCTGAAAAAAATATAATAACTTCCTACACCAACAACTTCTATGCCAAAGTTCATCAAATCCTTATCCAAAGGATCATGTTCCAAACACAACATTGTTAATGAAGCATTACTTTTTCGACTCAAAGCATCAACCACTTTATTTGTTTTTCCCGGATGGTAATGAATTGTAAAATAAAAATACTTGATTAATTCTAGACATCTCCTCTATCTCATGTTTAATTCTTTCTGAGTGAATAGGTAACTTGAGGCATTCATAACATTCTTACGTAGGGAGTAACCCTCTTGGTTACGTTTGGAATACCCATCACAGTATATTACCTAAATCTCTTCGGAGAAACCTTAACGTTTCACTCTTTCGCATTAACCAATTCTTTGGAGAGATATATCAGGCTCACTTGCCCTTAGTTTATCATGGAACCAACCGTCTTCATAACAATTCCCAAGAACCATAATCTTATCACATAAAACATGCATAAAGGAAACATACCATTTCCACCTTTCAATAACAAGATATCAATACAACACATTGATATAAAAACATTATGAAAACCATTTTCAATACCAAAATAATAGAAAAGTAAAACATGGTATTTATTTGTCTTTTAAAAATAAGGTATGGCTTGTAGAAGAAGTCGAAACTCAAATAATGGTCACGGCGGCGGAGAAGTCGTTGTTGCCGCATACGTATGACAAAAACATTCCCTTTTGTCGTTTAGTAAATGCTTTGTATAAAAAATATTCCTTTTTAATAAACGTAAAATTAAAAGGGGTTTATACACCATATAAAAGAAAGTTGTGTATAAAACAAAATATTCCTCAATAAAAGGAGATTGAGACGAAGTCCCATACAAAGACAGTATCCTTGGATTAAGGATAAATCAATTAAATAATTATGTGTGACAAACGAATACATGAAATATAAGTGGGTATTAAGTGTAATAAAATCAGAGGACATTCACACATAATCATATAAAGACATATTCAAGGAGTACAAGTTTATCCCAAAGAATCAAAATTGGGTTAAGAAGTTCCCTTGAAAAAATTCGACAGCGTAACATCGTCACTTCAAAAATCAGAAAAAGAGTTGATGAGAGATAAAAAGGGTATCTCATCACTTAGTCATAAAATTTACATCAATAAGGATATATAAGAACATATCCCAATATAATAGTATGTGAATTAAAAGACATAATGACATAAGTCTTTTAAAAAGAGGAGGGTGAAAGGTTCCCTTACCGACATGGGTAACTTTCGAAACGTACACCCCATTGAAGAAGGGTAATACAATGAATATGTAAGTACCCATAAATGAAATTATATTACACAAATATTATATAAATGGGAATTACATACACCACTCAAAGGAAATGGTGGCAAGTGTAGCATAAATCTCACAGGAATAAAAGTGAGATGAAAAATCCCTTACGAAAACTCGGCAGCCTAACGACGCCACTTAAAACATTCAAAAATGGATTGATGAGATCAAATAGAGTATCTCATCATATTAAAATAAAATTTACAGCAAGATGAATATAAAAGAACATCCCCCATCATAACAATGAGGAGCTTAAAATAACTGACATAAATGAGAGTACTTAAAAAAAAGAGAGAGGTTAGATCTCTTACGAAAATTCGGCAGCCTAACGGCGCCACTCAAAACTTAGAAAATTGATTGATGAGAGGAAATAGGGTCTCTCATCATATGAACATAAAACGTACAGTAAGTGTAAAATAAAAGAACATCCCAATCATAAAAAATATGAGCTTAAAAGGAATGACATAAAAGAGTGTACTTAAAAATAAAGAGAGGAGTAGGATCCCTTACCTCGGGTCTGACTTGACTCGATCATTCTTTAACATCCTAAATAATAAACTTGAGTTAATTTCTACTTGCTTAAGAACCATTTTCAAGTGCATTATTCCTTTTATATCACTTATTTCCATGTTATAAACATTATGTAATAATTTATGTTAATAATCTCTGTTTTGTCGATATTTGGTTCTTAAGTCAAAAGTTGACTTCTTACAATTACATGTTGTTCGTCTGGTCAAAGGATATTTATATCCATAATGATATTCATGATTTTGATATCAAATATATCATATATATCCATAATATATATGTATTTATAATATTACATAATCATTTAGAGGTAAGAAATGAAATGCACCGTTCATGGAGATGGTAAGCCGTTCCTACCCATGAACGCTACTTTCATTTCTATGTCATATTAATGGAATTAAAACTAAATGAGAGGTATGTATATTTTAATTCCAGAATTATATTCATCATTTATATGTAACATAAATCATATATAATAACTTTATATACATCCTTTATACATCCCACATATGGAATTAACGAATCAAATCACTTTGAGGGGGCGGTAGTCCACACTTCCTTAAATGAAGATATCATGTTTACCCATAATGGAAGCCATAAAGTTATGACAAAAATGAAAAATACATATGCTTAAGGAAATCATAAACATATTATACATCATATATAAATATAGTGTCATCATAATGGCCACCTTTGAAGGTGTTAAAAGAATGTTGAACAATCATCGTTTCGGGAGGCAGAAATTCTCCATCCACGGAAACAGTATGTTCTTAAACCATTAGATTTAGTTGTGTGTAAGTGTAGCTTGAATCCTTCTTATAAAAAAATCCTAGTATATGGAAGATACTGGTGTTGTTACAAAAGAAATGAATAAAAAGAGGTTAGAGGGTTGGAGAAGAAAAATAAAACAAAAGAACACAAGTGAAGACATTACCTTAAAATTGGGTAACTCCCATTGGTTTGAGCTCAAAAGCATCCTTGGGAATTTGTCTGCCCAAAGTGAGGCTTCAACGAGTAGGCAGAAGTGTAATGCGGATAACATGGGAAAGGATCTCTCTTTTGAGTTAGGTGATCATGTTTTTCTCAAAGTATCACCATGGAAAAGTGTGATGCGATTTGGTAAAAAAGGAAAACTGAGTCCAAGGTTCATTGGACCATATGAAATTCTGGAGAGAGTTGGATCATTTTCTTACTGAGTGGATTTACCTCCGAGTTTATCTCAGGTACACAATGTTTTTCATGTTTCGATGCTAAGAAAGTATATGCCAGATCCATCTCATGTTTTGAGTCCAGAGGTAGTTCGGCTGGAAGAGAACCTATCTTATGAGGAACAACCGGTCCAGATTCTTGACCACAGGGAGAAAGTGTTACAGAATAAGGTCATTAATCAGGTAATGGTTTTTTGGAAAAACCACATGATGTAAGAGGCAACATTAGAATCTGAAAATGCAATGAGGGATAAGTACCCCCATTTATTCGATAAGTAAATAAATTGTGGGGACACAAATTTCTAAAGGGGGAAGGATGTAACATCCCAAGTAAGTAATGAATAATAGATATTTTTATCTATGTCTATTAATGAATTAGATAGTGTTTTATAGGCTTAAAATGAAAATAAATCCAATCTTAAGCATGGAATACACTAATATTTTTAAAAGATTGTTTTACTGCCTTTTGATGGAAAACCATTTTTAAATATATCTTTTGAAAATTTTATAAGCTATGTTTGTAAAAATAAACTTATTCTTTATTATTGGGACATCAATATTTACTTTGTGTGAATTTTTGGTATTTTTCTGACAATGTTCATTTTTTAATGAATAGTGAAAAATACTGCATTTTACATCAAAACTACTTTTTAATCTAATTTATTTATATGATTAGATTATCTTTTTAATTGGTTTTAAAGTGAAATTAGAATATATTTTTACCATTTAATCCAATAGTGGTTATTGAAATTAATTTCACTTTGAAATTGGACATAAACTAGTGTCAATCTTTTGATACTTATTGTTTCATAAAAACACGCTATTTGCTATGACAGTGGAAATTAATTTTTAAATTAATTAATGTGACTTATATGATTCGAATTTTTGTAAAATAGACATCATTTTTGAATTCAGAATATCAAATATATCTTGGGGTGAAGTTTTGGTATTTTTCTAAAAAACTTCAATATTTGATGAATAGTGAAACCACTAAGTGGTACTTAAAAAACTGATTTTTCGTTTAAATGAAAATTTACCACATCTATGTTTTGAATTTCAAAAATCCGACAGACATGGTTTTAATTAATAAGTAAAATGTATTTCATGAGATTAAAATAATTTTTTGGTGAATAGTAACTTTTATGTTTTTAATCACGATTTGAGGTAATTAGTGTAGTTTAAGGTAAAAATAATGTTTTAATAATATGAGATGAGCTTGAAACATGTCCTACCCTCATTGGATGTGTCATTTCCGACCAAGAAAATTCATGGGTCAACTTGGGGACCCCATGGAGCCACTTTGGTTGGGAAATGACATAAATAACTTTTTATTTAATGTAAAAGTAAAAATGACACAAACATGAGATGTTTTACTAAAACAATTTTTACATGGGGTTATACAAGTCAGATATTTTATTGTAAATAGTAATTGGAAAGATAAAAAGATTTCCTACATCATAGTAATTTTTTTTAATTTTTAGACTTTAAATAAATTAAATTATTTATGACATCATGATGATGCAACGATTATCTCATTAATAAAGGATTTAAATAAAATGAAATGATAATGTAAAATATATGACCTACACATGTCCAAAACCTATTGGTTGAGTGGATTTCGAACCCTTATCACCTTACCCATGAATTATATCAATGTGGGACCTTTTGAATCCGAAACTCATTTTAAAATAAAGTAACATTTCTTTACATTCCAAGAGTGCCTCTCCTCTCCTCTTATAAAGGGCCCCACCTCTACCTCCTTACCCACACTTCCAAAGCCTTTGGCTCAGACAACCCCGGCCCATTTTGTCTCTCCACTTCCCTATCTTACTCCTTGAAGCCTCACTTTGGGCAGAAGTCTTCCCAAGGAAGCCTTTGATCTCAAACCAAAGGGAGTTACCCGATTTTAAGGTAATGTCTTCACTTGAGTCCTTTTGTTTTATTTTGCTTCTCCAAACCCCTAAACTCTTTTTATTCATTTATTTTGTAACAACTCCAGTATATTCAATATACCAGGATGTTGTTATAAGAAGGATTCGAGCTACACTTACACACCCCTGCATCTAATGGTTAAAGAACATATTGTTTTCGTGGATGGCGAATTTCTGCCTCCCGAAACGATGATTGTTCAACATTATTTTAACACCTTCAAAGGTGGCCATTAAGATGAAAGTATATTTTTATATGATATATGATATGTTTATGTTTTCCTTAAGCTTCTGTATTTTTCATTTTGGGCATACCTTTATGGTTTCCATTATGGGTAAACCTGATATCTTCATTTAAGGAAGTGCGGACTACCGCCCCCTCAAAGTGATTTGATTCGTTAAATACCATATGTGGGACGTATAAAGGATGGAGTTATGATATTATATATGATATTACACTGGAATTATAATATACCTTTATATAATTATGATTCCATTCTATAAAATATGAAATAAAAATGAAAGTAGCATTCATGCGTACGTACGGCTTACCGTCTCCATGAATGGTGCATTTCATTTCTTACCTATAAATGATTCTGTAATATTATAAATGCATGTATATACTGGATACATATGATATATATGATATATATACATCATGATTATAATTCTGGATATAATGGATACACGAACAACTTGTAATTATAAAGGGATTATTTTTTACTCAAGTACCAATGATCGTTAGAACGACCGTTATTAACTTAAATAATTACATAGTGTTCATGACATGGCAATATGTTGTATAAAAGGAATAATGAACATGAAAAAATTTCTTAAACAAGTATAAATTAACTCAAGTTTATTATTCAGGAGATTAAAGAACGACCGAGTCAAGTCGGACCCGAGGTATGGGACTTCGTCTCAATCTCCTTTCATTGAGGCATATTTTGTTTTATACACAACCTTCTTTTATATGGTGTATAAACCCCTTTGAATTTTACGTTTTTCCAAAAAAAATCTTTTTATACAATGCGTTTTACTAAATGACAAGAGGGAATGTTTTTTTCATACATATGCGGTGACAACGACTTCTCCGCCGCTGTGACCATTATTTGACTTTCGGCTTCCTCTACAAGCCATACCTTTTTTTAAAAGAAAAATAAATACCAAGTTTTAAATTTCTTTTATTTTGGTATTAAAAATGGTTTTCATAATGTTTTTATATCAATGTGTTGTATTGATATCTTGTGGTTGAAAGTTAGAATGTTTATGTTTCCTTTATGCATGTTTTATGTGATACGATTATGTTGAGGTTCTTGGGAATTATTATAATGACGGGTGGTTCTGTGATAAACTAAGGGCGGGTGAGCCTGATATAGCTCTCCAATGCATTGGGTAATGCGAAGGCGTGAAACGTTAAGGTTTCTTCGAAGAGATTTAGGGAATATATTATGATGGGTATTCCAAACGTAACCAAGAGGGTTACTCCCTATGTAAGAATGTTATGAATGCCTCAAGTTACCTTTATGTCTTATGATTTCTATGATTTATTCATGATTTTATGAGGTATGTTTAAGTGCTTATGTTTATGGGTAAAGTATGATTTCATTCTTATGTATATATGAACTCATGTTTCCTTTACATATTTTTATAACCCATTCTGAGCTTTTTATGCTCATCCCAATTTCTTTTTGAAATGTTTTTCACAGGTCAAGGGAACGGTGCATGATATGATGATAGTGTCAAGGAAGTGTCAAGAATGAATCCATGTTATATTTTTAATATGTTTCCATTGATGGGAAAAATGAATACTATCTTTATGTAACCACATTGATTATATGTGGAATGTAATGCAAGTTTTATGATCTAATTCTCTAAAACTCTAAACCCGAAATATCCTCAATGTGCAATCTTGTAATAACTCAAGAATAAGTAAGGTTTAAGGCTAGGACCTTATAGTTGGTATCATAGGTTAGTTTAGATAACTTTAAGAGTTATAATTCTATTAAATGATTATCCAAAAATATTTTTTTATGGTGAAATTGAAATGATATAGCATTTGAATATTACCATGTTGCTTCATCTAAGACATGTTTGTTCAGAATGGTTTTCCGCAGAAGAAATAGGGAAGCAGTGCTAGGAAGGTATACAGAAGGAAATAACTTTCCGAATCAGCATCCTGAGATGGCCAGAATTGGAACTGAACAGTTTGTTGCAGTAATGGCGCAGTTGACTGAAGCGATAAATGGAGGTGGTATCCATGCACGAGATTAGCCAGATCAACCGCAGAGGAACATGTCAGTGGTGGAACATTTCATGAGGCAACATCCCCCATCATTCAGAGGATCATCTGACCCTGTGTTAGTGAAGGGTGGATTAAAGCATTAGAGATGATTTTCGATGTCATGGGGTGTTCAGAAAATCAAAAGGTTAGTCTTTCTATTTACTATTTGGAGAGTGAATCAGATCAGTGGTGGTCGATGGTTAGAAATATCAGGGACGCTGATGAGATTGATACTCTCGACTGGGATGAATTTAAAGGTATGTTTCCTGAGAAGTATTTTCCTAAGGCTGTTCGACTTAGGATGGAAAATCAATTCTTGGAATTGAGGCAAGAGGAAGACTCAGTGGCAGCCTATGAAGAGAGGTTTACTCGATTGGCAAGGTATGCTCCAAATTTTATCCGAGACCTTGATAGTAAAATCAATCATTTTTACTCAAAATTAAAGCCAAAATATCTAAGGGCATTAGCTTCTCGTGAGTTTAAAAGTTATGAAAAGCATGTTCGAAGTGCTGAGAAGGTGGAAATGGAGTTTGCCGATGACCAAGTGTTCTATAACAACCAGCGGAAGAAGAGACCGAGGTGTCAGGTTAAAGGGAAGAATTCTTCAAAAAAGTATGATGGTAAGAAAACTAAGTTTCCAGTTTGTGATAAATGTGGGAAAAGGCATGCTGGGGAATGTCTTCTGAATTCTGTAAAGTTCTACTGATGCGGAAAGATGGAACATAAGGCTCGTGATTGCACTGGAAAAAAGCAGGGTGATGGTAAGACAAAATTTTATTTATAGTTAGTGAAATGTTTTAAGTGCAATGAGATGGGTCACTATGCAAACGAGTGTCCAACAAAGAGCTCGAGAGATGGGAAGCAGTTAGAATACAAGCAGAAAGGGGTGGTGAAATGCTTTTCAACTACTTTAGCAGATGTCGGGCCATCAAATGAAGCTGTATCAGGTACTTTTTTTTTTGTTTTTTCAGATTATGCCAGTGTGTTGTTTGATTCGGGGTCTACACATTCTTTCATCTCTGAAAACTTTTCTAGTAAAATGGCAATACCATCTCAAGAAATGACTCTAGAACTTTTGGTAAAAACACCTGGGGGAAATGTTGAGGCAAAAAGAATTTATATGAATCTTCCTATCCTTATCTGTGGAAAGAACCTACTTGAAAACCTTATTGTTCTACCTCTAGTAGAGTTTGATGTTATCCTGGGTATGATTTGGATCTCTATTTACCATGCAAAGATTGACTGTAGAGCTAAAGAAGTTTCTTTTTAGAAAGACTTTCATTTTGTGTACAAGAATGAACCCTTACTGTTGATAACATATCAAGAGGCCGAGAAACTTTTAAAATATGGAAATGAATGTTACCTTGTACATATTGTTGAAAATAAAGGAACTGTTCAGATTAATGGTGTGCCGGTGGTAAATGAGTATCCTGATGTTTTTCCGGATGAGTTTCCTGGAATAATACCAGATTGCGAAGTTGAATTTACTATTGACTTAGTTCTTGATGCTAATCTAATTCCAAAACCCCCTTATTGAATGGCTCAAATTGAACTTTTAGAGTTGAAGGAGCAATTGCAAGATTTATTATAGAAAGGTTTCAATCGACCTTGCATGTCACCATGGTGTGCTACTGTTTTATTTGTTAAAAAGAAGGATGGTTCTATGAGACTTTTCATTGATTATAGATCCTAGAATAACATCACTGTTAAGAACAAATATCCTTTTCCTCATATCAATGATTTGTTTGATCAGCTCCAGGGAGCTCAGTTTTTTTTCAAAGATTGACCTGATATTGGGGTACCATCAGCTGAAGGTAAAGGAAGAAGATGTTCCGAAGACAGCGTTTCATACAAGATATGGCCATTATGAATTTTTAGTAATGCCTTTTGGGCTAACCAATGCACCTGCTGTATTCATGGACATAATGAATAGAATTTTCCATGAGTTCTTGGATAAGATTGTGGTTGTTTTCATTGATGATATTTTGGTGTTTTGTAAAAGTAAAGTGGAGCATGAAAGACATTTAAGGGTTATTTTTCAAACCTTAAAAGAAAATAAATTGTATGGGAGATTCAGCAAGTGTGAGTTTTGGTTTCAACAAATTTCTTTCCTTGGTCACATTGTTTCTAAACATATGATAACCGTTGATCCTGTAAAAACAAAGGTTGTTGAAGAATGGACAAGACCCACCAATGTAACAGAGATTCGTAGTTTCCTTGGTTTGGAATCCTATTACCGAAGGTTTGTTAGAATTTTTTCACGGTTATCTAGTCCAATGACTAAGCTAACTCGGAAGGGTGTTAAGTTTATCTGGAAAAAAGAATGTGATGATTGTTTTCAGGAGTTGAAAAGAAGATTAGTGAATTCTCCAGTTTTGGCACTTCCTTTCAGGAATGGTGAGTTTGTTATATATAGTGATGCTTCATTGAAAGGACTTGGTTGCGTCCTAATGCAAAATGATCAGGTAATTGCTTATGCTTCATGACAGTTGAAAACTCATGAGATAAATTACCCTACACAGGATTTGGAATTAGCTTTTGTTGTTTTCGCTTTAAAAATTTGGAGGCATCATTTGTATGGTGTAAAGTATGAAATATATAATGATCACAAAAGTTTAAAGTACATAATCACTGAAAAAGAGTTAAACATGAGACAGAGGAGATGGCTGGAATTAATCAAGGATTATGATTGTACAATTCATTACCATCTAGGAAACGAAAATAATGTGGCTGATGCTTTGAGTCGAAAAAGTAATGCTTCATTAGCAATGTTGTGTTTGGAACGTGATCCTTTGGTTAAGGATTTGATGAACTTTGGCATATAAGTTGTTGGTGCAGGATGTTCTTCTGTATTGTTTCAGGTATCAGTGAAATCTTCTCTACCAGACAGAATCAAGAAAGCACAAAAACAAGACAGTGAGTTGCAGAAAGAGGTAGATCTGGTTCAGAAGGATAAGTTTCCTGAATTCAAAATTGATAGTGATTGTGTTTTGAGATTTGGGAAAAGATTGTGTGTGCCTTGTGATTCACAGTTGAAGAGGGAGTTATTATGTGAAACTCATAGTTCTCCGTTTTTAGTTCATCCTGGCAGTACTAAGATGTACAGAGATCTTCGGGATTATTACTGGTGGGATGGAATGAAAAGAGATATTGCTGATTTTACTGTGAAGTGTTTGACTTGCCAATTGGTTAAAGAAGAGGGGCAGTTACCGAAAGGGATGCTTCAGCCTTTACCAGTGCCAGAGTGGAAATGGGGGAATATATCCATGGACTTTGTTGTGGGATTACCGAAGACATCTCGAGGTAGTAATGCAATCTGGCTTATTGTTGATCGCTTGACTAAATATGCTCATTTCCTTCCTATTCGAGATACTTTCTCTCTAGATCAACTTTCCCGTTTGTATATTAAAGAGATAGTCAGGTTACATGGAGTTACCCACTCCATTGTATCTGACAGTGATCCCAGGTTTACTTATATCATTTGGAAAGGCCTTCAGAAGACGTTGGGTACTGAATTAAATTTTAGTACAGCTTTTCATCCTCAATCAGATGGGTATTCAGAACGAACAATTCAGACCTTGGAAGATATGCTACAAGCATGTTCGATGGATTATCAGGGAAGTTGGGACCAACACCTTTCTTTGGTTGAGTTTTCATATAATAACAGTTTTCATTCCAGTATACGGATGGCACCATTTGAGGCGTTATATGGGAAGCGGTGTCGAACTCTAGCTTTCTGGGATGAAGTGGGTGAAAGGAAGTTGATGGGACCAGAATTGGTAGAAGAGTTGGCAGAATAAGTTCAGTTGATACAGAAACACATGAGAATAGCTCAGAGCAGGCAGAAGAGTTATGCGGACAACAGGAGGAAGGATCTATCTTTTGAGGTAGGTGACCATGTTTTTCTCAAAGTCTCACCATGGAAAAGTGTGATGCGATTTGGTAAGAAATGAAAGTTGAGTCCAAGGTTCAATGGACCATATAAAATCCTGGAGAGAGTTGGATAAGTTGCTTACCGAGTGGCTTTACCTCCAAGTTAATCTCAGGTACGTAATGTTTTTCATGTTTTGATGGGTAGAATGTATATGCCAGATCCATCTCATGTTTTGAGTCCATAGGTAGTTCGGCTCGAAGAGAACCTATCTTATGAGGAACAACCGGTCCAGATTCTTGACCACAGGGAGCAAGTGTTACGGAAAAAGGTGATTAATCAGGTAAAGGTTTTGTGGAAAAACCACATGATGGAAGAGGCAACATGGGAATCTGAAAATGCAATGAGGGATAAATACCCCCATTTATTCGATAAGTAAATAAATTGTGGGGACGCAATTTTCTAAAGGTGGGAAGGATGTAACATCACAAGTAAGTAATGAATAATAGATATTTTTATCTATGTCTATTAATGAATTAGATAGTGTTTTAGAGGATTAAAATGAAAATAAATCCAATCTTAAGCATGGAATACACTAATATTTTTAAAAGATTGTTTTACTACCTTTTGATGGCAAACCATGTTTAAATCTATCTTTTGACAATTTTATAAGCTATGTTTGTCAAAATAAAATTATTCTTTATGATTGGGACATCAAAATTTACTTTGTTTGAATTTGTGGTATTTTTCAGATAAAGTTCATTTTTTAATGAATAGTGAAAAATGATGTATTTTAATTCAAAACCTCTTTTTAATGTAATTTATTTATATGATTATATTATCTTTTGAATTGGTTCTGAAGTGAAATTAGAATATATTTTTACCATTTAATCCAATGGTGGTCATTGGAATCAATTTCACTTTGAAATTGAACTTAAACTAGTATCAATCTTTTGATACTTATTGTTTTATAAAAACACGCTATTTGTCATGACAGCGGGAATTAATTATTAAATTAATTAATGCAACTTATATTTTTTGAATTTTGTAAAATAAAAAACATTTTTTAATTCAGAATATAAAATATAGCTTAGGCTGAAGTTTTGGTATTTTTCTGAAAAACTTCAATTTTTGATGAATAGTGAAACCACTAAGTGGTAGTTAAAGAAGCCGATTTTTCGGTTAAATGAAATTTTACCACCACTGTGTTTTGAATTTCAAAAATCCGACATACATGGTTGTCATTAAGAAGTAAAATGTGGTTCAATGGGATTAAAATAATTTTTTGGCGAATAGTAACTTTTATGTTTTTAATCGCGTTCTGTGGTAATTAGTGTAGTTTAAGGTAAAAATAATGTTTTAATAATATGAGATGAGCTTGACACATGTCATACCCTCATTGGATGTGTCATGGATGACCAATAAAATCCATGGGTCAACTTGGGGACCCCATGGAGCGACTTTGGTTGGAAAATGACATAAATAACTTTTTATTTAATGTAAATGTAAAAATGACACAAACATGAAATGTTTTACTAAAACAATTTTTACATGGGGTTATACAAGTCAGATTTTTGACTATAAATATTTATTAGAAAGATAAAAAAGATTTCCTACATCATGACAGTTTTTTATAATATTTATACATTAAATTAATTAAATTATTTATGACATCATGATGATGCAACGATTACCTCATTAATAAAGGATTTAAATAAAATGAAACGATAAGGTAACATTTATGCCCTACACATGTCCAAAACCTATTGGGTGGGTATATTTCGAACCCTTATCACCTTATACTCGAATTATATCAATGTGGGACCTTTTAAATCCGAAACTCATTTTAAAATAAAGTAACTTTTCTTTACTTTCCAAGAGTGCCTCTCCTCTCCTCTTATAAAAGGCCCCACCACTACCTCCTTGCCCACAATTCCAAAGCCTTTGGCTCAGCCAAACCCGGCCCATTTTGTCTCTCCACATCCCTTTATTACTATTTAAAGCCTCACATTGGGCAGAAGTCTTCCCAAGGAAGCCTTTGAGCTCAAACCAATGGGAGTTACCCGATTTTAAGGTAATGACTTCACTTGAGTTCTTTTGTTTTATTTTGCTTCTCCAACCCCCTAAACACTTTTTATTCATTTATTTTGTAACAAATACAGTATCTTCAATATACCAGGATGTATTTATAAGAAGTATTCGAGCTACACTTACACACACCTACATCTAATGGTTAAAGAACATACTGTTTCCGTGGATGGCGAATTTCTGTCTCCCGAAACGATTATTGTTCAACATTCTTTTGACACCTTCAAAGGTGGCCATTAAGATGACACTATATTTATATGTGATATATAATATGTTTATGTTTTCCTTAAGCTTATGTAATTTTCATTTTGGGCATACCTTTATGGTTTCCATTATGGGTAAACGTGATATCTTCATTTAAGGAAGTGCGGACTACCGCCCCCTCAAAGTGATTTGATTCGTTAATACCATATGTGGGACGTATAAAGGATGGAGTTATGATATTATATATGATATTACAATGGAATTATAATATACCTTTATATCATTATGATTCCATTCTATAAAATATGAAATAGAAATGAAAGTAGCATTCATGCATACGTACGGCTTACCATCTCCATGAACGGTGGATGTCATTTCTTACCTCTAAATGATTATTTAATATTATAAATGCATGAATGTAGTGTATATATATGACATATATGATATCTACATCATGAATACCATTCTGGATATAATGGATACATGAACAACTTGTAATTATAAAGGGTTTATTTTTGACTCATGTACCAATGATCGTTAAAACGACCGTTATTAACTTAAATAATTACATAGTGTTCATGACATGGCAATAAGTGATATAAAAGGAATAATGAACTTGAAAAAGGTTCTTAAACAAGTAGAAATTAACTCAAGTTTATTATTCAGGAGATTAAAGAACGACCAAGTCAAGTCGGACCCGAGGTATGGGACTTCGTCTCAATCTCCTTTCATTGAGGCATATTTTTTTTATACACAAGCATCTTTTATACGGTGTATAAATCCCTTTGACTTTTATATTTATTCAAAAGGAATATTTTTTATACGAAACATTTACTAAACGACAAAAGGGAATGTTTTTGTCGTACGTATGCGGCGACAACGACTTCTCCTCCGCCGTGACCATTATTTGAGTTTTGGTTTCCTCTACAAGCCATACCTTTTTTTTAAAAGAAAAATAAATACCATGTTTTACTTTTATTTTATTTTGGTATTTAAAATGGTTTTCATAATGTTTTTATATCAACGTATTGTATTGATATCTTGTGATTGAAAGGTGGAAATGTTATGTTTCCTTTATGCGTGTTTTTTGTGATACGATTATGTTGAGGTTCCTGGGCATTATTATGAAGACGGGTGGTTCCGTGATAAACTAAGGGCGGGTGAGCCCGATATAGCTCTCCAATGCATTGGGTAACGCGAAGTAGTGAAATGTTAAGGTTTCTCCGAAGAGATTTATGGAATATACTATGATGGGTATTCCAAACGTAACCAAGAGGTTTACTCCCTATGTAAGAATGTTATGAATGCCTCAATGTACCTTAATGTCTTATGATTTCTATGATTTATTCATGATTTGATGAGGTATGTTAATGTTCTGATGTTTTATGGGTAATTTATGATTACATTCTTATGTATATATGAACATATGATTCCTTTCCATATTTTTATAACCCATACTGAGCTTTTTATGCTCATCCCAAGTTTTTTTGAAATGTTTTTCACAGGTCAAGGGAAAAGTACATGATATGATGATAGTGTCAAGGAAGTGTCAAGAATGAATCCATGTTTTATTTTAAATATGTTTCCATTGATGGGAAAAAAGAATACTATCTTTATGTAACCACATTGTTTATATGTGGAATGTAATGCAAGTTTTATGATCTAATTATCTAAAACTCTAAACCTGAAAAGATCCTCAAGGTGTAATCATGTAATAACTCAAGATTAAGTAATGTTTAAGGCTGAGGCCTTATAGTTGGAATCAGAGGTCGGTTTAGATAACTTTAGGAGTTATATTTCTATTAAATTATTATCCAAAAATATTTTTTTATGGTCAAATTGAAATGATATAACATTTGAAGATTACCATGTTGCTTCATATAAGACATGTTTGTTCAGAATGGTTTTCCGCAGAGGAAACAGGGAAGCAGTTCTAGGAAGGCATGCAGAAGGAAATAACCTTCCGAATCAACACCCTGAGATAGTCAGAATTGGAACTGAACAGTTTTTTGCAGTAATGGCACAGTTGAATCAAGCGATAAATGGTGGTGGTATCCATGCATGAGATCAGCCAGATCAACTGCAGAGGAACATTTCAGTGGTTGAACATTTCATGAGGAAACATCCCCCATCATTCAGAGGATCATATGACCCCGTGCTAGCTGAAGGGTGGATTAAAGCACTAGAGAAGATTTTTGAGGTCATGGGGTGTTCAGAAAATCAAAAGGTTAGTCTTTCTATTTACCGTTTGGAGGGTGAAGCAGACCAGTGGTGGTCAATGGTTAAAAATATCAGGGATACTGATGAGATTAATGCTATTGACTTGGATGAATTCAAAGGTATTTTTCATGAGAAGTATTTTACTAAGGCTGTTCGACTTACGATGGAAAAACAATTCTTGGAATTGAGGCAAGAGGAAGACTCAGTGGCTACATATGAAGAAAGGTTCACTCAATTGGCAAGGTATGCTCCAAATTTTATCCGAGACCTTGATAGTAAAATCAATCGTTTTTACTCAGGATTAAATCCAATATATCGAAGGGCATTTGCTTCTCGTGAGTTTAAAAGTTATGAAAATCTTGTTCGATGTGCTGAGAAGGTGTAAATGGAGTGTGCCGATGATCAAGTGTTCTATAACAACCAACAAAAGAAGAGACCGAGGTGGCAGGAGAAAGGAAACAATTCTTCAAAAAAGTCTGATGGTAAGAAAACTAAGTTTCCATTTTGTGATAAATGTGGTAAAAGGCATGCTGGGGAATGCCTTTTGATTCTGGAAAGTGCTACCGATGTGGTAAGATGGGACATAAGGCTCGTGATTGCACTGAAAAAGATCAAGGTGATTGTAAGTACAGATTTGATTTACAGTTAGTGAAATGTTTTAAGTGCAATGAGATCGGTCACTATGAAAACCAGTGTCCGACAAAGAGCTCGAGTGATGAGAAGCAGTTAGACTACAAGAAGAAAGGGGTGGTGAAATCCTTTGCAACTACTTCAGCAGATGTCGGGCCATCAAATGAAGTTGTATCAGGTACTTTGTTTGATTTTTCAGATTATTCCAGTGTGTTGTTTGATTCGGGGTCTACATATTCTTTTATCTCTAAAAACATTTCTAGTAAAATGGGAATACCATCTCAAGAAATGACTCCTGAAATTTTGGTAAAAACTCCTGGGGGAAATGTTGAGGTAAAAAGAATTTATAATAATCTTCATATCCTTATCTGTGGAAACAACCTACTTGAAAACCTTATTTCTCTACCTCTAGTAGAGTTTGATGTTATCCTGGGTATGGATTGGCTATCTATTTACCATGCTAAGATTGACTATAGAGCTAAAGAAGTTTATTTTCAGAAAGACATTTAGTTTGTGTACAAGAATGAACCCTTACTGTTGATAACATATCAAGATGCCGAGAAACTATTAAAAGATGGAAATGAATGTTACCTTGAACATATTGTGGAAAACAAGGGAACTGTTCAGATTAATGATGTGCCAGTAGTAAATGAGTATCTTGATGTTTTTCCCGATGAGTTCCCTGGAATAATACCAGATCGGGATGTTGAGTTTAATGTCGACAAAGTTCCTGATGCTAAGCCAATTTCAAAACCCCCTTATCGAATGGCTCAAATTGAACTTTTAGAGTTGAAGGAGAAATTGCAAGATTTATTAGAGAAAGGATTCACTCGACCTAGCACATCACCATGGGGTGCTCCTATTTTATTTGTTAAAAAGAAAGATGGTTTCATGAGACTTTGCATTGATTATAGAGCCTTTAATAACATCACTGTTAAGAACAAATATCCTTTGCCTCATATCAATGATTTGATTGATCAGCTCCAGGGAGCTCAGTATTTTTCAAAGATTGACCTGAGATCGGGGTACCATCAGCTGAAGGTAATGTAAGTAGATGTTTCGAAGACTGCGTTTCGTACAAGATATGGCCATTATGAATTTGTTGTAATGCCTTTTGGGCTAAACAATGCACCTTCTGTATTCATGGACTTAATGAATAGAATTTTCCATGAGTTCTTGGATAAGTTTGTGGTGGGTTTTATTGATGATATTTTGGTGTTTTCTAAAATTAAAGGGGAGCATGAAAGACATTTAAGGGTTATTTTGAAAACCTTAAATGAAAAGAAAGTGTATGGGAAATTCAGCAAGTGTGAGTTTTGGTTGCAAAAAATTTCTTTCCTTGGTCACATTGTTTCTAAAGATGGGATAACCGTTAATCCTGTAAAAACAATGGTTGTTGAAGAATGGACAAGACCCACAAATGTAACTGAGATTCGTAGCTTCCTTGGCTTGGCAGGCTATTACCGATGATTTGTTAGAAATTTTTCACGGTTATCTAGTCCAATGACTAAGCTAACTCAGAAAGGTGTTATGTTTATCTGGACAAAAGAATGTGATGATTGTTTTCATGATTTGAAAAGAAGATTGGCGAATGCTTTAGTTTTGGCACTTCCTTCCAGGAATGGTGAGTTTGTTATATACAGTGATGCTTCATTGAATGGACTTGGTTGCATCCTAATGTAGAATGATCAGGTAATTTCTTATGCTTCACGATAGTTAAAAACTCATGAAGTAAATTACCCTACACATGATTTTGAATTAGCTGCTATTTTTTCGCTTTAAAAATATGGAGGCATCATTTGTATGGAGTAAAGTGTGAAATATATATTGATCACAAAATTTTAAAGTACATATTCACTCAGAAAGAGTTAAACATGAGACAGAGGAGATGGCTGGAATTAATCAAGGATTATGATTGTAAAATTCATTACCATCCAGGAAAATCAAATAATGTGGCTGATGCTTTGAGTCTAAAAAGTAATGCTTCATTAGGAATGTTGCGTTTGGAACATGATCCTTTGGTTAAGGATTTGATGAACTTTGGCATAGAAGTTGTTGGTGGAGGATGTTCTTCTGTTTTGTTTCAGGTATCAGTGAAATCTTCTCTATCAGATAGAATCAAGCAAGCACAGAAGCAAGACAGTGAGTTGCAGAAAAAGGTATAGTAGGTTCAGAAAGGTAAGTTGCCTGAATTCAATATTGATAATGATTGTGTTTTGGGATTCGAGAAGAGATTGTGTGTGCCTTGTGATTCACAGTTGAAGAGAGAGTTGTTATGTGATGCTCAAAGTTCTCCATTGTCAGTTCATCCTGGCAGTACTAAGATGTACATAGATCTTCGGGAGTATTACTAGTGGGATGGAATGAAAAGAGATATTGCTGATTTTACTGTGAAGTGTTTGACTTGTCAACAAGTTAAAGTAGAGCGGCAGTTACCGAAAGGGATGATTCATCCTTTACCAGTGCCAGAGTGGAAATGGTAGAATATATCCATGGACTTCATTGTGGGATTACCGAAGACATCTCGAGGTAATAATGCAATCTGGGTTATTGTTGATCGCTTGACTAAATCTGCTCATTTCCTTTCTATACGAGATACTTTATCTCTAGATCAACTTTCCCGTTTGTATCTTAAAGGGATATTCAGGTTACATGGAGTTCCTCTCTCCATTGTATCTGACCGTGATCCCAGGTTCACTTCTAACTTTTGGAAAGGCCTTTAGAAGTTTTTGGGTACTGAATTAAATTTTAGTACATCTTTTCATCCTCAATCAAATGGGCAGTCAGAACGAACTATTCAGACCATGAAGGATATTCTACGAGCTTGTTCAATGGATTATCAGGTATATTGGGACCATCATCTATCATTGATTGAATTTTCTTATAATAACAGTTTTCATTCAAGTATACAGATGGCACCATTTCAAGCATTATATGGGAAGCGGTGTCGAACTCCAGCTTTCTGGGATGAAGTGGGTGAAAGGAAGTTGATTGGACCAGAATTGGTAGAAGACATGGTACAAAAAGTTCAGTTGATTCAGAAACACATGAGAACATCTCAGAGTAGGCAGAAGAGTTATGCGGACAACAGGAGGAAGGATCTCTCTTTTGAGGTAGGTGATCATGTTTTTCTCAAAGTATCACCATGGAAAAGTGTGATGCGATTTGGTTAGAAAGGAAAGCTGAGTCCAAGGATCATTGGACCATATGAAATTCTGGAGAGAGTTGGATCAGTTGCTTACCGAGTGGCTTTTAACTCCGAGTTTATCTCATGTACACAATGTTTTTCATGTTTCGATGCTGAGAAAATATATGCCAGATCCATCTCATGTTATGAGTCCAGAGGTAGTTCGGCTGGAAGAGAACCTATCTAATTAGAAACAACCGGTCCAGATTCTTGACCACAGGGACCAAGTGTTACGGAATAAGGTGATTAATCAGGTAAAGGTTTTGTGGAAAAACCATATGATGGAAGAGGCAACATGGGAATATGAAAATGCAATGAGGGATAAGTACCCCCATTTATTTGATAAGTAAATAAATTGCGGGGATGCAATTTTCTAAAGGGGGAAAGGATGTAACATCCCAAGTAAGTAATGAATAATAGATATTTTTATCTATTTCTATTAATGAATTAGATAGTGTTTTAGAGGCTTAAAATGAAAATAAATCCAATTTTAAGCATGGAATACACTAATATTTTTAAAAGATCGTTTTACTGCCTTTTGATAGAAAACCATTTTTAATTATATCTTTTGACAATTTTATAATCTATGTTTGTCAAAATAAACTTATTCTTTATGATTGGGACATCAAAATTTACTTTGTGTGAATTTTTGGTATTTTTCCGATAAAGTTCATTTTTTAATGAATAGTAAAAAATGATGTAATTTAATTCAAAACCTCTTTTTAATGTAATTTATTTATGTGATTATATTATCTTTTTAATTGGTTTTGATGTGAAATTAGAATATATTTTTACCATTTAATCCAATGGTGGTCATTGGAATCAATTTCACTTTGAAATTGGACTTAAACTGGTATCAATCTTTTGATACTTATTGTTTCATAAAAACACGCTATTTATCATTACAGCAGGAATTAATTATTAAATTAATTAATGTAACTTATATGATTTGAATTTTTTAAAATAGACATCATTTTTGAATTCAGAATATCAAATATATCTTAGGGTGAAGTTTTGGTATTTTTCTAAAAAACATCGATTTTTGATGAATAGTGAAACCACTAAGTGGTAGTTAAAGAAGTTGATTTTTCAGTTAAATGAAATTTTACCACCTCTGGGTTTTGAATTTCAAAAATCTGACATACATGGTTGTCATTAAGAAGTAAAATTTGGTTCAATGGGATTAAAATAATTTTTTGGTGAATAGTAACTTTTATGTTTTTAATCGCGATTAGTGGTAATTAGTGTAGTTTAAGGTAAAAATAATATTTTAATAATTTGAAATTACCTAGAAACATGTCCTACCCTTATTGGATGTGTCATGGACGACCACGAAAATCCATGGGTCAACTTGGGGTCCCCATGGAGCCACTTTGGTTGGGAAATGACATAAATTACTATTTATTTAATGTTAAAATAAAAATGACACAAACATAAGTTATTTTACTAAAACAATTTTCACATGGGGTTATACAAGTCATATTTTTGACTATAAATATTCATTAGAAAGCTAAATATATTTCCTACATCATGATATTTTTTTTATAATTTTTAGTCATTAAATATATTAAATTAATTATGACATTATGATGATGCAGCGATTACCTCATTAATAAATGATTTAAATAAAATGAAAAGATATTGTAAAATCTATGACCTAAAAATGTCCAAAACCTATTGGTTGGGTATATTTCAAACCCTTGTCACCTTATCCTCGAATTATATCAATGTGGGTCCTTTTAAATCTGAAACTCATTTTTAAATAAAGTAACTTTTCTTTACTTTCCAAGAGTGCCTCTCCTCTCCTCTTATAAAATGCCCGCACCTCTACTTCCTTACCCACACTTCCAAATCCTTTGGCTCGGCCAAGCCCTGCCCATTTTGTCTCTCCAAATACCTCTCTTACTCCTTGAAGCCTCAATTTGGGGAGAAGTCTTCCCAAGGATGACTTTGAGCTCAAACCAAAGGGATTTACCCGATTTTAAGGTAATGTCTTCACTTGAGTCCTTTTGTTTTATTTTACTTCTCCAACCCCCTAAAATATTTTTATTCATTTCATTTGTAACAACTCCACTATCTTCAATATACTAGGATGTTTTTATAATATGGATTTGAGCTACACTTACAGACACCTACAACTATAAGGCCCCATCCTTAAACATTACTTAATCTTGAGTTATTACAAGATTACACATTGAGGATCTTTTCGGGTTTAGAGTTTTAAAGAATTAGATCATAAAACATGCATTATATTCCACATATAAACAAAGTGGTTACATAAATATAATATTCATTTTTCCCATCAATGGAAACATATTTAAAATAAAACATGGATTCATTCTTGACACTTCCTTGACACCATCATCATATCATATACCTTTCCCTTGACCTGTGAAAAACATTTCAAAAACATGGGATGAGCATAAAAAGCTTAGTAAGGGATATAAAAATATGGAAAGGAAACATGGGTACATATGTACATAATAATGAAATCATACTTTACCCATAAAACATAATCACTTTAACAAGCTCATAAAATCATGAATAAATCATAGAAATCATAAGACATAAAGGTAACTTGAGGCATTCATAACATTCTTACGTAGGGAGTAACCCTCTTGGTTACGTTTGGAATACCCATTACAGTATATTACCTAAATATCATTGGAGAAACCTTAATGTTTCACTCTTTCGCGTTACCCAATGCATTAGAGAGCTATATCGGGCTAACCCACCCTTAGTTTATCACAGAACCACCTGTCTTCATAATAATGCCCAAGAACCACAACATAATCTTATCACATAAAACATGCATAAAGGAAACATAACATATCCACCTTTCAATAACAAGATATCAATACAATACATTGATATAAAAACATCATGAAAACTATTTTCAGTACCAAAATAAATGAAAATTAAAACATGGTATTTATTTTTCTTTAAAAATAAGGTATGGCTTGTAGAGGAAGCCAAAACTCAAATAATGGTCACGGCGGCGGATAAGTCATTGTCGCCGCATACATACGACAAAAACATTCCCTTTTGTCATTTAGTAAACACCTTGTATAAAAAAGATTCCTTTTGAATAAACGTAAAAGTCAAAGGGGTTTATACACCGTATAAAAGAAGTTTGTGTATAAAACAAAATATTTCTCAATGAAAGGAGATTGAGACGAAGTCCCATACCTCGGGTCCGACTTGACTCGGTCATTCTTTAATCTCATGAATAATAAACTTGAGTTAATTTCTACTTGTTTAAGAACCTTTTTCAAGTTCATTATTCCTTTTATATCACTTATTTCCATGTCATGAACACTATGTAATTATTTAAGTTAATAACGGTCGTTTTAACGATCATTGGTACTTGAGTCAAAAATAAACCCTTTATAATTACAAGTTTTTCATGTATCCATTATATCCAGAATGGTATTCATTATGTAGATATCATATATATCATATATATCCAGTACATGCATGCATTTATAATATTATATTACATTTAGAGTTAAGAAATGAAATGCACCGTTCATGGAGACGGTAAGCCGTACGTACGCATGAACGCTGCTTCCATTTCTATTTCGTATTTTATGAAATGGAAACATAATGATATAAAGGTATATTATAATTACAGTGTAATATCATATATAATATCATAACTCCACCCTTTATACGTCCCACATATGGTATTAACGAATCAAATCACTTTGAGGGGGCGGTAGTCCGCACATCCTTAAATGAAGATATCACATTTACCTAAAATGGAAACCATAAAGGTATGCCCAAAATGAAAAATACAGAAGCTTAAGGAAAACATAAAATTATTATATATCATATATAAATATTGTTTCATCTTAATGGCCACCTTTTAAGGTGTTAAAAGAGTGTTGAACAATCATCGTTTCGGGAGGCCGAAATTCGCCATCCACGGAAACAGTATGTTCTTTAACAATTAGATGTAGGTGTGTGTAATTGTGGCTCGAATCCATATTATAACAACATCCTAGTATATTGAAGATACTGTAGTTGTTACAAAATAAATTAATAAAAATAGTTTAGGGGGTTGGAGAAGTAAAATAAAACAAAAGGACTCAAGTGAAGACATTACCTTAAAATCGGGTAACTCCCTTTGGTTTGAGCTCAAAGGCTTCCTTGGGAAGACTTCTTCCCAAAGTGAGGCTTCAAGGAGTAAAAGAGGGATCTGGAGAGACAAAATGTGCAGGTGTTGGCCGAGCCAAAGGTTTTGGAAGTGTGGGTAAGGAGGTAGAGGTGGGGTCCTTTTATAAGAGGAGAGGAGGAGCACTCTTGGAATGTAAAGAAACGTGACTTTATTTTAAAATGCGTTTCGGATTTAAAAGGTCCCACATTGATATAATTAGAGGATAAGGTGATAAGGGTTCTAAATATACCCACCCAATAGGTTTTGGACATGTGTAGGCCATATATTTTACATTATCTTTTCATTTTATTTAAATCCTTTATTAATGAGGTAATCGCTGCATCACCATGATGTCATAAATAATTTAATATATTTAATGTCTAAAAATTTAAAAAAAAATTATCATGATGTATTAAATCTTTTTATATTTATAATGAATATTTATAGTCAAAAATATGACTTATATAACCCCATGTAAATTTTTTTTAGTAAAATAACTTATGTTTGTGTCATTTTTACTTTAACATTAACTAAAAAGTTATTTATGTCATTTCCCAACCAAAGTGGCTCCATGGGGACGCCAAGTTGACCCATGGATTTTAATGGTCGGTTATGACACATCCAATAAGGTTAAGACATTTTTCTAGGTCATTTCATAATATTAAAACATTATTTTTACCTTAAACTACACTAATTACCACTAATCGCGATTAAAAACATAAAAGTTACTATTCACCAAAAAATTATTTTAATCCCATTGAACCACATTTTACTTTTTAATGACAACCTTGTATGTCGGATTTTTGAAATTCAGAACACAGAGGTGGTAAAATTTCATTTAATCGAAAAATCATCTTCTTTAACTACCACTTAGTGGTTTCACTATTCATCAAAAATTGAAGTTTTTCAGAAAAATATCAAAACTTCACCCTAAGATATATTTGATATTATGAATTAAAAAATGATTTATATTTAAAAAAATTCAAATCATATAAGTTGCATTAATTAATTTAATAATTAATTCCCGCTGTCATGACAAATAGCGTGTTTTTATGAAACAATAAGTATCAAAAGATTGATACCAGTTGAAGTCCAATTTCAAAGTGAAATTGATTCCAGTGACCAAAATAGGATTAAATGGTAAAAATATATTCTAATTTCACTTCAAAACCAATTAAAAATATAATCTAATCATATAAATAAATTACATTAAAAAGGTGTTTTGAATTAAAATACAACATTTTTCACTATTCATTATAAATGAAATTTTTCGGAAAAATACCAAAAATTCACACAAAGTAAATTTTGATGTCACAATCATAAAGAATAAGTTTATTTTGACAAACATAGCTTATAAAATTTTCAAAATATAGATTTAAAAATGGTTTTTCATCAAAAGGCAGTAAAATAATCTTTTTAAAATATTAGTGTATTCCATGCTTAAGATTGGATTTATTTTCATTTTAAGCCTCTGAAACACTATCTAATTCATTAATAGACATAGATAAAAATATCTATTATTCATTACTTACATGGGATGTTACATCCTTCCCCCCTTTAGAAAATTGCATCCCCGTAATTTATTTACTTATCGAATAAATTGAGGTACTTATCCCTCATTGCATTTTCAGATTCCCATGTTGCCTCTTCCATCATGTGGTTTTTCCACAAAACCATTACCTAATTAACCACCTTATTCCGTAACACTTGCTCCCTGTGGTCAAGAATCTGGACAGGTTGTTCCTCATAAGATAGGTTCTCTTCCATCCGAACTACCTCTAGACTCAAAACATGAGATGGATCTGGCATGTACTTTCTCAGCATAGAAACATGAAAAACATTGTGTACCTGAGATAAACTCGGAGTTAAAGCCACCCAGTATGCAACTGATCTGAATCAATCCAGAATTTCATATGGTCCAATGAACCTTGGACTCAGCTTTCCTTTCTTACCAAATCGAACCACACTTTTCCATGGTTAGACTTTGAGAAAAACATGATCACCTACCTCAATAGATAGATCCTTCCTCATGTTGTCCCCTTAACTATTCTGCCTGCTCTGAGCTGTTCTCATGTGTTTCTATATCTGCTGAACTTTTTCTGCCATATCTTCTACCAATTCTGGTCCCATAAACTTCCTTTCACCCACTTCATCCTAGAAAGCTGAAGTTTGACACCGCTTCCCATATAATTCCTCAAATGGTGACATCTGTATACTGGAATGAAAACTGTTATTATATGAAAATTCAAACAAAGAAAGATGTTGGTCCCAACTTCCCTGATAGTCCATCGAACAAGCTCGTAGCATATCCTCCAAGGTCTGAATTCTTCGTTATGACTGCCCATCTGATTAAGGATGAAACGTTGTACTAAAATTTAATTCAGTACCCAAAGACTTCTGAAGGCCTTTCCAAAAGTTAGAAGTGAACCTGGGATCACGGTCAGATACAATGGGGAGAGGAACTCCATGTAACCTGACTATCTCTATCAGATACAAACGGGAAAGTTCATCTAGGGAAAAATTATCTCGTATAGCAAGGAAATGAGCAGATTTAGTCGAGAGATCAATAATAACCTAGATTGCATTATTACCTCGAGATGTCGTTAGAAATCCCACAAAAAAGTCCATGGATATATTCTCCCATTTCCACTCTGGCACTGGTAAAGGCTGAAGCACCTCATTCGGTAACTACCGCTCTTCTTTAACCTGTTGACATGTCGAACACTTCAAAGTAAAATCAGCAATATCTCTTTTCATTCTTGACACATCCTTGACACTATCATCATATCATGTACCTTTCCCTTGACCAGTGAAAAACATTTCAAAAAAAACTTGGGATGAGAATAAAAATCTCAGTATGTGTTATAAAAATATGGAAAGGAAACATGAGTTCATATATACATAAGAATGAAATCATACTTTACCCATAAAACATAAGCACTTAAACATACCTCATCAAATAATGGATAAATCATAGAAATCATAAGACATAAGGGTAACTTGAGGCATTCATAACATTCTTACGTAGGGAGTAACCCTCTTGGTTATGTTTGGAATACCCATCACAGTATATTCCCTAAATCTCTTCGGAGAAACCTTAACTTTTCACTCCTTTGCGTTACCCAATGCATTGGAGAGCTATATCAGGCTCACCCACCCTTATTTTATCACAGAACCACCCGTCTTCGTAATAATTCCCAAGAACCTCAACATAATCGTATCACATAAAACATGCATAAAGGAAACATAACATTTCCACCTTTCAATCACAAGATATCAATACAACACATTGATATAAAAACATTATGAAAACCATTTTCAATACCAAAATAAAATAAAAGTAATACATGGTATTTATTTTTATTTTAAAAAAAGGTATGGCTTGTAGAGGAAGCCAAAACTCAAATAATGGTCATGGCGGCGGAGAAGTCGTTGTCACCGCATACGTATGACAAAAACATTCCCTTTTGTAGTTTAGTAAATGCTTCGTATAAAAAAATATTCCTTTTGAATAAACTTAAAAGTCAAAGGGTTTTATACACCGTATAAAAGAATGTTGTGTATAAAAGAAAATATGCCTCAATGAAAGGAGATTGAGACGAAATCTCATACCTCGGGTCCGACTTGACTCGGTCGTTCTTTAATCTCCTGAATAATAAACTTGAATTAATTTCTACTTGTTTAAGAACCTTTTTCAAGTTCATTATTCCTTTTATATCACTTATTTCAATGTCATGAACACTATGTAATTATTTAAGTTAATAACGGTCGTTTTAACGATCATTGGTACTTGAGTAAAAAACAAACCCTTTATAATTACAAGTTGTTCATGTATCCATTATATCCAGAATTATATTCATGATGTAGATATCATATATATCATATATAAATAGTACATGCATGCATTTATAATATTAGATTACATTTAGAGGTAAGAAATGAAATGCACCGTTGGTGAAGACGGTAAGCCGTACGTACGCATGAACGCTGTTTCCATTTCTATTTTGTATTTTATGAAATGGAATAATAATTATATAAAGGTATATTATAATTCCAATGTAATATAATATATAATATCATAACTCCATCCGTTATACGTCCCAAATATGGTATTAACGAATCAAATCACTTTGAGGGGGCGGTAGTCCGCACTCCCTTAAATGAAGATATCGCGTTTACCCATAATGGAATCCATAACGGTATTCCCAAAATGAAAAATACATAAGCTTAAGGAAAACATAAACATATTATATATCATATATAAATGTAGTGTCATCTTAATGGCCACCTTTGAAGGTGTTAAAAGAATGTTGAACAATCATCGTTTCGAGAGGCCGAAATTCACCATCCATGGAAACAATATGTTCTTTAACCATTAGATGTAGGTGTGTGTATGTGTAGCTCGAATACTTCTTATAAAAACATCCTTGTATATTGAATAAACTTGAGTTGTTACAAAAGAAATGAATAAATAGAGTTTAGGGGGTTGGAGAAGTAAAATAAAACAAAAGGACTCATGTGAAGACATTACCTTAAAATCGGGTAACTCCCTTTGGTTTGAGCTCAAAGCCTTACTTGGGAAGTCTTCTGCCAAAAGTGAGGCTTCAAGGAGTAAGAGAGGGATTTGGAGAGACAAAATGGGCAGGGGTTGGCCGAGCCAAAAGCTTTGGATGTGTGGGTAAGGAGGTAGAGGTGGGGGCCTTTTATAAGAGGAGAGGAGGGGCACTCTTGGAAAGTAATGAAAAATTACTTTATTTTAAAATGAGTATCGGATTTAAAAGGTCCCACGTTGATATAATTCAAGGATAAGGTGATAAGGGTTCTAAATATACCCACCCAATAGGTTTTGGACATGTGTAGGTCATAGAATTTACATTATCTTTTCATTTTATTTAAATCCGTTATTAATGAGGTAATCGCTGCATCATCATGATATCATAAATAATTTAATATATTTAATGTCTAAAAATTATAAAAAAACTGTCATGATGTAGGAAATCGTTTTATCTTTCTAATGAATATTTATAGTCAAAAATTTGACTTGTATAACCCCATGTAAAAATTGTTTTAGTAAAACATCTCGTGTTTGTGTCATTTTTACATTTACATTAAATAAAAAGTTATTTGTGTCATTTCCCAACCAAAGTGGATCCATGGGGTCCCGAAGTTGACCCATGGATTGTCTTGGTCGGCCATGACACATCCAATAAGGGTAGGTCATGTTTCTAGGTCATTTCATATTATTAAAACATTATTTTTACCTTAAACTACACTAATTACCACTAACCGCGATTAAAAACATAAAAGTTACTATTCACCAAAAAATTATTTTAATCCCATTGAACCACATTTTACTTCTTATTGACAATGATGTATGTCGGATTTTTGAAATTCAAAACACAGAGGTGGTAAAATTTCATTTAACCGAAAAATCTGCCTCTTTAACTACCACTTAGTGGTTTCACTATTCATCAAAAATTGAAGTTTTCAGAAAAATACCAAAATTTCACCCTAAGAAATATTTGATATTCTGAATTCAAAAATGATGTCTATTTTAAAAAAATCAAATCATATATGTTACATTAATTAATTTAATAATTAAATCCCGCTGTCATGACAAATAGCTTGTTTTTGTGAAACAATAAGTATCAACAGATTGATACCAGTTTAAGTCCAATTTCAATGTGAAATTGAATCCAATGACCACCATTGGATTAAATTGTAAACATATATTCTAATTTCACTTCAAAAACAATTAAAAATATAATCTAATCATATAAATAAATTACATTAAAAAGAGGTTTTGAATTAAAATACAACATTTTTCACAATTCATTAAAAAATGAACTTTATCGGAAAAATACCAAAAATTCAGACAACGTAAATTTTGATGTCCCAATCAAAAATAATAAGTTTATTTTGACAAATATAGCTTATAAAATTTTGAAAAGATAGATTTAAAAATGGTTTTCCATCAAAAGGCAGTAAACCAATCTTTTAAAAATATTACTGTATTCCATGCTTAAGATTGGATTTATTTTAATTTTAAGCCTCTAAAACACTATCTAATTTATTAATAGACATAGATAAAAATATCTATTATTCATTACTTACGTGGGATGTTACAACCTTCCCCCCTTTAGAAAATTGCGTCCCCGTAATTTATTTACTTATCGAATAAATGGGGGTACTTATCCCTCATTGCATTTTCAGATTCTCATGTTGCCTCTTCCATCATGTGGTTTTTCCACAAAACCTTTACCTGATTAATCACCTTATTGACGTATTCAAAAATACATTATCTCAAGAATGATATTCATGACGTATATGCCATATATTTAATATATATCCAGTATATACATGCATTTATAATATTACATAATCATTTAGAGGTAAGAAATGAAATGCACCGTTCATGGAGACGGTAAGCCGTACGTACGCATGAACGCTACTTCCATTTCTATTTCATAATTAATGGAATTAAAACATAATGATACATAATAGTATTTTAATTCCATTATGGTATCATATATAATATTATTAAATATATCCTTTATACGTACTACATATGGTATTAACGAATCAAATCACTTTGAGGTGGCAGTAGTCCGCACTTCCTAAAATATAGATATCACGTATAACCATAATGGAATCCATAAAGGTATGACATAAATGAAAAATAAATAAGCTTAAAGAAAACATAAACATATTTTATATTTTATATAAATATAGTGTCATCTTAATGGCCACCATTGAAGGTGTTAAAAGAATGTTGAACAATCATCGTTTCAGGAGGCAGAAATTCGCCTTCCACAGAAACAGTATGTTTATTAACCATTAGATGTAGGTCTGTGTAAGTGTAGATCGAATACTTCTTATAAAAAAATCCTAGTATATTGAAGATAATGGAGTTGTTACAAAAGAAATGAATAAAAAGAGTTTAGGGGGTTGGAGAAGTAAAATAAAACAAAAGGACTCAAGTGAAGACATTACCTTAAAATCAGGTAACTCCCTTTGGTTTGAGCTCAAAGGCTTCCTTGGGAAGACTTCTGCCCAAAGTGAGGCTTCAAGGAGTAATAGAGGGATGTGGAGAGACAAAATGTGCAGGGTTTGGCCGAGCCAAAGGCTTTGGATGTGTGGGTAAGGAGGTAGAAGTGGGGGCCTTTTATAAGAGGAGAGGAGGGGCACTCTTGGAAGGTAAAGGAATGTTACATTATTTTAAAATGAGTTTCGGATTAAAAAGGTCCCACAATGATATAATTCTAGGGTAAGGTGATAAGGGTTCTAAATACACCCATCCAATATGATTTGGACATGTTTAGGTCATAGATTTTACATTATCATTTCATTTTATTTAAATCCTTTATTAATGAGGTAATCGCTGCATCATCATGATGTCATATATAATTTAATTTATTTAAAGTCTAAAAATTATAAAAAAATACTATGATGAGGGAAATCGTTTTATCTTTCCAATAAATATTTATAGTAAAAACTCTGATTTGTATAACCCCATGTAAAAAATGTTTTTGTAAACTAACTTATGTTTGTGTCATTTTTACTTTAACATTAAATAAAAAGTTATTTACGTCATTTCCCAACCAAAGTGGCTCCATGGGGTCCCCATGTTGACCCATGGATTTTATTAGTCGTCCATGACACATTCAATAAGGGTAGGACATGTGTCTAGGTCATTTCATATTATTAAAACATTATTTTTACCTTAAACTACACTAATTACCATTAATCACGATTAAAAACATAAAAGTTACTATTCACCAAAAAAGTATTTTAATCCCATTGAACCACATTTTACTTCTTAATGAGAACCATGTATGTCGGATTTTTGAAATTCAAAACACAGAGGTGGTAAAATTTCATTTAACCGAAAAATTTGCTTCTTTAACTACCACTTAGTGGTTTCACTATTCATCAAAAATTGATGTTTTTCAGAAAAATACCGAAACTTCACCCTAAGATATATTTGATATTCTGAATTCAAATGTAACACCCCGACCCCAGTTACCCAGAGTCGGTGCATTATTACATAACATTGGCATGATCACAAGAAAGATCAAATCTCGAAAGACCGATTGGTTTAGTAGCCTTGGAAACACTAGATATATTCATAAGATTTACATTACATTATAAAATGAAAAACTACTACAACAACATAATGTCTCAATAGACCACACTATTATCCCCTCATAAAATCCCTGCAGGTCATTCATAATTTACTTCTTCACTTCCTGGGAAAAATAAAACATAGAAAAGGGGTGAGCTCAAATGCCCAGTAAGGATAACAATATAGCAGAAACTTTCATAAATGAGAATAAACATTTAAGGCAATGTATAACTAAAACAAAAGCCTTTTAAACTTGAACATCAACATAATATGGCAAAAGTAAAATTAAATAATGCCATTTACTCATTCACATGGATATTCTACTAATCGAATAGTCACATGCAAAAATCACTAACCACTTTCATAATGTTGGAATGCATAATGCCAGACTATCATAACCACATAGCCAAGGCCTCGTGCCAAGACTACAAATAAGATTTTGTCAAGGCCTTGTGCCAAGACACTAGTTTGTCTCATGAGACCTACCGATGCATCGAGGAGCTATAGCGGGCTCCACCCGTCACTTATTAAGTCCAATGCATTCCCATATGAAAAGGTTTAAACATAACATAAACATTCGTATTAAAACTAGCATACGAAATGTCAATAATTTCACCATAAACTATGAATGGGATAAATATAGCACAACCTTAGTCAAACATATCACAAAACCTTTAATTCAATATATAAGTTTTGTATCATAATAAATCAACTCCAAATAATCTTAAAATCCATCAAAGGATGTTGACATAGATGAAATCAAAATCCTTTTTAAAGAAGTATCTCCTTTTATTTTGAAATCATTTAAGATCCATATAAAATAAAACATTTTCTTTGAAAATATTCTTATAAGATTGTATGGAAAGCTTCGACGATTTTATAACGGCGGAAAATAACCGCACCCGCCGTATAAGTTAAAAAAACATTCTTACCAAAATTCTGTCGAAAAGGTTAAAAAGGACCTTGTTTTGAAAACGACGGAAAGATTCCTTTATAAAACCCTTATAAAAAGTCAAACAAGGGTATAAATGACTTAAACCCATATTCTTGTAAATAGTAAAAATGTTTTTAAATACATTTTTAAGAAACATGGATGTGGATGATAAAGAGATCCCAGTAGATTATTACGTATAAACAACCTCGGATAATGAAGAGATTGTGAAATAACCCTTAACTTGAACTTTTCCTTGGTTGGGGTAGGTTAACCTCCTGTATAATGGTGAAATAATTGTTATTAAATTGTACAAGAATAATATACATTAATATGATATCATATATGATCTTTTAACATGGCTTTATTAATAATATCTTAGTATTATCGTCGTTTCGGGTGATAATCGATTCGTTCTTCTTAAATGTTTGGTTACGTAAGACATGTTTGTAATGGATAGATTATATTTTATTCATAATCAGAATGATATTAACATTATTTTTAACCCTAAAATTAGAATAATACTTGAATGGATATGATGGAGAACGAATCTTATCGCGTTCGTGGAGACGGTAGTCCGTACGTACGCACGAACGCTACTTCCATCTAATTTTTATTTTAAAAGATTCAAATCCAAATGATACATAGGTATATTACTATTCCAGTATAATATAATATTTTATATATGTTACTTAAGTTCATTAACACCATCCTTTATACGTTCCATGTGTGGTATGAACGAGTCATATCATTTTAAGGGGGCGGTAGTCCGCACTTCCTCAAATGAAATTATCGTATGTATATACAACATGAAACGAATAATGGAATGAAATAAAATGGAATTACAGAAGCTTATATATAAAATATATATCATTAATATCATATTTATTTACAGTGCCATCATAATGGCCACCATGAGAGGTGGTAAGATGTATTTGAACAATCATCGTTTCGTGAGGCGTTAGTTTGCCATCCACAGAAACATTATGTTCATCATCCATTAGATTGAGTTGTGTGTATGTGTAGTTTGAATCCTTCTTATAACAACATCCTAGTATATTGAGGATACTGGTGTTGTTACAAAAGAAAGGAAATAAAAAGATTTTGGGGGTTGGAGAAGCAAAATAAATGAAAATACTTTAAGAGAAATTGTTACCTTTAATTTAGGTAACTCAATTTGGTTGGAACCAAAGGAATTCTTGAAATGCTTTCTGCCTAAGGGGAAGTTTCAAGGAGGAGGAGAGGGACGTGGGGAGCTTATTTGGGCAGAGTTTGGACGAGCCAAGTGGCTTGAGAGGTGTGAGGAAAAGAGAAGGAGGAGTGCCCTTTTATAAGAGGGGTGAGGGGCACCTTTGGAAAAGCTAGAAATATTAATTTATAATAAATTCATATTCGGTTTCCAAAGGTTCCAAAGTTGACTATTCAAAGACTGAGGTAGGGATAGGTCGAAAACAACTCATCCAATAGAATTTAGACAGGTTTGGGTACTTATATTAATCTTATCTTTAAGTATTAACTCTAAGTTAATTAGTTTCACTTTTACAATATCTCTTTGTATTTTTATATAATATGGTTAATAAACTTACTATATACATCCAAGAGACCCCCAAGTGGTCCATTAATGATTAACCTATCATAATATAAGTCTTTTTTCCGAACCGTAGATTTTTAGAAATTTAATATCAATTAATAATATAATATTTGTTTTAAGAACTCTTTTATGTCAATTTTGACACTATTCAATAGTTGATTTTTGTGAAACTCATAACAGATTGATTACTTCTAACAAAGTCAATTAAATCAATCCTAATATATCATATTATCCTGGAAAATTAGTTTAATTCATTAAAAGTTTCATATTATATTTATTTGGGTATTTATAATATCAATTATTTTAATTTTTCACTATTATAGTAATTACTGCATCATCATTGTGTCATAAATAAAGTAACTTATTTAATGTCTAAAAATTATAAATAAAATATCATTATGTAGGAAATCTTTTTAGCTTTCTAATGAATATTTATAATCTAAAATCCAACATATATAACCCTATGTAACAATTGTTTTTCTAAAAGATATATGCTTGTGTCATTTTTGTATTCATTTTAACTAAATTAAAATAAAGTGTCATTATCACTTACAAGTGGATCCATGGGGTCCCAAAATAGACCCAAAGATTCCCATGGTCGACCATGTATCAACAAATAGGGTTAAGACACGTTTTAGGGTAATTTAGTATTATTATAATATTATTTTTAACCCTTATTTACCGGATTTACCCTTAACCATGGTAAATAAAATATTTACCGCAGTAATTATTCAAAGTGTCTAAAAATAAAAGTTACCTATTTACACAATTTGAACATCATGATTCCAAATATGGAATCCATTTTTCTAAATTCAAAACACAGAAGTGGCAGAAATTAATTTAAAATTAATTCCCGCTGTCAAAACAAAAAGCGTGTTTTTAAGAGATAATAACTATCAAAAGATTGACATTCGTTTATGTTCGGTTTAATTGTAAAATTATGTCCAATGACCAACATTATATTAAATGGTAAAAATATATTCTAAATATACTTTAAAACCACTCAAATTCATAATTTATCACTATTAATTATTTTGATTAAAAAAGTTGTTTTTAATTAAAATTTAGTAATTTTCACTATTCATCAAAATATAATAGTTATCCGAAAAGTACCAAAATTTCACCCTAGGATAATTTCGATATTCCGAATCCAAAAATGAAGTCCATTTTGAAATATAAAATATATATGATTTCAAAAAGTAGGTATAACTATTCACAACGGCTAGTTTAATTAGTTGTTGTGTGTGTTAGAACTCGAGGTTGCGTACAACAGACGCTATCGCATTATTCAAAGGGAAGCGTACCGTAGAAGCTTGGGGTGTTACATTCTCCCCTCCTTCAAATAATTGCGTCCTCGCAATTTCTAGGGTATTACTGCATAAAAAGACTCGGGTGGTTCTTCATCATAAGTTCCTCGGGTTCCCACGATGCCTCTTCCATCTTATGGTTTCTCCACAAAACTTTTACCAGACGCGTCGTCCGGTTTCTCAGCACTTGTTCTCTCGTATCAAGAATCTTGATGGGCTCTTCACAATAAGACAGATCGGGTTCCAGTTCTAATTCCTCATAGGTGAGTACATGCGTCGGATCAAGCATGTATTTCCTCAATAGAGATACGTGGAACACATCGTGAACTTTGGAGAGACTTGGCGGCATTGCCAATCGGTAAGCTACAACCCCAATTCGTTCTAGAATTTCGAAAGGTCCGATGTATCTGGGACTCAATTTACCTTTCTTACCAAAACGTATGACTCCCTTCCACGGAGATACCTTCAGGAAAACATGATCACCGACTTGAAATTCCAAATCATTCCTTCGATTATCGGCATAGCTCTTCTGCCTACTTTGGGCTGATTTAATGTGATTTTGGATTACCTTCACCTTTTCCACCGTTTCCTCCACCAGTTCTGGGCCTACAAGTTTTCTTTCACCAACGTCATCCCAACAGGTTGGTGTACGACATCTCTTTCTGTATAACGCTTCATATGGTGCCGTCTGGATACTCGAATGGAAGCTATTGTTATAAGAAAATTCTACCAGAGGTAAATATTGATCCCACATACCCTGAAAATCAAGTGAGAAAGATCTCAACATGTCTTCTAAGGTCTGAATAGTCCGTTCTGATTGTCCGTCTGTCTGAGGGTGGTAAGCAGTGCTCAAATGAAGTTCAGTATCCAGGGATTTCTGAAGACTTTTCCAAAATCTTGAAGTAAAACGGGGATCACAATCAGAAACAATTGATAAGGGTACTCCATGAAGTCTCACAACTTCATTAATATATAGTCTTGCTAGACGTTCCAGGGGTAGATCTTCTCTTATAGCAAGAAAATGTGCTGTCTTGGTAAGACGATCAACAATAACCCATATTGCATCGTTCCTTCTAGGAGTCTTTGGTAGCCCCATGACAAATTCCATCGTAACATTGTCCCATTTCCACTCCGGTATGGGAAGAGGTTTCATGACTCCTCCAGGCCGCTGCCTTCCAGCTTTCACTTGTTGACAAACCATACATCTTCACACAAAATCAGCAATCTCCCTCTTCATGTTGTCCCACCAAAAATGTTCCTTCAAATCTCTATACATTTTGGTGCTCCCAGGGTGTATAGAGAAATTGGAACTATGAGCATCATCCAACAATTCCCTTTTTAGATCAGGTATATTGGGAACACAAAGTCTCTTCCCGAATTTCAAAATTCCATCTTCATACACAAAGTCTCTCAATCTCCCATCATTCACAGCTTTAATCTTCTTCTGAAATTCTTCATCATCGGTCTGGGAACTCTTAATACTTTCTAGTAAAGATGGTTTGGCAACCATTTGAAAAAGCATTGATGTTTCACCTTCCCTGGTTATTCCCATGTCCATCTTCTCTAGATCCATGAAAATTGGATCCCTTTCAATTCTCATCATGTTCAGAACTCCATGGTCTTTTCTGCTCAAAGCATCTGCTACTTTGTTTGCCTTCCCTGGGTGGTAGTGTATTGTACAATCATAATCCTTGAGTAATTCAAGCCATCTCCTTTGCCTCATGTTGAGTTCTTTTTGTGAGAAAATATACTTCAAACTCTTGTGATCAGTATAAATCTCACATTTTTCACCATAGAGGTAGTGCCTCCATATCTTCAAAGCAAAGATCACTGCTGCTAACTCGAGATCATGAGTAGGATAGTTTTGTTCATGAATTTTGAACTGTCGTGATGCATAGGCAATAACTCTATCATTCTGCATAAGGACACAGCCAAGTCCTTTCTTCGATGCATCACTATAAATAACGAACCCATCATTCCCCGATGGTAGAGTCAATATAGGAGCATTGACTAATCTTCTTTTCAGTTCTTCAAAACATTCTTCACACTCTTTTTTCCAAACAAATTTAACCCCTTTACGTGTGAGCTTCGTTAATGGGTTAGCCAATCGGGCAAAATTCTGGACGAAACGTCGATAATAACCTACCAAACCAATAAAACTACGTACCTCAGTTATACTCGTAGGTGCTGGCCATTCTTGGATTGCCTTGGTCTTAGAAGGTTCAACAGAGATTCCATCTTTAGAGAAAATATGGCCAAGAAAAGAAATCTCCTAAAGCCAGAATTCACACTTGCTAAACTTCCCATATAATTCATGCCTCCTCAGAGTCTTCAAGATAATGCGCAAGTGATTTTCATGATCTTCTTAGGTTTTGGAGTATACCAAGATATCATCAATAAATACCACCACAAATTCATCGAGATACTCCTTGAAAACTCTATTCATCAGATCCATGAATACAGATGGTGCATTAGTCAATCCAAACGGCATTACAGTAAACTCGTAATGCCCATACCTGGTTCGAAATGCTGTTTTCGGAATGTCTTCCTTCTTCACACACAACTGATGGTATCCAGATCGAATGTCAATCTTTGAAAAGTATTGAGCTCCATGAAGTTGGTCAAATAAATCATCAATACGAGGTAGGGGATACTTGTTTTTTATCGTTATAGCATTGATCTCCCTGTAGTCGATACATAACCTCATAGATCCATCTTTCTTTTTAACAAAAAGAACAGGGGCTCCCCATGGAGAAACACTAGGGCGAATAAATCCCTTATTACTCAATTCCTCTAGTTGTTTCTTTAGTTCGACTTATTCTACAGTGGCCATTCTATAAGGGGTCTTCGATATAGGCCTTGATCCAGGAATCAAATCAATGGAAAACTCAACTTCTCGTTCCGGAGGATGCCCAGGTAAATCTTCCAGAAATACATCTACAAATTCTTTCACAACAGGTACATCCTCTATTTGAACATTCCTTTCCTCACCGACAGTTATTTCATTCTCTTCCTCCCCAATAATTGAATTAAGTTGAGCTACTGGGGGTGGATATAAATAAGAATTAGGTGGTGACGATTCTGCTCTAAAAATAAGGTGTTCCTTATCATTATCATCAAGAATCGTAACCTCATTCTTCTTACAATAAATCTTCGCATCATAGTCCGAAAGCCAGTCCATACCGAGGATTATATCAAACTCAATCATAGGTATGACAATGAGATCAGCAGATAAAGAAAATTTATGTGCTCTAATGGGGACTGATTTACAAAACATTGTTGCAATGATACTTCCCTTAGGAGTTTTAACTGACAACTCCCTTATTAAATCAATTTGGAAATATCTAATTTTCTTAGCAAACTGGGAAGATATGAAACAATGCGATGATCCAGAATCAAATAATGCATTTGCTAAACTTGAGGAAACCATTAAATTACCTTCCACCACGTCTTTCGGAGCTTCTACCTCAGCAGTAGTGATAGCATAAGCCTGGCCTTGATCCCTTGGCCTTTTCTGAGGTAAGTTCTCCTGACGCTTAGGACATGAATTTGCATAATGCCCCATCTCCCTGCAATTATAGCACTGAACGTTGGTAGCTTCCTTCTTCCCCTTGCAATCATGAGCTTGGTGGCCTTTTTCACCACACTTGTAACAGACTCCCATTCCCTTCAAGCAAGTACCGGGATGTTTCTTCCTGCATTTACCACAAGATGGATATTCAACCTTTCCCTTCTTCCCCTTATTTCCATTCCCAGATTGATCAGCAGGTCTCTTCTTCTCTTTCTTTGATTTAAAGTCATAAGACATAGAGAATTCCTTTTCGGTCTTGATAGCACATGAGACAATGTCTTCATACGATGAAAAGGATTGTGAGACTAATGCTCGGCGGAGAAATGGTTTTAACCCATCAAAGAAACGATCAATCTTACTTCTTGGGTTGTGAATATAATCTCCAGCATACCTTGCTAACCTTGTAAAGTTAGCCTCATACTTTGTGACATTCTCATCCTCCTTTTGTCTCAGACTTAGAAATTGCCTTTCCATATCGGCTCGATGGTCGCGAGGAAAGTATTTTTCTAAAAATAAATCTTTGAACTCACTCCATTCCATATTTGATACTTCATCATCTTCCTTCGTATTTTGAATCAATGACCACCATTGATCAGCATCTCCAGTGAGGCGGTAAACTGCCATGGTAACTTTTTCCCTTTCACTACTCCCCAAAGCCTGAAATATTTTCTCTAGGGAAAATATCCATTGCTCAGCTACTAAGGGATTTGTACTCCCATTGAACGTTGGTGGTTGTTGCCTCATGAATAGATCTAACATTGATCCTCCACGCTGCGGATCAGGGTGCTCCATACGGGTAAGGTTATTATTCATAACCTGAGTAAGTTGTCCCAGTATGGTGATTAGCTGATCGGCACCAGTTGCATCACCAGCCCCACTATAATTATCTTGAGCAGGAGGGAAATCCCTACATGGAGTGCGTGCATTGATACGGTTTCCATTTCTTCCACTAGGCGCCATTTCTAAACAATGGCATAAACTAGATTAGTTTATGAATCAAAATACATAATCCCATACTTATAAAACACTTAACATAAATTGAACTATCTATGGATATAATCCATAATCATAAATATGTTTTCTTTGAGGAAGTATATACTCATAAACCCATCATAATGATTTGTAAAGAAAGTGAGAGTTATCCTAAGCATATCCCCCGGGAGTGTCGTAACCAAGAGTGCAGCAAGGCCCGTTGTCGTGCACCAGTTCCCGTTCGAGTCTAGCTCAAAGCGGTGTTTTCGGGTTTTACCCCTAGGTACATCTGTGCCAGAGCCACCTCTACCTGCTCGTATCCAGACAGGGATGTATTGCTCGGAAAACTCACAAAATCCCTACAATACCAAAATTCTAGGAAGTTCTTCTATACTAATCCTCAAAGTTCATCTTAGGTCTACGTGCTCTAATCAGAGTTTATCTAAATCTAGCTTCCAAGGATTGTACTAAACTTCCTCTCATACCAACTGTAACGCCCCGACCCCAGTTACCCAGAGTCGGTGCATTATTACATAACATTGGCATGATCACAAGAAAGATCAAATCTCGAAAGACCGATTGGTTTAGTAGCCTTGGAAACACTAGATATATTCATAAGTTTTACATTATATTATAAAATGAAAAACTACTACAAAAACATTATGTCTCAATAGACCACACTATTATCCCCTCATAAAATCCCTGCAGGTCATTCATAATTTACTTCTTCACTTCCTGGGAAAAATAAAACATAGAAAAGGGGTGAGCTCAAATGCCCAGTAAGGATAACAATATAGCAGAAACTTTCATAAATAAGAATAAACATTTAAGGCAATGTATAACTAAAACAAAAGCCTTTTAAACTTGAACATCAACATAATATGGAAAAAGTAAAATTAAATAATGCCATTTACTCATTCACATGGATATTCTACTAATCGAATAGTCACATGCAAAAATCACTAACCACTTTCATAATGTTGGAAAGCATAATGCCAGACTATCATAACCACATAGCCAAGGCCTCGTGCCAAGACTACAAATAAGATTTTGTCAAGGCCTTGTGCCAAGACACTAGTTTGTCTCATGAGACCTACCGATGCATCGAGGAGCTATAGCGGGCTCCACCCGTCACTTATTAAGTCCAATGCATTCCCATATGAAAAGGTTTAAACATAACATAAACATTCGTATTAAAACTAGCATACGAAATGTCAATAATTTCACCATAAACTATGAATGGTATAAATATAGCACAACCTTAGTCAAACATATCACAAAAACTTTAATTCAATATAGAAGTTTTGTATCATAATAAATCAACTCCAAATAATCTTAAAATCTATCAAAGGATGTTGACCTAGATGAAATCAAAATCCTTTTTAAAGAAGTATCTCCTTTTATTTTGAAATCATTTAAGATCCATATAAAATAAAACATTTTCTTTGAAAATATTCTTATAAGCTTGTAAGGAAAGCTTCGACGATTTTATAACGGCGGAAAATAACCGCACCCGCTGTATAAGTTAAAAAACATTCTTACCTCAATTCTGTCGAAAAGGTTAAAAAGGACCTTGTTTTGAAAACGACGGAAAGATTCCTTTATAAACCTCTTATAAAAAGTCAAACAAGGGTATAAATGACTTAAACCCATATTCTTGTAAATAGTAAAAATGTTTTGAAATACATTTTTAAGAAACATGGATGTGGATGATAAAGAGATCCCAGTAGATTATTACGTATAAACAACCTCGGATAATGAAGAGATTGTGAAATAACCCTTACCTTGAACTTTTCCTTGGTTGGGGTAGGTTAACCTCTTGTATAACGGTGAAATAATTGTTATTAAATTGTACAAGAATCATATACATTAATATGATATCATATATGATCTTTTAACATTGATTTATTAATAATATCTTAGTATTATCGTCGTTTCAGGTGATAATCGATTCGTTCTTCTTAAATGTTTGGTTACGTAAGACATGTTTGAAATGGATAGATTATATTTTATTCATAATCAGAATGATATTAACATTATTTTTAACCCTAAAATGAGAATAATACTTGAATGGATATGATGGAGAACGAATCTTATCGCGTTCGTGGAGACGGTAGTCCGTACGTACGCACGAACGCTACTTCCATTTAATTTTTATTTTAAAAGATTCAAATCCAAATGATACATAGGTATATTACTATTCCAGTATTATATAATATTTTATATATGTTACTTAAGTTCATTAACACCATCCTTTATACGTTCCATGTGTGGTATGAACGAGTCATATCATTTTAAGGGGGCGGTAGTCCGCACTTTCTCAAATGAAATTATCGTATGTATATACAACATGAAACGAATAATGGAATGAAATAAAATGGAATTACAGAAGCTTATATATAAAATATATATCATTAATATCATATTTAATTACAGTGCCATCATAATGGCCACCATGATAGGTGGTAATATGTATTTGAACAATCATCGTTTCGTGAGGCGTTAGTTTTCCATCCACAGAAACATTATGTTCATCATCCATTAGATGGAGTTGTGTGTATGTGTAGTTTGAATCCTTCTTATAACAACATCCTAGTATATTGAGGATACTGGTTTTGTTACAAAAGAAAGGAAATAAAAAGATTTTGGGGGTTGGAGAAGCAAAATAAATGAAAATACTTTTAGAGAAATTGTTACCTTTAATTTAGGTAACTCACTTTGGTTGGAACCAAAGGACTTCTTGAAATGATTTATGCCTAAGGGGAAGTTTCAAGGGGGAGGAGAGGGATTTGGGGAGCTTATTTGGGCAGAGTTTGGACGAGCCAAGTGGCTTGAGAGGTGTGAGGAAAAGAGAAGGAGGAGTGCCCTTTTATAAGAGGGGTGAGGGGCACCTTTGGAAAAGCTAGAAATATTAATTTATAATAAATTCATATTCGGTTTCCAAAGGCTCCAAAGTTTACTATTAAAAGGATGAGTTAGGGATAGGTCGAAAACAACTCATCCAATAGAATTTAGACAGGTTTGGGTACTTATATTAATCTTATATTTAAGTATTAACTCTAAGTTAATTAGTTTCACTTTTACAATGTCTCTTTGTATTTTTATATAATATGGTTAATAAACATACTATATACATCCAAGCGACCCCCAAGTGGTCCATTAATGATTAACCTATCATAATATAAGTCTCTTGGTCAATCCTTAGATTTTTAGGAATTTAATATCAATTAATAATATAATATTTGTTTTAAGAACTCTTTTATGTCAATTTTGACACTATTCAATAGTTGATTTTTGTGAAACTCATAACAGATTGATTACTTAGAAAAAAGTCAATTAAATCAATCCTAATATATCATATTATCCTAGAAAATTAGTTTAATTCATTAAAAGTTTCATATTATATTTATTTGGGTATTTATAATATCAATTATTTTAATTTTTCACTATTATAGTAATTAATGCATCATCATTGTGTCATAAATAAAATAACTTATTTAATGTCTAAAAATTATAAATAAAATATCATTATGTAGGAAATATTTTTATCTTTCTAATTAATATTTATAATCTAAAATCCAACATATATAACCCTACGTAACAATTGTTTTTCTAAAAGATATATGCTTGTGTCATTTTTGTATTCATTTTAACTAAATTAAAATAAAGTGTCATTATCACTTACAAGTGGATCCATGGGGTCCCAAAATAGACCCAAAGATTCCCATAGTCGACCATGTATCAACCAATAGGGTTAAGACACGTTTTAGGGTAATTTAGTATTATTATAATATTATTTTTTAACCCTTATTTACCAGATTTACCCTTAACCATGGTAAATAAAATATTTACCGCAGTAATTATTCAAAGTGTCTAAAAATAAAAGTTACCTATTTACACAATTTGAACATCCTGATTCCAAATATGGAATCCATTTTTCTAAATTAAAAACACAGAAGTGGCAGAAATTAATTTAAAATTAATTCCCGCTGTCAAAACAAAAAGCGTGTTTTTAAGAGATAATAACTATCAAAAGATTGACACTTGTTTATGTTTGGTTTAATTGTAAAATTATGTCAAATGACCAACATTATATTAAATGGTAAAACTATATTCTAAATATACTTTAAAACCACTCAAATTCATAATTTATCACTATTAATTATTTTGATTAAAAAAGTTGTTTTTAATTAAAATTTAGTAATTTTCACTATTCATCAAAATATAAAAGTTATCCGAAAAGTACCAAAATTTCACCCTAGGATAATTTCGATATTCCGAATCCAAAAATGAAGTCCATTTTGAAATATAAAATATATATGATTTCAAAAAGTAGGTATAACTATTCACAACAGCTAGTTTAATTAGTTGTGGTGTGTGTTAGAACTCGAGGTTGCGTACAACACACGCTATCGCATTATTCAAAGAGAAGCGTACCGTAGAATCTTGGGGTGTTACATCAAAAATGATGTCTATTTTACAAAATTGAAATCATATATGTTACATTAATTAATTTAATAATTAATTCCCGTTGTCAGAGCAAATAGCGTGTTTTTATGAAATAATAAGTATCAAAAGATTGACACTAGTTTAAGTCCAATTTCAAAGTGAAATTGATTCCAATGACCACCGTTGGATTAAATGGTAAAAATATATTCTAATTTCACTTCTAAACCAATTAAAATGATAATCTAATCATATAAATAAATTACATTAAAAAGAGGTTTTGAATTAAAATAAAACATTTTTCACTATTCATTAAAAAACGAATTTTATCGGAAAAATACCAAAAATTCACACAAAGTAAATTTTGATATAACAATCATAAAGAATAAGTTTATTTTGACAAACATAGATTATAAAATTGTGAAAATATAGATTTAAAAATGGTTTTCCATCAAAAGGCAGTAAAACAATCTTTTAAAAATATTAGTGTATTGTATGCTCAAGATTGGATTTATTTTCATTTTAAGCCTCTAAAACACTATCTAATTCATTAATAGACATAGATAAAATTATCTATTATTCATTACTTACTTGGGATGTTACATCCTTCCCCCCTTTAGAAAATTGTGTCCCCGCAATTTATTTACTTATCGAATAAATGGGGGTACTTATCCTTCATTGCATTTTCAGATTCCCATGTTGCCTCTTCCATCATGTGGTTTTTCCACAAAACCATTACCTGATTAATCTCCTTATTCTGTAACACTTTCTCCCTGTGGTCAAGAATCTGGAACAGTTGTTCCTCATAAGATAGGTTCTCTTCCAGCCGAACTACCTCTGGACTCAAAACACAATCATTATCAATGTTGAATTCAAGCAACTTACCATTCTGAACCAGCTCTACCTTTTTTTGCAACTCACTATATTGCTTCTGTGCTTTCTTGATTCTGTCTGGTAGAGATGATCTCACTGATAAATGAAACAAAACAGAAGAACTTCCTGCACCAACAACATCTATTCCAAAGTTCATCAAATCATTAACCAAAGGATCACGTTCCAAATGCAACATTGTTAATGAAGCATTAATTTTTCGACTCAAAGCATCATCCACTTTATTTACTTTTCCCGGATGGTAATGAATTGTACAATCATAATCCTTGATTAATTCTAGCCATCTCCTCTGTCTCATGTTAAATTCTTTCTGAGTGGATATATACTTTAAACTTTTGTGATTGGTATATATTTCAGACTTTACTCCATACAAATGATGCCTCCAAATTTTTAAAGCGAAAACAACAACAGCTAATTCCAAATCATGTGTAGGGTAATTTACCTCATGAGTTTTCAAATGTCGTGAAGCATAAGAAATTACCTGATAATTCTTCATTAGGAAACAACCAAGTCCTTTCAATGAAGCATCACTGTAGATAACAAACTCCCCATTCCTGGAAGGTAGTGCCAAAACTGGATCATTCACCAATCTTCTTTTCAAGTCCTGAAAACAATCATCACATTCTTTTGTCCAGATAAACATAACACCCTTCCAAGTTAGCTCAGTCACTGGACTAGATAACCGTGAAAAATTTCTAACAAACCTTCGGTAATAGCCTGCCAATCCAAGGAAGCTACGAATCTCAGTTACATTTGTGGGTCTTGGCCATTCTTCAACAACCTTTGTTTTTACAGGATCAATGGTTATCCCATCTTTAGAAACAATGTGACCAAGGAAATAAATTTGTTGCAACCAAAACTCACACTTTCCGAATTTCCCATATAATTTCTCTTCTTTTAAGGTTTGAAAAATAACCCTTAAATGTGTTTCATGCTACTCCTTACTTTTAGAAAACACCAAAATATCATCAATGAAAACCACCACAAACATATCCAAGAACTGATGGAAAATTATATTCATTAAGTCCATGAATACAGAATGTGCATTGGTTAGCCCAAAAGGCATTACTAAAAATTCATAATGGCCATATCTTGTATGAAAGGCAGTCTTCGGAACATATGCTTCTTTACCTTTCGCTGATGGTACCCCAATCTCAAGTCAATCTTTGAAAAATACTGAGCTCCCTGGAGCTGATCAAACAAATCATCGATACGAGGCAAAGGTTATTTGTTCTTAATAGTGATGTTATTCAAGGCTCTATAATCAATGCAAAGTCTCATAGAACCATCTTTCTTTTTAACAAATAAAACAGGAGCATCCCATGGTGAAGTTCTAGGTCAAATGAAACCTTTCTCTAATAAATCTTGCAATTGCTCCTTCAACTCTAAAAGTTAAATTTGATCAATTCGATAAGGGGGTTTTGAAATTGGCTTAGTATCAGGAACTAGGTCGACAGTAAACTCAACTTCCTGATCTGGTATTATTCCTGGCAACTCATCAGGAAAAATTTCAGGATACTCATTTACCCCTGGCACATCATTAATCTGAACAGTTCCCTTGTTTTCCACAATATGTTCAAGGTAACATTCATTTCCATATTTTACAAGTTTCTCGGCCTCTTGATAAGTTATCAACAGTAAGGGTTCATTCTTGTAGAAAAACTGAAAGTCTTTCTGAAAAGAAACTTCTTTAGCTCTACAGTCAATCTTAGCATGGTAAATAGAGAGCCAATCCATACCCAAAATAAAATCAAACTCTACTAGAGGTAGAACAATAAGTTTTGCAACTATGTTCTTTCCACAGATAAGGATAGGAAGATTCTTATAAATTCTTTTTGCCTCAAAATTTCCCCCAGGTGTTTTTACAAAAAGTTCAGGAGTCATTTCTTGAGATGGTATTCCCATTTTACTAGAAATGTTTTCAGAGATGAAAGAATGTGTAGACCCCGAATCAAAAAACACACTGGCATAATCTGAAAAAACAATCAAAGTACCTGATACAACTTCATTTGATGGCCTGACATCTGCTGAAGTAGTTGCAAAGGATTTCCCCACCCCTTTCTGCTTGTAGTCTAACTGCTTCCCATCACTCAAGCTCTTTGTCGGAAACTCATTTGCATAGTTACCCATCTCATTGCACTTAAAACATTTCACTATCTATAAATAAAATTTGGTCTTACCTTCACCTTGATCTTTTTCAGTGCAATCACGAGCCTTATGTCCCATTTTACCACATCGGTAGCACTTTCCATAATTCAGAAGGCATTCCCCAGCATGCATTTTACCACATTTTTCACAAACTGGAAACTTAGTTTTCTTACCATCAGACTTTTTTGAAGAATTCTTTCCTTTATCCTACCACCTCGGTCTCTTCTTCTGTTGGTTGTTATAGAACACTTGATCGTCGAAAAACTCCATTTCCACCTTCTCAGCACATTGAAAAAGCTTTTCATAACGTTTAAACTCACGAGAAGCTAATGCCCTTCGATATTTTGGCTTTAATACTGAGTAAAAATGATTGATTTTACTATCAAGGTCTTGGATAAAATTTTGAGAATACCTTTCCAATCGAGTGAACCTTTCTTCATAGGTATCCACTGAGTCTTCCTCTTGCCTCAATTCCAAGAATTTTTTTTCCACCCTAAGTCGAACAACCTTAGAAAAATACTTCTCAAGAAAAAATACCTTTGAATTGATCCCAGTCAAGAGCATCAATCTCATCAGCGTCCCGGATATTTTTAACCATCGACCACTACTGATCTGCTTCACCCTCCAAATGGTAAATAGGAAGACTAACCTTTTGATTGTTTGAACACCACATGACATCAAAAATATTCTCCAGTGCTTTAATCCACCCTTCAGCTAGCACAGGGTCAGATGATCCTCTGAATGATAGGGGATGTTGCCTCATGAAATGTTCCACGACTGAAATGTTCCTCTGCGATTGATATGGCTGATCCCGTGCATGGATACCACCACCATTTATCGCTTGAGTCAACTACGCAATTACTGCAACAAACTATTCAGTTCCAATTCCGACCATCTCAGGATGCTGATTTGGAAGGTTATTTCCTTCTACATGCCTTCCTAGAACTGCTTCCCTGTTTCCTCTGTGGAAAACCATTCTGAACAAACATGTCTTAGATGAAGAAACATGGTAATCTTCAAATTCTATATAATTTCAATTTGACCATAAAAAAAATATTTTTGGATAATCATTTAATAGAATTCTAACTCCAAATGTTATCTAAACCGACCTTTGATACCAACTATAAGGCCCCAGCCTTAAACCTTATTTAATCTTGTGTTAATACAAGATTACACCTTGATGATCTATTTAGGTTTAGAGTTTTAGATAATTAGATCATAAAACATGCATTACATTCCAAATTTAAAAAAAGTGGTTACATAAAAGGTAGTATTCATTTTTCCCATCAATGGAAACATATTTAAAATAAAACATGGATTCTTTCTTGACACTTCCTTGACACTATAATCATATCATGTACCTTTCCCTTGACCTGTGAAAAACATTTCAAAAACTTGGGATGAGCATAAAAAGATCAGTAAGGGATATAAAAATATGGAAAGGAAACATGGGTACATATGTATATAAGAATGAAATCATACGTTACCCATAAAACATAATCACTTTAACATACCTCATAAAATCATGAATAAATCATAGAAATCATAAGACATAAAGGTAACTTGAGGCATTCATAACATTCTTACGTAGGGAGTAACCCTCTTGGTTACGTTTGGAATACCCATAACAGTATATTCCCTAAATCTCTTTGGAGAAACCATAATGTTTCAATCATTCACATTACCCAATGCATTGGAGAGCTATATCAGGCTCACCTGCCCTTAGTTTATCACGGAACCACCCGTCTTCATAATAATTCCCAAGAACCTCAACATAATCGTGTCACATAAAACATGCATATAGGAAACATATCATTTCCACCTTTCAATCAGAAGATATCAATAAAACACATTGATATAAAAACATTATGAAAACCATTTTCAATACCAAAACAAAATAAAAGTAAAACATGGTATTTATTTTTCTTTTAAAAAAAGGTATGGCTTGTAGAGAAGCCGAAACTCAAATAATGGTCACGACGGCGGAGAAGTCGTTGTCACCGCAGACGTATGACCAAAAACATTCCCTTTTGTCGTTTAGTAAACGCTTCGTATAAAAAATATTCCTTTTGAATAAACGTAAAATTCAAAGGGGTTTATACACCGTATAAAATAAGGTTGTGTATAAAACAAAATATGCCTCAATGAAAGGAGATTGAGACGAAGTCCCATACCTCGGGTCCGACTTGACTCGATCGTTCTTTAATGTCTTGAATAATAAACATGAGTTAATTTCTACTTGTTTAAGAACGTTTTCAAGTTCATTATTCCTTTTATATCACGTATTACCATGTTATTAACATTATGTAGTCATTTAAGTTAATAACGGTCGTTTTTTCGTTATTTGGTACTTGAGTCAAAAGCGAAATTCTTATATTTACAAGTTATTCATGTAGTCAAACATCCATTATCTCAAGAACTATATTCATGATGTATATTCCATATATTTAATATATATCCAGTATATACATGAATTTATAATATTACATAATCATTTATAGGTAAGAAATGAAATGCACCGTTCATGGAGACGGTAAGCCGTACGTACTCATGAACGCTACTTCCATTTCGATTTCATATTTAATGAAATTAAACCATAATGATACATAATAGTATTTTAATTCCAGTATGGTATCATATATAATATCATTAAATATATCCATTATACATACAACACATGGTATTAACAAATCAAATCACTTTTAGGGGGTGGTAGTCCGCACTTCCTAAAATGAAGATATCGCGTATACCCATAATGGATTCCATAAAGGTATGAAATAAATGAAAAATAAAGAAGCTTAAGGAAAAAATAAACATATTATATATCATATATAAATATATTTTCATATTAATGGCCACCATTTAAGGTGTTAAAATAATGTTGAACAATCATCGTTTCGGGAGGCAGAAATTCGCCATCCACGGAAACAGTATGTTATTTAACCATTAGATGTAGGTGTGTGTAAGTGTAGCTCGAATCATTATTATACCAAAATCCTAGTATATTGAAGATATTGGAGTTGTTACAAATGAAATGGATAAAAAGAGTTTAGGGGGTTGGAGAAGTAAAATAAAACAAAAGGACTCAAGTGAAGGCATTACCTTAAAATCGGGTAACTCCTGTTTGTTTGAGCTCAAAGGCTTCCTTGGGAAGACTTCATCCCAAAGTGAGGCTTAAAGGAGTAAGAGAGGGATGTGGAGAGACAAAATGGGCAGGGGTTGGCTGATCCAAAGTCTTTGGAAGTGTGGGTAAGGAGGTAGAGGTGGGGGCCTTTTATAAGAGGAGAGGAGGGGCACTCTTGGAAAGTAAATAAATGTTACTGTATTTTAAAATGAGTTTCGGATTCAAAAGGTCCCAAATTGATATAAATCTAGGGTAAGGTGATAAGGGTTCTAAATCCACCCATCCAATAGGTTTTGGACATGTGTCGGTCATAGAGTTTACATTATCATTTAATTTTATTTAAATCCTTTATTAATGAGGTAATCGCTACATCATCCTGATGTCATAAATAATTTAATTTATATAAAGTCTGAAAATTATAAAACAAAGTCTATGATGTCTGATATCCTTTTATATTTCCAATGAATATTTATAGTCAAAAATCTTACTTGTATAACCCCATGGAAAAATGTTTTAGCAAAAAAACGTATGTTTGTGTTATTTTTACTTTAACATTAATTAAAAAGTTATTTATGTCATTTCCCAAGAAAAGTGGCTCACATTGATATAATTCAAGGTTAAGGTGATAAGGGTTCTAAATACACCCATACAATAGGTTTTGGACATGTGTAGGTCATATATTATACATTATCATTTCATTTTATTTAAATCCTTTATTAATGAGGTAATCACTGAATCATCATGATGTCATAAATAATTTAATTTAATTAAAGTCTAAATTTTTTTAAAAAAATACGATGATGTAGGAAATATTATTATATTTCCAATGACTATTTATAATAAAAAATCTGACTTGTATATCCCCATGTAAATTTTTTTTAGTAAAACATCTCATGTTTGTGTCATTTTTACTTTTAAATTAAATAAAAAGTTATTTATGTCATTTCCCAACCAAAGTGGCTCCATGGGGTCCCCAAGTTGACCCATGGATTTTCTTGGGCGGCCATGACACATCAAATAAGGGTACGACATGTTTCTAGGTCATTTCATATTATTAAAACATTATTTTTACCTTAAACTACACTAATTACCACTAATCGCGATTAAAAACATAAAAGTTACTATTCAGCAAAAAATTATTTTAATCCCATTGAACCACATTTTATTTCTTAATTACAACCATGTATGTCAGATTTTTGAAATTCAAAAAACAGAGGTGGTAAAATTTCATTTAACCAAAAAATCAGCTTCTTTAACTACCACTTAGTGGTTCCACTATTCATCAAAAATTGAAGTTTTTCAGAAAAATACCAAAAACATCACCCTAAGATATATTTGATATTCTGAATTAAAAAAATATATCTATTTTACAAAATTCAAATCATATAAGTTACATTAATTAATTTAATAATTAATTCCCGCTGTCATGACAAATAGCGTGTTTTTATGAAACAATAAGTATCAAAAGATTGATGCCAGTTTAAGTCCAATGTCAAAGTGAAATTGATTCTAATGACCACCATTGGATTAAATGGTAAAAATATATTCTAATTTCACTTCAATACCAATTAAAAAGATAATCTAATCATATAAATAAATTACATTAAAAAGAGGTTTTAAATTAAAATACAACATTTTTCACTATTCATTAAAAAATGAACTTTATCGGAAAAATACCAAAAATTCACACAATGTAAATTTTGATGTCCCAATCATAAAGATTAAGTTTATTTTTACAAACATAGCTTATAAAATTGTCAAAAGATAGATTTAAAAATGGTTTGCCATCAAAAGGCAGTAAAACAATCTTTTAAAAATATTAGTGTATTCCATGCTTAAGATTTGATTTATTTTCATTTTAAGCCTCTAAAACAATATCTAATTAATTAATAGACATAGATAAAAATATCTATTATTCATTACTTACTTGGGACGTTACATCCTTCCCCCCTTTAGAAAATTGCGTCCCCGCAATTTATTTACTTATCGAATAAGTGGGGGTATTTATCCCTCATTGCATTTCAGATTTCCATGTTTCCTCTTAACGTCCCTCTCTTACTCCTTGAATCCTCACTTTGGGCAGAAGTCTTCCCAAGGAAGCCTTTGAGCTCAAACCAAAGGGAGTTACCCGATTTTAAGGTAATATCTTCACTTGAGTCCTTTTGTTTTATTTTGCTTCTCCAACCCCCTAAACTCTTTTTATTCATTTCTTTTGTAACAACTCCAGTATCTTCAATATACTAGGATGTTGTTATAAGAAGGATTCAAGCTACACATACACACACCTAAATCTAATGGTTATAGAACATATTGTTTCCATGGATGGTGAATTTATGCCTCCCGAAACGATGATTGTTCAACATTCTTTTAAAACCATAAAAGGCGGCCCTTAAGATGACACTATATTTATATATGATATATAATATCTTTATGTTTTCCTTAATATTCTGTATTTTTCATTTTGGGCATACCTTTATGGTTTCCATTATGTGTAAACGCGATATGTTCAATTAAGGAAGTGCGGACTACCGCCCCCTCAAAATGATTTGCTTCGTTAATACCATATGTGGGATGTATAAAGGATGGAGTTATGATATTATATATGATATTACATTGGAATTATAATATACCTTTATATCATTATGATTCCATTCTATAAAATACGAAATAGAAATGAAAGTAGTGTTCATGCGTACGTACGACTTACCATCTCCATGAACGGTGCATTTAATTTCTTACCTCTAAATGATTATGCAATATTATAAATGCATTCATGTACTAGATATATATGATATATATGATATCTAAATCATGAATACCATTCTGGATATAATGGATACATGAACAACTTGTAATTATAAAGGGTTTATTTTTGACTCAAGTACCAATTATCGTTAAAACAACCGTTATTAACTTAAATAATTACATAGTGTTCATGACATGGCAATAAATGATATTAAAGGAATAATGAACTTGAAAAATGTTCTTAAACATGTAGAAATTAACTCAAGATTATTATTCAGGAGATTAAAGAACGACTGAGTCAAGTCAGACCCGAGGTATGGGACATCGTCTCAATCTCCTTTCATTGAGGCATATTTTGATTTATACACAACCTTCTTTTATACAGTGTATAAACCCCTTTGACTTTTATGTTTATTCAAAAGAAATATTTTTTATACAAATCGTTTACTAAACGACAAAAGGGAATGTTTTTGTCGTACATATGCGGCGACAATGACTTCTTCGCCGCCGTGACCATTATTTGAGTTTCGGCTTCCTCTACAAGCCATACCATTTTTTAAAAAGAAAATTAAATACCCTGTTTTACTTTTCTTTTATTTTGGTATTTAAAATGTGTTTTATAATGTTTTTATTATATCAATGTGTTTTATTGATATCTTGTGATTGAAATGTGGAAATGTAATGTTTCCTTTATGTATGTTTTATGTGATACGATTATGTTATGGTTCTTGGGCATTATTATGAAGATGGGTGGTTATGTGATAAACTAAGGGAGAGTGAGCCCAATATAGCTCTCCAATGCATTGGGAAACGCGAAGGAGTGAAACGTTAAGGTTTCTCTGAAGAGATTTAGGGAATATACTGTTATGGGTATTCCAAACGTAACCAAGAGGGTTACTCCCTACGTAAGAATGTTATGAATGCCTCAAGTTACCTTTATGTCTTATGATTTCTATGATTTATTCATGATTTGATGAGGTATGTTAAAGTTCTTATGTTTTATGGGTAATGTATGATTCCATTCTTATGTATATATGAACTTATGTTTCCTTTCCATATTTTTTTAACCCCTTCGCGTTACCCAATGCATTGGAGAGCTATATCGGGCTCACCTGCCCTTAGTTTATCACAGAACTACCCGTCTTCATAACAATTCCCAAGAACCATAACATAATCATAGCACATAGCTTTAGCATAAAGGAAATATGACATTCCCACTTGCAATAACAATATAACATTTTAAGATATTGAAATAATGATTCCATTCTGAAAACCATTTTCAAAACCATTTAAAACATTTAATAAAGAGATTTTTGAATCAAAGTGTCCCATACCACTTTGACGCTTTTAAAATTTTAAACCATTAATATCCACATAAATAAATCCTTGAAACCATTTTGAAAACATGGATATTAATGAGAAATATTTATAAGAATAAATCATTAAAACCTTTAAAATGATATTTTAGTTAAAGGGTTTTTGACAAAATGAGAGGCACTTGAATACAATAATTGAGGAATAACATTTTATAATTTCATGAGAATAAATTAATTCATGATATAATATTCCAAAGGACAGTGTATACACCATATAAGATTGAATTGGTGCATAACAACAATTAAGTCTCAATGGAAATGTAAATTGAGATGAAATCCATTATAAAGATGGTATCCTTAAATTAAGGATAAATCAATCTCATAATTATGTGTGAAAAATATAAATACACCCAATATAACTGGATATTAAGTGTAAAATAATCAAATGTCATTCACAAATATTCAATGGATGACATATTCAATAACTACATGTTGAACCCAAAGAAATCGAAATTGGGTTAAGAAGTTCCCTTGACAGCCTAACGACGTCACATCAAATTTTAGAAAAAGAGTTGATGAGAGAGATAAAGGGTACCTAATCACTTGGACATAAAATTTACATCAAAAAGGATATAGAAGAACATATCCCAACACAACAATATTTAAATTAAAAGACCCAACAAAAGAATTCTTTTAAAAAGAGGAGGGTGAAAGGTTCCCTTACCGACTTGGGTATCTTTCGAAACATACACCCCATGAAAGAAGAACAATACATCATTGATGTAAATACTCACAAAAGAAATTATATTACACAAAGAGTATAATAATGGGCAGTACAAAAACCACTCAAAGGAAATTGGGGAAAATGTAGCATAAATCTCACGGGAATAAAAGTGAGATGAAAAATCCCTTACGAAAACTCGGCAGCCTAATGGCGCCACTTAAAACTTACAAAAATGGATTGATTAGATCAAATAGGGTATCTCATCATATTAACATAAAGTTTACAAAAATATTAATATAAAAGGACATCCCCCAACATAACAAATAGGAGCTTAGAAGAAGTGACATAAAGGAGAGTACTTAAAAAGAAAGAGAGAGGCTAGATCTCTTATGAAAATTCGGCAGCCTAATGGAGCCAATCAAAACATCCAAAATGGATTGATGAGAGAAAATAGGGTCTCTCATCATATTAACATAAAAATTACATTATTATTAATATAAAAGAACATCCCAATCATAAGAAATATTAGCTTAAAATGAATGACATAAATGTGTGTACTTAAAAAGAGAGGAGTAGGATCCCTTACCTCGGGTCTGACTTGACTCGATCGTTCTTTAACGTCCTCAATAATAAACTTGAGATAATTTATACTTTCTTAAGAACCTTTTTCAATTTAATTTTTTCTTTTATATCCCTTATTTCCATGTTATAACCATTATGTAATCATTTAAGTTAATAATCTTTGTTTTGTCGATATTTAGTTCTTAAGTCGAAAGTGGACTTCTTACAATTACATGTTGTTCGTGTGGTAAAAGGATCATTATATCCAGAATGGTATTCATGATGTAGATATCATATATGTCATATATATCCAGTACATGCATGCATTTATAATATTACATAATCATTTAGAGGTAAGAAATAAAATGCACCGTTCATGGAGACGGTAAGCCGTACGTACGCATGAACACTACTTTCATTTCTATTTAATATTTTATAGAATTGAATCATAATTATATAAAGTTATATTATAATTCCAGTGTAATATCATATATAATATCATAACTACATCTTTTATACGTCCCCCATATGGTATTAACGAATCAAATCATTTTGAGGGGGCGGTAGTCCGGACTTCTTAAAATGAAATTATCGTGTTTACCCACAATGGAAACCATAAAGGTATTCCACAAAAGAAAAATACAGAAGCTTATGTAAAACATAAACATATTATATATCATATATAAATATAGTGACATCTTAATGGCCTCCTTTGAAGGTGTTATATGATTGTTGAACAATCATCGTTTCGTGAGGCAGGAATTCGCAATCCACAAAAACAGTATGTTCTTTAACCATTAGATGTAGGTGTGTCTAAGTGTAGCTCTAATTATTCTTATAAAAACATCCTAGTATATTGATGATACTGTATTTGTTACAAAAGAAAAGAATAAAAAGAGTTTAGGGGGTTGGAGAAGCAAAATAAAACAAAAGGACTCAAGTGAAGACATTACCTTAAAATCGGGTAACTCCCTTTGGATTGAGTTCAAAGGCTTCCTTGGGAAGACTTCTTCCGATAGTGATGCTTCAAGGAGTAATATAGGGAAGTGGAGAGACAAAATGTGAAGGGGTTTCCGAGCCAAAGGCTTTGGAAGTGTGGGTAAGGAGGTAGAGGTGGGGGAATATTATAAGAGGAGAGGAGAGCACTCTTGGAATGTAAAGAAATGTTACTTTATTTTAAAATGAGTTTCGGATTTAAAAGGTCCCACATTGATATAATTCGAGGCTATGGTGATAACGGTTCGAAATCCACCCATCCAATAGGTTTTGGACATGTGTAGGTCTTAGAATTTACATTATCTTTCCATTTTATTTAAATCGTTGAATAATGAGGTCATCGCTGCATCATTCTGATGTCATAAATAATTTAATTTATTTAATGTCTAAAAATTATAAAAAAATACTATTATGTAATAAATCTTTTTAGCTTTCCAATTAATATTTATAATCATAATTATGACTTGTATAACCACATGCAAAAATTGTTTTAGTAAAACAACTCATGTTTGTGTCATTTTAATTTTAACTTTAAATAAAAAGGTATTTATGTCATTTTCCAACCAAAGTGGCTCCATGGGGTGCCCAAGTTGACCCATGGATTATATTGGTCAGCAATGACTCATCCAATGAGGTAGGTGATCATTTTTTTCACAATGTATCACCATGGAAAAGTGTGATGCGATTTGGTAAGAAAGGAAAGATGAGTCCAAGGTTCATTGGACCATATGAAATTCTGGAGAGAGTTGGATCAGTTGCTTACCGAGTGGCTTTACCTCCGAGTTTATCTCAGGTACACAATTTTTTTCATGTTTTGATGCTGAGAAAGTATATGCCAGATCCATCTCATGTTTTGAGTCCAGAGGTAGTTCAGCTGGAAGAGAACCTATCTTATGAGGAACAACCAGTCCAGATTCTTGACCACAGGGAGAAAGTGTTACGGAATAAGGTGGTTAATCAGGTAAAGGTTTTGTGGAAAAAACACATGATGAAAGAGGCAACATGGGAATCTGAAAATGCAATGAGGGATAAGTACCCCCATTTATTCGATAAGTAAATAAATTGCGGGGATGCAATTTTCTAAAGGGGGAAGGATGTAACATCCCAAGTAAGTAATGAATAATAGATATTTTTATCTATGTCTATTAATGAATTAGATAGTGTTTTAGAGGCTTAAAATGAAAATAAATCCAATCTTAATCATGGAATACACTAATATTTTTAAAAGATTGTTTTACTAACTTTTGATGGCAAAACATTTTTAATTCTAACTTTTGAAAATTTTATAAGCTATGTTTGTCAAAATAAACTTATTCTTTATGATTGGGACATCAAAATTTACTTCGTGTGAATTTTTGGTATTTTTCCGATAAAGTTCATTTTTTAATGAATAGTGAAAAATGATGTATTTTAATTCAAAACCTCCTTTTAATGTAATTTATTTATATGATTAGATTATATTTTTAATTGGCTTTGAAGTGAAATTAGAATATATTTTTACCATTTAATACAATGGTGGTCATTGGAATCAATTTCACTTTGAAATTAGACTTAAACTGGTATCAATCTTTTGATACTTATTGTTTCATAAAAACATGCTATTTGTCATGACAGCGGGAATTAATTATTAAATTAATTAATGTAACTTATATGATTTAAATTTTGTAAAATAGACATCATTTTTTAATTCAGAATATGAAATATATCTTAGGGTGATGTTTTGGTATTTTTCTGAAAAACTTAAATTTTTTATGAATAGTGAAACCACTAAGTGGTAGTTAAAGAAGCTGATTTTTCGGTTAAATGAAATTTTACCACCTCTATGTTTTGAATTTAAAAAATCCGACATACATGGTTGTCATTAAGAATTAAAATGTGGTTCAATGGGATTAAATAATTTTTTGTTGAATAGTAACTTTTATGTTTTTAATCGTGATTAGTGGTAATTAGTGTAGTTTAAGGTAAAAATAATGTTTTAATAATATGAGATGAGCTTGACACATGTAATACCCTCATTGGATGTGTCATGGCCAACCAAGAAAATCCATGGGTCAACTTGGGGATCCCATGGAGCCACTTTGGTTGGGAAATGACATAAATAACTTTTTATTTAATGTAAATGTAAAAATGACACAAACATGAGATGTTTTACTAAAACAATTTTTATATGGGGTTATAAAAGTCAGATTTTTGAGTATAAATATTCATTAGAAGGATAAAAAGATTTCCAACATCATGAAAGTTTTTTATAATTTTTAGACCATAAATATATTAAATTATTTATGACATCATGATGATGCAACGATTACCTCATTAATAAAGGATTTAAATAAAATGAAAAGATAATTTAAAATATTTGACCTAAACATGTCCAAAACCTATTGGGTTGGTATATTTCGAACCCTTATCACCTTATCCTTGAGTTATATCAATATGGGACCTTTTAAATCCGAAACTCATTTTAAAATAAAGTAACTTTTCTTTACTTTCCAAGAGTGCCCCTCCTCTCCTCTTATAAAAGGCCCCCACCTCTACCTCCTTACCCACACATCCAAAGCCTTTGGCTCGGCCAAAACCTACCTATTTTGTCATTCCAAATCCCTATCTTACTCCTAGAAGCCTCACTTTTGGCAGAAGTCTTCCCAAGGAAGCCATTGAGCTCAAACCAAAGGGAGTTACCCGATTTTAAGGTAATGTCTTCACTTGAGTCCTTTCGTTTTATTTTGCTTCTCCAACCCCCTAAACTCATTTTATTATTTTATTTTGTAACAACTCCAGTATATTAAATATACTAGGATATTTTTATAAGAATGATTCTTGATACACTTACACACACCTACATCTAATGGTTAAAGAACATACTGTTTCCGTGGATGGTGAATTTATGCCTCCCGAAATGATGATTGTTCAACATTCTTTTAACACATTCAAAGGTGGCCATTAAGATGAAAATATATTTATATATGATATATAATATGTTTATGTTTTCCTTAAGCTTATGTATTTTCCATTTTGGTCATACCTTTATGGTTTCCATTATGGGTAAACGCGATATCTTCATTTAAGGAAGTGCGGACTACCGCCCCCTCAAAGTGATTTGATTCGTTAATACCATATGTGGTACATTTAAAGGATATATTTAATGATATTATATATGATAACATATTGTAATTAAAATACTATTATCTATAATTATGTTTTAATTCCATTAAATATGAAATAGAAATGGAAGTAGCGTTCATGCGTACGCACGACTTACCTTATCCATGAACGGTGCATTTCATTTCTTACCTATAAATGATTATGTAATATTATAAATGAATGTATATACTGGATATATATTAAATATATGGAATATACCTCATGAATATAATTCTTGAGATAATGGATGTTTGACTACGTGAACAACTTGTAAATATAAGAAGTTCACTTTTGACTCAAGTACCAAATAACGACAAAACGACCGTTATTAACTTAAATAATTACATAGTGTTCATGACATGGAAATAAGTGATATAAAAGGAATAATGATCTTGAAAAAGGTTCTTAAACAATTATAAATTAACTCAATATTATTATTCAGGAGAATAAAGAATGACAAAGTCAAGTCGGAAACGAGGTATGGGACTTTGTCTCAATCTCCTTTCATTGAGGCATATTTTGTTTTATACACAACCTTCTTTTATACGATGTATAAACCCCTTTGACTTTTACGTTTATTAAAAAAGAATATTTTTTATATGAAGCGTTTACTAAACGAAAAAAGGGAATGTTTTTGGTCGTACGTCTGCGGCGACAATGACTTCTCCGCCGCCGTGGCCATTATTTGAGTTTCGGCTTCCTCTACAAGACATACCTTTTTCTTAAAAGAAAAATAAATACCATGTTTTACTTTTCTTTTATTTTGGTATTGAAAATGGTTTTCATAATGTTTTCATTATATCAATGTGTTGTATTGATATCTTTTGATTGAAATGTGGAAATGTTATGTTTCCTTTATGCATGTTTTATGTGATACGATTATGTTATGGTTCTTGGGAATTATTATGAAGACGGGTGGTTCCGTGATAAACTAAGGGCGGGTGAGCCCTATATAGCTCTCCAATGCATTGGGTAACGCGAAGGAGTGAAACATTAAGGTTTATCCGAAGATATTTAGGGAATATACTGTGATGGGTATTCCAAACGTAACAAAGAGGGTAACTCCCTACGTAAGAATGTTATGAATCCCTCAAGTTACCTTTATGTCTTATTATTTCTATAATTTATTCATGATTTTATGAGGTATGTTAAAGTTCTTATGTTTTATGGATAAAATATGATTTCATTCTTAATTACATATGTACCCATGTTTCCTTTCCATATTTTTATATCCCTTACTGAGCTTTTTATGCTCATCCCAAGTTTTTGAAATGTTTTTCACAGGTCAAGGGAAAGGTACATGATATGATGATAGTTTCAAGGAAGTGTCAAGAAAGAATCCATGTTTTATTTTAAATATGTTTCCATTGATGGGAAAAATGAATACTATCTTTTATGTAACTACTTTGTTTAAATGTGGAATGTAATGCATGTTTTATGATCTAATTCTCTAAAACTCTAAACCTGAAAAGATCCTCAAGGTGTAATCTTGTAATAACTCAAGATTAAGTAAGGTTTAAGGCGTGGGCCTTAGAGTTGGTATCAACTATAAGGCCCTGGCCTTAAACCTTACTTAATATTGAATTTAATGAATAATTCACATTGAGGATCTTTTCAGGTTTGGAGTTTTAGAGAATTAGAACATAACTATTACATCTCAAAATATTTACAATGTAGACACTTCTACTAAGTTTCAATCGAATAAAAAAACTATTAAAAAGAAACATGTCTAGTTCCATGTTTTATATAGCATGACTTTCCCTTGATCCCTTCCTTGACCCTATTCCACATTAAGTCCTGTGAAAAACATTTCAAAAAACATGGGGTGAGCATAAGAAGCTCAGTAAGGGATTCACAATGAATGAAAACTGTTAGTTTATCAAAACAACAAGTAAACCATGTATACTTTATCAAAGTAATACCTTCACCTTCATGAAGTAGTAAAAACTCTTCACTGAATAAAATAACATTACTTACCCTTTTGTAACCAAAGGATTACCATAAAGCCCATATAAATAACACATAACATATAAAGGTAACTTGGGACATAAACATACTTAAATGGAATAACCATATGGTCGAATTCCACACATACTTAATGAAATATCCATACGGCCCACTTCCATACCCAAAATAACATCAAACTCTACTAGAGGAAAAACAATAAGGTTTTCAAGTAGGTTCTTTCCACAGATAAGGATAAGAAGATTCTTATTAATTCTTTTTGCCTCAACATTTCCCCCCAGGTGTTTTTAGCAAAAGTTCAGGAGTCATTTCTTGAGATGGTATTCCCATTTTACTAGAAAAGTTTTCAGAGATGAAAGAATGTGTATACCCCAAATCAAACAACACACTGGCATAATCTGAAAAAAAACAAAGTGCCTGATACAACTTCATTTGATGGCCTGACATCTGCTGAAGTAGTTGCAAAGGATTTCACCACCCCTATCTACTTGTAGTCTAACTGCTTCCAATCACTCGAGCTCTTTGTCGGACACTCATTTGCATTGTGACCCATATCATTACACTTAAAACATTTCACTAACTATAAATAAAATTTGGTATTACCTTCACCTTGAACTTTTTCAGTGCAATCACGAGCCTTATGTCCCATCTTACCACATCGGTAGCACTTTCCAGAATTCAGAAGGCATTCCCCAGCATGCCTTTTACCACATTTATCACAAACTGGAAACTTATTTTCCTTACCATCAGACTTTTTTGAAAAATTCATTCCTTTATTCTGCCACCTCGGTCTCTTCTTCTGTTGGTTGTTATAGAACACTTGATCATCAAAAAACTCCATTTCCACCTTCTCAGCACATCGAACAAGCTTTTCATAACTTTTGAACTCACGAGAAGCTAATGCCCTTAGATATTTTGGCTTTAATCCTGAGTAAAAACGATTGATTTTACTATCAAGGTCTCAGATAAAATTTGGAGCATACCTTGCCAATCGAGTGAACCTTTCTTCATAGGCAGCAACTGAGTCTTCCTCTTGCCTCAATTCCAAGAATTGCTTTTCCATCCTAAGTTGAACAACTATAGGAAAATACTTCTCAAGAAACCTACCTTTAAATTCATCCCAATCGAGAGTATCAATCTCATTAGCGTCCCTGATATTTCTAACCATCGACCACCACAGATCTGCTTCACCCTCCAAACGGTAAATAGCAAGACTAACCTTTTGATTGTCTGAACACCCCATGACATCAAAAGTATTCTCTAGTGCTTTAATCCACCCTTCTGCTAGCACAGGGTCAGTTGATCCTCCGAATGATGGGGGATGTTGCCTAATGAAATGTTCCACCACTGATATGTTCCTCTGCGGTTGACCTGGATGATCTCATGCATGGATACCACCTCTATTTATCGCTTGAGTCAACTGCTCCATTACATCAACAAACTGTTCAGTTCCAATTCCGACCATCTCAGGATGCTGATTCGGAAGGTTATTTCCTTCTGCATGCCTTCCTAGCTCTGCTTCCCTGTTTCCTCGGTAGAAAACCATTCTGAACAAACATGTCTCAGATGAAGCAACATGGGAATTTGAAAATGCAATGAGGTATAAGTACCCCCATTTATTCGATAAGTAAATAAATTGCGGGGTCACAATTTTCTAAAGGGGGGAATGATGTAACATCCCAATTAAGTAATGATTAATAGATATTTTTATCTATGTCTATTAATGAATTAGATAGTGTTTTAGAGGCTTAAAATAAATATAAATCCAATCGTAAGCATGGAATACAGTAATATTTTTAAAAGATTGTTTTACTGCCTTCTGATGGAAAACAATTTTTAAATCTATAGTTTGACAATTTTATAAGCTATGTTTTTAAAAATAAACTTATTATTTATTATTGGGACATCAAAATTTACATTTTGTGAATTTTTGGTATTTTTCCGACAAAGTTCATTTTTTAATGAATAGTGAAAAATGTTGTATTTTAATTCAAAACCTCTTTTTAATGTAATATATTTACATGATTAGATTATCTTTTGAATTGGTTTTGAAGTGAAATTAGAATATATTTTTACCATTTAATCCAATGGTGGTCATTGGAATCAATTTCACTTTGAAATTGGACTTAAACTAGTGTCAATCTTTTGATACTTATTATTTCATAAAAACACGCTATTTGCTCTGACAATGGGAATTAATTATTAAATTAATTAATGCAACTTATATGTTTTGAATTTTGTAAAATAGACAACATTTTTGAATTCAGAATATCAAATATAGCTTAGGGTGATGTTTTGGTATTTTTCTGAAAAAACATCAATTTTTGATGAATAGTGAAACCACTAAGTGGTACTTAAAAAACTGATTTTTCATTTAAATGAAATTTTACCACCTCTGTGTTTTGAATTTCAAAAATCCGACATACATGGTTGTCATTAAGATGTAAAATGTGTTTCAATGGGATTAAAATAATTTTTTGGTGAATATTAACTTTTAGGTTTTTAATTGCGATTAGTGGTAATTAGTGTAGTTTAAGGTAAAAATAATGTTTTAACAAAATAAGATGAGCTTGACACATGTCCTACCCTCATTGGATGTGTCATGGCCGACCAAGACAATCCATGGGTCAACTTGGGGACCCCATGGAGCCACTTTGTTTGGGAAATGACATAAATAACTTTTTATTAAATGATTATCCAGAAATATTTTTTTATGGTCAAATTGAATTGGTTCAATGGGATTAAAATAATTTTTTGGTGAATAGTAACTTTTATGTTTTTAATCGCGATTAGAGGTAATTAGTGTAGTTTAAGGTAAAACTAATATTTTATTAATATGAGATGAGCTTGACACATGTCCTACCCTCATTGGATGTGTTATGGCCGACCAAGACAATCCATGGGTATACATGGGGACCCCATGGAGCCACTTTGGTTGGAAAATGACATAAATACCTTTTTATTTAAAGTTAAAATAAAAATGTCACAAGAAAGAAATGTTTCACTAAAACAATTTTTAAATGTGGTTATAGAAGTCATATTTTTGACTATAAATATTCATTAGAAAGATAAAAAGATTTCCTACATTATGATATTTGTTTTATATTTTTTAGACATTAAATAAATTAAATTATTTATGACATCATGATGATGCAGCGATTACCTCATTATTTAACGATTTAAATAAAATGAAAAGATAATGTAAAAACTAAACCCTATACTTGTCAAAAACCTATTGGATGGGTATATTTAGAACCCTTATCACCTTATCCTCGAATTATATCAATGTGGGACCATTTGAATCCGAAACTCATTTTAAAATAAAGTAACATTTCTTTACTTTCCAAGAGTGCCCCTCCTCTCATCTTATAAAAGGCCCCCACATCTACCTCCTTACCCACACTTCCAAAGCCTTTGGCTTGGCCAACCCCTGCCCATTTTGTCTCTTAACATACCTCTCTTACTCCTTGAAGCCTCACTTTGGGTATACGACTTCCCAAGGAAGCTTTTTAGCTCAAACCAAAGGGAGTTGCCCGATTATAAGGTATTGTGTTCACTTGGGTTCTTTTGTTTTATTTTGCTTCTCCAACCCTGTAAACTCTTTATGTTTATTTATTTTGTAACAAAACCAGTATCTTCCATATAATAGGATGTTGTTATAAGAATTATTCAAGCTACACTTACACACGACTACAGCTAATGGTTAATGGACATACTGTTTCTGTGGATGGCGAATTTCTGCCTCCCGAAACGATCATTGTTCAACATTCTTTTAACACCTTCAAAAGTGGCCATTAAGATGACACTATATTTATATATGATATATAATATGTTTATTATTTCCTTAAGCTTATGTATTTTTCATTTTTTTCATACCTTAATGGTTTCCATTATGGTTAAACGCGATATCTTCATTTAAGGAAGTGCGGACTACCGCCCCCTCAAAGTGATTTGATTAGTTAATGCCATATGTGGGATGTATAAAGGATATATTTAAAGTTATTATATATGATGTATGTTACATATAAATGATGAATATAATTCTGGAATTAAAATATACATACCTCTAATTTAGTTTTAATTCCATTAATATGACATAGAAATGAAAGTAGCGTTCATGCGTACGAACAGCTTACTGTCTCCACGAACGGTGCATTTCATTTCTTACCTCTAAATGATTATGTAATATTATAAATACATGTATATTCTGGATATATATGATATATATGATATCCAAATCATAAATATTATTCTGGATATAATTAACATTTGACCACATGAACAACATGTAATTGTAAGAAGTCCACTTTTGACTTAAGAACCAAATATCGACAAAACAAACATTATTAACATAAATTATTACAAATTGTTTATAACATGTAAATAAGTGATATAAAAGGAATAATGAACTTTAAAAAGGTTCTTAAGCAAGTAGAAATTAACTCAAGTTTATTATTCAGGACGTTAAAGAACGATCGAGTCAAGTCGGACCCGAGGTAAGGGATCCTACTCCTCTCTTTCTTTTTAAGTACACTCTTATGTAATTCCTTTTAAGCTCATATTTCTTATGATTGGGATGTTCTTTTATATTAAACTTACTGTAATTTTTATGTTCATATGATGAGAGACCCTATTTCCTTTCATCAATCCATTTTGGATGTTTTGAGTGGCGCCGTTAGGCTGCCGAATTTTCGTAAGAGATCTAACCTCTTTTTTTAAGTACTCTCATTTATGTCACATATTTTAAGCTCCTCTTTGTTATGATGGGGGATGTTATTTTATATTCCTCATTCTGTACATTTTATTGTAATATTGTGAGATACTCTATTTGATCTCATCAATCCATTTTTGAATGTTTTAAGGGGCGCCGTTAGGCTGCCGAGTTTTCGTAAGGGATTTTTCATCTCACTTTTATTCCCGTGAGATTTATGCTACACTTGCCACCATTTCCTTTGAGTGGTGTATGTACTTCCCATTTATATACTCTTTGTGTAATAAAATTTCATTTATGGGTACTTACATATTCATTGTATGACCCTTCTTCAATGGGTTGTACATTTCGAAAGTTACCCAAGTCGGTAAGGGAACCTTTCACCCTCCTCTTTTTAAAAGAATTATTTAATTATGTCTATTAATTGACATACTATTATGTTCGGATATGTTCTTATATATACTTATTGATGTAAATTTTATTACCAAGTGATGAGATACCCTTTTTATCTCTCATCAACTCTTTTTCTGAATTTTGATGTGACGCCGTTAGGCTGTCGAATTTTTACAAGGGAACTTCTTAACCCAATTTTGATTCTTTGGGATAAACTTGTACTCCTTGAATATGTCGTTCTATGATTATGTGTGAATGTCCTCTGATTTTATTACACTTAATACCCAGTTATATTTCGTGTATTCATTTGTCACACATAATTATGTAATTGATTTATCCTTAATCCAAGGATAATGTCTTTGTACGAGACTTCGTCTCAATCTCCTTTCATTGAGGAATATTTTGTTTTATACAAAAATTTCTTTTATACGGTGTATAAACCCCTTTTAATTTTACGTTTATCCAAAAGGAATCTTTTTACAAAGCGTTTTACCAAACGACAAAAGGGAATGTTTTTGTCGTACGTATGCGGCGACAACGACTTCTCCGCCGCCATGAACATTATTTGAGTGTCGGCTTCCTCTACAAGACATAACTTATTTTTAAAAGAAAAATAAATATCATGTTTTACTTTTCTTTTATTTTGGTATTGAATATGGTTTTCATAATGTTTTTATTATATAAATGTGTTGTATTGATATCTTGTGATTGAAATGTGGAAATGTTATGTTTCCTTTATGCATGTTTTATGTGATACGATTATGTTATGGTTCTTGGGAATTATTATGATGACGGGTGGTTCCATGATAAACTAATGGTGGGTGAGCCCGATATAGCTCTCCAATGCATTGGGAAATGCGAAGGAGTGAAATGTTAAGGTTTCTCTGAAGAGATTTAGGGAATATACTCTGATGGGTATTCCAAACGTAACCAAGAGGGTTATTCCCTATGAAAGAATGTTATGAATCCCTCAAGTTACATTTATGTCTTATGATTTATATGATTTATTCATGATTTGATGAGGTATGTTAAAGTGCTTATGTTTTATGGGTAAAGTATGATTTCATTCTTATGTATATATGAACTTATGTTTCCATTCCATATTTTTATAACCCATACTGAGCTTTTTATGCTCATCCCATGTTTTTGAAATGTTTTTCACAGGTCAACGGAAAGGTACATGATATGATGATAGTGTCAAGGAAGTGTCAAGAAAGAATCCATGTTTTATTTTAAATATTCTTCCATTGATGGGAAAAATGTATACTATCTTTTATGTATCCACTTTGTTTAAATGTGGAATGTAATTCATGTTTTATGATCTAATTCTCTAAAACTCTAAACCTGAAAAGATCCTCAAGGTGTAATCTTGTAATAACTAAAGATTAAGTAATGTTTAAGGCTGGGGCCTTATAGTTGGTATAAAAGGTCAGTTTAAATAACATTAAGAGTTAGAATTTTATTAAATGATTATCCAAAAATATATATTTTTTGAAATGATATAGCATTTGAAGATTACCATGTTGCTTCATCTAAGACATGTTTGTTCAGAATGGTTTTCCGTAGAGGAAATAGGGAAGTAGTGCTTGGAAGGAATACAGAAGGAAATAACCTTCCGAATGAGCATCCGAAGATGGTCGGAATTGGAACAGAACAGTTTGTTGCAGTAATGGCGCAGTTGACTCAAGCGATAAATGGTGGTGGTATCCATGCACGAGATCAGCCAGATCAAATGCAGAGGAACATGTCAGTGGTGGAACATTTCATGAGGCAACATCCCCCATTATTCAAAGGTTTATCTGACCCTATGCTAGCTGAAGGGTGGATTAAAGAACTAGAGAAGATTTTTGATGTCATGGGGTGTTCAGACAATCAAAAGGTTAGTCTTGCTATTTACCGTTTAGAGGGTGAAGAAGATCAGTGGTGGTTGATGGTTAAAAATATCAGGGACGCCGATGAGATTGATGCTGTTGACTGGGATGAATTCAAAGGAATGTTTCTTGAGAAGTATTTTCCTAAGGCTGTTCGACTTAGGATGGAAAACCAATTCTTGGAATTGAGGCAAGAGGAAGACTCTGTGGCTGCCTATGAAGAAAGGTTCACTCGATTGGCAAGGTATGCTCCAAATTTTATCCGAGACCTTGATAGTAAAATCAATAGTTTTTAGTCAGGATTAAAGCCAAAATATCGAAGGGAATTAGATTCTCGTGATTTTAGAAGTTATGAAAATCTTGTTCGATGTGCTGAGAAGGTGGAAATGGAGTTTGCCGATGATCAGGTGTTCTATAACAACCAACAGAATAAGAGACCGAGGTGGCAGGATAAAGGAAAGAATTATTCAAAAAAGTCTGATGGTAAGAAAACTAAGTTTCCAGTTTGTGATAAATGTGGTAAAAGGAATGCCGGGGAATGTCTTATGAATTTTGGAAAGTGCTACCAATGTGGTAAGATGGGACATAAGGCTCGTGATTGCACTGAAAAAGATCAAGGTGATGGTAAGTTCAAATTTGATTTACAGTTAGTGAAATGTTTTAAGTGCAATGAGATGGGTCACTATGCAAACGAGTGTCCGACAAAGAGCTTGAGTGATGGGAAGTAGTTAGACTACAAGCAGAAAGGGGTGGTGAAATCCTTTGCAACTACATCAGCAGATGTCGGGCCATCAAATGAAGTTGTATCAGGTACTTTTTTTTTCATATTATGCGAGTGTGTTGTTTGATTCGGGGTCTACACATTTTTTCATCTCTGAAAACATTTCTAGTAAAATGGGAACACCATCTCAATAAATGACTCTTGATCTTTTGGTAAAAACAACTGGGGGAAATGTTGAGGCAAAAAGAATTTATAAGAATCTTCCTATCCTTATCTATGGAAAGAACCTACTTACAAAACTTATTATTCTACCTCTAGAAGAGTTTGATGTTATCCTGGGTATGGATTGGATCTCTATTTACCATGCTAAGATTGACTGTAGAGGTAAAGAAGTTTCTTTTCACAAAGGCCTTCAGTTTGTGTACAAGAATGAACCCTTACTGTTGATAACATATCAAGAGGCTGAGAAACTTGTAAAAGATAGAAATGAATGTTACCTTGCACATATTTTTGAAAATAAAGGAACTGTTCAGATTAATGATGTGCCAGTGGTAAATGAGTATCCTGATGTTTTTACTGATGAGTTGCATGGAATAATACCAGACCGGGAAGTTGAATTTACTGTTGACCTAGTTCTTGATGCTAAGCCAATTTAGAAACCCCCTTATCGAATGGCTCAAATTTAACTTTTAGAGTTGAAGGATAAATTTCAAGATTTATTAGAGAAAGGTTTCATTAGACCTAAAACGTCACCATGGGGTGCTCCTATTTTATTTGTTAAAAAGAAATATGGTTCTATGAGACATTGCATTGATTATAGAGCCTTGAAAAGCATCACTGTTAAGAACAAATATCCTTTGCCTCATATCGATGATTTGTTTGATCAGCTCCAGGGAGCTCAGTATTTTTCAAATATTTACCTGAGATCGGGGTACCATCAGCTGAAGGTAAAGGAAGAATATGTTCCGAAGACTGCGTTTCGTACAAGATATGGCCATTATGAATTTGTAGTAATGCCTTTTGGTCTAACCAATGGACCTATTGTATTCATGGACTTAATGAATAGAATTTTTCATGAGTTCTTGGATAAGTTTTTGGTGGTTTTTATTGATGATATTTTGGTGTTTTCTAAAACTAAATAGGAGCATGAAAGACATTTAAGGGTTATTTTTCAAACCTTAAAAGAAAAGAAATTGTATGGGAAATTCAGCAAGTGTGAGTTTTGGTTGCAATAAATTTCTTTCCTTGGTCACATTGTTTCTAAATATGGGATAACCGTTGATCCTGTAAAAACAAAGGTTGTTGAAGAATGGCCAAGACCCACAAATGTAACTGAGATTAATAGCTTCCTTGGTTTGGCAAGCTATTATCGAAGATTTGTTAGAAATTTTTCACGATTATATAGTCCAATGACTAAGCTAACTCGGAAGGGTGTTAAGTTTATCTGGAAAACAGAATGTGATGATTGTTTTCAGGAACTGAAAAGAAGATTGGTGAATGCTCTAGTTTTGGCACTACCTTCCAGGAATGGTAAGTTTGTTATCTACAATGATGCTTCATTGAAAGAACATGGTTTTGTCCTAATGCAGAATGATCAGGTTGTTGCTTATGGTTCACGACAGTTGAAAACTCATGATGTAAATTACCCTACACAAGATTTGGATTTAGCTGCTGTTGTTTTCGCTTTAAAAATTTGGAGGCATCATTTGTATGGAGTAAAGTGTGAAATATTTACCGATCACAAAAGTTTAAAGTATATATTCACTCAGAAAGAATTGAACATGAGACAAAGGAGTTGGCTAGAATTAATCAAGGATTATGATTGTACAATTCATTACCATCCGAGAAAGACAAATAAAGTGGCTAATGCTTTGAGTCGAAAAGTAATGCTTCATTAACAATGTTGTGTTTGGAACGTGATACTTTGGTTAAGGATTTGATGAACTTTGGCATAGAAGTTGTTGGTGCAAGAAGTTATTCTATTTTGTTTCAGGTATCAGTGAGATCATCTCTACCAGACAGAATCAAGAAAGCACAGAAGCAAGACAGTGAGTTGCAGAAAAAGGTTGATCTGGTTCAGAAGGGTAAGTTTCCTGAATTCAACATTGATAATGATTGTGTTTTGAGTCCATAGGTAGTTCGGCTGGAAGAGAACATATCTTATGAGGAACAACCGGTCCAGATTCATGACCACAGGGAGCAAGTGTTATGGAAAAAGGTGATTAATCAGGTAAAGTATTTGTGGAAAAACCACATGATTGAAGAGGCAACATGGGAATCTGAAAATCCAATGAGGGATAAATACCCCCACTTATTCGATAAGTAAACACATTGCGGGGACACAATTTTCTAAAGGGGGGAAGGATGTAACATCCCAATTAAGAAATGAATAATATATATTTTTATCTATGTCTATTAATGAATTAGATAGTGTTTTAGAGGCTTAAAATGAAAATAAATCCAATCTTAAGCATGGAATACACTTATATTTTTAAAAGATTGTTTTACTGCCTTTTGAAAGAAAACCATTTTTAAATATATCTTTTGACAATTTTATAATCTATGTTTTTTAAAATAAACTTATTCTTTATGATTGGGACATCAAAATTTACTTTGTGTGAATTTTTTTTATTTTTCTGACAATTTTCATTTTTTAATGAATAGTGAAAAATACTGCATTTTACATCAAAACTGCTTTTTAATCTAATTTATTTATATTATTAGATTATCTTTTGAATTGGTTTTAAAGTGAAATTAGAATATATTTTTACCATTTAATCCAATAGTGGTCATTGGAATTAATTTCACTTTGAAATTGGACATAAACTAGTGTCAATCTTTTGATATTTATAGTTTCATAAAAACACGCTATTTGCTCTGACAGCGGGAATTAATTATTAAATTAATTAATGTGACTTATATGATTCGAATTTTTTAAAATAGACATCATTTTTGAATTCAGAATATCAAATATAGCTTGGGGTGAAGTTTTGGTATTTTTCTGAAAAACTTCATTTTTTGATGAATAGTGAAACCACTAAGTGGTACTTAAATAACTGATTTTTTGTTTATATGAAATTTTACCACCTCTGTGTTTTGAATTTCAAAAAATCCGACATACATGGTTGTCATTAATAAGTAAAATGTGGTTCAATGAGATTAAAATAATTTTTTGGCGAATAGTAACTTTTATGTTTTTAATCACGATTAGTGGTAATTAGTGCAGTTTAAGGTAAAAATAATGTTTTAATAATATGATATGAGCTTGAAACATGTCATACCATCATTGGATGTGTCATGGACGACTAAGAAAATCCATGGGTCAACTTGGGGACCCCATGGAGCCACTTTGGTTGGTAAATGACATAAATAACTTTTTATTTAATGTAAATGTAAAAATGACACAAACATGAGATGTTTTACTAAAACAATTTTTACATGGGGTTATTCAAGTCATATTTTTGACTATAAATATTCATTAGAAATAAAAAAATATTTCCTACATCATAGTATTTTTTTTATAATTTTTAGATTTTATATAAATTAAATTATTTATGACATCATGATGATACAGCGATTACCTCATTAATAAAGGATTTAAATAAAATGAAATGATAATGTAAACTCTATGACCTACAAATGTCCAAAACCTATTGAGTGGGTATATTTAGAACCTTTATCACCTTATCCTCGAATTATATTTATGTGGGACCTTTTAAATCCGAAACTCGTTTTAAAATAATGTAACTTTTCTTTACTTTCCAAGAGTGCCCCTCCTCTCCTCTTATAAAAGGCCCCCACCTGTACCTCATTACCCACACTTCCAAATCCATTGGCTCTGCAAAACCCTTCCCATTTTGTCTCTACACTTCCCTATCTTACTACTTGAAGCCTAACTTAGGGCAGAATTCTTCCCAAGGATGCCTTTGAGCTCAAACCAAAGGGAGTTACCCGATTTTAAGGTAATGTCTTCACTTGAGTCCATTTAATTTATTTTACTTCTCCAACCCCCTAAACTCTTTTTATTCATTTCTATTGTAACAACTACAGTATATTCAATATACTAGGATGTTTTTATAAGAAGTATTCGAGCTACACTTACACACACCTACATCTAATGGTTAAGGAACATACTGTTTCCGTGGATGGTGAATTTATGCCTCCCGAAACTATGATTGTTCAACATTCATTTAACACCTTCAAAGGTGGAGATTAAGATGAAAATATATTTATATATGATATATAATATGTTTATGTTTTCCTTAAGCTTCTTTATTTTTCATTTTGGGCATACCTTTATGGTTTCCATTATGGGTAAACGCGATATCTTTATTTAAGGAAGTGCGGACTACCGCCCCCTCAAAGTGATTTGATTCGTTAATACCATATGTGGGACGTATAAAGGATAGAGTTATGATATTATATATGATATTAAACTGGAATTATAATATAACTTTATATCATCCTGATTCCATTCTATAAAATATGAAATAGAAATGAAAGTAGTGTTCATGCCTACGTACGGCTTACCGTCTCCATGAACGGTGCATTTCATTTCTTACCTCTAAATGATTATGTCATATTATAAATGAATGTATGTACAGGATATATATAACATATATGATATCTACATCATGAATACCATTCTGGATATAATGGATACATGAACAACTTGTAATTATAAAGGGTTTATTTTTGACTCAAGTACCAATGATCGTTAAAACAATCGTTATTAACTTAAATAATTACATAGTGTTCATGACATGGCAATAAGTGATATAAAAGGAATAATGAACTTGAAAAAGGTTCTTAAACAATTAGAAATTAACTCAAGTTTATTATTCAGAAGATTAAAGAATGACTGAGTCAAGTCGGACCCGAGGTATGGGACTTCGTCTCAATCTCCTTTCATTGAGGCATATTTTATTTTATACACAACCTTCTTTTATACGGTGTATAAACACCTTTGACTTTTACATTTATCCAAAAGTAATATTTTTACGAAGAGTTTTACTAAACTACAAAAGTGAATGTTTTTGTCATACGTATGCGGCGACAACGACTTCTCCGCCGCCGTGACCATTATTTGAGTTTCGGCTTTCTCTAGAATCCATACCTTATTTTTAAAAGAAAAATAAATACCATGTTTTATTTTTCTTTTATTTTGGTATTGAAAATGGTTTTCATAATGTTTTTATTATATCAATGTCTTGTATTGATATCATTTGATTGAAATGTGGAAATGTTATGTTTCCTTTATTATAAGGCCTCGGCCTTAAACCTGACTTAATCTTGAGTTATTACAAGATTACACCTTGAGGATATTTTCAGGATTAGAGTTTTAGAGAATTAGATCATAAAACATGCATTACAATCCACATATAAACAATGTGGTCACATAAAGATAGTATTCTTTTTTCCCATCAATGGAAACATATTTAAAATAAAACATGGATTCATTCTTGACACTTCCTAGACACTATCATCATATCATGTATCTTTCCATTGACCTGTGAAAAACATTTCAAAAAATCTTGGGATGAGCATAAAAAGCTCAGTATGGGTTATAAAAATATGGAATGGAAACATAAGTTCATATATACATATTAATGAAATCATACTTTACCCATAAAACATAATCACTTTAACATACCTAATCAAATCATGAATAAATCATAGAAATCATAAGACATAAAGGTAACATGAGGCATTCATAACATTCTGACGTATGGAGTTACCCTCTTGGTTACGTTTGGAATACCCATCACAGTATATTCCCTAAATCACTTCGGAGAAACCTTAACGTTTCACACATTCACGTTACCCAATGCATTGGAGAGCTATATCAGGCTCACCCGCCCTTAGTTTATCACAGAACCACCCGTCTTCATAATAATGCCCAAGAACCTCAACATAATCGTATCACAAAAAAACATGCATAAAGGAAACATAACATTTACACCATTCAATCACAAGATATCAACACAACACATTGATATAAAAATATTATGAAAACCATTTTCAATACCAAAATAAAAGAAAAGTAAAACATGGTATTTATTTTTCTTTAAAAAAAGGTATGGCTTGTAGAGGAAGCCGAAACTCAAATAATGGTCATGGCAGCAGAGAAGTCATTGTTTCCGCATACGTACGAAAAAAACATTCACTTTTGTCATTTAGTAAATGCTTCGTATAAAAAAGATTCATTTTGAATAAATGTAATAGTCAAAGGGGTTTATACACCATATAAAAGAAGGTTGTGTATAAAACAAAATATGCCTCAATGAATGAACATTGAGATGAAGTCCCATACCTCGGGTCCGACTTGACCCGGTCATTCTTTAATCTCCTGAATAATAAACTTGAGTTAATTTTTACTTGTTTAAGAACCTTTTTCAAGGTCATTATTCCTTTTATATGACTTATTGCCATGTCATGAATACTATGTAATTATTTAAGTTAATAACGGTCGTTTTAACGATCATTGGTACATGAGTCAAAAATAAACCCTTTATAATTACAAGTTGTTCATGTATCCATTATATCCAGAATGGTATTCATGATGTAGATATCATATATATCATATATATCCAGCAAATTCATGCATTTATAATATTACATAAAAATTTAGAGGTAAGAAATGAAATGCACCGTTAATGGAGACGGTAAGTCGTACGTACGCATGAACGCTACTTTCATTTCTATTTCATATTTTATAGAATGGAATCATAATTATATAAAGGTATATTATAATTCCTGTGTAATATCATATATAATATCATAAATCCATCATTTATACGTCCCACATATGGTATTAACGAAACAAATCACTTTGAGGTGGCGGTAGTCCGCACTTTCTTAAATGAAGATATCACGTTTACCCATAATGGAAACCATAAAGGTTTGCCCAAAATGAAAAATACAGAAGCATAAGGAAAACATAAAAATATTATATATCATATATAAATATAGTTTCATCTTAATGGACACCTTTGAAGGTGTTAAAATAATGTTGAACAATCATCGTTTCTGGAGGCATAAATTCACCATCCACGGAAACAGTGTGTTCTTTAACCATTAGATGTAGGTGTGTGTAAGTGTAGCTCGAATAATTCTTATAAAAACATCCTAGTATATTGAAGATACTAGAGTTGATACAAAATAAATGAATAAAAAGAGTTTAGGGGGTTGGAGAAGCAAAAATAAAACAAAAGGACTCAAGTGAAGACATTACCTTAAAATCGGGTAACTCCCTTTGGTTTGAGCTCAAAGGCTTCCTTGGGAAGACTTCTGCCCAAAGTGAGGCTTCAAGTAGTAAGAGAGGTAAGTGGAGAGACAAAATGGGAAGGGGTTGGCCGAGACAAAGGCTTTGGAAGTGTGGGTAAGGAGGTAGAGGTGGGGGCCTTTTATAAGAGGAGAGGAGGGGCACTCTTGGAAACTAAAGAAGTGTTACATTATTTTAATATGAGTTTCAGATTCAAAAGGTCCAACATTTATATAAATCGAGGTTAGGGTGATAAGGGTTCGAAATCCACCTATCCAATGGGGTTTTTACATGTGTAGGTCATATATTTTACATTATCATTTCATTTTATTTAAATCCTTTATTAATGAGGTAATCGCTGCATCATTATGATGTCATAAATAATTTAATTTCTTTAAAGTGTAAAAATTATAAAACAAATAATATGATGTAGGAAATCTTTTTATATTTCCAATGACTATTTATAATCAGAAATCTGAATTGTATAACCCTATGTAAAAATTGTTTTTGAAAAATAACTTATGTTTGTGTCATTTTTTACTTTGACATTAAATAAAAAGTTATTTATGTCATTTCCCAACCAAAGTGGCTCCATTGTGTCCCCAAGTTTACCCATGTATTTTCTTGGTCAGCCATGACACATACAATGAGGGTATGATATATGTCAAGCTCATCTCATATTATGAAAACTTTATTTTTACCATAAAATACACTAATTACCACTAATCGCGATTAAAAACATAAAAGTTACTATTCACAAAAAAATTATTTCAATCCCATTAAACAACATTTTACTTCTTAATGACAACCATGTATGTCTGATTTTTGAAATTCAAAACACAGAGGTGGTAAAAATTTATTTAAACAAAAAATCAGTTTTTTTTGTACCACTTAGTGGTTTCACTATTCATCAAAAATTGAAGTTTTTATGAAAAATACCAAAACTTCAGCCTAAGATATATTTGATATTCTGAATCAAAAAATGTTGTCTATTTTAAAAAATTCAAAACATATAATTCGCATTAATTAATTTAATAATTAATTCCCGCTGTCAGAGCAAATAGCGTGTTTTTATGAAACAATAAGTATCAAAAGATTGACACTAGTTTAAGTCCAATTTCAAAGTAAAATTAATTCCAATGATCACTATTGGATTAAATGGTAAAAATATATTATAATTTAACTTTAAAACCAATTCAAAATATAATCTAATAATATAAATAAATTAGATTAAAACGCAGTTTTGATGTAAAATGCAGTATTTTTCACTATTCATAAAAAAATGAACATTGTCAGAAAATTATCAAAAATTCAAGCAAAGTAAATTTTGATGTCCCAATAATAAAGAATAAGTTTATTTTAACAAACATAGCTTATAAAATTGTCAAAAGATATATTTAAAATGGTTTGCCATCAAAAGGCAGTAAAACAATCTTTTAAAATTTTTAGTGTATTCCATGCTTTTGATACTTATTGTTTCATAAAAACACGCACTTTGCTCTGACAGCGGGAATTAATTATTAAATTAATTAATGTGACTTATATGATTCTAATTTTATAAAATAGACATCATTTTTTAATTCAGAATATCAAATATATCTTGGGTTGAAGTTTTGGTATTTTTCCTGAAAAACATCAATTTTTGATGAATAGTGAAACCACTAAGTGGTACTTAAAAAACTGATTTTTGATTTAAATGAAAATTTACCAACTCTGTGTTTTGAATTTCAAAAATCCGACATACATGGTTTTCATTAAGAAGTAAAATGTGGTTCATTGAGATTAAAATAATTTTTTTGGTGAATAGTAACTTTTATGTTTTTAATCGCGATTAGAGGTAATTAGTGTAGTTTAAGGTAAAAATAAGGTTTTAATAATATGACATAAGATTGAAACATGTCCTACCCTCATTGGATGTGTCATGGCCGACCAAGAAAATCCATGGGTCAACTTGGGGACCCCATGGAGCCACTTTGGTTGGGAAATGACATAAATAACTTTTTATTTAATGTAAAAGTAAAAATGACACAAACACGGGATGTTTTACTAAAAAAAATTTTACATGGGGTTATACAAGTTAGATTTTTGATTATAAATATTCATTGGAAATCTAAAAATATTTCCTACATTATAGTATTTTTTTATAATTTTTAGACTATAAATACATTAAATTATTTATGAAATCATGAGGATGCAGCGATTACCTCATTAATAAAGGATTTAAATAAAATGAAATGATAATGTAAAATCTATAACCTACACATGTCCAAAACCTATTGGATGGGCAGATTTCGAACCCTTATCAACTTAACCTCGAATTATATCAATGTGGGACCTTTTTAATCGAAAACTCATTTTAAAATAAAGTACATTTCTTTACATTCCAAGAGTGCCCCTCCTCTCCTCTTATAAAAGGCCCCCACCTATACCTCCTTAGCCACACATCCAAAGCCTTTGGCTCGGCCAAACCCTTCCAATTTTGTCTCTACACATCCATCTATTACTCCTTGATGCCTTACTTTGGGCATAAGTCTTCCCAAGGAAGCCTTTGAGCTCAATCCAAAGGGAGTTACCCGATTTTAAGGTAATGTCTTCACTTGAGTCCTTTGGTTTTATTTTACTTATCCAACCCCCTAAACTCTTTTTATTCAATTATTTTGTAACAAATACAGTATCTTAAATATAATAGGATGTTTATATAAGAAGGATTTGAGATACAATTACACACACCTACATCTAATGGTTAATGAACATACTATTTCTGTGGATCGTGAATTTATGCCTCCTGAAACGATGATTGTTCAACATTCTTTTAACACCTTAAAAGGTGGCCAATAAGATGACACTATATTTATATATGATATATAATATTTTTTTGTTTTCCTTAAGCTTCTGTATTTTTCATTTTGGGCATACCTTTATGGTTTCCATTATGGGTAAACGCGATATCTTCATTTAAGGAAGTGCGGACTACCGCCCACTCAAAGTGATTTGATTCGTTAATACCATATGTGGGATGTATAAAGGATGGAGTTATGATATTATATATGATATTACACTGTATTATAATATACATTTATATCATTATGATTCCATTCTATAAAATATGAAATAGAAATGAAAGTAGCGTTCATGCGTACATACAGCTTACCGTCTCCATGAACGGTGCATTTCATTACATACCTCTAAATGATTTTGTAATATTATAAATGCATGCATGTACTGGATATATATGACATATATGATATCTACATCATGAATAACAGTTTGGATATAATGGATACATGAACAACTTGTAATTATAAAGGGTTTATTTTTGACTCAAGTACCAATGATCGTTAAAACGTCTGTTATTAACTTAAATAATTACATAGTGTTCATGACATGGAAATAAGTGATATAAATGAATAATGAACTTGAAAAAGGTTATTAAACAAGTAGAAATTAACTGAAGTTTATTATGCAGGAGATTAAAGAACGACCGAGTCATATCGGACCCGAGGTATGGGACTTTGTCTCAATCTCCTTTCATTGAGGCATATTTTGTTTTATACACAACCTTCTTTTATACGGTTTATAAACCCCTTTGACTTTTACATTTATTAATAAGGAATATTTTTTATACGTGGCGTTTACTAAATGACAAAAGGGAATGTTTTTGTCATACGTATGCGACGACAATGACTTCTCTGCCGCTGTGACCATTATTTGAGTTTCGGCTTCCTCTACAAGCCATACCTTATTTTTAAAGAAAAATAAATACCATGTTTTAATTTTCTTTTATTTTGGTATTGAAAATGGTTTTCCTGATGTTTTTATATCAATGTGTTGTATTGATATCTTGTGATTGAAAGGTGGAAATGTTATGTTTCCTTTATGCATGTTTTATGTGATACGATTATGTTGTGGCTATTGGGCATTATTATGAAGACGGGTGGTTCCGTGATAAACTAAGGGCAGGTGAGCCCGATATAGCTCTCCAATGCATTGGGTAACTTGAAGGAGTGAAACGTTAAGGTTTATCCGAAGAGATTTAGGGAATATACTGTGATGGGTATTCCAAACGTAACCAAGAGGGTTACTCCCTATGTAAGAATGTTATGAATGCCTCAAGTTACCTTTATGTCTTATGATTTCTATTATTTATTCATGATTTGATGAGTTATGTTAAAGATCTTATGTTTTATGGGTAAAGTATGATTTCATTCTTATGTATATATGAACTTATGTTTCCTTTCCATATTTTTATAGCCTATACGGAGCTTTTTAATGCTCATCCCAAGTTTTTGAAATTTTTTTCACATGTCAACGGAAAGGTACATGATATGATGATAGTGTCAAGGAAGTGTCAAGAAAGAATCCATGTTTTATTTTAAATATGTTTCCATTGATGGGAAAATGAATACTATCTTTTATGTAACCACTTTGTTTAAATGTGGAATATAATGCATGTTTTATGATCTAATTCTCTAAAACTCTAAACCTGAAAAGATCCTCAAGGTGTAATCTTGTAATAACTGAAGATTAAGTAATGTTTAAGGTTGGGGACTTATATTTGTGTTTTAGAGGCTTCAAATGAAAATAAATCCAATCTTAAGCATGGAATACACTAATATTTTTAAAAGATTGTTTTACTGCCTTTTGATTGCAAACCATTTTTAAATCTATCTTTTGACAATTTTATAAGCTATGTTTGTCAAAATAAACTTATTTTTTATGATTTCAAAATAAAAATTTACTTTGTGTGAATTTTTGGTATTTTTCCGTTAAAGTTCATTTTTTAATGAATAGTGAAAAATGTTGTATTTTAATTCAAAACCTCTTTTTAATGTAATTTATTTATATGATTATATTATCTTTTGAATTGGTTTTGAAGTGAAATTATAATATATTTTTACCATTTAATCCAATGGTGGTCATTGGAATCAATTTCACTTTGAAATTGGACTTAAACTGGTATCAATATTTTGATACTCATTGTTTTATAAAAACACGCTATTTGTCATGACATCGGGAATTAATTATTAAATTAATTAATGTAACATATATGATTTGAATTTTTTAAAATATACATCATTTTTGAATTTAGAACATCAAATATATCTTAGGGTGAAGTTTTGGCATTTTTCTGAAAAACTTCAATTTTTGATGAATAGTAAAACCACTAAGTTGTAGTTAAAGAAGCTGATTTTTTGGTTAAATGAAATTTTACCACCTCTGTGTTTTGAATTTCAAAAATCCGACATACATAGTTGTCATTAAGAAGTAAAATGTGGTTAAATTGGATTAAATTTTTTTTTTGGTGAATAGAAACTTTTATGTTTTTAATTGCGATTAGTGGTAATTAGTGTAGTTTAAGGTAAAAATAATGTTTTAATAATATGAGATGAGCTTCACACATGTCATACCTTCATTGGATGTGTCATGGCCGACCAAGACAATCCATGGGTCAACTTCAGGACCCCATGGAGCCACTTTGGTTGGGAAATGACATAAATAACTTTTTATTTAATTTAAATGTAAAAATGACACAAACATGAAATGTTTTACTAAATCAATTTTTACATGGGGTTATACAAGTCAGATTTTTGACTATAAATATTCATTAGAAAGATAAATCTATTTCCTACATCATGGCAGTTTTTTTATAATTTTTAGACATTAAATATATTAAATTTTTTATGACATCATGATGATGCAACGATTACCTCATTAATAAAGGATTTAAATAAAATGAAAAGATAATGTAACATCTATGACCTACACATGTCCAAAACCTATTGGGTGGGTATATTTCGAACCCTTATCACCTTATCCTAGAATTATATCAATGTGGGACCTTTTAAATCCAAAACGGATTTTAAAATAAAGTAACTTTTATTTACTTTCCAAGAGTGCTCCTCCTCTCCTCTTATAAAAGGCCCCCACCTCTACCTCCATACCCACACTTCCAAAGCCTTTGGCTCGGCCAACCCCTGCCCATTTTGTCTCTCCACATCCCTATATTACTCCTTTAGGACTCACGTTGGGCAGAAGTCTTCTCAAGGAAGCCTTTGATCTCAAACCAAAGGGAGTTACCCGATTTCAAGGTAATGTCTTCACTTGAGTCCTTTTGTTTTATTTTACTTCTCCAACCCCCTAAACTCTTTTTATTAATTTCATTTGTAAAAAATCTAGTATCGTCAATATACTAGGATGTTGTTATAATAAGGATTCGAGCTACACTTACACACACCTACATCTAATGGTTAAAGAACATATTGTTTCCGTGGATGGCGAATTTCTGCCTCCCGAAACGATGATTGTTCAACATTATTTTAACACCTACAATGGTCGATATTAAGATGAAACTATATTTATATATGATATATAATATGTTTATGTTTTCCTTAAGATTCTTTATTTTTCTTTTATGTCATAACTTTATGGATTCCATTATGGGTATACGCAATATCTTCATTTTAGGAAGTACGGACTACCGCCCCCTCAAAGTGATTTGATTCGTTAATACCATATGTGGTACATATAAAGGATATATTTAATGATATTATATATGATACCACACTAGAATTAAAATAATATGATGTATCATTATGTTTTAATTCCATTTAATATGAAATAGAAATGGAAGTAGCGTTCATGCGTACGTACGACTTACCGTCTCCATGAACGGTGCATTTCATTTCTTACCTCTAAATGATTATGTAATATTATAAATGCATTTATATTCTGGATATATATTAAATATATGGAATATACATCATGAATATCATTCTTGAGATAATGGATGTTTGACTACGTGAACAACTTGTAAATATAAGAAGTTCACTTTTGACTCAAGTACCAAATAACGACAAAATGACCGTTATTAACTTACATAATTACATAGTGGTCATGACATGGAAATAAGTGATATAAAAGGAATAATGAACTTGAAAAATGTTCTTAAACAAGTAGAAATTAACTCAAGTTTATTATTCAGGAGATTAAAGAATGACCGAGTCAAGTCGGACCCAAGGTATGGGACTTCGTCTCAATCTCCTTTCATTGAGGCATATTTTGTTTTATACACAACCTTCTTTTATAAGGTGTATAAAACCATTTGAAATTTACTTTTATTCAAAAGGAATATTTTTTATATGAAGAGTTTACTAAACGACAAAAGGTAATGTTTTTGGTCGTACGTATGCGGCGACAACGACTTCTCCACCGCAGTGACCATTATTTGAGTTTCGGCTTCCTCTACAAGCCATACCTATTTTTTAAAGAAAAATAAATACCATGTTTTACTTTTCTTTTGTTTTGGTATTGAAAATGGTTTTCATAATGTTTTTATATCAATGTGTTGTATTGATATCTTGTGATTGAAAGGTGGAAATGTTATGTTTCTTATATGCATGTTTTATGTGACACGATTATGTTGAGGTTCTTGGGAATTATTATGAAGATGGGTGGTTCTGTGATAAACTAAGGGCAGGTGAGCCCGATATAGCTCTCTAATGCGTTGGGTAACGTGACATAGTGAAAAATTAAGGTTTCTCCAAAGAGATTTTGGGAATATAATGTGATGGGTATTCCAAACGTAACCAAGAGGGTTACTCCCTACGTAAGAATGATATGAATTCCTCAAGTTACCTTTATGTCTTATGATTTCTATGATTTATTCATTATTTTATGAGGTATGTTAAAGTGATTATGTTTTATGGGTAAAGTATGATTTCATTCTTATGTACATATGTAACCATGTTTCCTTTCCATATTTTTATATACCTTACTGAGCTTTTTATGCTCATCACAAGTTTTTCAAATGTTTTTCACAGGTCAAGGGAAAGGTACATGATATGATGATAGTGTCAAGGAAGTGTAAAGAAAGAATCCATGTTTTATTTTAAATATGTTTCCATTGATGGGAAAAATAAATAATATCTTTTATGTAACCAATTTGTTTAAATGTGGAATGTAATGCATGTTTTATTATCTAATTCTATAAAACTCTAAACCTGAAAAGATCCTCAAGGTGTAATCTTGTAATAACTCAAGATTAAGTAAGGTTTAAGGCGGGGGCCTTAGAGTTGGTATCAGAGGTATGAAATAAATAAAAAATACAGAAGCTTAAGGAAAACATAAACATATTATATATCATATATAAATATAGTGTCATCTTAATGGCCACCATTGAAGGTGTTAAAATAATATTGAACAATCATCGTTTCGGGAGGCAGAAATTCGCCATCCACGGAAACAGTATGTTCTCTAACCATTAGATGTAGGTGTGTGTAAGTGTAGCTCTAATACATCTTATAAAAACATCCTAGTATATTGAAGATACTGGAGTTGTTACAAAAGAAATGAATAAAAAGAGTTTAGGGGGTTAAAGATGTAAAATAAAACAGAAGGACTCAAGTGAAGACATTACCTTAATATTGAGTACCTCTCTTTGGTTTGAGCTCAAAGGCTTCCTTGAGAAGACTTATGCCCAAAGTTAGTCATCAAGGAGTAACAGAGGGATGTGGAGAGACAAAATGTGAAGGGGTTGGCCGAGCCAAAGGCTTTGAATGTGTGGGTAAGGAGGTAGAGGTGGGGGCCTTTTATAAGAGGAGAGGAGGGGCACTCTTGGAATGTAAAGAAATGTTACTTTATTTTAAAATGCATTTTGGATTCAAAAGGTCCCACTTTGATATAATTCTTGTGTAAGGTGATAAGGGTTCTAAATCCACCCATCCAATAGGATTTGGACATTTGTAGAACATAGATTTTACATTATCATTTTATTTTATTTAAATCCTTTATTAATGAGGTAATCGCCGCATCATCATGATGTCATAAATAATTTAATTTATTTAAATTCTAAAAATTATAAAAAAATACTATGATGTAGAAAATCTTTTTAGCTTTCCAATTACTATTTATAATCAAAAATCTGACTTGTATAACCCCATGTAAAAATTGTTTTATTAAAACATCTCATGTTTGTGTCATTTTTACTTTTACATTAAATTAAAAGTTATTTATGTCATCTCCCAACCAAAGTGGCTCCATGGGGTCCCCAAGTTGACCCATGGATTTTCTTGGTCGGCCATGACACATCCAATTAGGTTATGACATGTATCAAGCTCATCTAATATTATTAAAACATTATTTTTACCTTAAACTACACTAATTACCACTAATCGCGATTAAAAACATAAAAGTTACTATTCACCAAAAAATTATTTTAATCCCATTGAACCACATTTTACATATTAATGACAAAAATGCATGTTGGATTTTTGAAATTCAAAACACAGAGGTGGTAAAATTTTATTTAACTGAAAAATCAGATTCTTTAACTACCACTTAGCGGTTTCAGTATTCATCAAAAATTGAAGTTTTTCAGAAAAATACCAAAACTTCACCCTATGATATATTTGATATTCTGAATTCAAAAATGATTTCTATTTTCCAAAATTCAAATAATATAAGTTACATTAATTAATTTAATTATTAATTTCTGCTGTCATGACAAATAGCATGTTTTTATGAAACAATAAGTATCAAAAGATTGATACCAGTTTAAGTCCAATTTCAAAGTGAAATTGATTCCAATGACCGCCATTGGATTAAATGGTAAAAATATATTCTAATTTCACTTAAAAACCAATTCAAAATAGAATCTAATCATATAAATAAATTAAATTAAAAATACGTTTTGAATTAAAATACAACATTTTTCACTATTCATTAAAAAATGAACTTTATCGGAAAAATACCAAAAATTCACACAATGTAAATTTTGATGTCCCAATCATAAAGAATAAGTTTATTTTGACAAACATAGATTATACAATTTTCAAAATATAGATTTAAAAATGGTTCGCCATCAAAAGGCAGTAAAACAATCTTTTAAAAATATTAGTGTATTCCATGCTTAAGATTGGATTTATTTTCATTTTAAGCCTCTAAAACACTATCTAATTCATTAATAGACATAGATAAAAATATCTATTATTCATTACTTACTTGGGATGTTACATCCTTCCCCCCTTTAGAAAATTGTGTCCCCGCAATTTATTTACTTATTGAATAAATGGGGGTACTTATCCCTCATTGCATTTTCAGATTCCCATGCTGCCTCTTCCATCACGTGGTTTTTCCACAAAACCTTTACCTGATTAATCACATTATTTCGTAACACTTGCTCCCTGTGGTCGAGAATCTGGACCGGTTGTTATTCATAAGATAGGTTCTCTTCTAGCCGAACTACCTCTGGACTCAAAACATGAAATGGATCTGGCATATACTATTCTCAGCATCGAAACATGAAAAACATTGTGTACCTGAGATAAACTCAGAGGTAAAGCCACTCGGTAAGCAACTGATCCAACTCTCTCCAGAATTTCGTATGGTCCAATGAACCTTGGACTCAGCTTTCCTTTCTTACCAAATCGCACCAAATTTTTCCATGGTGAAACTTTGAGAAAAACATAATCACCTACCTCAAAAGAGAGATCCTTCCTCTTATTGTCCGCATAACTCTTCTGCCTACTCTGAGATGTTCTCATGTGTTTCTGAATCAGTTGAACTTTTTCTGCCATCTCTTCTACCAATTCTGGTCCCTTCAACTTCCTTTCACCCACTTCATCCCAGAAAGCTGGAGTTCGACACCGCTACCCATATAACGCCTCAAATGGTGCCATATGTATACTAGAATGAAAACTGTTATTATAAGAAAACTCATCCAAAGAAAGATATTGGTCCCAACTTCCCTGATAATCCATCGAACAAGCACGTAGCATATCTTCCAAAGTCCGAATTTTTCATTCTGACTGCCCATCTGATTGAGGATGAAAAGCTGTACTAAAATTTAATTCAGTACCCAACGGCTTCTGAAGGCCCTTCCAAAAGTTAGAAGTAAACCTGGGATCACGGTCAGATACAATGGAGAGAGGAACTCCATGTAACCTGACTATCTCTTTAAGATACAAACGGGAATGTTGATCTAGAGAGAAAGTATCTCGAATAGGAAGGAAATGAGCAGATTTAGTCAAGTGATCAACAATAACCCAGATTGCATTATTACCTCGAGATATCTTCGGTAATCCAACAACAAAGTCCATGGATATATTCTCCCATTTCCACTCTGGCACTGGTAAAGGCTGAAGCATCCCTTTCGATAACTGCCGCTCTGCTTTAACCTGTTCACATGTCAAACACTTCACAGTAAAATTAGCAATATCTCTTTTAATTCCATCCCACCAGTAATACTACCGAAGATCTCTGTACATCTTAGTACTTCCAGGATTAACTGAAAACGGAGAACTATGAGCTTCACATAACAACTCTCTCTTCAACTGTGAATCACAAGGCACACACAATCTCTTCCCAAATCACAAAACACAATCATTATCAATGTTGAATTCAGGAAACTTACCATTCTGAACCAGCTCTACCTTTTTCTGCAACTTACTATCTTGCTTCTGTGCTTGCTTGATTCTGTCTGATAGAGAAGATTTCACTGATACCTGAAACAAAACAGAAGAACATCCTGCACCAACAGCTTCTATGCCAATGTTCATCAAATCCTTAACTGAAGGATCACGTTCCAAACTCAAAATTGCTAATGAAGCATTACTTTTTCGACTCAAAGCCTCAACCACTTTATTTTCTTTTCCTAGATGGTAATGAATTGTACAATCATAATCTTTGATTAATTCCAGCCATCTCCTCTGTCTCATGTTTAACTCATTCTGAGTGAACATGTACTTTAAATTTTTGTGATCAGTATATATTTCACACTTTACTCCATACAAATGATGCCTCCAAATTTTTAAAGTGAAAAAAATAGAAGCTAATTCCAAATCATGTGTAGGGTAATTTACCTCATGAGTTTTCAACTTTCGTGAAGCATAAGCAATTACCTGATCATTCTACATTAGGACGCAACCAAGTCCTTTCAATGAAGCATCACTATATATAACAAACTCACCATTCCTGGAAGGAAGTGCCAAAACTGGAGCATTCACCAATCTTTTTTTCAACTCCTTAAAACAATCATCACATTCTTTTGTCCAGATAAACTTAACACCCTTCCGAGTTAGCTTAGTCATTAGACTAGATAACTGTGAAAAATTTCTAATAAACCTTCGGTAATTGCCTGCCAAACCTAGGAAGCTACGAATCTCAGTTACATTTGTGGGTCTTGTCCATTCTTCAACAACATTTGTTTTTACAGGATCAACGGTTATCCCATATTTATAAACAATGTTACCAAGGAAAGAAATTTGTTGAAACCAAAACTCACACTTAGTAAATTTCCCATACAATTTCATTGCTTTTAAGGTTTGAAAAATAACCCTTAAATGTCTTTAATGCTCCTCTTTACTTTTAGAAAACACCAAAATATCATCAATGAAAACCCCCACAAACTTATCCAAGAACTCATTGAAAATTATATTAATTAAGTCCATGAATACAGCAGGTGCATTGGTTAGCCCAAAAGGCATTACTACAAATTCATAATGGCCATATCTTGTACGAAACACAGTCTTCAGAACATCTGCTTCCTTTACCTTCAGCTGATGGTACCCCGATCTCAGGTCAATCTTTGAAAAATACTGAGCTCCCTAGTGCTGATCAAACAAATCATCGATATGAGGCAAAGGATACTTGTTCTTAATAGTGATGTTATTCAAGGCTCTATAATCAATTCAAAGTCTCATAGAACCATCTTTCTTTTTAACAAATAACACAGAAGCACCCCATGGTGACGTGCTAGGTCGAATGAAACCTTTCTCTAACAAATCTTCCAATTGCTCCTTCAACTCTAAAAGTTCAATTTCAACCATTCGATAAGGGGGTTTTGAAATTGGCTTAGCATCAGGAACTAAGTGAATAGTAAATTCAACTTCCCGATCTGGTATTATTCCAGGCAACTCATCAGGAAAAACATCAGGATACTCATTTACCACTGGCACATCATTTATCTGAATAGTTCCCTTGTTTTCCACAATATGTGCAAGGTAACATTCATTTCCATCTTTTACACGTTTCTCGGCCTCTTGATAAGTTATCAATAGTAAGGGTTCATTCTTGTACAAAAACTGAAAGTCTTTCTAAAAAGAAACTTCTTTATCTCTACAGTAAATCTTAACATGGTAAATAGAGAGCCAATCCATATCCAGGATAAATCAAACTCTACTAGACGTAGAACAATAAGGTTTGCAAGTAGGTTCTTTCCACAAATAAGGATAGGAATATTCTTATAAATTCTTTTTGCCTCAACATTTTCCCCAGGCGTTTTTACCAAAATTTCAGGAGTCATTTCATGAGATGGTATTCCAATTTTACTAGAAAAGTTTTCAGAGATGAAATAATGTGTAGAACCTGAATCAAACAACACACTGGGATAATCTGAAAAAACAAAGTACCTGATACAACTTCATTTGATGGCCCGACATATGCTGAAGTAGTTGCAAAGGATTTCACCACCCCTTTCTGTTTGTAGTCTAACTGCTTCCCATCACTCGAGCTCTTTGTTAGGCACTCGTTTGCATAGTGACCCATCTCATTGCACTTAGAAAATTTCACTAACTGTAAATCAAATTTGGACTTACCATCACCTTGATCTTTTTCAGTGCAATCACGAGCCTAATGTCCCATCTTACCACATCGGTAGCACTTTCCAGAATTCAGAAGACATTACCCAACATGCCTTTTACCACATTTATCACAAACTGGAAACTTAGTTTTCTTACCATCAGAATTTTTTGAAGAATTCTTTCCTTTATCATGCCCCCTCGATCTCTTCTTTTGTTGGTTGTTGTAGAACACTTGATCATCAACAAATTCCATTTCGACCTTCTTAGCACATCGAACAAGCTTTTCATAACTTTTAAACTCTCGAGAAGCTAATTCCCTTTTATATTTTGACAATTCTATAAGATATGTTTGTCAAAATAAACGTATTATTTATTATTGGGACATCAAAATTTACTTTGTGTGAAATTTTGGTATTTTTCTAACAATGTTCATTTTTTATGAATAGTGAAAAATACTGCATTTTACATCAACACTTCTTTTTAATATAATTTATTTATATGATTAGATTATCTTTTGAATTGGTTTTAAAGTGAAATTAGAATATATTTTTACCATTTTATCCAATAGTGGTCATTGTAGATAATTTCACTTTGAAATTGGACTTAAACTAGTGTCAATCTTTTGATACTTATTGTTTCATAAAAACATGCTATTTGCTTTGATAGCGGGAAATAATTATTAAATTAATTAATGCAACTTATATGTTTCGAATTTTGTAAAATAGACAACATTTTTGAATTCGGAATATCAAATATATCTTAGGGTGAATTTCTGGTATTGTTCTGAAAAATTCAATTTTTAATGAATAGTGAAACCACTAAGTGGTAGTTAAAGAAACTGATTTTTCGTTTAAATGAAAATTTTCCACTTCTGTGATTTGATTTTCAAAAATCCGACATACATGGTTGTCATTAAGAAGTAAAATGTGGTTCAATGAGATTAAAATAATTTTTTGGTGAATAGTAACTTTTATGTTTTTAATCGCGATTAGTGGTAATTAGTGTAGTTTAAGGTAAAAATAATGTTTTAATAATATGAAATGACCTAGACACATGTCCTACACTTATTTGATGTGGAATGGCCCACCAAGACAATCTATGGGTCAACTTGGGAATCCCATGGAGCCACTTTGATTGGGAAATGACATAAATAACTTTTTATTTAATGTTAAAGTAAAAATGACACAAACATAAGTTATTTTAATAAAACAAATTTTACATGGGTTTATACAATTCAGATTTTTGATTATAAATATTCATTGGAAATCTAAAGATATTTCCTACATCATATTATTTTTTTTATAATTTTTAGACTTTAAATATATTAAATTATTTATGACATCATGATGATGCAGCGATTACCTCATTAATAAAGGATTTAAATAAAATGAAATGATAATGTAAAATCAATGACCTACACATGTCCAAAACCTATTGTATGGGTGGATTTAGAACCCTTATAACCTTACCCTCGAATTATATCAATGTGGGACCTTTTGAATCTGAAAATCATTTTAAAATAAAGTAACATTTCTTTACTTTCCAAGAGTGCCCCTCCTCTCCTCTTATAAAAGGCCCCCACCTCTACCTCCTTACCCACACATCCAAAGCCTTTGGCTCGGCCAAACCATTCCCATTTTGTCTCTCCACTTCCTTCTCTTACTCTCTGATGCCTCACTTTGGGCAGAAGTCTTCCCAAGGAAGCCTTTGAGCTCAAACCAAAGGGAGTCACCCGATTTTAAGGTAATGTCTTTACTTGAGTCCTTTTGTTTTAGTTTGCTTCCCCAACCCCCTAAACTATTTTTATTCATTTCATTTGTAACAACTCCAGTATCTTAAATATACCAGGATTTTGTTATAAGAAGGATTCAAGCTACACTTACACACACCTACATCTAATGGTTAAAGAACATACTGTTTCCGTGGATGGTGAATTTATGCCTCCCGAAACGATGATTGTTCAACATTCTTTTGACACCTTCAAAGGTGGCCATTAAGATGACACTATATTTATTTATGATATATAATATGTTTATGTTTTCCTTAAGCTTATGTATTTTTCATTTTGGGCAGACCTTTATGGTTTCCATTATGGGTAAACGCAATATCTTCATTTAAGGAAGTGCGGACTACCGCCCCCTCAAAGTGATTTGATTCGTTAATACAATATGCAGGACGTATAAAGGATGGAGTTATGATATTATATATGATATTACACAGGAATTATAATATACCTTTATATCATTATGATTCCATTCTATAAAATATGAAATAGAAATGAAAGTAGCGTTCATGCGTACGTACGGCTTACCGTCTCCATGAACGGTGCATTTCATTTCTTACATCTAAATGATTATGTAAAATTATAAATGCATGAATGTACTGGATATATATGATATATATGATATATACATCATGAATACAATTCTTTATATAATGGATACATGAACAACATATAATTATAAAGGTTTTATTTTTGACTCAAGTACCAATGATCGTTAAAACGACCGTTATTAACTTAAATAATTACATAGTGTTCATGACATGGAAATAAGTGATATAAAAGGAATAATGAACTTAAAAAATGTTCTTAAACAAGTATAAATTAACTCAATTTTATTATTCAGGAGATTAATGAACAACCGAGTGAAGTCGGACCCGAGGTATGGGACTTCGTCTCAATCTCCTTTCATTGAGGCATATTTTGTTTTATACACAGCCTTATTTTATACGGTGTATAAACCCCATTGATTTTTACGTTTATTCAAAAGGAATCTTTTTTATTTGAATAATTTACTAAACGAATAAAGGGGATGTTTTTGTCATACGTATGCGGCGACAATGACTTCACCGCCGCCATGACCATTATTTGAGTTTCGGCTTCCTTTACAAGCCATTCCGTTTTTAAAAAAAGAAAAATAAATACCATGTTTTACTTTTCTTTTATTTTGGTATTGAAAATGGTTTTCATAATGTTTTTATATCAATGTGTTGTATTGATATCTTGTGATTAAAAGGTGGAAATGTTATGTTTCCTTTATGCATGTTTTTTTGTGATACGATTATGTTGAGGTTTTTGGATATTATTATGAAGACGGGTGGTTCCGTGATAAACTAAGGGCGGGTGAGCCCGATATAGCTCTCCAATGCATTGGGTAACGTGAAGGAGTGAAAAATTAAGGTTTCTCCGAAGAGATTTAGGGAATATACTCTGATGGGTATTTCAAACGTAACCAAGAGGGTTACTCCCTATGTAAGAATGTTATGAATGCCTCAAGTTACCTTTATGTCTTATGATTTCACTATAAGGCCCCAACCTTAAACCTTAATTAATCTTGAGTTATTACAAGATTACACATTGAGGATCTTTTCAGGTTTAGAGTTTTAGAGAATTATATCATAAAACTTGCATTACATTCCACATTTAAACAAAGTGGTTACATAAAAGATAGTATTCATTTTTCCCATCAATGGAAACATATTTAAAATAAAACATGGATTCTTTCTTGACACTTCCTTGACACTATCATCATATCATGTACCTTTCCCTTGACCTGTGAAAAACAATTAAAAAACATGGGATGAGCATAAAAAGCTTAGTATGGGTTATAAAACTATAGAAAGGAAACATAAGTTTATATATACGTAAAAATGAAATCATACTTTACCCATAAAACATAAGCACATTAACATACCCCATGGTGATGTGCTAGGTTGAATGAAACCTTTATCTAATAAATCTTGCAATTGTTCCTTCAACTCTAAAAGTTCAATTTGAGCCATTCGAGAAGGGGGTTTTGAAATTGGATTAGCATCCGGAACTAAGTCGACAGTAAACTCAACTTCCTGATTGAGTATTATTCCAGGCAACTCATCAGAAAAAACATCAGGATACTCATTTAACACTTGCACATCATTAATCTGAATAGTTCCTTTATTTTCAACAATGTGTGCAAGGTAACATTCATTTCTATCTTTTACAAGTTTATCCGCCTCTTGATATGCTATCAACAGTAAGGGTTCATTCTTGTACACAAACTGAAAGTCATTCTGAAAAGAAACTTCTTTAGTTCTACAGTCAATCTTAGCATGGTAAATAGAGAGCCAAATCATAACCAGGATAACATCAAACTCTACAAGAGGTAGACCAATAAGGTTTGCAAGTAGGTTCTTTCCACATATACGGATAGGAAGATTCTTAAAAATTCTTTTTGCCTCAACATTTCCCCCAGGTTTTTTTACCAAACGTTCAGGAGTCATTTCTTGAGATGGTATTCCAATTTTACTAGAAGAGTTTTCATATATGAAATAATGTGTAGACCCCGAATCAAACAACACACTAGCATAATCTGAAAAAACAAACAGAGTACCTGATACAACTTCATTTGATGGCCCGACATCTTCTGAAGTAGTTGCAATGGATTTCACCACACCTTTCTACTTGTAGTCTAACTGCTTCCCATCTCCCAAGCTCTTTGTCGGACACTCGTTTGCATAGTGACCCATCTCATTGCACTTAAATAATTTCACTAACTGTAAATCAAATTTGTTCTTACCATCACCCTGCTCTTTTCCAGTGCAATCACGAGCCTTATGTCCCATCTTACTGCATCGGTAGCACTTTACAGAATTCATAAGACATTCCCCAGCATGCCTTTTACCACATTTATCACAAACATGAAACTTAGTTTTCTTACCGTCAGACTTTTTTGAAGAATTCTTCCCTTTCTCCTACCACCTCGGTCTCTTCTTCTGCTGGTTGTTATAGAACACTTGGTCATCAGAAAACTCCCTTTCCACCTTCTCAGCACATCGAACAAGCATTTCATAACATTTAAACTCACGAAAAGCTAATGTCCTTCGAAATTTTGGCTTTAGTTCTGAGTAATAACGATTGATTTTACTATCAAAGTCTCGAATAAAATATGGAGCATACCTTGCCAATCGAGTGAACCTCTCTTCATAGGCAGCCACTGAGTATTCCTCTTGCCTCAATTCCATGAATTGCTTTTCCATCCTAAGACGAACAACCTTAGGAAAATACTTCTCAAGAAACATACCTTTAAATTCATCCCAGTTGAGAGTATCAATCTCATCAGCATCCCTGATATTTCTAACCATCGACCACCACTGATCTGCTTCACCCTCCAAACGGTAAATAGAAAGACTAACCTTTTGATTGTCTAAACACCCCATGAAATCGAAAATCTTCTCCGGTGATTTAATCCACCCTTCAGCTAACACTAGGTCAGATGATCCTCTTAATGATGGGGGATGTTGCCTCATGAAATATTCCACCACTGACATGTTCCTCTGCGGTTGATCTGGATGATCTCGTGCATGGATACCACCACCATTATTGGGTGGGTATATTTCGAAACCTTATCACCTTATCCTCTAATTATATCAACATGGGACCTTTTAAATCCAAAACTCATTATAAAATAAAGTAACTTTTCTTTACTTTCCAAGAGTCCCCCTCCTCTCCTCTTATAAAAGGCACCCACCTCTACCTCCTTACCCACACTTCCAAAGCCTTTGGCTCGGCCAACCCCTACCAATTTTGTCTCTCCATTTCCCTCTCTTACTCCTTGAAGCCTCACTTTGGTCAAAAGTCTTCCCAAGGAAGCCTTTGAGGTCAAACCAAAGGGAGTTACCCGATTTTAAGGTAATGTCTTCACTTAAGTCCTTTTGTTTTATTTTACTTCTCCAACCCCCCTAAACTCTTTTTATTCATTTCTTTTGTAACAACTCCAGTATCTTCAATATACTAGGATGTTGTTATAAGAAGGATTCTAGCTACACTTACACACACCTACATCTAATGGTTAAAGAACATACTGTTTCCGTGGATGGCGAATTTCTACCTCCCAAAACGATGATTGTTCAACATTATTTTAACACCATCAAAGGTGGCCATTAAGATGACACTATATTTATATATGATATATAATATGTTTATGTTTTCATTAAGCTTATGTATTTTCCATTTTGGGCATAACTTTATGGTATCCATTATGGATAAATGCGATATCTTCATTTAAGGAAGTGCGGACTACCGCCCCCTCAAAGTGATTTGATTCATTAATACCATATGTGGGACGTATAAAGGATGGAGTTATGATATTATATATGATATTACACTGGAATTATAATATACCTTTATATCATTATGAATCCATTCTATAAAATATGAAATAAAATGAAAGTAGCGTTCATGCGTACGTACGACTTACCATCTCCATGAACGGTGCATTTCATTTCTTACCTCTAAATGATTATGTAATATTATAAATGCATGTATATACTAGATATAAATTAAATATATGGCATATAAATCTTGAATACCATTCTGGATATAATGGATACATGAACAACTTGTAATTATAAAGGGTTTATTTTTGACTCAAGTACCAATGATTATTAAAATGACCTTTATTAAGATAAATAATTATATAGTGTTCATGACAAGGAAATAAGTGATATAAATGGAATAATGAACTTGAAAGAGGTTCTTAAACAAGTAGAAATGAACTCAATTTTATTATTCAGGAGATTAAAGAACCACCGAGTCACGTCGGACCCGAGGTATGGGACTTCGTCTCAATCTCCTTTCATTGAGTCATATTTTATTTTATACACAACCTTCTTTTATACAGTGTATAAACCCCCTTTACTTTTACATTTATCCAAAAGGAATCTTTTTACGAAGCGTTTTACTAAACGACAAAAGGGAATGTTTTTGTCGTTCGTATTCGGCGACAACGACTTCTCCGCCACCGTGACCAGTATTTGAGTTTCGGCTTCCACTACAAGCCATACCTTCTTTTTAAAAGAAAAATAAATACCATGTTTACTTTTATTTTATTTTGGTATTGAAAATGGTTTTCATAATGTTTTTATTATATCAATGTGTTGTATTGATATCTTGTGATTGAAATGTGGAAATGTTATGTTTCCTTTATGCATGTTTTATGTAATACGATTATGTTATGGTTCTTGGGCATTATTATGAAGACGGGTGGTTCCGTGATAAAATAAGGGCGGGTGAGCCTGATATAGCTCTCCAATGCATTGGGTAACGTGAAGGAGTGAAACGTTAAGGTTTCTCCGAAGAGATTTAGGGAATATACTGTGATGGGTATTCCAAACGTAACCAATAGGGTTACTCCCTATGTAAGAATGTTATGAATGCCTCAAGTTACCTTTATGTCTTATAATTTCTATGATTTATTCATGATTTGATGAGGTATGTTAAAGTGCTTATGTTTTATGGGTAAAGTATGATTTCATTCTTATGTATATATGAACTTATGTTTCCTTTCCATATTTTTATAACCCATACTAAGCTTTTTATTCTCATCCCATGTTTTTGAAATGTTTTTCACAGGTCAAGGGAAAGGTACATGATATGATGATAGTGTCAAGGAAGTGTAAAGAAATAATCCATGTTTTATTTTAAATATGTTTCCATTGATAGGAAAAATGAATACTATCTTTTCTGTAACCACTTTGTTTAAATGTGGAATATAATGCATGTTTTATGTTCTAATTATCTAAAATACTAAACCTGAAAACATCCTCAAGGTGTAATCTTTTAATAACTCAAGATTAATTAAGGTTTAAGTCTGGGGCATTATAGTTGGTATCAGAGGTTGGTTTAGATAACTTTAGGAGTTAAAATTTTATTAAATAATTATCCAAAAATATTTTTTATTGAAAAATTGAAGTGATGTAGCATTTGAATATTACCATGTTGCTTAATCTAGGACATGTTTGTTCAGAATAGTTTTCCGCAGAGGAAATAGGGAAGCAGTGCTAGGAAGGCATAAAGAAGGAAATAACATTCTAAATCAGCATCCTGAGATGGTCGGAATTGGAACTGAATAGTTTGTTGCAGTAATGGCGCAGTTGACTCAAGCGATAAATGGCGGTGGTATCCATGCACGAGATCAGCCAGATCAACCACAAAGGAACATGTCAGTGGTGGAACATTTCATGAGGCGACATCCCCCATCATTCAGAGGATCATCTGACCCTGTGCTAGCTGAAGGGTGGATTAAAGCAATGGAGAAGATTTTTGATTTCATGGGGTGTTCAGACAATCAAAAGGTTAGTCTTGCTATTTACCGTTTGGAGGGTGAAGCAGATCAGTGGTGGTCGATGGTTAGAAATATCAGGGACGCTGATGATATTGATGCTCTCGACTGGGATGAATATAAAGGTATGTTTCTTGAAAAGTATTTTTCTAAGACTGTTCAACTTAGGATGGAAAAACAATTCTTGGAATTGAGGCAAGAGGTAGACTTAGTGGCCTCCTATGAAGAAAGGTTCACTCGATTGGCAAGGTATGCTCCAAATTTTATCCGAGACCTTGATAGTAAAATCAATAGTTTTTACTCAGGATTAAAGCCAAAATATCGAAGGGCATTAGCATCTAGTGAGTTTAAAAGTTATGAAAAGCTTGTTCGATGTGCTGAGAAGGTGGAAATGGAGTTTTTTGATGATCAAGTGTTCTATAACAACCAGCAGAAGAAGAGACCGAGGTGGCAGGAGAAAGGGAAGAATTATTCAAAAAAGTCTGATGGTAAGAAAAATAAGTTTCTAGTTTGTGATAAATGTGGGAAAAGGCATGCTGGGGAATGTCTTCTGAATTCCGGAAAGTGCTACCGATGTGGTAATATGGGACATAAGGCTCGTGATTGCACTGAAAAAGATCAAGGTGATGGTAAGTTCAAATTTTATTTACAGTTAGTGAAATGTTTTAAGTGAAATGAGATGGGTCACTATGCAAATGAGTGTCCGACAAGGAGCTCGAGTGATGGGAAGCAGTTAGACTACAAGTAGACAGGGGTGGTGAAATCCTTTGAAACTATTTCAGCAGATGTCGAGCCATCAAATGAAGTTGTATCAGGTACTTTGTTTGTTTTTTCAGATTATGCCAGTGTGTTGTTTGATTCGGGGTCTACAAATTCTTTCATCTATGAAAACTTTTCTAGTAAAATGGGAATACCATCTCAAGAAATGACTCTTGAACTTTTGGTAAAAACACCTGGGGGAAATGTTGAGGCAAAAAGAATTTATAAGAATCTTCCTATCCTTATCTGTGGAAAGAACCTACTTGAAAACCCTATTGTTCTACCTCTAGTAGAGATTGATGTTATCCTGGGTATGATTTGGCTCTCTATTTACCATGCTAAGATTGACTATAGAGCTAAAGAAGTTTCTTTTTAGAAAGTCTTTCAATTTGGGTTAAAGAATGAACCCTTACTGTTGATAATATATCAAGAGGCGGAGAAACTTGTAAAAGATGGAAATTAATGTTACCTTGCACATATTATTTAAAATAAAGGAACTGTTCAGATTAATGATGTACCAATGGTAAATGAGTATACGGATGTTTTTCCTGATGAGTTTCTTAGAATAATACTAGATGAGGAAGTTGAATTTACTGTTGACTTAGTTCCTGATGCTAAGCCAATTTCGAAACCCCCTTATCAAATGGCTCAAATTGAACTTTTAGAGTTGAAGGAGAAATTGCAAGATTTATTAGAGAAAGGATTCATTTGACCTAGCACGTCACCATGGGGTTCTCCTATTTTATTTGTTAAAAAGAAAGATGGTTCTATGAGACTTTGCATTGATTATAGAGCCTTGAATAACATCACTGTTAAGAACAAATATCCTTTGCCTCATATCGATGATTTGTTTGATCAGCTCCAGGGAGCTCAGTTTTTTTAAAAGATTGACCTGAGATCTGGGTACCATCAGCTGAAGGTAAAGGAAGCAGATGTTCCGAAGACTGTGTTTCATACAAGATATGGCCATTATGAATTTGTAGTAATGCCTTTTGGGCTAACCAATGCACCTGCTGTATTCATGGACTTAATGAATAGAATTTCCCATGAGTTCTTGGATAAGTTTGTGGTTGTTTTCATTGATGATATTTTGGTGTTTTCTAAAAGTAAAGAGGATCATGAAATACATTTAAGGGTTATTTTGCAAACCTTAAAAGAAAAGAAATTGTATGGGAAATTCAGAAAGTGTGAGTTTTGGTTGCAAAAAATTTCTTTCCTCGGTCACATTGATTCTAAAGATGGGATAACCGTTGATCCTGCAAAAACAAATGTTGTTGAAGAATATAAAAGACCCACAAATGTAACAGAGATTCATAGTTTCCTTGGTTTGGCAGGCTATTACCAAAGGATTGTGAGAAATTTTTCACGGTTATCTAGTTCAATGACTAAGCTAACTCGTAAGGGTGTTAAGTTTATCTGGAAAAAATAATGTGATGATTGATTTCAGGAATTGAAAAGAAGATTGGTGAATGCTCTAGTTTTGGAACTACCTTCTAGGAATGGGGAGTTTGTTATCTACATTGATGCTTCGTTGAAAGGACTTGGTTGTGTCCTAATGCAGAATGATCAGGTAAATGCTTATGCTTCATGACATTTGAAAACTCATGAGGTAAATTACCCTACACTTGATTTGGAATTAGATGCTGTTGTTTTTGCTTTAAAAATTGGGAGGCATCATTTGTATGGAGTAAAGTGTGAAATATAAACTGATCAAAAAAGTTTAAAGAATATATTCACTCAGAAAGAGTTAAACATGAGACAGAGGAGATGGCTGGAATTAATCAAGGATTATGATTGTACAATTCATTACCATCCGGGAAAATCAAATAAAGTGGATGATGCTTTGAGTCAAAAAAGTAATGCTTCATTAACAATGTTTCATTTGGAACGTGATCCTTTGGTTGAGGATTTGATGAACTTTGGCATAGATGTTTTTGGTGCAGGATTTTCTTCTGTTTTGTTTCAGGTATCAGTGAAATCTTCTCTATCAGACAGAATCAAGCAAGCACAGAAGCAAGACAGTGAGTTGCAGAAAAAGGTAGAGCTGGTTCAGAAAGGTAAGTTGCCTGAATTCAACATTGATAATGATTTAATTTTGAGATTTGGGAAGAGATAGTGTGTGACTTTTGATTCACAGTTGAAGACAGATTTGTAATCTGAAGCTCATAGTTCTCTGTTTTCAGTTCATCCTGGCAGAACTAAGATGTACAGAGATCTGCATGAGTATTACTGGTGGGATGGAATGAAAAGAGATATTGCTGATTTTACTGTGAAGTGTTTGACATGTCAACAGGTTAAAGGAGAGTGGAAGTTACTGAAAGGGATGATTCACCCTTTACCAGTGCCAGAGTGGAAATGGGAGAATATATCCATGGACTTTGTTGTGGGATTACCGAAGACATCTCGAGGTAATAATGAAATCTGGGTTATTGTTGATCGCTTGACTAAATCTGCTCATTTCCTTGCAATACGAGATACTTTTTCCCTAGATCAACTTTCCTGTTTGTATCTTAAAGAGATAGTCAGGTTACATGGAGTTCCTCTCTCCATTGTATCTGACCGTGATCCAAGGTTCACTTCTAACTTTTGGAAAGGCCTTCAGAAGTCGTTGGGTACAGAATTAAATTTTAGTACAGCTTTTCATCCTCAATCAGATGGGCAGTCATAACAAACAATTCAGACCATGGAGGATATGCTACGAGCTTGTTTGATGGATTATCAGGAAAGTTGGGACCAACATCTTTCGTTGGTTGAATTTTCATATAATAACAGTTTTCATTCCAGTATACATATGGCACCATTTCAGGTATTATATGGGAAGCGGTGTCAAACTCCAGCTTTCTGGGATGAAGTTGGTGAAAGGAAGTTGATGGGACCAGAATTGGTAGAAGAGTTGGCAGAAAAAGTTCAGCTGATACAGAAACACATGAGAACAGCTCAGAGAAGGCAGAAGAGTTATGCGGACAACCGGAGGAAGGATCTATCTTTTGAGGTAGGTGATCATGTTTTTTTTCATAGTCTCACCATGGAATAGTGTGATGCGATTTGGTAAGAAATGAAAGGTGATTCCAAGGTTCATTGGACCACATGAAATTCTGGAGAGAGTTGGATCAGTTGCATACTGGGTGGCTTTACCTCCGAGTTTATCTCAGGTACACATTGTTTTTCATGTTTCGATGTTGAGAAAGTATATGCCAGATCCATCTCTTGTTTTGAGTCCAGAGGTAGTTCAACTGGAAGAGAACCTATCTTATGAGGAACAACCGGTACAAATTATTGACCACAAGGAGCAAGTGTTACGAAATAAGGTTATTAATCAGGTAAAGGTTTTGTGGAAAAACCACATGATGGAAGAGGCAACATGGGAATCTTAAAATGCAATGAGGGATAAATACCCCCACTTATTCGATAAGTAAATAAATTGCGGGGACTGAATTTTCTAAAGGGGGGAAGGATATAACATCCCAAGTGAGTAATGAATAATAGATATTTTTATCTATGTCTATTAATGAATTAGATAGTGTTTTAGAGGCTTAAAATGAAAATAAATCCAATCTTAAGCATGGAATACACTAATATTTTTAAAAGATTGTTTTACTGCCTTTTGATGGAAAACCATTTTTAAATCTATATTTTGAAAATTTTATAATCTATGTTTGTCAAAATAAACTTATTCTTTATGATTGGGACATCAAAATTTACTTTGTGTGAATTTTTTGTATTTTTCTAACAATGTTTATTTTTTTAATGAATAGTGAAAAATACTGCATTTTACATCAAAACTCATTTTTAAACTAATTTATTTATATGATTAAATTATCTTTTGAATTGGTTTTAAAGTGAAATTAGAATATATTTTTACCATTTAATCAAATAGTGGTCATTGGAATTAAATTCACTTTGAAATTGGACTTAAACTAGTGTCAAACTTTTGATACTTATTTATTCATAAAAACACGCTATTTGCTCTGACAGCGGGAATTAATTATTAAATTAATTAATGTAACTTATATGTTTTTAATTTTGAAAAATAGACATCATTTTTGAATTCAGAATATCAAATATAGCTTAGGGTGATGTTTTGGTATTGTTCTGAAAAACATCAATTTTTGATGAATAGAGAAACCACCAAGTGGTAGTTAAAGAAACTGATTTTACATTTAAATGAAACTTTTCCACTTCTGTGATTTTATTTTCAAAAATCCGACATACATGGTTTTCATTAAGACGTAAAATGTGGTTCAATGAGATTAAAATAATTTTTTTTTGGTGAATAGTAACTTTTATGTTTTTAATCGCGATTAGTGGTAATTAGTGTAGTTTAAGGTAAAAATAATGTTTTAATAATATGAAATGGCCTAGACACATGTCCTAACCTTATTGGATGTGTCATGGCCGACCAATAAAATCCATGGGTAAACTTGGAGACCCCATGGATCCACTTTGGTTGGGAAATGTCATAAATAACTTTTTATTTAATGTTAAAGTAAAAACTGACACAAACATAAGTTATTTTACTAAAACAATTTTTACATGGGGTTATACAAGTCAGATTTTTTATTATAAATAGTAATTGGAAGGCTAAAACGATTTCCTACATCATATTATTTTATATATAATCTTTGGACTTTAAATAAATTAAATTATTTATGACATCATGATGATGCATTGATTACCTCATTAATAAAGGATTTAAATAAAATTATATGATAGTGTAAAATCTATGACCTACACATGTCCAAAACCTATTGGATGGGTGTATTTCTAACACATATCACCATACCCTCTAATTATATAAATGTGGGACCTTTTTAATCTGAACACACATTTTAAAATAAAGTAACATTTCTTTACTTTCCAAGAGTGCCCCTCCCCTTCTCTTATAAAAGGCCCCCAACTCTACCTCCTTAACCTCACTTCCAAAGCCTTTGGCTCGTCCAAACCGTGACCATTTTGTCTCTCCACGTCCCTCTATTACTCCTTAAAGCCTCACTTTGGGATGAAGTGTTGCCAAGTAAGCCTTTGAGCTCAAACCAAAGGGAGTTACCCGATTTTAAGGTAATGTCTTCACTTGAGTCCTTTTGTTTTATTTTGCTTCTCCAACCCCCTAAACTCTTTTTATTCATTTATTTTGTTACAACTCCAGTATCTTCAGTATACTATGATGTTGTTATAATATGGATTCGATCTACACTTACACACACCTACATCTAATGGTTAAAGAACATACTGTTTCCGTGGATGGTGAATTTATGCCTCCCGAAATGATGATTGTTCAACATTCTTTTAACACCTTCAAAGGTGGCCATTAAGATGACACTATATTTATATATGATATATAATATGTTTATGTTTTCCTTAAGATTCTGTATTTTTCATTTTGTGCATACCTTTATGGTTTCCATTATGGGTAAACGCGATATCTTCATTTAAGGAAGTGCGGACTACCGCCCCCTCAAAGTGATTTGATTCGTTAATACCATATGTGGGACGTATAAAGGATGGAGTTGTGATATTATATATGATATTACACTGGAATTATAATATACCTTTATATCATTATGATTCCATTCTATAAAATATGAAATAGAAATTAAAGTAGTGTTCATGTGTACGTACGGCTTACCGTCTCCATGAACGGTGCATTTCATTTCTTACCTCTAAATGATTATGTAATATTATAAATGCATGAATATACTGGATATATATGATATATATGATATATAAATCATGAATACCATTCTGGATATAGTGGATATATGAACAAATTGTAATTATAAAGGGTTTATTTTTGACTCAAGTACCAATGATCGTTAAAACGACCGTTATTAACTTAAATAATTACATAGTGTTCGTGACATGGAAATAAGTGATATAAGAGGAATAATGAACTTGAAAAAGGTTCATAAAAAATTATAAATCAACTCAAGTTTATTATTAAAGAGATTAAAGAACGACCGAGTCAAGTCAGACCCGAGGTATGGGACTTCGTCTCAATCTCCTTTCATTGAGGCATATTTTGTTTTATACACAACCTTCTTTTATACGGTGTATAAAACCCTATGACCTTTACGTTTATTCAAAAGGAATCTTTTTTCTACTAATCATTTACTAAATGACAAAAGTGAATGTTTTTTTTCATATGTATGTGACGACAATGAATTCTCCACCGCCGTGACCATTATTTGAGTTTCGACTTCCTCTACAAGCCATACCTTTTTAAAAACAAAGAAAAATAAATACCACATTTTACTTTTCTTATATTTTGATATTGAAAATGGTTTTCATAATGTTTTTATATCAATGTGTTGTATTGATATCTTGTGATTGAAAGGTGGAAATGTTATGTTTCCTTTATGCATGTTTTTTTGTGATACGATTATGTTGAGGTTCTTGGGCATTATTATGAAGATGGGTGGTTCTGTGATAAACTAAGGGTGGGTGAGCCCGATATAGCTGTCCAATGCATTGGGTAACACGAAGTAGTGAAACATTAAGGTTTGTATGAAGATATTTAGAGAATATACTGTGATGGGTATTCCAAACATAACCAAGAGGGTTACTCCCTACAGAAGAATGTTATGAATGCCTCTAGTTACCTTTATGTCTTATGATTTCTATGATTTATTCAAGATTTGATGAGGTATGTTATAGTGCTTATATTTTATGGGTAAATTATGATTTCATTCTTATGTATATATGAACTTATGTTTCCTTTCCATATTTTTATAACCCATACTGAGCTTTTTATGCTCATCCCAAGTTTTTTTGAAATGTTTTTCATAGGTCAAGGGAAAGGTACATGATATGATGATAGTGTCAAGGAAGTGTCAATAATGAATCCATGTTTTATTTTAAATATGTTTCCATTGATGGGAAAGAAGAATACTATCTTTATGTAACCACTTTATTTATATGTGGAATGTAATGCAAGTTTTATGATCTAATTCTCTAAAACTCTAAACCTGAAAAGATCCTCAAGGTGTAATATTGTAATAACTCAAGATTAAGTAAGGTTTAAGGCTAGGGCCTTATAATTTTCTATGTTTTATTTTTCCCAGGATGCAAAGATGTATATTATGACTGAACTATAGGGATAATCTGAGGGGAGATGAGTGTGGACTATGGAGACTATGTTGATGTAGTTTTTCACTTAATCATGTAATGTAAGACTTATGAATGTATCTAGTGTTTCCAATGATACTAAACTAATCATCCTTTGGATACTTGATCTTTTGTGATCATGCCAATGTTATTTAATAATGCACCGACTCTGGATAACTAGGGTTGGGGAGTTATATTGTGAAAAATGAACCATACCACCAAAATGATCTTCATACTCCTCTACATCATGTTCACCAAGTCAGGATCCAAAAACTCCTATGTTTTTCAAAGCATTAAATTGGGTAGAAATTTTTTTTGTTGAAAATATTAAAGAATCTTACCCATGTCTAATCCTCATATATAATTTCTTCCATAATCAACACTCACAACATACATGAAACTCCCCAATGTATCTATGTAATGAACTCCACCATCTATGGATCATGATTACAAAGGAACTAAAATATCTAATTAATCGATTCCAAATAAATTCATCTTCTAGAACTCTTCCACCACCCCAAAATATTAAAGGATTATATTTCTAAATCATCTAGGGGAAATAAACAACATTTGGTTACTATTGATCCATTCTCTTTCAAATAGCTTCAAATTCTCGGACTAATAAAGTCAGGAATTCAAGAATATATTCCATGTTTGCCAATCCATCCTCACAAATATACTCTCTATGGGAAAGAATTTTTATCAATTCCAAAAATCAAAAAAATGAGCCAGTGTGTAGATTTAATAAATAGTTCGAAAAATAAAAACATATCATTATAATATTGGTTTATTTGGATCTATCCCCCCCTAGAATTCCATATTTTCAAATATCACATTTTACACAAAGTAAACACCAAAAAATTATGCCAAATTCTTTTCCAAGTTAATTTTTTCATGAAACCATTTGTAATGTTTTTAATATTAAAATAATCATTCATTTAGTTTCTATTATGTAATACAAATATATAATAAAGCATCACATGTCCGAACCTATCATGGTCTTAAATACCCACAGTGAACAACAACAAAAATCCTATAATAGATCTTTTAAATCATTATCATACCCATACTCTTTGTAAAGTCAATTTTCACCAAAAATAGGTTATATGTGTCTATTTGTAGGTAAATCTAGGGTTTCAACAATATTATTCTCCATTTCATTGCATATTCCTAGATCTCAAGTTTTAACCATCCTCTAATTCGATTTTCCATTAACCTTACATAAAACATTTATCTTTGGAACCCAAGAAAAAATGATGTGTGACCTCAAGCATGTTACTCAATTATCTATTTGTTCGAAGACTCAATATAAAACTTCACTCTAATGCCATTTTTTAATGAAATAACCCATACAACTAATCCATGATAACGAAGTAGGAATCCTATACTTCCTTAAGAATGTCCCCAAATTTTTAATGGATGGAAACAAATGCTAATGAAAAACACATAATTAGTGGGGAATTATTTTCCAACTAGTGAAAAAACAACTATATGAAAAAACTTATTTTTCCTTAAAAACTAAAACCAGTAAAAGAAATTTTTTAATGTAACTAGAGTTCCCAATATAATATAATAGAAAAAATGACTAAGATTATAACATGGAATAATTGAAAACTAATAACTAATACATATCTATAAAATATTTAAAAACACATATAATGATGTACCATTTGATATTGACACATCCTTCCATGGACATATTTCCAATGGTCAACCCAAAAATGAAAAATGATGTTTTCACTTTTCCATCATCATGAAAAGGTAAACTTATACACACATTGAGATTTTTAGGTAGTGGTGAGTACCGATAATCAATAGTATTTCCCCCCAATAACTCTAATCCTTTATCATGTATACCCTTTTACGAAACATGAAATCATTTCCATTTGAAAATCCTAACATATATTAAAGAAAATATTTAATAAAACATTATTATAAGTTATCTGATCCAAAAAAACCGATGTCATAGTTTCCCATAAAGATGTTGTAACCCTACCCAGTTTGCCCATAATCAAAATAGTTAATTAGTAATATTATTTAATGGAATAATACGAAATATAAAAAATAAAACAAAAATACATACCAATGATTGTAATCTTCGCGAACCATTCATTTCTATCAAATTTTGTGCTTCCTATCTATTCACTAAAACTTTTCATCCATTACTCATACCCTTTGTTCATTAATTACCAAAAATAATTTCCTCATGAAATAGTTTTAAAAAATAATTTATATATAAAATTTTAAAATTAAATCCACATTTTATAACAAATATAACTAAATTTTATAAAAAAATACTCAATTTAAACCAAATCCCTTGGTTTTCATAAAAATCCAAAAAATACAATTTTTTACATTCTAGAAACACCTAATTTTATTTTCAATAATAAATTTATAATACATATCCAATAAAGAAATTGAGAAATGAATCAATCACACATTTAGTATTCATAACCCATCAAGAAAAAAATAAGGGCGAGGTAGATTAAATAATGATATCTATAAATCCAAAAACCTCAGATCTAATGTCAGTTATCATGATATGATACGTCAAAACATGGAAAAAAAGAATCACTATAATAAATCTTCCAATCATTATCCAATTGACTATAATCAAAAAATAATTGATCCATATACCATAATATATCTATATATAATGAGAGTGAGAGTGTGGTAGAGGGATATAAGTGCCAAATATATGGAAGGAGACCAAACTTAGATCTAGTGTTGGTCCCTCTAATCTAAGAGTGTCCTAAATATTTATATCAGAGAAACAATAAAACATATTATAAATATTTGTATGTTAGTTCATATCCATATTTGTGTGTTATCAAAGTTCACAAGATTACGATTTGGTTTTTAAAAATTCACAAATCTTTTCTATGATTGTACATTTAAATCACATGGATTATCCAACAAAATGCCTAACCATGCAATACTTCTAATATATGTTTCCATATTTCATGGTTGGGAGGCATTGATGTTTCCACAATTCACATATACCATAAATCCCAAACAAATTTTGTTTTAATATAAAATATACAAAATATTAAATGAAAATTTACCTAGGAAAAAGGGGGTGTTTTCTAATTCACATGGATAAGATATATCGCTGATAGAAGATAAACATAAAAAAATTAAAAGAAATTGTTTCTTATAGAGTTAGAAACTTTATACCATAGTCTGGTTGTCTTATTCCACAATAAATATTGAATAATTTCACTTCAGGATTCAAAATTCATATTTGAGGTCATCGTAGTAGAAAAATTGAAATCCATAAACCTTTAAATATCAATAAAAGTCACACAAGGATCTGAAGATCTAAAAATATGCATAAATAATATAAACTAGTTTGCGAGTTCTTAGGAATCTAATGTGTCTTAGTCTCAAAATTATAAATATCATAATGGCAGAATGAGGAGAAAATAAAAGATACTTCAACTATAAAACCATTGTAGATGATGTCATTAAACATTGGGGTCCTCAAATGACTTTTCCAAAAATACCCTTTGACATACGAAGGAATGGATCCTGGATAAGGGACATATAAAGCCTAGAACTTAGAAATTAAAGGAATAATATAGATAAAACTCCAAACCTTGTATAATAAAATATGAAATTAAATGCATTACGGAAGACATGGAACCATTGGATCAAATTAACAAAAAAAAACATTATTCCATATGTATAAAGTTGTATAGAGTAATGTGTGGAGTAACTAGTCTATTAAAAACACCATACCCATGTAACTATTTTTCTATTATGTTATCCTTGAAAATTATTGTCCAAATATAGTAATAAATTTGAATAAATAGAAGCACCTCAGAAATATAGTAATTATAAAAATATTCCATTTCAATTTTCATAGTAATTTAACAATAATAGAATTTTATTTAAATATCATTAATATTAAATCATATGAAAATCAATTTCCCAAATCTCTAATGGTAAAATACAATTGAAGGTATAATATCTACCTCCTGGTGTTCCTAAATATAGGTTATTTAATCATTTATATGTCTAGATAACATAAGTAATGATTAAATTTGGACTATTGAAAAACCATGATTAAAAAATCAATTGGTGTTTCATTATTATAAATTCTTATTAAAAAATATTATCTTTTATTAAATAAAAGTTCTAAAAAATTAAATTGAATTTTTATATGACTTGGTATATCATGAAACCATGGTTCATTGATAAAGGCATTGAAAAATTACTATAACATAATATATTAATTTTATAAGAGGATATTGAAGGTTTATTTTTTAATCATTTGAACTATAAAACCTCTTTATTAATTCCATTAAATGTATATAATTAATTTTATTTGTGGAAAAGGCCACTAAAATATTATATTAATGTTCAAAAAGATAATCCCCATGCAATTTTTGATAACATATCCATTCATTTGGATTCAATTATTTATATTTATTATATAATTTAAATATATATAACATATTATATTACTATTTTAATAAAAATTATCCCCATATTATAAATTCATATAATAATATATGGAAATATATAATATTATTCATTTTACTAAATTATTATGAGGATTATTTGGATTTATAATTAACCAACATAATTTGAAATAAAAAAATACTATCTTAAGCTTTAATAAATAGGTGCATTTTTAACACTCACAAATATTAAATAATACGAGGTACTACTCAAAAATATTATGTAATAATTAGTATTAGGTGATTTTAATAGAGATAACCTAAAATTTCAACCTAAATGGAGGATTATGAATTTTTTATTCTCTAACATGTAATTAATTTTAATTCAAATGACTTCCTATTATATTTTGTTTTGAAAAACATAATACACATTACATTGAGTTTGATTTAAATTTAATTTATTTGTAGTTTTATATTTTGTTTATTTTACTTTAGTGGATTTAAATTTTGGTGTAATAATCCACTACACCTAATTTTTTTTATGCTGAGAGGCTCTGAAGAATGAAATCTACCTGATGATTTGAGCATTGTAGTGGTGTAGATGTTGAATTTTTATGGTTAAAAAACTAAATTCATTAGATGGTTGTGGTGCATTTATTAAAAGTTGATAATGCTTATAATTATAGTGATAACATATCTAAAGGTATCAAAATATGACAATTGGTGTTTGATAGAATAGATGGAGTTATTTGGACTGAGTACTTTTTTGAATAACAGTACTAAAATATGTTGACCTTTCTTAATGTTTTATTAAGGTTTTATTTATATTATTGATTTTATCACATTAAATTGTGATTTTTCATTCTGTTATTTCATTATAAGAGATACAGTTTTTGGAGGTATCTTTATAATTGTCTTCTATTCCCATATAATTATTAATTTATGAACTTTGTGATCATTGACATTCCGATGGGTAATTTTCTTCTAAAAATCCTTTTGATTGATGATATTCATAAGAGTGGATGTTTTAAATTTCGAAATTTTTGTTTTATAAATTCAATGGGATTGGAGTGGATGATAATCATGAGAATTAGAAGGAGGTCAGGGCTTGTATGACATATTGATAACTATTTTTTTAAGAGGTTTCTGGTTGGATACTCGATACCTTGTGATAGGTTTAAAATTGATGAAGTTCTATTGGGTCATTGATACCTTGATTCAAGTAATAAAACACCGCCCTCTTTTTTTTAAGAAAAACAAAATAATTCATTTTATTAGAAAAACCCTGGTAATTATATCTTTTAGGAGTATAATGATAGTTATCTTTAACTTCGTGCATTATTTGACATTTCAGATTTAAATTTCCTTTATTTTATTATACTTTTTATACCTATTATGTTTTTAACTTTTGTTAATTTCATTTCTATTTAAGACATATATTTTTACATTTCTATGATAGTAAATGTTTTATCAAAATTTATTCATTGTGCTTCAAAAAACACATGTAGTTATTCAAAGAAAATTCATCAACCTATTTAAGTTTTCTTATCTATCTTCACTTAGAAATAAATTTGTTATCAAATCTATTGTATTTTTCTTATACATTTAATATTATAGTTAAACAATCATTTATATTAAAACATTGATTATTATTTTTTTGATACATAGTTTTCATCTTTTGATTCTTAGATTGTGTCTGATTTCCTAAAACTAACTATATTAGAGGATAATTGATCCATTTTTCAAGGCATGAATACCAATCAGATCAATTTATAATACTAACTAAAATAGACCACCTATTTTTGATAGTGGAGATTATGAATATTGAAATAACTAGATGTAATTATTTGTGATAATATTGTGCCAAAAATTATCCAAATATTAAAATAAATTATACCATTATCGATAAAGATGTTACTAGCCTAACCCATCAAGAAATACCTGAATTCATATATAGCTTCTCGGGGTAGAATACATTACTATAAAATATCTAGAAAAATAAATAAAATCTTGTTTATTCATGTGGTTAAACAAGTAGAATTTGAATTTTTTTTGGTTACAGATTAAAAATCATCTACTGTTATACAGATTAAATTAGTTGTTCCAAGGGATGATTATAAATTTTTTTGTCTTTCTACCTTGTGAGACAATTTTTTAAATGTACTATTGTTTTATGAACATTCTAATAATCTCTAAACACTTTTTGAAACAAAAATATCGCATTATTATTATCCTATAGATAAGATCATCATTATTTTACCTAAACAATGGGATTCAAAGCATATAGCATGGGATGACACCAGGAATATAACGAATCTGAGTTTAAATGATTTAATTAGAACTCTCATGAAATATGATATCGAAATAATTATTCATAGAACGAAATATATAAATAAAATAGAGTTTTATTTGCATAAACTTTCATTGATTTATTTTTTTAAAACTCAAAATTTTGTTCTTAGTACATCCAAATATTATATTCTAACTAAACATATAAAGAGTTATATAAATTAGTTTATAAAGATAATGAAAAAAATTATTGGAAAGAAAAATTTCTATAAGAAAAAATATAATGGAAAACAATAATTAATTGGAAAGAAAGAATATTCAGACTCTAGATGCGATCAATTAAAAACTGAGGAATACCACAGATAATATTATTAGGTTGGAGATGAAGAAGAATTAAAATATAAAATTTTCATGATGATGATAAATGAAAATAGGTAAGATGACTTATGAAATTTAGAGTTCTCGTGAATATAAGGCCCCAGCCTTAAACCTTACTTAATCTTGTGTTAATACAAGATTACACATTGAGGATCTTTTCAGGTTTGGAGTTTTAGAGAATTAGATCATAAAACATGCATTTCATTCCACATTAAAAAAAAGTGGTTACATAAAAGACATTATTCATTCTTCCCATCAACGGAAACATATTATAAATGAAACATAGAATCTTTCTTGACACATCCTTGACACTATCATCACATCATGTACCTTTCCCTTGACCTGTGAAAAACATTTCAAAAACTTTGGATGAGCATAAAAGGCTCAGTAAGGGTTATAAAAATATTGAAAAGAAACATGAGTTCATATTTACATAAGAATGAAATCATACTTTACCCATAAAACATAGGCATATCAAATCATGAATAAATCATATAAAACATAAGACATAGAGGTAACTTGAGGCATTCATAACATTCTTACGTAGGTAGTAACCCTCTTGGTTACGTTTGGAATACCCATCACAGTATATTCCCTAAATCTCTTCGGAGAAACCTTAACGTTTCACTCCTTCGCATTACCCAATGCATTGGAGAGCTATATCGGGCTCACCCGCCCTTAGTTTATCACGGAACCACCCGTTTTCATAACAATGCCCAAGAAACATAACATAAACGTATCACATAAAACATGCATAAATGAAACATAACATTTCCACATTTCAATCACAATATAACAATTTCATATACTGAAATAATGAATCCGTTCAAAAAGAAACCATTTTCCAAAACCATTGAAAACATTTAATAAGGAGATTTTTGAATCAAAGTGTCCCATAAAACCTTGAAGCTTTTAACATTTTAAACCATTAATATCCATATAAATAAATCCTTAAAACCATTTTTAAAACATGGATATTAATTAAAACATTTAAAGCGATATTTTGGTTAAAGGGTTTTTTACCAAAATTAGAGACACTTGAATACAATAATTGAGGAATAACATTAAATCAGAAATTTATAATATCATGAGAATAAATGGATTAATGATATAATATTACAAAGGACATTATATACACCATATAAGAGTGAATTGGTGCATAACAACAATGAAGTCTCAATAGGGATGTAAAATGTAATGAAATCCCTTAAAAAGAAGGTATCCTTAAATTAAGGACAAATCAATCTCAAAAATATGTGTGAAAAATATAAATACACCCAATATAAGTGGATATTAAGTGTAAAACAATAAAAGGTCATTCACACATATTCAATGGATGACATATTCAATGACTACATGTTGAACCCAAAGAAATCGAAATTGGGTTAAAAAGTTCCCTTGACAGCCTAACGACGTCACATCAAAATGAGTTGATGAGAGATAAAAAGTGTATCTCATCACATGGAAATAAAATTTACATCAATAAGGATATATGAGAACATATCCCAACATAACAATATGCAAATTAAAAGACCCAACAAAAGAAGTCTTTTAAAAAAGAGGAGGGTGAAAGGTTCCCTTACCGACTTGGGTATCTTTCAAAACATACACCCCATGAAAGAAGGACAAAATATCATTGATGTAAATACTAATAAACGAATGTATATTACACAAGGAGTAGAATAATGGGCAGTAAATACACCACTCAATGGAATTTGTGGCAAATGTAGCATAAATCTCACGAGAATAAAAGTGAGATGAAAAATCCCTTACGAAAATTTGGCAGCCTAACGGCGCCACTCAAAACATCCAAAATGGATTGATGGGACGAAATAGGGTCTCTCATCATATGAACATAATAAGTACAGTAGGATTAATATAAAAGAACATCCCAATCATAAGAAATATGAGCTTAAAAGGAATGACATAAAAGAGTGTACTTAAAAAGAAAGAGAGGTGTATGATCCCTTACCTCGGGTCCAACTTGACTTGATCGTTCATTAATCTCCTGAATAATAAACTTGAGTTAATTTATACTTCCTTAAGAAACTTTTTCAAGTTAATTATTCCTTTTATACCACTTATTACCATGTCATAAACATTATGTAATCATTTAAGTTAATAATATTTGTTTTGCCGATATTTGGTTCTTAAGTCCAAAGTGGACTTCTTACAATTACATGTTGTTAGTGTGGCCAAATGTTTATTATATCCAGAATTGTATTCATGATTTAGATATCATTTATGTCATATATATCCTGTACATGCATGCATTTATAACATTACATAATCATTTAGAGGTAAGAAATGAAATGCACCGTTCATGGAGACGGTAAGCCGTACGTACGCATGAACGCTACTTTCATTTCTATTTCGTATTTTATAGAATGGAATAATAATGATATAAAGGTATATTATAATTACAGTATAATATCATATATAATATCATTAAATCCATCCTTTATACGTCCCACGTATGGCATTAACGAATCACATCACTTTGAGGGGGTGGTAGTCCGCACTTCCTAAAATGAAGATATCGCGTATACCCATAATGGATGCCATAAAGGTAAGACAAAAATGAAAAATACAGAAGCATAAGTAAAACATAAACATATTACATATCATATATAAAAATAGTGACATCATAATGGCCACCTTTGAAGGTGTTAAATGAGTATTGAACAATCATCGCTTCGGGAGGTAGAATTTCGCCATCCACGGAAACCCTATGTTCTTTAACCATTTGATGTAGTTGTGTGAGAGTTTAGCTCTAATAAATCTTATAACAACATACTAGTATATTGAAGATACTGGTTTTGTTACAAAATAATTAAATAAAAAGAGTTTAGGGGGTTGGAGAAGCAAAATAAAACAAATGAACATGAGAGAATGAATTACCTTTAAAAGTGTAACTCCTTTTGATTTGAGCCTAAAGGCTTCCTTTGAAAGGATTCTGCCCAAAGGGAATCCTCTAGGATGAGGAGAGGGATGTGGAGAGAGTAAATGGCAGGGGTTGGCTAAGCCAAAGGCTTGAGGGGTGTGGGAAAAGAGGAAGAGGTGGGGGCCTTTTATAAGAGGAGAGGAGGGGCACTTTTGGAAAGTAAAGAAATATTACTTTATTTGAAAATGTGTTTCGGTTTTAAAAGGTCCCACATTGATATAATTCGTGGATAAGGTGATAAGGCTTCCAAATCCACTCATCCAATTGGTTTTGTCCATGTGTAAGTTGTAGAGTTTACATTATCTTTCCATTTTAATTAAATCGTCAAATAATGATGTCATCGCTGCATCATTATTATGTCATAAATAATTTAAATTATTTAATGTCTAAAAATTATGAAAAAAATACTATGATTTAGGAAATCTTTTTATCTTTCCAATGACTATTTATAATCAAAATTTGGACTTGTGTAACCCTAATTAAAAACCGTTTTAGTAAAACAACTCATGTTTGTGTCAATTTAATTTTAACATTAAATAAAAATATATTATTGTCATTTTCCAACTAAAGTGGCTCCATGGGGTCCCCAAGTTGGCCCATGGCTTTTCTTGGTCGGCCATGACTCACCCAATAGGTGTAGGACAAGTGTCATGGTGTTTTCATATTTTTATAATATCATTTTTACCTTAAACTACACTAATTACCACTAATCACGATTAAAAACTTAATAAGTTACTATTCACCAAAAAAATTTTTTAATCTCATTGAACCACATTTTACTTCTTAATGACAACCATGTATGTCGGATTTTCGAAAATCAAAACACAAAGATGGCAAAATTTCATTTAAACGGAAAATCAGTTCTTATAAGTACCACTTAGTGGTTTCACTATTCATCAAAAATTGAAGTTTTTCAGAAAAATCCCAAAAATTCACCCTAAGCTATATTTGATATTCTGAATTCAAAAATGAAGTCCGTTTTACAAAATTCAAAACATATAAGTCACATTAATTAATTTAATAATTAATTCCCGCTGTCATGACAAATAGCGTGTTTTATGAAACAATAAGTATCAAAAGATTGACAGTAGTTTAAGTCTGATTTCAAAGTGAAATTGATTCCAACGACCACTATTGGATTTAATGGTAAAAATATTTTCTAATTTCACTTTAAAACCCATTCAAAATATAATCTAATCATATAAATAAATTAGATTAAAAATAGGTTTTGAATTAAAACACAACATTTTACACTATTCATAAAAAATGAACTTTATCGGAAAAATACCAAAAAATTACACAAAGTAAAATTTGATGTCCCGATTCTTAATAAGAGTTTTATTTGGTCCAAAATAATGTATAAGAGTGATCAACAATATATTTAATGACGGTTCGCCATCAAAAGGTGATAAGTGAACCTTTAGTGAAAACTAGGGCATATACGCCTAAAATTGAATTCTTTCCGTATTTTAAGCCTCTATCCTTTATTGGATAAATGTAAAAACATTTAAAAACATATATAATCATATTTTAGTTATTTCTATCCATTCCCGCCAATACAACGGCTACATGTTAACTACCATTTAAAATAATATTATTAGAGTGCAACGTAAGATTCCCAAGAAACTCGTTGTTGCGTGTTGGGTACGCCATCGAGCATAGCGTCCCCTTTAAAGTCATATTAATATTTTATTCACAAATAGGGATAAATATGAAAATGTCATATTCTTTATTTACCTGGGGTGTTACATCCTTCCCCCCTTTTGGGAATTGCGTCCTCGCAATTTTAAAATTTCGCTTGAAAACATCCTTGAAAGTCCCACATCGGAACAAGAGTTGGTAAAACAAACACATTAAAATAAAGAGAGATAAGTATAAAGGTCACCCGAGTTAACCCATACTAGGATTCCAAGTATGAAAATATGGACATGGAGGAAAAAACAAAGAGTCATGTTCTGATGGAGAGTGATATAAAACATGTTTAGGAGAAAGTTAACCACGAGAAATTCACAAACATGTGATGGGTTAAACGGTATTCGATTCCCCAGTAGGAAAAGTTAATAGACAACATTTTTGTTTTAAGTTACTTTTTGTTGAGGAATTTATTTATAAGGAAACATAATCACTTATCATGTTGACTTTCATCTTTTACTAGATTCCTTAGTCAAACTCATATTTTTTTTCCAAAAGGCGAGTATTTAGGGAGACTTGTTTGCATTAAGAGTACTATAATATAATTCTAGAGAATCACCTAATCCACAAAATAGATCTCTATACTTCCCATGTCTTTAGACTTTAACCAAAACCAAAAAGGTTATTACAAGATCAGATAATCCAGAAAAGGATAACCCTTTATAAAAAAGAAAATCTATTCTTAACCTCCAAAATTTGTCCAACAAAACCCAAAGTTCAACGAGGACCATTCGATAACCAATTTGTCCATAAAAATACTTCAAAGTAAACCAATCTAAGATTGAATCCCAAATATTTGAAGGATTTAGTCACATAATCTTCCAAGTTAAATCGTAACATTTATCTCCAAACAATATCAGTTGCTTCTAAAGTCTCATTTTGAAAAGTAATTAACCTAATAACATATCCTCCATGATACACAAAATCAACTTACTCTTAATTCATAAAATCATATAACTAAAAAGAATCAGTCAAACTAACCAGGGACTTCACGTAGTCCAGTGGTAGGCGATAAATACCAGTTACACTTTGGTTGTGGATTCGATTCCCGCAGCTTTGTCCGACGCGACGGGTTGTCACACGGTCTGCGTGTTGTCCTTTTTTCAAAACTATATAATTCTCAAAACATTCCCCAAAACGAGATAAAATCTTCAAAAATAATCATAACATATTTTAACCTCAATTTTATCTCATGCCTTTCACTTCAATCATAACATTTAGTAACCCATATTTACCTCAAAAGTAAGGATAATATAAACCCAAAAGGTTCTTTATAACTATGTCCACAAAAGAAAAGATAACTATTCCTTGGATAGAATTTTCCTATATTAAACATCAGGGTTACACATAATATAAAAAGTCTTCTAATGTAACCCCATCATCAAAAGGGACTTAATACTCTTAAGAATTTCACCATAACTCTTGAAGCCCTTATATGTTGACATCTTACTCATTCAACATTCTTCATGATCCATTATCCATTCCTTTCCAACTTATTCCGAAATACCTCTTTCCTACAAACAATGTCATGAATCATATCCTAAGATTCCAAAATAGGAAAACAATAGTCATGAAATAGTACATACCTTTGATTGGTCATTGTCAGTTTATTCATCCTCAATCGGAATGGCATTAGGTATTGGTAAACGAATATTGGTATGATCTTGGTGACCCCATTCACGAAACTTCTTCATAGGACATGTGTTTGCATAATGACCATGCACACCACATTTAAAACATTCAACTGATCACTCAGAAAGAACATCTTTCCCTTTCCTCGAGTCAACTAGATGCTTCCTTTTTACATGGCAGGTTCTTTCTTTATGACCTTCATTTCCACATCTATAGCATATTTATGTCCATTTGAAACATTTTCCTAGGTGTTTCTTTCCACATCTTTGACACATAGGTTTTTGAACACACTTACCTTTATGATTATTACCTGTACTTCCGTAGGGATTTGTTTCTTGCATATATGATGCCTTAGAGAAATCTCCAACGTTTAGGTGGTCAATCATGACTCCAGATAGTTGGTTGAGGATAATCAAAAGAGTTCTCATTGCAGCTCCCATATCATTCAGTTTCTTGCTCAAAAAACTGTCACAGTTTCCTTCACATCCACTGTTACTTTGGTGCCTGCTAGATCCAGCCATTTACTAAAACCAAAAAGGCCAGTGTGAGTATATCAACAAAACCATCATGTACTAATGAGTAAGATAAACACTAAGATATACTTACTCATTCAATTTATCTAAAACCGGGACTCTTTCTGAAATCCTAACCATTTTGGTAATGTCACTTATGCATAAAGAATACGCTAACCTCTAATGTTATCTAAACCTCCCTTTGATACCAACTATAAGGCCCCAGCCTTAAACCTTACTTAATATTGTGTTAATACAAGATTACACATTGATGATCTTTTCAGGTTTAGAGTTTTAGAGAATTAGATCATAAAACGTGCATTTCACTCCACATTAAAAAAAAGTGGTTACATAAAAGACATTATTCATTCTTCCCATCAACGGAAACATATTATAAATGAAACATAGATTCTTTCTTGACACATCCTTGACACTATCATCACATCATGTACCTTTCCCTTGACCTGTGAAAAACATTTCAAAAACTTGGGATGAGCATAAAAGGCTCAGTAATGTTTATAAAAATATGGAAAGGAAACATGAGTTCATATTTACATAGGAATGAAATCATACTTTACCCATAAAACATAGGCATATCAAATCATGAATAAATCATATAAAACATAAGACATAGAGGTAACATGAGGCATTCATAACATTCTTACGTAGGGAGTAACCCTCTTGGTTATGTTTGGAATACCCATCACATTATATTCCCTAAATCTCTTCGGAGAAACCTTAACGTTTCACTCCTTCGCGTTACCCAATGCATTGGAGAGCTATATCGGGCTCACCCGCCCTTAGTTTATCACGGAACCACCCATTTTCATAACAATGCCCAAGAACCATAACATAAACGTATCACATAAAACATGCATAAATGAAACATAACATTTCCACATTTCAATCACAATATAACATTTTCGTATACTGAAATAATGAATCCATTCAAAAAGAAACCATTTTCCAAAACCATTTAAAACATTTAATAAGGAGATTTTTGAATCAAAGTGTCCCATACCACCTTGAAACTTTTAACATTTTAAAACATTAATATCCATATAAATAAATCCTTAAAACCATTTTTAAAACATGGATATTAATTAAAACATTTAAAGCGATATTTTGGTTAAAGGGTTTTTTACCAAAATTAGAGACACCTGAATACAATAATTGAGGAATAACATTAAATCAGAAATTTATAATATCATGAGAATAAATGGATTCATGATATAATATTCCAAAGGACATTATATACACCATATAAGAGTGAATTGGTGCATAACAACAATGAAGTCTCAATAGGGATGTAAAATGTAATGAAATCCCTTAAAAAGAAGGTATCCTTAAATTAAGGACAAATCAATCTCAAAAATATGTGTGACAAATGTAAATACACCCAATATATGTGGATATTATGTGTAAAACAATAAAAGGTCATTCACACATATTCAATGGATGACATATTCAATGACTACATGTTGAACCCAAATAAATCGAAATTGGGTTAAAAAGTTCTCTTGACAGCCTAACGGCGTCACATAAAAATGAGTTGATGAGAGATAAAAAGTGTATCTCATCACATGGACATAAAATTTACATCAATAAGGATATATGAGAACATATCCCAACATAACAATATGCAAATTAAATGACCCAACAAAAGAAGTCTTTTAAAAAAGAGGAGGGTGAAAGGTTCCCTTACCGACTTGGGTATCTTTCAAAACATACACCCCATGAAAGAAGGACAAAATATCATTGATGTAAATACTAATAAACGAAATTATATTACACAAGGAGTAGAATAATGGGCAGTACATACACCACTCAATGGAATTTGTGGCAAATGTAGCATAAATCTCACGAGAATAAAAGTGAGATGAAAAATCCCTTACGAAAATTCGGCAGCCTAACGATGCCACTCAAAACTTCCAAAATGGATTTATGGGAGGAAATAGGGTCTCTCATCATATGAAAATAATAAGTACAGTAGGATTAATATAAAATAACATCCCAATCATAAGAAATATGAGCTTAAAAGGAATGACATAAAAGAGTGTACTTAAAAAGAAAGAGAGGTGTAGGATCCCTTACCTCGGGTCCGACTTGACTCGATCGTTCTTTAATCTCCTGAATAATAAACTTGAGTTAATTTCTACTTCCTTAAGAACATTTTTCAAGTTCATTATTCCTTTTATACCACTTATTACCATGTCATAAACATTATGTAATCATTTAAGTTAATAATATTTGTTTTGCCGATATTTGGTTCTTAAGTCCAAAGTGGACTTCTTACAATTACATGTTGTTCGTGTGGCCAAATGTTTATTATATCTAGAATTGTATTCATGATTTAGATATCATTTATGTCATATATATCCAGTACATGCATGCATTTATAACATTACATAATCATTTAGAGGTAAGAAATGAAATGCACCGTTCATGGAGACGGTAAGCCGTATGTACGCATGAACGCTACATTCATTTCTATTTCGTATTTTATAGAATGGAATAATAATTATATAAAGGTATATTATAATTATAGTATAATATCATATATAATATCATTAAATCCATCCTTTATACGTCCCACGTATGGCATTAACGAATCACATCACTTTGAGGGGGTGGTAGTCCGCACTTCCTAAAATGAAGATATCGCGTATACCCATAATGGATGCCATAAAGGTAAGACAAAAATGAAAAATACAGAAGCATAAGTAAAACATAAACATGTTACATATCATATATAAAAATAGTGGCATCATAATGGCCACCTTTGAAGGTGTTAAATGAGTATTGAACAATCATCACTTCGGGAGGCAGAATTTCACCATCCACGGAAACCGTATGTTATTTAACCATTTGATGTAGTTGTGTGAGAGTGTAGCTCAAATAAATATTATAAAAACATCCTAGTATATTGAAGATACTTGTGTTGTTACAAAAGAATTAAATAAAAAGAGTTTATGGGGTTGGAGAAGCAAAATAAAACAAATGAACATGAGAGAATGAATTACCTTTAAAAGTGTAACTCCTTTTGATTTGAGCCTAAAGGCTTCCTTTGAAAGGATTCTGACCAAAGGGAATCCTCTAGGATGAGGAGAGGGATTTTTAGAGAGTAAATGGGCATGGGTTGGCCAAGCCAATGGCCTGAGTAGTGTGGGAAAAGAGGTAGAGGTGGGGGCCTTTTATAAGAGGAGAGGAGGGGCACTTTTGGAAAGTAAAGAAATATTACTTTATTTGAAAATGTGTTTCGTTTTTAAAAGGTCCCACATTGATATAATTCGTGTATAAGGTGATAAGTCTTCGAAATACACTCATCCAATTGGTTTTGGCCATGTGTAGGTTGTAGATTTTACATTATCATTCCATTTTAATTAAATCGTCAAATAATGATGTCATCGCTGCATCATTATTATGTCATAAATAATTTAAATTATTTAAAGTCTACAAATTATGAAAAAAATACTATGATTTAGGAAATCTTTTTAGATTTCCAATGACTATTTATAATCAAAATTTGGACTTGTGTAACCCTACTTAAAAGCTGTTTTAGTAAAACAACTCATGTTTGTGTCAATTTAATTTTAACATTAAATAAAAATATATTATTGTCATTTTCCAACTAAAGTGGCTCCATGGGGTCCCCATGTTGTCCCATGGCTTTTCTGGGTCTTCCATGACTCACACAATAGGTGTAGGACAAGTGTCATGGTGTTTTCACATTTTTATAATATCATTTTTACCTTAAACTACACTAATTACCACTAACCGCGATTAAAAACTTAATAAGTTACTATTCACCAAAAAATTATTTTAATCTCATTGAACCACATTTTACTTCTTAATGACAACCATTTATGTCGGATTTTCGAAAATCAAAACACAAAGATGGCAAAATTTCATTTAAACGGAAAATCAGTTCTTATAAGTACCACTTAGTGGTTTCACTATTCATCAAAAATTGAAGTTTTTCAGAAAAATCCCAAAAATTCACCCTAAGCTATATTTGATATTCTGAATTCAAAAATGAAGTCCGTTTTAAAAAATTCAAAACATATAAGTCACATTAATTAATTTAATAATTAATTCCCGCTGTCATGACAAATAGCGTGTTTTATGAAACAATAAGTATCAAAAGATTGACACTAGTTTAAGTCTGATTTCAAAGTGAAATTGATTCCAACGACCACTATTGGATTTAATGGTAAAAATATTTTCTAATTTCACTTTAAAACCCATTCAAAATATAATCTAATAATATAAATAAATTAGATTAAAAAGAGGTTTTGAATTAAAACACAACATTTTACACTATTCATAAAAAAATGAACTTTATCAGAAAAATACCAAAAAATTACACAAAGTAAAATTTGATGTCCCGATTCTTAATATGAGTTTTATTTGGTCCAAAATAATGTATAAGAGTGATCAAAACTATATTTAATGACGGTTCGCCATCAAAAGGTGATAGGTGAACCTTTAGTGAAAACTAGGGCATATACGCCTAAAATTGAATTCTTTCCGTATTTTAAGCCTCTATCCTTTATTGGATAAATGTAAAAACATTTAAAAACATATATAATCATATTTTAGTTATTTCTATCCATTCCCGCCAATACAACGGCTACATGTTAACTACCATTTAAAATAATATATATAGAGTGCAACGTAAGATTCCCAAGAAACTCGTTGTTGCGTGTTGGGTACGCCATTGAGCATAGCATCCCCTTTAAAGTCATATTAGTATTTTATTCACAAATAGGGATAAATATGAAAATGTCATATTCTTTATTTACCTGGGGTGTTACAGTGAATATCCATTTATAGAAAATTTTTATGGATTAAAAACTTATAATAAATGAGAGAAAATATATTTCTATACTATAATATAATAGAATTATTTTTTATGATAACGTATACACCTGATTCATATTCCTAGTTATCCCTTTGTCCTAATTCATCGTTAACCTTAGATGATGAGAATACAATTCTATTATATTACAATGATGATGATTCATCATTTCATATAGAAATGGATATGTATAGACCAACATCAAAATGGTATATTTAAAAATGAAGAAGGATTGAAATGAAGGAAATTCATAGAATTCTAAAAATTCTAAAAAATATGTAGAACATAAATATTACACCATTAAGAAAAGACGAAACCTCACAGAGATACATGTGAGATAGCTATTTTTAAAAATAATTTTACTAATTCATAAATTCATATTTCAAAATTATATTCTAATCTTAAGGTAAAGCTAACCTCTAACTATACATTGGAAAATTTAAAAACTATGAAATAAAAATAAAAATTAGAGAGTTTAAAGAAATTTCTAACTAGTATTAATTATAAAATAAAATTTTTCAATAAGATGGTTGTTGGTCGGAGTGGACACTCAAGAGGGGGGGTGAATTGAGTTCCAATTAAAATTTCTGTTAAAAACAATTTCTATTAAAATCCCCCAATTTCAAAACAAATTAAACTGTAGTGAATTAATATAGATTATAAAGGTTCAATTAGTTTCTCAAAGATTGATCAATTCTCAGTTAAATTAATCTTATGATTAAATTAACTTTTGAAACTAACTTACTGATTTATAACAAATATAAACACTTGCGAATTTAATTATCAAAGTAGCTTTGAAGATAGATTATATTTCAAAGTAATAGCAGCGGAATATGAAGTAAATATGTATAGTATGGATATAGAGTATAACTACAAACACAGAGAATTAAACAAGAGGTTCAGTCTCAAGCCGAGACTTAGTCCTCTCAAAAGTTTATATAAAACTGATCCACACCCTGGATCGGGGTTAACAACAGTGAACACACTGTCCAGGTCACAAGACCTCTACCATAGTTCTTCGTGGGAAAACAAACAACAGCAGCCAGCTGTCCAGGTCACAAGACCTCTACCACTATCCACAGTGGGAAATGAAGTGTAAAAGGGTTTGGGATAGGGATTTTCAGTATCCCTCCATTTAAGCACAGGAGACAGTGTGTGTAATACTAACACACTGCTCACAAATGTAAAACACTTAATCACAGTAGAGCAAGTGATAGAGAGAAGAAGGTTTAGAGTGCTCTATAGTGTTGGCAGATCAGTTCTGGACTCGTAGGAATGAGTGACTTGAAGCTTTGGTCCTTTTTCTGCAAGTTGACACTAAAATAGAGTGTCCTGATTTCCAGACTTCCAGATGTTCAAGTGATCAGCTTCTTTGAGTTTGAGTACTTCACAGCATGGCTTTTAGGAGACTGTTCTTTCAGTCGGTTCACTTGAGACTCTTTTGTTCTTCAGAATGAATGCTCGAGAGTTCTTCTTTTTGTGTATATGCGTATCTCCTTCTCAGTTGTAGATGTTAGACTTTGTGTAACTGTTCCATTCATTCATGCATATTTTTTTCTTGAATGCTTCTCTCTTCTTTTTATACTCCTCCATATATACCCTTTTTGTTCACTCGAGGCTGACAAGATAAATAGTCCGGAGTTGCACGTGCGATCTTCCTCGTACATTGTATTATTTCTTGATATGTCTGCAAATATCAACAAATAATGTTAGGTGTATCAATTTGTCTAGACATGACCGTTAGATTAGTATTAAACAAATTGGTAATGAAAAAAAAGTAGAAATATAATAATAATAAACTGATCGAGAATGTATGTCACTGTGGACTTCAACTGTGGTCTTCCAACTGTGGACTTCCTTCTGAATGCTGACTTGAACAACAGGCTTGCTGTCTGTAGGCTTGCAATGGTAGATTTTACTCCATGTAACTGTAGCCTCTCTAACTGTAGACTTGTAATATCAAATTTGTAGAACTGTAACCTTTGTCAACTGTAGACCTCGATCATCAGTAGACTTAGTCGATAGAAGCTGTCTAACTGTAACCTTAACTGTAGACTTATGACTGTAGGCTTGTTCGACTATGAACTTGAGCAGAGAAAACTTTGAACAGAAGTCTTGTAACTGTGACCTTCGTCTGTGAGCTTTGACAATAGATAGCGGTAGACTCGTGACTGTAAGCTTGTATTAGTCTTCGACTGTAACCTTGTAACTGTGAACTTATTGCAACAGTAACTTAAGGTGACAATTAGCTGTAACTGTGACTTTGAAAAGAAAGCTCTGACTGTTAGCTAACAATATTAAACTTATGTAAATACTACTGTAAGCTGTTACAGTAAAGTTATGAGAGTAAGAATATGAACTGTTTAGAATAAAATACGTTTAAGCATAGAATAATAAGATTAATGCAAGGTTTTAATACATCATAATCAATGTTTAAGCATGATTTGGGATTATCAAAACAGGTGATTCCAACAATGGTTAAATGGTTGTGGTGAATAAGAACCACTTCTACACTACATATAAAAACCCTTGAAATGATATATTATTAGTAAAAATAAAATTTTCATAGTATTTCTCTATTATATATGAAATTGAAATGAGTAATACAATAGAGAAGTATATGTTCTATGTAACAAAATCAAGTATTTTTTAATACATTGAACCTATACTTCCAAAAGTAACAATATTATTAATCATGGAAGAGTTGGAAGAATTTGGGTGTAAATATTTATCTTTTATAATAACCTTATGCCTAATAATGTTGATACACCACAATATTAATTTATGGTTGATGATGTAACTTAATACTAATAGCTAAATTATTATATCTGGTACCATATATACTCTTATATAAGGTTTATTACATTAAAATATGCTTTCAAACTATGAAATTTTTTATTTAAATAATAACAACTTTTTTAGGGGGAGTTTATTATTGTTTTGGATAATATTTTGGAAAATATTTTTTATCTACCTTTATGATCAATAGAATATATGAATGTGAGTTTTAAATACTTATAGATCTATATTTGAAATAAAAATATTATGTCACATGCATCAAAATATAACTTCTAATAGCTCCAATTATTATTATTTCATATATTACATGACATTTGATTAATTCTCAGTTTACATTCCTTTTCATTATTACACAAATTTTTATATATTTATAGCTTTAACTTACTGAATTTATCTTATTGAAAGATAAATTTCATTCATTTTAAGGAATTCAAAATATTTGCCTATATTTATTTTATCAATTTGCCTTTTCTTTAAAAATTCATCAAGTTAATTTTATAGATACTATAGTTTCTATTTTTCTTAAATTTAACTGGATTATTTGACTAAATAATTAAGAAAATAAATAATTAATATCCTTTTCTAACCTTGTGTAAAAGGGGTATTTTTTGGGAGAATATACATGAAAGAGAAAAAATGGCAGTTCATGGAAATATTTATCAAGAATATATATGATAATTGAAACTATCAGATTATAGTGAGAGAGATATTCATTCAATGAGGAGATCAACTGTTGAGAAATTTTACAAGAACTTCTAAGTTATATTTCAAGGAAAGTGGTTCTATGGAATTATAGGGAGTTATAAATTTTGATTTTTATACAAAATCAATTTTGTGGAATTATCTTATTTACATTGATGAATTAATTTGTGAATGAATAAATATGTTAAAACTGATATAATTGTTTCTAGAATATAGTCTATTTAGTGTTTACGATAGGGTCATAATTTATAGACAATATAGAGAATAAATAATATTCCTTTAATTCCATTGAACCTCAAAGAGATATATATTTTCTGAAAAGTTTATCAAAATATGATAGTATTTCTCTATTCTAGTATTATTTTATTTTATATTATGTGATTTTTTATCCTTTATTTTTGTGATTTATTTTTTCAAAATAAAAAATGTTGTGAGATTTATGAAATTAATATTTTCATAAATTTAGTAGATATTTTCTTTGACTACTAAAATATTTCTGAGATAATTTGTGATGAATGATAACTAAGAGAGAATGTGAAAGGGGGGTATTTAAAAAATACCTTTTTCTTTAGGTTCACTTTACGGGGAGTTTCATCAAATGATGTTGGAAAATTTTCCATTTAATTTTTACTAAATTGGATTTCTCTCGCTTGCCTTATGATTTTCAAAATGGGGGATATTATAAATTCAAATTACATCCATAAAATAATTTATTTTTAAAATCATAACCTATTTTATTGTAATATTTATTTACCTAATAGTTTTTTTTATATTTTTGAGTTTTCTATATCTAACTTATGATTATTTTATGAAGGGTGAAATTATGTACTTCATCTATGTATTGTTATATTTAGACAATATGTTTCACTATATCTTGTAACAGTTAGAGATCTATCATTTCATTCTTGATCAATGTCATTATGATACATTAATAAACTTCATGAGAGGAAAAACCTACATTCACTGGTGGTTGATGAGGCTTATGAGGGTTTTCTTTAACCATTCCTGCAAATATATGAGTGATCATTGGTGTTTATTATAATAGAGGGTATAAATTTGATCATAATCATCATGTAATGAAGGTAAATGAAATACATAGAGATTTATTATAGTTATTTCGAATTTTTTATGATCTTATTACATCGAGTGTAAAGACCCTGACCCTAGTAGTCCTTAGTTGGTGGTAAGATTTTTACATTTTCATAAGATATAAGTAATAACATCACGAAGGGAAAAACAGTTTAGTATAATTTGTAGACAAGATACATATTGGAAAATCACATTAATGTTCCTAACCAAAAATAAAAAATTGTATTTTCTTTGAGCATGCCATTATTTATTTTATCATATCATTTCCTAACAATCATAACACATTTTCTTGAATCCTTCATAAACTAAAATATATTAAAGGGGTGACCTTAGATTCTCAGTAAAGGTATGTGTATAGTATAATATATCATGAAAAAATAAGGAATAACCAATTTATCAAGGTAAATAATTGTAACACATTCCATTTATAGTCCATACAGTCAAAATAATATTGAAGGAATAAATTATTTTCAATTAGTTTCATATAAATAAAAATATGATCTTGAAACTTAATCATGAATATTCTAACAAATAAAATAATAACATGAAATATTAATAACTGAGTTCATAATGATGAAGTGCACAATGATGTATATCTGAAACAAACTATCAAATAATTGTGGTAAGAAATGCAAATAAATGGGTAATGCCTTGGAAAAAATCCAATCTAGTGAGTCATGAGACAAACTGATGCATTGAGGGGTTATAATGGGCCACTATCCTCACTTACTAAGTCCAATGAATTCCTTTTATAAATGGGGTAAAACATAATCAACATATATATACATATATAATACTATCTTATGAGATATTATTACATTCCTTAATTAATAAAATTAATCATAAACCTCTCAAGGTATTAGGACAGATGGTATCAAAATAGTATATCTCCACTCAAACTGATCACAAACCATCTAGATTAAAATGGTTAATGGTAATAAAATTTTAAATATATATTCAAAATGATCATAAATGATTTCTATAAATAACAAGGATTTTATGCATATAACATATCCATAATGGATTATATTTACAATGAGTTTTTATGCCACTAATTAATAGAAATATGATAAAAATTTCATTAGGAATTTTATGAGGAAAATAAACTTTTCACATTGAAAATATTTGTAAAAATAAAAGTTAAAAATATATTGTCATAATACTTTTATATTAAAATAAACAAACAATATAATATATTAATAATTAAAACATTTATTATTCATGATGTGTGATATTTGGTTAATGTTGTAAACATTAAAATAATAATTCAATTCACATTTTTTGGTAAAATCCAAACGAACAATTTTTTCAAAATTTCATGAATATAATTTTTATAACAAAAAATAAAATATAAAAAATGGTTTACAATTTCTTTATTGTATCATTATAAAATTGTTAAAAAAATTGAAAATATTTTTCTAAAAAATAATGATTTTTAGGAAAAATTATTTTCAACCAATTAGAGAAATAATGTTGGATATTAGTAAAAAAATTTAATACAACATTTTATATATCTAATTGTTTAAAAATAGTACTATTACATTATAAATACATGAATAACCATATTTTAAGGAAAACTAATTGTTTTTTTAAATAAATACAAAATAATTACCCCTTGGGAGATTTAAACAAAAATAATCTCTTATAATGATGATATTATGAAATATACCCTTACCACCTTAGTAAAATTTGAATCATATTCTCCATGAAATAAAAAAACATGAAATGAAACTTTAAATACCCTAAATATAAATAGATTCAATATATAACATATCAAAAGTGTAACAACCCATAATTTTATTAATGAAATTTTACCTTCTTATAATTATTTCATATAGTATAAAGCACATGAATGTCATAAATAATCTAATAAAAACATTTATATTATAAATGATGAATATAATAAGTGGTATTTATAGGAAGTAGAAAACCCTTATAACAATTAGAAATATGACTATTGGAATATTGACATGACCCTTAGAATAGTAAAGTGACTATTCAGAATAGTAATCTGGCCATTAGATTAGTAACCTCACCTATGAAAGTATATATTATGTTTAGATATCTTATAAATGAAAATAACATATATTTATACCAGGTAATAAGTAAATATATATATTAAAAAGGACAAATTTATTGTTGGAATTTTTGTTAAAAAATAAATGTTTTTTACAAAATTATAATTAATATAATGATTTAAATGAGTTTTTTATAAAATATAATAATAAATAAATATTTTTCTATATTATAATTATAATATTTTTTTATAAGACATTAATTATCTTTTCCTAGTGCCATTAATTTTGTTATAATATTAATATTAGCATTTTTCAATTAAATGATAATTTTAATTAAAAATTGAATTTCTCAAATTTAAAAAAACATATTTTACAATCATCAAGTACATTTTTTAAAATCTACATTTTGAAAAAATTTATTGCATTTTTTTTGATTTACCTAAAATAGTTCATTTTTTTGAATAGTAAAATATGGTAATTTTAAGTATTTAATATTTTAAGCCAAATACATGAATTTTTGAGACCTGAATTTTTTAAAGAACCATTATTTAGGAATAACATAGAGAATTTATTATAATTACATATAGGAACTATCATTATTGATAGTCTTGAGTCAAAATAATAAACAAATAAATAAAATAATAAAAAACACCCAACTCTTCCACTTATAAATACCACCCGCATAACCTCTTCTACTTACGGATATATTGATTTATAACATGATAATATTATAAATATTTATACTCCCAAGACTCTTCCTCATTTCATGTCCTTCCTGGTCTCACCAAAAAAAACAAACCCTAGTTTCTTAAGGAGGTTCTCAAGGAGATCATATTCAAGTGGTAAAATCCTCCTTCTTTCTCTTAATTTTTGTTTCTTTTCTTATCATCCAAACCTACCCTATAAATAACAATATGAATCCAATATAATAAAAATATTTTAATTTTATTTTCTAAATGAAATATAAATCCTCGAAACACTTTACTTTTACTTTTACTTAAAAATGAAATAATTGTTTGGGATATATTGATTTGTCGCAATTGTGGATGACGTTTTTTTTCTTACCAACTTCAATGATTGTAATAAACCCATTTTTATGGTCAAATCAGATTAAACTATGTATATTGTAACTTATTTCATGTTATGGAACTAATATATAAACATTATATTAAATAAAACAATAATATTTCATCATGGTCGTTAAAACTGCTAAAAACCCTTCATTTTTCCTTAACATTTTTTCTAATGAATCATTATCATATCAGAAAATAAAATGATATATATGATCATTTAATTTTATTTAAGTGAAGAAATATTAAATAATTTTATATCTGGATAAATATTATGATTCCACAAGAACTTCCATAATTATAATAAGTGAATTGACCATGTAACCATGAAACGAATGCAGATGGAACAACAGAATTAAACACTAAAACTCATAAAAATAGACATAAATAAACCTAATAAAATTAAAATAAATAAAATTTATATAGAATATTTTTGGAATTAATTAATTAGTAGATCTAATTTGATTATCTGAGACATTAAGTGTAAGAGAAGAACACTTTCATTCTTAAGATTTGGGATCTCTTCAAACGTCCAAATTACAATTGGGTTATGATATCTATTTATTTAAACCAATTTGTGTATTATCTATTCTTATATAGATATTATAAATTAAATTTATATGTTCTAATATTATTTGTCAAAATAAAATCTTTCTTATTTTATGTAGAAATACATATTTTAAATCGTTCCCTTCTCAGTTCCTCCCTATAAGAAATCCCAATAGAGGGGAACTTCCCAATTTCTTACCCATTTCCAATAACACTCCATTATATATTTTAAAGGGCCATAATTTTTATTAAATCACTAATTTAATCATTATAAACTATCTTATTTCAATTTTATTTTTATGAAAAATTAATTTTCCTCTTCATTGACCCTTTAAAAATTTCCCTTGAACATCACTAAAGGGGCCGATTTCTAATGTTTCATAAACACACTTATTAAATAATTTAACTTCATTTGGAAATAAATTGTCATTATCAATTTTTATTTTCCTTTATTAATATCCAAATATAATTTAAATTAATTCTTTCTTGTACACCATTGTCTTACTCCCTTTGGTTATTCTTTATAACAAGATTATGTTACATAAATATTTTATCACTATCCCTCATGTTTATTTCCAATAATTGATTATTTATGTTTCACACATATTTGTTAACATGTTTTTATGGGTTCACCTAGTGAGTGATCAAATGTATTGCTATTTCTATTATATATTTTATATGGGGTTATGGAGTAAACCTTATCCATTATAGGACTTTTTCCACCACATGATATAGTCTTGGAAATTGTACTTGAAACATATTTATGTCATGTTGCATGTTACATCCACATTCCTATGTTTCCATGGTCACATGATTCCATTTTATATGTGTTATTATTACATAGGTTTGTTCTTCACCCATGCCTTATTATGTCATCATATTATTCCTTATAACCCTTGTGTTATTTTGTATTATTATATTTGTTACCTTTTTGGGATTTTTAGCTCGTAGCTTTTGTTTATGTATTCCCTGGGTTATCCTTTAAAGATTTAGGATTTCAAAACAAGTTAGGATATCATTGTGGATGATTAATATTATGTTTTTTTATTTTATTTTCATGTTATTAAATTTATGTACTCATTCCTCCAAGCACACTAGAATTTACGATAATTGGTTTTTATTTGATAGTTACTTATGCTTAAAATCATTTGTATAAGGTTTGGGTTGCAATAGTTGGTATTAGAGCACATTTCAATTATTTTTTATATTATTAATATAAATCATTAGTAATAATCCTATAGATATTCAACAACCATGAACTATTTATAATGAAACCTATGGAATCATATGTTAGGATATACTTTCCATTGATAGGTTTATCCTTGGATTTTCAAACGTTCCTTTTTATATTATTCTTATATAATAATTCAAACCCACCAAATTGTGTTTTTATTTTTATTAGTTAATGGTGGGAAATATGATAACCCACTCCAATAATCAATGTGATAGGAAATTAGATGATTTCCCTACTGAGATGAATAATCGGATGGGATCGGTAGAATAGAACATCAGGACTTTACTATAACATATCTCTCAAGTTATAAATAATAAAATTAATCATGTGGAACTACATCCTATTTCTAAAAAAGATTATGTTGTGTTTTAGTACATTATATGATAAATTCCCCCAATATTTAGTGGATTGTATGATCCCCTCATCACAGAACAATGGATTAACACCATTAATGATATTATCATTGTCCTCTATTGATTAAATGAAGAGAAAATTATGATGTGGTCTCTCATTTTGATGGAGAATCTAATTAGTTATGGAAACTAATCTAGAACACAAGGTATTTAGAGGTAATGGATTCCATTGAATGGAATGTATTCAAAAAAATATTTTTCTATAAATATTTTCCATAGACTCTCCATCTTAAGATGGGGAGGGAGTTCCTCGAATGAAATAAAAAGGAATATGTAATTATCAAGACGAACAAGGGCAATTCTACATGGCTTGCACAATAAGCCTATGGTTTTTTTCAAAACAATTAAAAGCAAGTTGGATCACTTATTTATTATACTAAGGTCGAGTGCATGAAAATCATTAGTGATTAAGGACTTTGAAAGTTACAAGAATATTGAATGTTTTTATCATAAAGATGAGATATACATTATAGACTCTTAGTGGTCTCATAGGATAAAAGACAATAAGAGGAAGATGAAGTTTAATATGGGAGTATTGACAGATAAATCTAATGATTGAAGGAAATCCCAACATCCACTCTTCCAAAAGGTACTATTGAAAGGTAATAGGGGGATACTTTAAATGTGGAAGAGAGAGGAATTATGTTAATTATTAACAATAAGATATGAAGTTTCCCAAAAATTTGGAATAATAAAGTATGTTTCAAACCAACACTCAACATATAGTTCATTGCTTCAAATGCAATGAACATCATAATTATGTGAAATCGTTCCCTAATCCAAGGGATTGTTTTTGAAATAAAAAAAATCATCATAGGTAATAAGGAAGGAATTATTATATCACTACTACTAATATGGACCTCGAAAATGATTTTGTGATTGGTATATAAGTTATTCAATCAATAATAGTGAACATACTTTTTGATTATAGTTCCACAGAATCCTTTATATCTTTTATGTTTAGTAGATCTATTTAAACACCACCTCACAATATGAAAGTTGGGTTATCTTTGAGAATGTTGAATAGGGAAATTATTTCATATAATGTTTATAATTCCTCCATGGTAAATATTTATAGAGATAACCTCCTATAAAATCTTGTCTTACTTTTATTGGTGGAGTATGATGATATATTGGGAATGGATTGGAAATCTTCATATAAATATGACATCGAATGTCATGAATGTGATATATATCTTCAAATATCAAGATATCCTCTAATTCTATACAGGTGTAAGGGGGATGATAAATCTCTTTCAAAATATTCATCTCAATCATCGATATTATTTCCTTATGAGAAATAATATCCCGCTCAAATGACTGATATAATAGAGTGGATCATGATAAATAACTTTCAAATTGTGAGGGACTATATAGATGTGTTCCATAAAGAAGTGGTTGGTTTTCTTCTTGACCAAGAGTTTGAGTTCTCAAATGATCTTATACCTAAATCACTGCCCACATAAAATGCATGTAATATAATGCCCACCATAGAGTTGGTGGAATTGAATTAGAAATTACATGAGAATTTGGAAAAAAAATTATGTTCTTGAGTGCTTCACTACAGAGTTTTCCATTACTCTACATTAAAAAATTATGGATCAATTCACCTCTTCATTGATTATCATGATATTAATAAAACCACAATAGAGAACATGTATCTCATTCCATGGATAGATTACTTTTTCAAACAACTATATGTGGCCAAGTATTTATATAACGTGGATTTTGGTCTGGATATCACCAATTAACAGTGAGGAAGAAATATATTCCCATGACTTCCTTATTAATGGTGTATGGATACTTGGATTTCACAGTGATTCCCTTCAGACTCGCTAATGTTCCAACAAGTTTCCTGGACTTAATGAATATATTATTTATAGATTACCTTCAAAAGTTTGTGGTTTTATTTATAGATGATATTATGATACAGTCCAGGATCAAGGAAGAAAACAAGGGGAATTTGATTACTATTATAAAGTGTTTGAGGAGGGATAAATAATATAAAAAGTATATTAAATGTGAGTTTTTATGAAGGATGTATCATTATTGGGTAATGTTATGACCAAAAAAGGAAGATCTATGAACCCTTTTAAAGAAAATGTAATTGAGGAGAGTCCTAGACCAGTATCCATAATAGATATATGTAGTTTCTTAACCTAACTGGGTAATATCGTCAATTTGTGAAGAACATTCCATGATTGTAAAACCATATAACCAAGATTACATAGAACAATGTAATGCTTTCATGAATGGTGAATGTGGAGACTTCATCAAATAGTTGAAAAATAGGCTTATCAATGCATTAGGAATCACACTACCAACAAGTGGGGAACTCATTGAGGTATAAAAAGTTGATTCAATTATTGGGATATGTTTTTGACTAAATCAATATTAAAATTTATTTCCTACACATCAATTAATTAGAATGATCATAAGAAAAACTATCTCAAAAATGCTCTGGAGTTGGCAGTTGTAATATTCCCATTGAAAATGTTGTGTAATTATATATATGGAAAGAATATTGAGATATATATTGATCACAATGGCATCAAAAATATATTCACATAGAAGGATCTTAATATGCACCAGTGAAGGTGGTTAAAGATCCTAAATTATTTGGACTGGTCAATCCACTATCATCCTAGTAAATAAATTAAAGAGGTAGATCCTTATGTATAATGTATCCGACAATATTATCAATGATATGAATTGAGTGGGATCCAATATTTTTAAAATTATAAGGGATGGAAATGGGAATCACAAAGGATGGTACATAATCATTCCATTAAAAAATGATTGATCAATCATCCCATGTGGAAAAATAACGGGCTCTAAAATAAAGGATGTGGACATTTAAAAAAATGTGGAAGCAATAAAAAATTAGAAATCCTAAGGGATCAAATTTGATGGAAAAGTTGTCATAATATTTGGGTCATGTTAATGTGTACCATCTTATCTTGAGATGAAGAAATATATTTTGAATGACTCACATAGATTTCATTTCTCAATCGACCTAGGAAGAAAAAATATGTATTAAGATCTCTGGGAGTGTTATTTGTGGGAAAATATGAATTAATATATCCCAGAATATACATCAGTGTTCCTGGTATGTTAGCAAGCGAAGTCTAAAAGACTAGAGTCTAAAAAGATGATCTAACCATAACCCCTACTAACATGGAAATGAAAAAACATAACCAAGGAATTTTTCACTAGAATTTCAAGCACTTAAAGAGTAAATAATTCTATATTGATTTTTGTGGATTATCTATTGAGGAAAGATCACTGTATTGTGATTTGGGAGGATTTATGACATGACCAATATGCATGGATAGACATCCGAGAGGTGGGACGGATACATGGTATACCGTTACCGATTTAATATAATCGATATTTGAGATTTACCACCAAGTTTTGGAAAATACTCCAACATGATATAAATGATGAGATTGAAATAATTATGGATAATAATCCTCAAACATACATTCATTCTGTGGATTATATTCAGAAACTGGATGACATTTTGAAAGCATGTTCTATGGGCTTCAAAGGAGGATGGGACAAACACCTTCCTCTTGTCAAGTTCTCTTAAAACTATACATTAAAATAAAGCATACAAATACCTTTATATGAATCCCTTTATCAGAAAAGATGAAAAAATCCTACATTCTGGGATGAATTTAGTGAACATATGTTCATGGGAATTGAAATGGTTAAAGAAATAGAAGAAAGGGTCAAAAAAATTCAGTTGTCCATCAAATCATCCAAAAGTTTATAGAATATTTATGCAGATAATCATCGATAACAATTAAGATTTTGTGTTTAGAGACATGGTTTTCCTCAACATATCCCCATGGATGATGTTAATGAGATTTGGGAATAATGTAATGTTAAATCATAGGAACATCAAAACCTTCGATATTCCTGATCGTTGCATAGCGGTGGCCTATCAACTAGCACTTCCACCAAACTTGTCTTATGTACATGATTTATTCCATATATTACTCTTCATGATGTAAGAACTGGATACCTAAAATTTACTGAATTCATATGTGGTACAACTATAAAATGATATCTCTTATGAGGAGAAGACGTTGAAGATCATGAAATGTTGAGATATAGTTATACATAGCAAGACAATTGACTAGGTAAATTTATTATGGGAGAACCATAAGTATGAAGAGGAAACATGGGAATTGGAAGAAGTGATGAAGGTGATGTACCATCACCTTTTTTTAACCTTAGTATGTAAAAAAACTGAGGGTAAAATGTCATAAGGGGGAAGAATGTAATGACACAAAAAAATTGAATAAAAATTCCCACTTGTAAATTTTTTCATGTTGTGTAAAGAACATGATGCACATAGAGAACCTAATTAAAAAAACATTGTTATAAATTAATAATGAAATAAGAGGTATTTATATGATGTCGTAAAGTGTTATGACCGTTAGAAATCAAACTATTTGAACGGTAACCTAAAAATTTTAATAGTAATGTGACTGTTAGGAAATGTAATTTGGATATTTGAATTGAAACTTCACAAATAAAATTATATATAATATTTTGGTTTGTTGAAAAATGAAAATATGATATATTCATATCATTGAATAAGGAAATATATTTTTAAAAAATTACAAATTAATAGTTAGTATTTTTAAGAAATGTATATTATTATATAATGATTTGTTGTCAATATAATGATTTAAAATAAAATTTATTTTCATGAAACTAATTCAGAAATTGTTATTTTTTTTATATAATAACTATAAATAAAATTTATGAGACATTAATTAATTTTTCAAAGTGTCATAAAATCGAATATAATTTTAAAATTGGTATTTTTCAAATAAATTATGACTTAAATTAAATATTATATTTATCATATTTTTAAAATAATTTTAATAAAATGCAGTCCATTGTTTAAATATAAATATCAATAGATGGTTATGGTGAATTTTTTATATTTTCCAAAAATAGTTTATTTTTTTTTGTGAATAGAGAAACGGACTAATTTACTTTACATAACATTTTAATCCAATTACATGAATTTTTTTTTCATGATTGATGAATGGAACCATTATTTTGAACTCAAATTCACTATTTACTATATATAGTAATAATAATCAACACTATTGATAGTTTTTATACATATTAATACACAAAGGAATAAAATAATAAAAAAACCCCTCTGCCCCCTTAAAAATATAGCCCCACACAACGTATTCTCCTCAAAAAATATAAGACATTTAGATTTATAATATTCTACCCAATAATAATACCAAGCCTCTTCACCGTGTTTTGTTTTTCTAGTATCACAATGATACAAAACCCAAGGTCTAAACTAAGGTTCTTGAGGAGATGATGCTCAATAGGTAAAATCCTCCATCTTTTGTTTTCAATTCCTTTTCTTTTCTTATCACCCCCTTACCTCCCAAATTCAAAAGAAAACAATTACTCCATTATAATATATAATTGTTAATATTATTATGTTATGGAAATATAAATCATCGAAACTCTTTTCTTCCCCTTTTATATTAAAAATGAAATAATCATATGTGATATGCTGATAGACTGCCTTCATAAAAAATGATTTTTTATTTTTCATTGCTGACATAAATGATAGTCATAAATAATTTTTTTATGTAAGATTATAATGTGTATATTATAACATATTTCAAGTTATTTAACCAATATAAAAACCTAATATCAAATAAAATGATAGATGTTCATCATGGTCATAAAAACAGCTAAAAATAAACTATATATTTTCCATAAAAATTTTATCTAATGAATCATTATCATATATTTAAAGGAAACAATATATGAGATAATTTTAATTTTTTATGTGAATTAATATCCTATAATTTTACTTCTGTATAATTATTCTGATTCAATAAAATCTTCCAGAATTTTACATAAATGAACCAACCATGAATCCTTGAAATGAAAGCTCTAGAAACGAATAAATTAATCTCTATAACTCATCAAAGTATCCATAAATAAATTTACTAAAAATATAATAAATAATTTTTTTTAAAAAAAAATTGGTTATTAATCAATTAATTAATGAATATTATTTTATTATCTTGGATATTAATTGAATGTGGATAACACTTTCAAACATATTGTAAGGTATCTCACTAAACCTTCAAATTACCTTTGGGTAAAGCTTTCTATTTATTTACATCAATGTATTTATGTTTTTTCATAAATAAATATTATTAATGAAGTTTATATTTTTCATTATTATGTATCCAAATAAATTCAACATTCATTTATTGGAAAATATATATTTAAAAAGGTTCCCTTCTCAATTCTTCCTGATAAGAAAGCCTGAAAAAAGTAAACTTCAAAATTTATTAACCATTTTCAATTAAATATCATAAACTATTATAAGACACCATTATATTTATAAAATAACTCATTTCATTAGTAAAATATATATTAGTTCATTTGAATTATTAAAAAAAAATTATTTTTCCTCTTTAAATACTCTTTAAAATTCTCCCTTATACCATACCAAAGTGGCTCATTTATGTGGTTTCCTAAAATTTTTTTTTACGTTTTCACATTAGTTGTTCATATTATATAATGATATATACATATCTCTCCTTATGAATTCCCATTTTCTAATACATTATTTCATGTACACAAATGTCACACACCCCTTAGTTATTCTTTATAACATGACTATATTACCCACTTCTTTCCATCGGTAACCCTTATGATTTGTCCATATTCTATGATTCTTTATGTGGAACAAATATTCATGAACATGTTTCGATGGATTAACCTAGGTAGCATTCCAATATATAGGGTAATGTTTAGTCTCATGAGATTTAATGTATGGGATTAAGGAGTTATCCTAATACATTATGTGCCTTTTCTATCATGTGATATAGTCATGACTGTTATCCAAGAGTCATGTTTATTTAATGTTCCATATTTTTTCCAAACTATTATTTTTCCATTATCACATGATTCAATGTTCAATGTGTTATTCTTTCATATCTTTATTCAAGTTTTATGCCTTTTTATCTCATCATTTTAATCCTTATAACCCATGTGTCATGCCTTATTCTAATGTTTATTCCCCTAAAATTATTTTAAGCTCATATATTGTTTCTAAATATTCATAGGGTTGTACTTTATAGTTGTAGGATCTCAATGTAATTTAGGAGATTATTTTTGATTATTAATACAAAAATAATTTATTCAATTTTCATCTTTTTATTTTTATGCACCTAGTCTTCCAAAGTCATAAGAATTTATGATCCTTGATTTTTATTTATGGTTAATTATGAATATACTAATGTGTAAATGGTTATGGTATCTATAAAAATTGTCAGTATATATTCCACATTAAAGAATATGTGGTGAATTCGGTGATAGTCTTATGGATGTAAATGTGAGATGAGAAAACCATACCTCAGTTTCCACTCACTTTAAATGTCTATGAACCTCTAGTATAATAAATATATATTTATTATAAATATATTATAAAATGATAATATTATGTATCATACGATATATTATTTACTTACAGTTTATATGACCCATTTATTCACAATTCCTTGTTAAAATTACAGTTTCGAATGACAATTGATTTGTTTTTCATCTATGTTTTGGTTTAGTAATTTTTGTTCTTTTACGTCGACTATAGTTACATCATATAAATAATGTACAACATGGTACAAATACCATATAAATATTCATTATTTATGTGTTTATATTAATCCATATATGGTAGTGATATAATATTAATTACCCTTTTTAATGAGATGGTACGTCACACATAGGCATGAACATTAATTATATTTTATAAACATATAGAATGAAAGGAAAATAGTTATTAATTCAACTTTATGGAATAATTTTTTTGTAAAAATATCATTAAAATTAATCAAATCCAGCCTTATTTCCACCCATGTAAAAAAATTATAAATGTCTTACATCGTTATATGAAGGAAACGGTCCACATAAACGCCTGGGAACACAATTGTTTTTCAAATGGATTTTAATGTAAGAAATTAGATTTGATATTCAATATATAAAAAATTTATGTCATAAATATCACATATATTCATTAAAATTATCCTTAATACCATCCATTTAAAGCATAAGTGAAAAATGAATCCCATCAATTTCTGAGGCAGTAGTCTTTCATACACACGAGCGACACTATCATATAAACCATTTATTGAATATAAGAATTTATTTGTGATATAAAAATTAAATAAATATAATAATTTCATAAATATCATAAGAATACGTTAAAATTTTCATTACATCTATCCTTGGATGGTGGGTATTGAAAATGGATTACATCGATTTGTGAGGTGATAAATTATCGAACACAAGATCGACATTTTCATTTCCAATTTAATTGAAGCAGAAATGGATAAAGGTTATTACATTAACATAACTAAATATTAGTAGACATTATATAATATTTCTATTATTTTCACATGGTTAGATTATAATATAAATTAATTAATAATTTTAAAAATAAAAATGAATAGTTAAACTTTTTACCTCTTCTTTGGGAAACCTATTTACGATTAACATAAATCCTTAAAATATTATATTTATGATATAAAAAATGCATATAGTATGTGGGTATGGATGTAAGTAAAATATATATATAGTTCCTAACATAACCAAATGGTTTTGGATATTTGAATATGGGCAAAATTGGTGGCCTTTTATAAGTTGGGGAGAGGAAACACATGGATGTTTTTAAAAAATTAAGTAATACGATTATTTTTTCTTGTTCTATATGCCTCAAAAATGGGTCATTATAAATCTTTAGAGGATATAATGTTGAAATATGTCCATAAAATTACTTTTGTACATGTTTTATGTCATTTTAAGCCCTTATCTTCTTAGTTTAACAATTAGGTAAACACATTTATATCTTAGCTACGATAATTAATTTTTAATATTTTATATATTCATTATAGTTCAAAATTATGATGGAATTATAATATAATATTAATTAATTTGATATAAATATATAAACCATTTTTATAAATTAAATTCATAAAATTTCATGAATTAAATTTAAAATTAAACTTGAAGATGTGAAGAAAAAATGGGTTTTCCAGAGAAAAAAATTTAAATGATTAAAAAGTTTGTATATTTTAAATCAATATTAAATTGAATAAAAATTAAGTAATATTGTTCATTTTTTTATAATTGAACGAATTTTAATTTAAAAATAATTAAAATTTAATTTAACATTAAATATATTTTAACAAACAAAATTATGATTTCAATAAAAATTAGTATTTTCTTTATCTATCAAAATAGTTATTCTATTCAAAAAATTCTCAAAAATATCCAAAAGATAATTTTTTTCATTTAGATTTCAAATTATATTTTTATTTTTTACATATATATGTTGATTCAATAAGGAATACTTATGACTTTTCCATTCCTTCATTATTTGAAAATCACAAACACCTTATCTTATGGTAAAATGTATTTTATCCTAATAAAGAAAAATTTTCCTTCCAAAAGCAAATTTTCCTTCCTCAAGGAAATTTTTTCCTTAATCTGTTTTACTTTCCAAAGGGAAATTTTCCTTCCCCTAGAAAATTTATCCTTACATTGTTTTTTTCATTTTTCATATCATGACTACGTATAATATTCAGTTTCGTATCCAAAATCTCGGAATCCTATAAATACTTAGATATAGAGCATTCTATTTTTAGGAACCATGTTCAGACTTCGAATTCACTGAATTCCAGTTCTAAACAGTGTAAGTTCAGACTCCAAATTCTAATGATTTTGGATTCTGAACTTTGTTTGTTCAGACTCCAAATTCTAATGAATTTAGAATCCAAATTATGTAAGTTTAGACTTTGAATTCTTATGCATTCAGACTCCAAATTTACTTGAAATTCTAACTCCATCATTCTATAGAATTCATGGTAAGAATTATTTAGAAAACAAAATCCATATATTTAAGTATTTTAAACACTGAATGATTTTTTGTTATACTCTGAACATATATTTTTCGTACATTTTGAAAAATAAATTTAGTCAAGAAACCATATGTTTTCTTACTCATGTTTTGGTTATAAAATGATTTCATGCATTTAATTACTAACTAACTATTTTTTGAGTGACACGTGTACATGTCCCTACGAAATTCAAGAAAAAATATGATCATTAGAGGAGGGAGCTGACCATTGAGAATGTGCCTATAAATAGGATCTCATTTGAAAAATCTCATAACTTTGATGAAGAAGTTCATCAATCTAGAGATTACATGCTACTACTGAAGTGATTTATAGAGAGAGACACTATATTTATTTGTTCATGCTGAACACCTTGTTCAGAATTTGTTTGTGCGACTCTGAATGTTGCTGAGTTCATTTGAGGGATTCCGAGGATAGGATGATAGAGGTTCCGACTACCTTGAAGATCAAGGGTTTGTGAGGATAGCAAGATATAATCCGATCATCGTATCAATTTCTTACCCTGGTGTGGGTAAGGAAAACTTTCTTGAATGTATAAATCAAGGGACCATTATCCAAGGTTGTTGGATACCCTTCTATTTGTGTTAAAAGATTTGCTACTTTTTACTTGTATTGTTTCATGTTTTCTGTTGTATTGTGGTTGTTAAGCAAAGTATAACTATCTTATACTTTCTTATACTTATATACTCTAATTTAGTGAGATTATATATTCTTTAAGTTATAATATTTATCTTTGTAACATTTTTTTATGTTTCATTTCCGGAATTACTTTTTCGTAATTACATTCTCAGAATCACGTGTCCAGAATCAAGCATGTTTGTAAAACTTATAGGTTTTGTGAATTTACATTGTTTAACCTTGTTAAACAATAGATAGGTTTCTAACCAGCATTAAAAGTTCCCAAAGAATTTTTAATGTATACAGTTAACCCCCTATTTTATATTGATCATATACATCATCATTTAGATCCAACAGCTAGTATCACAAGAGAATATCATACTCCATACCAACCTAACAATTGGTATCAGAGCAGGTCTCTGAAATACTTATATTCACGTATAAGTTTTATTTATCAAGTTTTTCATTATTCTATATTTTACTTGCATATGATATTTTTATCCTTGTTTACAAACTTTTATTACTGATAAGTTTGTGTGGAAAAATATTTTTCTTTAGATGGCAGGAATGAATGTTGGTTCCCTAGACAAATTAAATCCTACTAGACCACCTATTTTTGATTGGAATGATTAAGAATATTGGAGAGATAGTATGAAGACTTTTCCATTAATACTATAGTGGACATCATTTTTATACTTACTATAGATTACAAGATTCTTGATAAGGAAGTCAGAACTTATACTAATCAAGAGAAGTCTGAATATCAACATAACAATAAGGTACACAATACATTGTTGTGTTCCATGAATAGGAATATATATTTCCAGATCTCTTCTTGTGAAGACGAAAATTGTATTTGGAAGAAACATGATTTTACACATTTTGGTATTTTCAAAGTTATTGAAACTAGAAGAGCTAAGCTTATAGCTGATTACCATGGTTTTTTCTTTCGTTAAGAAGAACCTATATGTAAGGTACAACAGAGATTTATGACTATCGTCAACAGATTACAATACAAGGTTGAAAAAGGTTTAGATTATGAGGCACCTGTAGAAAAGATTATAGACATCATGCCTAATGAGTGGGAATCCAAGAGAACATCTATAGATGATAATAGGGAAGTCTCACAAATTAATCTTGATGAAATTTTTGGAACTCTTATCCAACATGAGACTAGATTGAAGAGAGATGCTAATCATGTTAAGAAGAATAATGTAAATGGAAGTGCTTCTTTTACAACTACTTCAAATCATATGAATTCCATGAATCCTGAGAGGGTTACTAGATTAAAGTCTGAGAAGATCAACATTCAATCCGAATCTAGTGAAAGTTAACATTCTGAGATTGAACTAGATAATCATTCTCAAAGGATGAATAAGATAGTTGGGAAGAATGAATTTAAGTATAGGTAGAAGATGAAAGAATGGAAATATAAGAATGACTCTGAAGTCACATGTTATTAATGAAAAATATATGGGCATATAAGTCATGATTGTCCTATGTTTAAAAGAAAAGATAGAAAGGAAAATCATTCTGAGAGAAATGGAAATAATCACTACAAATATAAAGATAAGAATGTCTTGAAAGCTAATGACACCTGGAGTGCCAGTGGTGGAGACTCTTATGATGAATCCATAGATTACAAATCTTTCAGACATAAGAATATTGTTCTAATAGCCAGTCTACCTATTGAAAATAATTGTTTAATGGATAAGGTACACAATTCTAAATCCATCACGAATGTATCCTTGAATTCTAATTTAGGTGATAGTAAATATTATAAATCATCAGATGAAGAATCTTCTTCTAATGGAGATATTACTTTTGTTACCTATGAAAAAGTGTCTAGATTTTCAATGCTTCTTGAGAATGAAAATTATAAACTCAAGAAAAATCATGATAAGGAAAACTCTAGGATTTCTATTATTACTAAGGAAATATCATATCTTTCTAATGACCTTGATATGAAAACCCATGATTTTGAAAGTATTGAAAAAAACCTTCAGGAAGTTAATTCTGAGAAGGATATACTTTCAAAGGATCTATAAAAACTAATTCTTAAGAAAAATGTTTTCGATCCAATATCTAGTGCATAAACTAATGTTTTGGAAGATTAGAACATAGTTTTAGACTAATGATAGAAATGTTTTCCTTGAGGAAGTGTTTTTCAAACTTTACCTTAGGTATGGAAAATTTTGATAAGATGTATTCTCAAATTATACCTCTAAATAATAATTTTGGTTTTGGTTATACTAGTTCAAAACATATTTTTAGTAACAAATATTTTGTTCCTCAAAGTGCTCCATTCTGCACTATGTGTTATTATAGTGGGCATTAAGCAAAAAATTGTTCCTAAAAAACTCAATATTTATGTTTTCATAAATCATATTTTTCTAAGAAAATGTGGATACCTAAAATTTTGGTTTCTGATGTTTCTTGATCCAAGAAGGATTGGATTCTGAAAGTCTAACATTATTATTTTCTGGAATATAAAGAAAGTACCTACAAAAATTATTAGTACATGGATAGTGGATGTTCACGGAATATGACTGGTAACAAAAACTTCTTTGAAAAGATTATCAAGAAGAAAGGAGGGAAAGTAACTTTCAGAGATAATTCTAAGGGAGAAATTATTGGTATAGGTAACTTTTTTCTTCTTGGAAAAACATTGATTTCAAATGTTTTATATGTTAAGGGTATTAAACTAAACCTCATTATCATAATTCTATTATGTGATGAAGGTTACCTGGTGAATTTTTTGAATGAAATGTGCTTAGTACAAAATTCCAAGGAAGAGTTTATTCTTTCTGCCAATAGGTAAGATAATGTTTACACACTAAACATATAAGGCCTTAGGATCTAAGACCTACCTTGACTTAGGGAAATGGAATATCATTCTTGGTTGTGGAATATATGGTTAGGACACTGTAACCATTGGAACATATGAAAACTCTCGAAGAAAAGAATATTTAAGGATCTATCGGAGCTTATATTTTATTCTTCAAAAGTTTGTGATCCTTGTTAATATGACAAGCAACATAAATCATGTTTTAAATCAGTCCGTGAATTCTCAGCCACTGATGCATTTCAGTTAATGCATGTGTATCTTTTTTATCCAACACAAACTAGAAGAATCAGAGGCAAATATTATGTATTTGTCCTAGTTTATGATTATAATATATTTACGTGGGTAAATTATCTAGAAAAAAAATCTGAATATTTTACTTATTTCAAAAGTTTTAGGGCCCAAGTTAAAAATGAGAAAAAAAATTCCTTTGATAACTATTCATAGTGATAATGGAGGTGAATTTTGAAATTCAAAATTTGAAATTTTTAGTAGAAAAGGTATTAATCATAACTTCTCATCACCCAGAACACCTCAAAAAAATTGTGTTATTGAATAAAGAAATAGAATTATTTAAGAGATAACTATAACCTTGTTGAGTGAATATTCTATAGCCAAACATTTTGGGGATGAAGCTGTAAGTACTACTTGTTATACTATAAATCATGTTTTGATTTGAACTTTTCTAAATAAAACTCCTTATGAGTTATGGAATAGTAGAAAGCCTAGACTTTCCAACATCAAGGTTTTTTAGTTGTAAGGTATTCATTCTGACTACTAAAGATAATCTACATAGATTCAAACCAAAAATTGATGTTGGAATTTCTATAGGCTACTCCACAACTTCTAAGGCTTATAGAGTTTTCAATAAAACACTTGTACTACTGAAGAAATAGTACATGTAAAATTTGATGAAACTAATCCTTTTGTTTTTAAACAAACTCAACCTATATCATCAGATGTGTTTTCAAAAACATATTTTCAACCTTTTTTAGAAGATCCTTCTGATAAGGAAAATGTTAAAGAAAATATTTTTGAAGAATTTACCATAAAATACTTCCTACCCTATGTTGATGAACATGTTTTACAAAACCCAAATCAGTGGTTTATAATGAATCATCCAATTAATAGAATCAATGGTGATGTAAATAAACCTGTAAGGACTATAATTTCAATAAGAAATGAAATAGATGATCTCATATTCCTTTCCCAATTAGAACGAAAAAGACCTGATGAAGCTTTAGGTGATGATGATTGGAGAAAAGAGATGCAAGATGAGCTAAATTAATTCGAAAGGAATAATGTCTGGATCTTGGTTGAAAGACCTATGTAAAATTCTGTTATTGGAGTAAAATGGGTTTTTTGAAATAAGTGTGATGAAAATGGAATCACATAATTAAATAAAGCAATATTGGTTGCTAAAGGTTATAATAAAAAAGAAGGAATAGACTATGAAGAACAAGACTTAAATCTATTCGTATTCTACTTACCCTTGCAGCATTCATCAATTTCAAACTTTTTCAAATGCATGTAAAATGTGATTTCCTTAATGGATATGTTCATGTGGAAGTTTTTTCTGAACAACCTCATAGTTTTGAAGATACAAAACATCATGAACATGTTTACAAACTTACCAATGCTTTGTAAGGACATAAACAAGCCCCTCGAGCTTGGTATTATAGACTTACTTGATTTTTTCTTCAAAATAATTATGTTAAAGGAAATTCATATCCCACCCTTTTTATAAATAAAGATATGTAAAATGTTTTGATTTTTCAAATTTATGTTGATGACATTATATTTGGGTCAACTTAGAAATATTTAACTGATTCCTTTGCGGATCTAATGCAATCTCTGTTTGAAAGGAGTATGATGGGTGAGTTAACATTTTTCATTGGTTTTCAAATTTCTAAAAAAGCAGAAGGAATCTATATATCCCAACATAAGTATATTAAAGTTTTTTTAAAACTTATTGATATGAAAACACATAGAGTATAAGTACTCTCATTATTACAAAAAATTCACATGATCTTGATGAAGCCGGGAAACCAGTAGATCAAACATCTTTTAGTGGTATGATAGGAATTCTACTTTACATGATAGCTAGTCATCCAGACATAATCTTTTTGGAATGCTTATGTGCAAGATATCAATCCAATCATATGGAATCTCATTTAGAGGTAGTGAAAAATATTTTTGGCTACTTAAAGGGAACTATGGATCTTGGACTCTTTTACACTTATGGAAATGATTGTATTTCAAAAAAATCCGGATACTAATTTTGGTGGATGTATAATGGATAGAGAAAATACATCTGGAACATGTCATTTATTAGGATATTCATTAGTTTCTTTATCATTAGAAAAGAAACACTCAGTAGCAATTTCCAATGCTGAAGCTGAATATATAGCAGTTGGATGTTGTTGTGCCCAAGTGTTGTGGATGCAACACACACTCACAGAATATGGTATGAGTTTTACTAAAAAACAAATTTCATGTGATAATTCTAGTACCATTGCTTTATGTAAAAACCCTTCACATCACTCTCATGTAAAACACATAGATATTGGGCATCACTTTCTTAGGAATAACACACAAAATGGAGGTATCATTCTTCATTTTATCGGAACACATGATCAACTTGCTGATATTTTCACAAAATCTATACCTTCTGAAATATTTAAATACATTAAACAGATGTTTGGAATGATAATAGTGAGCTAATATTCCATGTTATCTTCCTGTTGAAACCAATATCTTTATAGTGACAAACTATTTTTCATAGGGGGAGTACTTTGGTATATTAGAGTCTAAAATTTTTCGTAGTCTAAAATTTTTCTCATTCTAAAAATTTTGATCTTCTAATTTTTGTAATAATGATTTTATAAATTTTCATAATGAAGGTTTTCTAAATTTTCATAAGGAATATTTTTCTAAATTTTCATAAGGATGATTTTCTATATTTTTGTAATAATGTTTTTCAAAATTTCCATAATGTAGATTTTCGTAATGTATATTTTCGGTCTAAAAATTTTCTTAATCAAAATTTTAAGAATATAAAGTTCATAAAAAAGAATTTCCCTCAATAAAAATAATCTTCCTAGTAATCCGAAAGGTAGTTTTCCTTTCATAAATTTTCACAATCATCTTTTACTTGTTGGTATTTTCATCTGTTTTTAAATTTTTGTATTCTCTTTTTATTAAATCTGAATGTTTTTATTAAAAACCTCAAAAGATTAAATTCTATCCTAATTTCATTTTGACTATCATCTCAACTTCCAGATCTGATCATAAGGTTTCTCAATCATTTGATTGAGTATGGAAGCTTAACAATTGCATATATAAAGGACCCCTAATGATTGTCCCACATCAAAATCCAAGCATTCGTGTGGTGAAGCCCTGCCCACCTATATAAGTCCATTCCGATTTTTCAATGATTCTTTAACTCCGAATGTCCATCTATGTATCTTCCCAGAAAGGCATGTCCACCATCAAGCTGATTTCTGAATGGCATATTTACAGAGAAAGGTTGGTACATCCAAATTTCTTTTCAAAGTATGATTCTATCATCTCAAAGAATATCATTCTGAATAGATGGTAGAGAGTTTACGTATCGAAACCGGGAGCTCAGGATCTTGTATAGCCGGAGTTGATGGTTTAATTCTTTGAGTCATCATGTTTTTTCAAGGAACAAGTAAAAGATAATTTATCTTTAAAGAGCTATAGGATGAGTTATGCTCATTCTTACACCAAGGTAGCCAGTTTGATTGGAGTTTATTATAAAAGGGAAGTTGAGTTTTGTTCTTATAAGCTGATGGATGTTCAAGGACGCTTTTTAAGGTGAAGGCTATGGATTTCCTCGGCCTTTTAGATGACAAGACTCTGAATATTGTTCACCTATCTAAAAAATTCCTGATTCTTGAATTATGGGTTCAAGGATTCATCATTCTGAGAAAAGGGGACAATGATACATTGGAGAAGAGTGACATGTACATCCTATATTTCTGGGTGAATCAATGAAAGATTAATTTGGTTAAGCATATTCTGATTACAATTGAGAATATAAAGAATTGAAATCTGAAGCCTCAGAATATTATGTATCCAACCATTATCTCATTGGTGATTGTTTGGTGTTTAGAGTCCATCAAAATACATTTTAGTTCTATGATAAGAAATTGAAAAGTCATGTTGGTAAGTGTTGATACTCTGAGAAGGATGAATGTTGGATTTTATAAAGAATCCGAAGAATTTTATGATTTTCTTGAGGAAGCGGCAGAATCCTTATCGAAGAAACAAGGGGCCGCTGAGACCTCTATGAAGGGAGGACCGAAGAGGATACTGAAGGATGTAAAAGTGAAAGAAAAATCACTAGAGGATAAGGAAACCTAATCTGCACCACCAAATACTAATAAGAAAAAAATCATATCTTGATGAGCTACTATAAAAATGAAGGGAAGCCAAGGATAAAAAGAATGAAAGGGAGCCTAGCTTTGGTTTCAATCCTGCTGAAGAAAAAGCTTTAAAATAAACAACTGCTGATGAGATTGAAAATAAAGAAAATGAAAAGAAACAAAAGAAGAAGAATACTGAAGTAGATATTGTGCAATCTCTTCTAAAGGATGCTGAGAAAGATTCCAAAAATATGATGGTACATGAATCCTTCTTAGTAGATGATTTATAAGAGAAACCGTGAAAGGAATATCTGACTCCAGAAAGAGTGTAATAAAATGTAGTAGATGAAGAAGAAGAGGAAGAAGAAGGTTGTGGTGATACCAATGATCTCATAAAGTTAGTAAGAAGATTTTCAGGAAAAGGAAATTCCATCTAAGAAGATTTCAATCTGAACTTCTGAAGTTGAGTCATCAAAGCTTGCTAGCCCTGAGAAAGATGAGAAAGGTGAAGATGACAAGATTGAAGAAGAAGTGAATAATCTATGTGAAGAAGAATGTTATAATCATGATTTCATTCACCCTGAGGATGTTGAGGCATGAGCTGAGAAGGAATTGTTAATGAAGACAGAATTGTTCAACTCTCGGATAGTGAGCATGAATCTCCTATACAAGAGAAAGCCATTCCGAAGGTTAATAAGGGAAAACAAGTAGTTTTTGATGCACCTAGTAAAGATGTTATGAAAAAAAGGAAGTTGGTAGATCATCGAAGAGGAAGGCAATTGAAATAGTGAATGATCCCCCACCACATAATGTATCATATTTGGAATCATCCTCTCTTGGATATGATATTTTAGTTCAGTCTTTTAAGAATCTTGTTGGAACTATTTCATTTTTTCCAGTATAGAATCCAGATTCGTGAATCTTTGACACACCCTAAATCCGATATCTGATTTAGCATCCATAGTGACTTATAAGTGTGTCAAGCATGAAGAAGATTTCAAATCCTTTTTCATAAACTATGAATCCCAAAAAAGATCTTGCAAGAAGTTGACCAGGTGGTCTAGGATAACAATAGAAGACATGAATGTTCTTGATGAATTCCAAGAAAGTGTTAAGGACTCATTTGACACCAAAGATGGGAAGATCAAGGATCTCACAAATAGTTATGAGGAAAAGATAACACTGGAATAGAATTCTTGGAATCAAGAAGTAAAATATCTAAATGGGAAGTTGTATTAAGTTTCTCAGAGCTAGAAAAGATAAAGGGATCTCAGGATTGAGATAGAAGAAAAACATTCTAAGAAGGAAGAATCATTGAAGGCTCGGGCTGATATTTTTAAGGCAGAGGAAGAAGAAATAAAATCCCTAGAGAAGTAGACAAAAGATCTTGATCAGCTTCGAAAATGCGCAGAGAGAGATCACAAGGAGCTCAAGAAGCTCAAAACCATTGTGAAGAGTTGATGCCAAAGGAGAAGGAAGGATACAATTATTCAATTGTGATATTTTGTTGTATTCCTTCCTTGTACAAATTTTTTCAATCATAATGAAAATTTTTTCTTTCTCTTCGTATATTTTTTTTGGTTGTCCTATACTAATATATCAGGTATCATATTTTTTTTCTATTCCCTTTAATGCTTTATGAAAATCACAAAGGGGGAGAAAATAAAATGAATAATATGTAAAGAAAAAATTTCCCTAAGTGAGGAGGAGTTCATCTAAGGGGGAGTTCTTATCTAAGAAGAATTTCTTATGCAATAAAATGCTAAGTCTCATTATAGAAATCTAGAATAAGATCCTTAGTGTATCCAATTACTAAGGGTGAGTTAGTAATATTCATCTTTTACCATGTGTTAAGGGAGATATGTTTTACTTTCAATGTTCAGAAAAATACTTTCTAATTCCTTATATTCTTTTTCGTAAGGATGTTTGTTCTTTCCCAATAGGGAGAGATTCTAGATTCAATAAGATTTCCTCATATCTTTTCCATTCCTTCATGTTATGAAAAATAACAAACAACATATCTTATGAAAAATTGTATTTTCTCCTAATAAGGAAAATTTTCCTTCCTTAAAATTTTTTCCTTCCACAAGGAAATTTTTTCCTTAACCTTTTTTTCTTTCATATGGAAAAATTTCCTTCCCCAAGAAAATTTATCCTTACAATGTTTTCATTATTCATATCATGTATAAGTATAAAATTGAGTTTCATATCCAAAACCTCAAAATATTATAAATACTTAGATATAGAGGATTTTGCATTCAGGATATGAGTTCAGAATCCAAATTCTCTAAATTCAGGTTCATAACATTGTATTTTCATACTCCGAATTCTAATGAATTTAGATTCCAAACATTGTAAGTTTAGACTCTGAATTCTAATGAATTCAGACTCTGAAATTTTTATGTTCAGACTCTGATCATTGTATGTTTGGACTCTGAATTCTAATGAATTTGGTCTCCAAACTTTGTAGGTTCAGACTCTAAATACTTATGAATTCAGACCTCTAATTTACTTGAAATTTAGACTCCAGAATTCTATATAATTCAAGGTACAAATTCATTAGAAAACAGAATCAGAATATGTGTGTATTATAAACACCAAATGATTTTTGGTTAGACATAGAACCTTTATTTTCCTTAAATTCCGATAAATGAATATGGTCAAGAAATCATATGTTTGCTTACTCATATTTTGGTTATGAAACGATGTTGTTCATTTAAATACTAACTAACCGTTGATTGAGTGAAACGCGTATAGGTCCCTCTAAAATTCAAGGAAAAATATGACTGTTGGAGGAGGGAGCCAACAGTTAAGAATGTATCCATAAATAGGAGCTCATTTGAAAGATCTCATAACTTTGATGAAGAAGCAGATCAATCTAGATATTTTCTTGCTTTGTGGGTACTGAACAACTTGTTTAGAATTGCTTCGTGCAACTCTGAATGTTGTTGAGTACATTTGAGGGATTCTGGGGAAAATAAGACATAGGTGCCGACTAGCTTGAAGTTCGAGGGATTGCGGGGATAGAAAAGACAGACTCTGATTTTCGAATCGAGGGCTTACCCTGGTCTGGGTAAGATAGACCTTCTTGAAAGAATAAATCGATGGACCTTTATCTAAAGTTTTTGGATACCATTCTCATTGGGTTAAAAGATTTACTACTTGTTACTTTTTATGTTTCAAGGTTCCCACTGCATTTTTGTTTTCAGATACAGTATAACTATCATATAATTTCTTATACTTATATACTCAGATTTAGTGAGATTCAATATGCTTCATGATAGAATCTTTATCTTTGTAAACTTTAGTTATGTTTCATTTCCAGAATTACTTTTCTGGAATTACATTCTCAGAATCAAATTTTTGGAATCAAGAATGTTTGTAGAACATAGAGGTTTTGTTAATTTACCTTTTTTAACCTTGTTAAACAATAGAGAGGTTTCTAACGAACATTAAAAGTTCGAAAATAATTTTTTAGTATACAATTAAACCCCTTCTTGTATATAGAGCATCTACATCATAATTTTGATCCTATATTTTTTATCATAGGAGAATATCATAATCCATACCAACATAACAATATATTATATAAAAATTATAAAAAAAATAAATTTTGTATGAAAATTTAACTAAAAAGGCTTTTGAAAATAAATAATTTTTCATGAAACATTTATTTTTATTTCAAATGGTTATTATATTATTTATAAAAAATATATCACTATTGAATTTATTTTATACATATTTAAAACATATAATTTAAAATAATAATTCATTATTATTAGTATATGAAAACATAATTTTTAGGTTATAATGATCAAGTTTATATAATAATATTTTCATAGAGTGTCATGTTTCGTTTAAACCCATCATTTCATACATAATAAGATATCAATGAAATTTAATTTATTTAAAATTAATATATCATATTTTATTTTTTGTTACATTTTATTATTATCATAGTTTTGAATGTCATATGCATTATTGATGATAATGTTCCTCTTTTAAAATTTCAGTGTGACACAATGAGTACTTTTGATTGTAATTTTTCATTGAGTGAGTTTTTTCTAAGAGACTCCATTGTGTGAGGTATATTTGTAATTATCATAGATTTCAATAATAAGATTCATTGTCCAACCATTAGAATTGTAAAAATATAGTGATGAATATAATATTACATATCACTCTGATCAACAAGACAATTATGATATGAATTTATACCATATGAACATCATGTTTTAAAAAGTTTGGGGGATTCTACCTATTGTAAATCATAAAATTGAAGATAATATAATAGGTATATATATATTATGAGGATTATTTATTATGTAATTTCTAGTTTAATAACTTTACAAATTAAAAAATATTTATATATAATGATGTTTTGTTGGAAACTGATACACTGGTTTATGTTTAAAAACAAACATACACTTTCGTTTAAAAGAAAATATCCATCTTATTGCAATTTTCCATGTAATAATATTCTTTTAATTTTTTAAACATTTTTATCCTTAGCATCTTGTGTTTTTTACATTATTGAATAATTTTTTTTAATTTGTATATCAATTAATTTTTTAATTTTATATTATTTATTTTCAACTACACACATGTACTTGAACTTGTGATTTTTTTGGATAGTAAAATTTCAATGAATCTTACATTTTTGAGTGGGATAAAAAATGAAATTTAATATTATACTTCCATTCACCCCCTCTATACCCCCTAATTATGTTTACATACCTATATTTAATATTGTAAAAATTATTTTTAAATTTCATAACATAATCATATTGAGATAAAAAATAATTTCTATCCCAAATAATTTTCATTCCAAGAATATGTTTCAAATTTATAATATCTATAATTTCAAAAATATACTTTATTGAAATGTTACATTATTAATAGTTATTGTGTTCTTTCAAGCTATTAATATGGCACCAAAATATGACAAAATATAAATCATATGAGGTTTAAAAAATGTATTGACACATATATTATATTAATATCAATTAAAATAATTATTTAATATAAATGAATCAAACATATGATCAAATTGTCTCAATGATTGTTTCAATACCTACAATTATTTAATATGGTGACAATCAATTTTTGGTTTTAATTTGTTAGAAATTATTTCAAGATGTATCATGTAAATATTTTGATGCAAATTTCTATGGTGAAATGAAATTTTAACTAAATTTTGTTGAAGATAAAAAAAATTAGATGCATTGAATGTCAAAAAAATCTAATTTAAGGATTCTTCTTGGACGGAGAAAAAATTATAGTTTAATAAATTCCCTCTCTCTATAAGAAACTCTTGAAAACAATTTTATATTTGAATATAATTTTAATATTGCATACATTATATTCAATTTTTATTAATCCATTTATACCCAATTATTGTAGAAAAACATGAATTATTCATAGCCTTCTAGGATTATTTTTAACAGGTTGTTTTTTATTCATCCCTGATTGAGATTAATTTCAATGATTCAATATATCTAGATATCAACCTATATAATTTATATTATTTTTAAATAATTTTTCTAATAACACGAAAATCTAAAATAATACATCAACATGGTCAAATCATGAATTTCATATAACAACCCTCTTAAATTTATCAAACAGGATTAAATAATTACCGATCTCACCTATGTCATCACTTAGAAATTATGTTTTACACTCTAATGCTTTAAGAGACTAAATTTTTTAGTTTATAATGTTAAATAAATATAAAATTCATCATCAAACCGCCTAGGATACATTAGTTTTCAATGTAAGGATACTTCGACATGTCGGTAATGGACTAATGAAAATTCCATCACAGCTTATAATTTAATTTTCAAAACAAATTTTATGGATACAAAATATATTCCCTTAAAATTGAATTGGGTAACCTTTATAACAACCAAACTGGGATACCAAATGTCTAGACCCTAACTAAAGCGACACATGGTCTCAAGAACACTGACATATTCCCTAGAGGCTGAAAAATAACATTGAGGAATAAAGTAATCCGTTGAGGGATTATTTTAACTTATAATATATAAACTCAAAAAAATAAAAAAATCATGTGAATGTAAAACACGTTTATATAATACCTTTAAATTAAAAAAAAGATAAAAAATTATAAAACCCAATGATATGGTACATTAACACATTCTGACTCAATGTAAATAATATTGACCCCAGAACAAGATACTTAATCATTATTCCATTTATACAAAGTGGATTTATAACACTATACTGAAAAATTATGATACATTTAATTTTCTTATATCCCAACTAATTGTGTCGATGTTACCACTAAAGTGAACATGTTGAGGTTCAGTATAAAGTTAGAAGGATTTCCCCAACGATTCTAAAATATATTTATCGATGAGAACATCTATTAAATTTAATTCTAACTAATAATTATAAATTAAAATATTTTTAATGAAAATATTTATTTATAAAAAATATTTCAAAAACCAAGATATCAAAATCCATTATATCAAAACCATTCAATAAAAAACCAAATTTTGTATGAAATAGAAAAACAATATCTTATTTATTAGAATTATTAATAATATATATTTTCTTTATAATGACTTCCTTTTATAAATGTCTATGTTACCTCATTTCCAATTGAAAAAATTTATGTATTCCCATAACATTGGGAACACCCCATTCACTAAAAATCATTATAAACTCTCGTTTTCATGTAAATTATTATCAAATCCCTATTTTTTAAAAAATCACATAGGCTGAAGAAATATAGATTATAATAAAATAAAATAAATTATTGAATATTTATATTTCTCATGTGAAAACTAATTCATCGCCTATTAAAATAATTCACTATAAACACTCTAAATTACCACGAGAAAGAGTGAGTTGTCACATATTGGAGATTAATAACTTTAACTTGTTACCTCAATGTTACCTTGGTAAAAATAAAATAATCTTATAGGTCATTAAAATATGTCTCACCAAAATAATTTTCATATTAAAACACACAACAGGAAATATCAAATAAACTTTATTAAAGTCAATATTGAAACTAAATCCTTAACGTAAGGAATTTTGACAAATATGTTTATCACAAATATATATATTTTAAATAAACCATGGTTTCTTATAAAATGGCTATGATAATTTCAAATTATTATCATAATAAAAAATTAAATCAATAAAAAATTAAATCTCATATAAATTATCAAAACCCCCTACCAAGATGATCTTTCTCAAATTTTCTATGAATCATCATAGCAATTATTTTTTAAAATAAAATCATTGAGTCCTTACATAAGTATAAATTCTTAAAAAAGTTTTAATCAACTATTTATATAAATTTAGTAGGTTTTGATATATATTATCAAAGAACAATGTAACTCTCAATCCAAAATATAATGATAAAGAAAGAATCATGTGGACCCCATGTCACTTAGAACAACATCATGTGACTCTCTAATTATAAATTGTAAAAATGAGATGATTAAAATATAAAAATATTTACTAATTGGAAGAAACCTAGTGTCAATTTTTAATGGATCTTTTTAAATGTCATAAAACTACCTTTCGACACCTACTTTAAGGTAATATCAAAATTATTGGCTTTATTTTATATTAAAATACCTATCAATTTAAAATAATTCAAATAAAATATACTGAAATAAAATATTCTACATAACATATACTATGACCATTAATCCAACCTCCATTAACCTTAAATCTATCTCGTCGTATAAACCCCATAGTCACCACACATGTAAGAGAGGTCTCTCAATATAATCGAATATAATTATCATACCTTTTACTTATTGACCAACTTATATATCTTCTTTATAATTTCACTATAATCAAAATGGAATTATAATTTTAAGAGTTAGATTTTCCTTAATTAAATCATCTAAAATACATGTTAATTATTCCATCCCAACACCATAATGATTTCCATATTAACCTTTATCCTTGAAATAATCATCCAATTAAATATCTGACTATCAATCTACCAAAAATACATCTATTTCAAACCCCATTAAAACACCTTTTTATAATATTTTTATGTCTAATCATCAACATAATTTCTCTAATCCTCCAATAATGTCATAATTATACATCATAATGAAATCCATGTCATCATGTCAAAAATCAATATCATAAAATTAATTCAAATGAATTAATTCCCTATATCACATAAAAACATATTCATCATGTCAAGTCAAAGATCCATTAATTTAACTTCCAAAAATCAATTCTCCAAGTCATTCAATCATCTATCTCCCATAATCAAATGAATTCAAAATTAGTTTGTAACAAAAATAAATAAAATATTAATCATATATCCATAAAAATTTTAAAAAAATATTAAATATACTCAATAACATAAGTATTATTATTCCCCCATTATAGGAAATTTATTCTCCTAAAATTCACAAACATAATTAACTATTGAAAATATATATCAACTTGTTCCATATATTTACTTCTCTTTACCATGTTTCATATTCACTAAAACAAAAGAGGCCATTATCATTGATAAAAATTACTGATAAGGGGAGTGTGATTAAAATCCCTAAGCTTTTATCAGTGCTAAAAAAGAATTGTTAAATTCCCTTTTAATAGTGCTAAAAATAGTACCGTTAAACATGCCCTTTAATAGATCTTTATTTTATAATTCTTAACGGGATATCTTTATAACGTGTTTTAGCATGACTAAAGGGCCCTTTAACAGTGATTTTTTAGTGCTTATAAATATTGTTACATTAAAACGGTGAAATTCTATTTTCCATATTTCCATGAGCCTGATCCCTTTATGAGTGCTACCATCCCCTTTAACAACACCCCCCACCTTTATCAACAACATTCATGCCACCAACCCATTTATTAATTCTTTTTGAATTTCAAGCCTCATGTGTGCCTTCCAAGATTCAAACCCTGAACCTATCCCCCGAAGATGGAAGGCCTTTACTACTACACCATGTTGTTTTGTTGTCTGTTTAATTATATTTTTGTTTATTTATATATATATTTACATATATTTTTTTATTTGCACATTTACATAATAATTTTTAAATACATTTTTATAGAATGTATTGATTTATATATATTAGAATAACCTTTTTTATGTTAATATATTGATATATATATTCCTATTTGTTATTTAATATAATTAAATATAAGATAAAATGAATATATTTAATTATAAATTAATTTACATAGTGAATAATTATATAATTTCAAAACCATAATATCAATATGAATGTAAGACCAGGGAATAAATTCTGTCTACACAAAAAAAGGCAACAATACCCCCTTAAATTAAGTTTAAAATCCATCGAACATTAAAAAAAATTGATAACTAGAATAAAAACTCATTTTCTGAGGCTTTCTATGAATTTATTACATCAAAAAATGTGTCATAGGATTACCTATGTCACTAAGGGCATAGAGCTCATCACAGGCATTGATTTGATATGTGGTAGAGCCCAAACAGACACCCTAATAAATTTTTTTGGTAATTTGATGTTCATGTTTTGTTTTAAACTTATTTTAGATATTTTATTATTTTTTAAATTTTTTGTTTCATCAAGTTGAAATTAAATGAATTTTAGTCAGTATAAATAAACAATATAATAATTTAAAATATTTTTACTCAGTCGGGATGATGATCTGTAAGAGGTTTTGGGTATGTGGTGTGTTGGGGTGGCAGGTTTCTGGTGGTTCAGGCAAGGAGGTTCTGGTTTGTGTGGTGAAGTGGTGATGGAAAATTGTTGAGTTGGTGGTGAGACATGGTTTACTACGGCGAAGATATATTCAAGATGTTTGTCTCGTTTGGTTCTGATGGATGCTTCTGGTTAAGTTTGTAGTCTACTTCAAAGGTTATGTCGATGGCGAGATAGTTCATGTTCCATGATTGTGTTCCAATGTTGTGGAGGGACAATAGCCGGTGGGTTCCATAAGGGGGCGCGGTTCGAGGCATCTTTCAACTTGTGTTCTTCATTTCCAAATACATTTTGATGGCGAATATACAGAGGTTATTGAGGAGGTTTGATGATGTTTTCTTGACTTTTTATTTTTGAAAATTTTCTTTTGGTGATGGATGATGCTATTGTGGTGATGATGAAAATTACATGAAGATGGGAATGGTGATGTTTTTCGAAAGACTCGGGTGGACTTCGGCTTTTTGAATCTAGTAATGGTGTTTAATGTGTACTTGTTTTTGAACTTTGTAATTTTTTTGTTTTGAATTCTGAGTTATACGGTTACTATTGACCATAATGTGGCTTTTAGAAAAGCAAAAAAAATTATTTGGGGGCCAAAACCAATACATGATAATCATTTGATAAATACTTTCTTCATTGAGAGGATGTAAAATGAAGGGAATATTATTATAACTTTATGGTGACTCTATTCTATATGAAGATTCACCATTTTACTATAAAATCTAAAAATTCCTATAAAACGATGGATTTAAATTTCCTTTGTTTCCCAACTTTTGGTTTTCCATATTTATGGACACATTAAAAACGCATGATCCCCAAAATTAAATAACTAGGGTTAACATCATAAATCAATGTAAGTCTTCTAACGAGTCTATTCTATAGTCATTTACATAAAAATTTATCTAACATATTCTATCATATCTTACAACAAACTAGGTCCTTAATTAATATTTTCATTAGTCATGTTCTGATATAATTTTGTTTTAATCTAATTATTATATAATGATTCAAAATGTTCTATATCAATCTTTGAATAATAACTATTATTTCAAAATAATTCACACTATGATAAATGAACCTTCTTAAATCACCCAAACTAGAGCACACATTATTAAAAACAATGTTTAAAGACTAAAATGACTCAATCTATTTAATAATATATTTTAGGGTTATATGTTGAAATCAACCTGAACTATCTTATTATATCATTTTCCAGTCCCATGTAAAATCTCGAAGTTAAAAATGGATACCTATCCAAGAAAATGGACTTCAAAACTCCATGAATTTTAATATAGGTCATCAATTGAAAATGTTTCATAAATAGGAATTAAAAGTCATTATTTCATAAGTAAATACACCAGTACCTAAACACCATCATATTTTTATGGTAATCTATATACATTAACCATAAATTACATGGAAACATCCTCCCATTTCAATGTTTGAATATGTAATGGTTATAATAGACCCATCAATGATTGATGGAAAAAGATTATTGATTTACAAGTCGAACATTATGAAACAAATTAAAAAATTCTCTTTTTCATTCATGATCCCTAGAATTAGTGCCTAATTTCAGGATACATATTAGTATCTCTTTGATCCACTACCCAACTCAATTAGTGGAACTTTTCATACACATAATTATTAAATTCCATAGGACCTGCCACTTTTTATAAAAAATAATGCACACAATATGATGAAAAACACATTAATAGGTACTCTTAAAACCATATATTATATCCCTTATTATCTTACATCCTTCACCAATAAATGTCTTTCATTTACTTGTTTAGCTAAAATTGATGTCACATGAAGTGTTTTACATTCATTTTTTATTATTAAATACATTGTCTTTCACCTAGTTTTTTAAATAGTGAAAATGTATAAGGATGATATAATAATAATTCTATAGTTTTATAAGGAAGAGAAATAATAGGTTATATAATGGTTAAATAGTGACGGTAGTTGTTTGTGTGTGTCTGGAAGTCTTGGGGAAGTATATAGAAGTATTTGGAGGTTTAATTGGGGTGTTTTGGAGTCTTTTGAGGTGTGTGTGTGAGTAAGTGAAATATCACACCCATATGTCACTAAATATTATTATTTTATGTCATTTTCAATTATTTTTTTATTCTAAATTTCAATGATGTTTTGTGTTAAATTTTTTTGTTTTTTTTGGAAAAACATATGGTTTCACAATATCTGCATGACCATCACACAATTGTACTAACTGTGTGGATGAACCTTACATGAGATTCCTCGGGTTCATGGTTAGTTAATAAAATTTGGAAAACTATTTGGGTTTACCCTAACATAGTTTTTTAGATCAATTAATCTTGAATGTTTATAGATCACATTGGTAATGCACAGTTTGATTATTTTTTGTGAGCTTGAGTGGAATTCGTGTAGGGGACCCTTATTCAATGGATATCTGGTACACATTTTATATAGGTTTAGAGTAACTATTTATAAACTGTGAAAGAGGTTTACACTGTTTAACATATCTATTTTTATTGGTTAGAAAATAGTTTTTGATACCAATTGGTATCAATACACATTTCCATTTTCATAAAAATTTTATTTTCCTTTTGTGAACATCTAAATTTTTCAATGGGGAATCCCTTATTCCCACTCCTACTGGTTTCCACATAAAATGAGAATCTAATGGTTCCCTATTCCTCTATTTTATATGATTTCCAATGCATTACAACCTTTTTTAATGCGTTTTCTAATTGAAAATAAATCCCTCTCATTTTTCATTCCATCATCCTCCCCCCTCTCCCTTTTTTCCATCGGTTTGTTTCCTTCCATGACACCTAAGAGATAATTTGTCCAATTTTATGAATTTGGCTCCCTTATTATTTTGGAAATTGTTTTCCAGGCTTGATTAGCTTTGGTTTTCACCTATTTGAGAATTCTCCATCAAATGATAAGAATTTAGACTTCGTTATAATTTATCAAACATAGATTCTTTTTTCTTAATTTTATTTGTGAATTTAATTCCACGCTTGATGATTTTAAATTTTTTTATTTAATTACTCTAATATATGAAATTTCTACTAGATTAATAAATATTATCAATGTAAACCCTCACTTAGAATAATTTCATTAATGTTTTTTTTATTTTGAGTAGATTTTTCATATTCCAAATGATTTGAAAAAATAATTAAAAAGTTTAAACTGATTATAATTTTTTTAATCATATATTTTGGTCTCATTTGGGTAGTGGGATAAATTAAAAGGACATTTTTTGTCTTATAATTTATTTAATTAAAAAATAGGAGTTGAATATTATATTGATTTAGAAGGGTGGTTTCACGTTTAAATTTTTATGAAATTTTTTACAAATCATTTTCAAAATATTATGAAGGAACATGAAATACTAAGTAATTTGTATTTATAAATATTGTTTTGGAACCCTTAAAAAATATTTCAATATTTATGGGTTTTTGAGACTCTCTCGATTCCCCTATTCATTTTTTATTTGTGGGTGATTCTTTATATATATAGTTATCAATTTTAGGATAAAAGGAGAAATTTATTATGAGGTTATTCGAGGAAAGGGTTAGTTATTATTTATTTTTATTATGGATATATTGATAACTTGTTTTCTCACCCTCATATAATTTTTTCATTGGAACCACAATAGGTATTCTAAAATTCTAGGTTTATGATACATTATAAGATTTATTTTACTAGTGACTCCCCTTGTTCTGTGATAGGGCTAGAAAGGGAGTCCCTTTGATGAGGGTGGGTGTAGGATAGTCTGGTGGATTGGGTTAGGATATAATATAGGATTATAATTGTTCTGGTTTTTATGAAGTCAAAGACTTATATAAACTAGTACCTAAGGTAGATAACTTCAAAATTATTCCCTGTATTGGTGGAATAATGTATGTGATTAATCAATTAATAACCAATTGACTGATATTTGTGGCACCCATTACTTTTTCATGTTTTTGTATTATTGATGACAGAGTTCCATGTTAATTTTTGTAGTGTGAGTGAGTTCTCTATATAAATTGGGAAATGTTTTTAAGGTGAGTGTATTAAATGAAAGTGCGATATTCTTATAGAGTTATTGGTTTGAAACCATCGACTTCCAATTTATTATTTACATTTCAATGAAAATTTGTTTAGAGTGTTTATTAAACATGAGTTGTTTGGTGTTGGTTATATTTTTAAAATTGGAGAGGATAATTTTATGAAAATGAAAAAGATTATTACATAGATTGGAATAAATAATTTAGAAAAAAATATTTCATTATTTTATTTCAAATAATATTAAATTAAGTTTCTTTCTAAATGAACATCAGAAACTCGTTGATGAAATCCAACTATGTATGGTTCTCTCATGCCCCATATAAACCAATTGGTGCGTTTTTTTATTTATATATTAAGGTGTGATAATATTTTTTTACTTATATCATAATGATTATGTCATTGTATAATGGATTTATATAAATAAAATATATTTATAAATACGTAATCAATTTTTTTATGAATTCATTTTACACATGAAAATTATATTCTCCCTCAAAATAGTTTTTATTTAGTTATAATAAAATAAAATAATTAATTTTTATCACTTTTAGTAAATATATTTAAAATAATTAACATCATTTTAAAAATATTAACTTCATAATTATCTTGTAGTAAATTTTTTAGAATATTCAGAAAATATTCATTTATGGTTAATAGTGAAAAATAATTGTTTTTTTGTGGAATATTTTTTCATTTCAAGAATTAACAAGGTTACATTTTTATTAAATATGGTTTTAAAATTAAATTTAAATCATTTATATTTTTATTGTCATTGGAATAATTTTTAGGAAATATTTTTTTTAAAAAAATATATACTTATGAAAATATTTTTCATGGAAAACTAATTTTCATCATAATTTGGATGTTTAATTTTAAATTTAAATCTACCACTTCTATAAATTTATTCTGGAAAATGGATTCAATATTTCGAATCATGAGGTTAAAATTTTTTAAATTATTTTTCAATATTTATAAATATATCATAAATGATATTATAATATTTACATGATTCAGGTATGGAAGTATAATAAATTTAATTTTATTATACAAGGAGTTAGAGTGATTTTGATGAAAGTGGAACTTGAGGTAAGGGTTTCTCATCTCACATTTATTTCATTGTGACTTGTGCCATATTCACAACTTTTTTCCTTTGTGTAGTATACATACTGACTATGAATGTCTTTTATGATTCATTGATAAAAATTATGTGGGTTTAAAAATCATTTGATGGTTCCTTTTTTCATGAAGTTTTGATAAGTATATTACTAATGTTGTATGGTTTTTTATCATACCATTGTTTATCAGAATTATTTATTATTATGTTTCTGATGATGATATTTTATGTCATACCTCATAAGAAACTCATGAATTTCCCAATCCTCTATTTATTTTTGGGGATTACATGTTTTCCTTTTATTATCTACACCTTAAGTACATAAGAGACTGAAAGAATTTTCTAAGTAAAACTGACAATATTTTATTATTCGGTTCAGAACCTTTTTCTTTTATGTCAAATTTTAGTTTAAAATTATTTCATAAATAATTTTAATTATTCTCCAATTATTTTCGAAATTAATTTTTACCCATGTCTGCCTTTCTATAAAAATTATTCAATTGAATCATCTTATCATTTTTTGAATAAAGTAATTATGAATTTTAATTGAAATTTTGACGGAAATATTTTTTTAATATACATTGTTAGAAGTGAATTTATGGACTTCATTGCTAATTAATGATTTTAATAATAATTTACCAGTTTCTAATATTTTTGGAAGTAAAAAATTTCTTTGGTATTTGGGATTATTTTAGATTTTATTAATTTGATTTCCAAATGAAATGGGTATTTTACTCAAGAAATATTACACGTGATCTTTGAATGGATTTTTCATCTAACATGACATAATTTTTTGTTATTTATTATTTACTAGGATGTGACCCAATTATACCATAATTATTATTATTTTGTATAATTTATTATTATTATTCTGCAATTGATAGGAAACCTATTTCTTTTTTATGGGATATAAATTGAAAAAGGATGAAATGTTTTTGGAACTCATTTTCATTCAATGGGTTATGATATTACACATGTATTATGATCTTCTACCACACATATGTAGAAGATATTTAGGTTATTCATGGTCATGGAATTATATATCCCCCTAAATTATTGGTAAACATGGATATATCATGAGATAACACCAACTGGAATTTGGTGTGAACCTAGTTGAGTAATGAAATCTGTCCACATTGATAATCATTAGAATAAAACGTGATTGAAGATATAATTGAACAGCAAGTGAACAAAATATACTGTTATATAATTTTAAGTGAGCCTTTACTATGTAAATTATTCTATATGATTATTTTTATGCCACAAAATTACATCATATAACAATGTTTTTCTCTCATGTCTCATATTATTTGACTTCATTATGATTCATATCTCCCGAAATAAAAATAATTATTCCATGATAAATTTTTTTTATCAAACATATTTAGGTTGTTTTTTTAAATGTTTAAACCATGTCCTCATACCATTATACTCATGTTAATATTAGTTGAACATTGGAATCTCCCTTTTATACCGTAACTATGTATTTGAATACACCCATTTTACATTTCCATTCCCTTGGTTGTGATGAAAGGTTTTACATTGAATATTTATAAGAAGAGTATAATTTTGTATGATATTTGTGGAAGATATTAAATTTCATTCATCAAATAAGAATACTTTTCATCTAGTCTCTAAATATAATCAACCTATAGGGTTTGGGAACATTTCATAATGTTATATAATGCATTCTCATCTATTCAGATATAATAATTTTGTTTTAAATATTTGGGTTTCTAATGATATTATCAGAATAGGGTTTAACTAATATAATTATATTATAATTAGAAAAAATAGTCAACCCCATTTGGAATAAATCATAGTATACGATAACATCCAAATTTTTTACTGGATATAGATTATGTATTTTCTCACTATGACTATTATTTCTCACAATGTACATTTTGGTAATAGTAAATGGTTACAACTAGAAGACATCAAGATAGAAAACAACTAGATGGAAAATGAAATGATTATCCAAATAATTAACCAAATTCAATAGGATCTGACTGAAAAACCTAAAGTCCTTTATTGTTTATTCATTATGGTTAATATACCTTTTAAGGGCTGAAGGGGAACCCTTACATTGGATTCGTGAAATTATAGGACTGAATGTCTTAATGGAAATCATTATATACTATCACTACTTGAAACATCACCTCCCTAGTGTTTGCATCGTGATCAGCTCTCTACCTCTGACTGGATGCTTCGTTAGCTGTTTTTTGAAAAGGTGTATAGGACTAATACTGATGAAAAATTCCATACCATTTCATGAGTAAAATAGTACTTACATTAGTGGGTATTATAATCCACTATTTTCTATGTGATGGATCTATACAACTGAGAAAATATTTTTGTTTTGTTAATTCTCAAAATATAACAAAATTCAAAACTATTAATCATCTAGATGGAGAATCATATTAATGGATGAATATTAATAAGAATAAAATTAATTATGAATAAATTAACTCCATTTAATATGATGAGTTTATTATAATATTTTTCTATAAGTAATTCCCTCCTGAATTTGTTGAAAAATCTAGATGGGATACATTGATCATAAGAAGAAGGATGATGAATCAATTAATACCTATGTGGAAATGTTTACAAGACTTGAAATGTTTGCATTGAGTTTAATTATAATATTTAAAAGTAAAACCGATTAATTATTTAGTGGATAAAATCCAAGTCTCTAATTTGTTTTATTATAAGAGACTTTAGTCTCTATGAATAAATCGATTGATGTTTATTTATCATATAAAAGGAAATTTTAGATTCTATCAAGTCCCAAGGTTTTTATAAGAAAAGAATGATGATGTATCTTGAAAACTAAAATAAATCCCATGGTGGAAATTAATTTAATCCATATACTTGCCATAAATATGTAAAGAAACATCAAGGAAATTTATTGAAGGGAGATGTGAGGTTAATTAATTATAGAAGGTAAAGTCATAATGTTCATGGATAATAAATGGTGATGAATTTCATGAATAGCGTAGTAGATTAAAATAAGATTATAATTAATTCACCACTCACACTCAAATGTATGAAATCTAATGATTTAGTTTCTTCTGCCAAACAATGCATGAATCTAAAGATTTTTTATGATGATCATATTCAATAAACTCTTAATCCTAAAGGAGAATTGGTATCTCCTGAGATCATGACAATGAATGTGGGTTTTGATAATGACATGGTAATGGTAAACTTATTATCCCCAAAATAACAGGTAATGAGTTTTTTGATTCTAAATATAACCACTCTTTTATATCGATGGAATTGGGAAATGGTATCTAATTACCACCTCAATTATTAGATGTTGAGTTAGTGGTGAAAACTCCCTATTGTATGATGGTCGCATCTAAAGATAATAGTTCCTCTAGGATTAAAGTTTTAGGGAATGTGATTCCTTAAAATCCTATGATACTTCTTTGGTAGAATTTGTTTTTAATTTTTGGAATGGAATTGATTTATTTATATTGTTCTCCCATCAATTTATTTGTAAGGTAAGTCATATTTCATATTCTGAATAAACCTATGATTGTTCAACACTGTAAGGATGAAGCTGATATTTCAATGAAAATTACTTTTATATCAAGGGTCTTAATTATCATACATCTATGGTATCTATCTCAAATGGTTGGGGGAAACTCAAAATTTTGTATATTCATATGTAATGAGAGTTTACTGATGTATTTTGAGAATATATTCCTAGTACTCCTCTAAATCATGATGCTGAGTTTTCAATATCACTCAAAAATATTTTTACTCCTATTTAAAATAATATTTATTTAATTTCTTCAAATTAGTTGTTTGAATTGAATAATAAACAAAAGAATAATATTATTAATGGATTTATATTCCCTAGTTTTTCACTATGGGGTGAACTTATTATGTTCATTAAGAAGAAATATGGGTTAATGTGTATTTCTATTGATTATTAGGAACATAACATGATAACTCTGAAGAATAAATACCCTTTGACCTATTTAGATGATTTTATTGACCAATTAAGAGGCTATCAATTCTTTATTAAGATTTAACTTCATTCTTGATATGATCAATTGATGGATAAGATGGATGATTTATCCATGAAAATAGTTCCTGCAAGGTGTGTGAATTATGAAATTAAAATGAAATCATTTAGACTGATTAATGTCCATACTTTCATTACAGATTTATATAATTGATTCTTAAGATAATTCCTTGATCATTCTGTGGTCTTATTTATAGATGACATTATCATATTTTCAAAATGGAAGGATGACCATCAATATAATTAGATAATTATGTTGAATACCATGAGAAATGATAGGTTGTATAAAAAATTCATTTTTTAATTTTAGATTCCTAAAGTTTCATTATTGGGTTATATAATCTAATGTTAGGGTACATAGGTCGATCATTCAAAGATATAAGTTGTTGAGAAATATCCTATAATAAAAACGGTAATATAAATTTTTATTTTTTTAGTTTATGTGGGTAGTGATTATTATTTTTAAAATATTTCTCACAATTCTCTAATTCATTCAATAAGTTGACTCGTAAGGGGGTTAACTTATTTTTCATGGATGAATGTGACAATAATTTCATTGAAGTGAAGAGAATGTTAGTTATTGCACCAACTCTCCCACTACCCTATAGTGGATAAGGTTTATTGATCTATAGTTCTGCATCAAATAAGGAATTGGGATGTTTCCTCATAGAGAATGATATGTTGAAATAATGCGCCTCATGTAAATTTAAAATACATGATAAAATTTCTTAAATCATGATTTGGAGATATAATATGTTATTTTCTAATCTAAGATATAGAGGATTTATCCCTATAGTGATTGGTGTGACATGTATACATTATAAACCAAGGAAGGAAAACAAGGTGGCTAATGATTTGAGTTAGAAGGAACATGCAAGTTTATCCATAATAAGGATTAAAAGAAATAGAATACTTGTGGGCATTTAGAACATGGAACATGAAATCTAGGGGAAAGGGGACAAATTCCATAATTATTATATAAATCATTAGCCATCCATCTATGAAAGGTTTAAATATAGGTATATGGAAGATGTATAACTATAGAATAAAGTAAGGACTTATCCTAAGTTCAACCATGATAGTGATGGAATGATAATGTTCAAGAATAGATTATGTTATCCTTCACAACCAAAATTTAATAAGGAACTATTATATAGTTCTCATTGTCCACCATTATATATCCATATTGGAATAAAAATTATTTATAAATACATGAATGAATATTTCTAGGTAGACAACTTGAAAATGGATACTGCAGAGTATGTATCCTGATTCCTAGTAAATAAGTAATTTAAGGTTATGATATATAAGACTAAGGTGATGTTATATCCAATAACCATTATTAAATGGAAAAGAGAAATAACTTCCATGGATTTTTTAATCTGACTCCCCAAAAAATATAATGGTCACAATGATATTTGGGTTGTAGTTGATCACCTTGTAAATTCATCACACTTCATTTCCATTAGTGAATATTTTTCTATTTATAAACATGTTTGTTTATACATTAAGGAAGTTTTAATATTTAATGGAGAACCATTTTCTATTGTTTCTAGTTAAGATCCAAGGATTACCTCTATGTTTAGGAAAATTATTCAGAAAGATCATGATTCGAAGTTGTTTTTCAGTACTTCTTGCCATCCCCTGATAGATGGTAAGCATGAGATAACCATTCACACTAGTGAGGATATATGGAGATATTTTTTATTTGGATTTAAAAGGTATTTTGGATCAACACCTTATAATAGATGATTGTAATTATAATAATAGCTTTCACTCACTAATTCAAAAGGATTATTATGAAGTCCTATATGGCCTAAAGGGATGAAAACCAGTATTATATTTTAAATTTAGTGAATGAATGATAATGGAACCTATGTGAATTGAGAATATGGGGGAAAATGTTGGTGTAATTCTTCATTATACAATGGAAACTCATTGTTGATAAAAATGTTATGCTGAAAATCAGTGGGGAGATCTGGAGGTCGAATTTGGTGAAAATGTATTCCTATGAATATATCTGTAAAATTAGGTTATGATATTTGGAAATAAGGGAACTTGTATCCCAAAATAAATCGGTCCTTTATACATTTTTGATTGCATCGGGGAGGTAGCTTATTGTCTGGAACTTCTTCTGAATCTATCTCAAGATCAAGATGTGTTCCATGTATGCCTCATATAGAATTGCATACATAATCCTTCACATGTAATAGACATAGAATTTATACATCTTGGGGAAAATATATCTCTTATGAGGAATAACTAGTGAATATTTTGTATCATAAATTTAATGATATATGGAACAATACCACTCTCCTCCTAAATGTTTTGTGGTGAACCCAAAAATTAGAGGAAGTTACTTGGGAACACTAGGATGTGATGAAATATATATATCCTTTTTTATTTTAATTTGATTATTTGAATTTCGAGGCTGAAATTAATTTTATGGGGGTAGAATGTCACAACCTGATTTTTTAAGATATCTTCCCCTTCAAATAAATTTAATTTCATTGATATCCTGTATTTCACATTAAACCATGTTTATATGAATAATAATATAGTATTCCATTATAAATAATTCATTAAATTTGGAAATGGAATAGGAATAAACATATTTTTAAAATGTTTATAGAGGTTTTTAAAAATTAAAATATATCGATAAATAAGTACTCATTTTTTAGTAAAGTATTTTTATTATTAAAATATAAAATTTCTATCCAAAAAATGTTTGTTTTACTTTTGATGATGGAATAATATAATTAATTTTTTCCACTATTATAAAATTTATTTGATAAAGTGGACTCCTTTTTTGAAATCATAATGTCAAATTTATGTTAGAGTAAATGTTTTAGAATTTTTTAAAAATTCTAAATGACTGTTAATATTAAAAAATACAAAATTTTATGGAACATTTTATTTTCATTTCAATAATTTGAAAAGTTTTATATTATTCTAAAAAGATATTAAATGTTTAATTTGTTTATTAATATTGGGAATAATAAAATTATGTTCATTTGAATTAATTTTATATTTCATTTTAGTATAATTTCTTTATATGTCAAAAAACATATTTTTGGACAACTATATTTCTTGGAAATTTTTGGGATTAATTCTAAATTACATTCTGCCACTACTGTTAATTGAATCGTGAAAAATGGATTCCATATTCGGAATCAATAGGATAAAATTTAGTGAATTTATATTGAAATATTATCAGTGGATCTTATATGATATTATTAGTATTCAAATATTTTTAATAGAGTCATAATAAATTAAAATTTATTATAAATGCGTTTACAATTATTTTATGCTATGTGGAACTTAAGGTAAGGGTTTCTCATCTCACTTTTATTTCTATGAGACTTGTTCTATATTCACCATTTTTTTCTTTGGGTGGTGTATATATTTATCACGAATGTAATTTTTTTCTTCCTACATGAGAATTATAGGGGTTTATAAATATATATATATGGTTTAAACGTTCATGAGGTTTTTATATAGATTTTACCAAATTAGTGTAGTTTTATGTTGCAATCTCATAGTTTACCGTGATTGCTTATAATTTGGTTTTTGATAGTGATATTTGATGTACTAACTCCTAATAAACTCATGAATTTTATTACACTTTAGTTATTTATATATTATACATATTTTCCATTAATTTTCCACACATTAAGTACTCAAGATACTGAAAGAATTATTTTAAGTAAAACCAACTATGTTTTACCATTTATTCATGAATTGTTTTCTTCCTTGTGTAAGATTTCTTTAAAAAACATCAATAATGATTCAGATTAATATCTAATTAATTTAAAAATTAATTTTATGATATGTTTTAGAGTCAATAATAAAATTCAAAGGAATATACATATAATTTTCTAAATGTGGTACTTTTTAATTTTTATTGAAAAAGTTATATGAATATTTTTTAATATACACTACATGATTTAAAATTACCATAATCATAACCGCTAATTAATTTTATGATTAGTTATATGTTTTAAATTTTCTTTTCAAATAATTATTTTTATTTATAATTTTTGAACATTTTATATTTTAGATAAATGAATTCAAAATTAAAAGGGGATTTTCCTTAAAAAATACTCTAAGAGACCATTTAAATTATTTTTCATCTCTGATTATATCCTTTGAAGTTACACCTAATTTACTTAGATAGGATCCAATAATTCCATCCTTATTATTTATCTAGATGTTTTATGATTATGATGATGAAATGTTTATGAAACTTTTTTTCTCCATGGTCTATGCTTTGATGAAATGATGAAATGATTATGAAACCAATTTCCTTTCCGTGAGTTATGATATGATGAAATTTTCATAAAATTTTAGAAAACATATGAATGATTTTCATTATGTTATGGGTGAGACTAGAATTATATATCCCTATAATGAATTGGGTAAAGATTGATATCTCGTGCGAAAATATATACTAGAATGGAGAGTGAACCGAATTCGTTAAGGGCCTTAGTCCACTATGATTGTGGTGAGAATGAAAATTGAATGAGGATATGATGGAATTGGCAGTGAAACCAACCCCCAATGATGTTATTAGTATTGATCATTGACAATGAAAATGAATCCATATGATTGTTTTTATTCTAAAAACTTATGTATTAAGGAAATTTAATTCTCTCTTGGCTCATGTTCATTATTTCCTTTATGATTCATGTCTTATGATCTATTAAAATTTATGTTGGGTATGGTTTTCAAATGTTAAACCCATGTCATAATACCCTTATGATCATGTTATTTATAATTGATCATTGATGACTCCTTTTCATACCCTTACTATCTATATGAACTCACTATTTCTTATGTTTCCATTCCCCGGGTTATGAAGAAAGGTTTTACGTAGGATATGACTAACAAGAGTAAAATATGATAAAATATAATGGGAAGATATTTAATATCATTATTGTAATAGTAATACTTTTAATCTAGTCATAAAAGAAATTAAAACTACACAGTTTCAGCATGTATTGTAATGTAATGTAATGAATATTCATCTATTAGGATGAAATTACAATGTATGAAAAAATATGGGTCACTATACAAAGACATCATTTCCTATGGGAGTCTAGGATTTTTTCATTGATGTTTTGTTATTTTCTTGAGTATATTTGATGGATTTTTATTAGTGATGATGGAAGTTTGATTCCTGGTGAGGACGCTATAGATTTTGGTGTTCTCCTTCTGTTTTAGAGGAAGAAGTGGTGATATAAAATAGGCAAAAGAGTTATAAAAAATTTATTAATGAACCATGACGATCACATAAAGATTGTTCCAGAACTATCATAGATCATGTTACATAATTAGTTAAAGGATTAATAACTTGTGTGGCTAAACCATTCATTGTGATATTTCCCTCGTTGGATGGTTTTATTCCTCCCATGCATTCTGAAATGATCCCAATGTTAATTATCAGTGTTATAATATTAAATTGGGGGTGTTTTAGAAATGAGTTGATTTAATTAATTGTGTTATTTATTGATATTTAGTCTTATATGATCAGTTTAATTATTATATATTAGCTTAGTATCTTGTGATTATGATAGAAATTGTATTGTAATAAATCATTTAAATTTTATTTTGTTTAGAATTGGGTTAATGTGATTTTTTTATGACAATAATGATATCTAAGAAAAATTTGGTTTTAAAATGGGGTAATTAAAATAATTATTGTTTTTTGAAGAGAATATGATTTTAAAATAAAATTTTTAATGTATTTGAGGAAAATTAAAGGGTTTATTTTTTCATTTTTTTCTCACCCCTAGAATTAGCTCTTTCATTATAATTATATCTACCCTAACTCAATGTGAATTGGTGTTCCTAGGAATATTTTTGTCATCTAGAACTTCTTGAGTTTTATCCCCCCCTTCACTATGTGGTGACATAAGTTCTTAAATTGTGTTGGATTGGTTGAGGCGGTTTTGATTTTCTTTATGAAGTGGCTAGTTTGGTTTGGGGATTTGGTGATTAATTTGGTATATGTTTTCTTAGGGACCTATGTGTTTAGCATGGGTGGTGACATGTTTTGGGAGATTCCATTTTTTGTTACTTAGGATTTTGGGGTTTTTCTATTTTTGGATAGTGATGTATTATTGATAATGTTATTATTTGTAACATGGGATGCATATTGGTGTTTTGGATATTCAGTTTGGATTCATGATGTGTTTTTATTAGTTGAGAATGGGATACCTGAGGGTCGATGATTAATTATGTAAGATAGAAGTTTCCTCTGGGATGTTGGGAACTTGAGGGGGTCAATTTCATTTTGAGGGTTTCCTATGAACCAGTGTTCCCATTTCTAGGTCCTAGTTTACCTATTTGATTATAGTGGCCCTAATTTGGATGATAGGTTGTGTATTGATGTGCGTTGGTTGTGGTTTTTTTTTCTTGTGGTTGGATTTCCTCTTGGTGGTTTTTTAGTAGAGAAGTGATATTAGTTTAAATTATTGTTTTATTTTTTAGAACGTATATTTATTCTTTAGGTAGTCTTTCTTAGAGAATTAGATATTGTCTTTTGGGTAGTAACTGTTGATTGATAGAACTGGGTGACGTGAAATGTTCTAGAACTAGATGTCACTGAATGGTGCATGAGCCTGATTAGTCGCATGGAATCAAGTGCATTTCCCTAAATTCCATAGCCTACTGACTATAAATTAGGGCATATTATGTTTCTATGGGGAGACTATGCCCTTTTATCATAGTGAAACATAGTGTTAGAAAGTTTAAAACAGTGGTATAAGAAGTACATCAATTAGAAAATAGGTAAATAGCATAGAGACTACAACAAGTAAGATGAAAGTGGAGAATAACCGTTCATAGCGAAAATAGTATAGAAATATATATAATATATCGATAAACTAATATCATATAAAAAGTGATGATAATAAATGTCATGTGTCTACAACGAATCCAATACATGTATAATACAATAGTAAAAAACATTAAACAAAACACCAAAATGAACAACACTGTCCTAGCTAGCATCATGACCCCAAACTCAGTCTTATGCTCCCTTCCTCCTAAGAATAAATCAAAAAAAATTGTAGGGAATTTTCTCTTATCCACAATTTTAGTCATGAAGTATTCTCAGGTACCAAATGTAGCCTTAGTAGATAGTGAGATGATATCCTAGTAGTCTACCACTGATAGTTTCTAATTCCCTCGAGAAAATAAATATATTAAAATAATAGTTTTCAGGATGTAATAGAATATGTAAATGAAGTGTTATATGTAAAAAAATCATAATGTTCCAAGTATAAATGGACACCTTTCCTATACTACCATGTTCGGTCTTAGCTGGAATGTCTCTAAAAATAGTTAATCAAGAATCAATTATTAATTAATTATTGGAACTATAATATCCATTGAAATTGTATAACATCCAGAGATCTCAGACCATTATATCAATATGGTATAATACACTGACAAAATCTAAGCATGTTCTTGGTCTTAATAGATTCATCTTATAAATCATTTCATTAACTAAATAATTAATAAACCAAGTCCATCATTGGCATTCCTTATTTGGAATATAGGTATCTCTATAAGAATAATAAAAACCAAACACCCTACAATCACATCCATGTAAATCTTCATCATAACATAGGTATCACTCTAGTTGTGGTATAACATCATCACCATTTGAGTCTATCCTTAGTGGTATACTAAAGGATCCCAAGTCTCATTACTAGAAAAAATAGAATCAGTCCTCTGATTCTATCCTTTGAAATCCATTTGGATCCCATGTATCAGTCAGGTGTATGTTAGTCATCCCCCTGATTCCACCCTTGGTAGTCAACGAGGGTGTCCAATTGTCACATGGTCGTATGTAAGGCAGTAGTTAAATGAGTCAGGCCATGGCGTTCATATATGAACCCATGTGTCCCCCAAGTCATATAAAAAACATTGAATAAATAGTATTTAATTATTTCAAAGGTCATCATCCTGACTATTACAATTTAACCTCTCCTCATAAGGTGGATCAGGCATGGGCTATTCTTAGAAACCTCATACACTTAATTTTCTCATTTAATATTTTCATTATAAGAAGAAACTTGTGCATAAAGAAGTAAATAAATGACCATATTCTAAAGAAATGGCCATCTATTACCATGCATTAATCAATTTTATTATAATTCATTTCATATTTTAACATCCCATATTGTGGGGAAAACAACACACATAAAAGATATTAAATTCATAAGGAACCCATGGTAGTCTAATTAATTAAGCAACTCACCAAAGGGGTGATTCGAATTTGATGTCTTTAGCCTTTAATCATTTATCGATGGGTCTCTTTAACTGCATATTCCATACCAATCCATTTTAGCAATAGAATAAATTCGATTTTAAGGGAATCAATCAGAAAATAAAGTGAGTGGAAAATTGAATATATATATATATATAACCCAAATAAATGGGAAAATCCAGAGACCACCTATTGTAGGTCCGTATTAGAGTGTTCATCTAGTATGAGGTCCTAATTCAACTCAGATTAGGATAAAAATGAAGAATAGATGGAGACTCTAAAAATATGGAATATTATATTTCACCTTAATATCTCACTCGATTGTAAGATAAATTAAGAATGCAATGAATTGAATTGAATAATTACTGGTAAGAATACAATGAGACGATCACTGCTCAAATCTGATTTTGGATTGAAGAACAAGACCAAAAACAACCCAAAGGCCTTCAAAGGGAGATCTCATGGATCAAGTATGTCCAATGAGTGATGAATTAAATATAAATTTGGTTACAATATAATTTAATGGAAAAAGAACCATTTTAACTCAAAATAATTGGGCCCATAATTGGGTTGTATTGTTATACAAACCATGAACCAACTATATGTCCTACAATATAAAGAGTGTATCATCACATGCCCAGGGCACATTGATTTCCAAACTATTCCCAAACTGTGTCTCAAACCAGTATCAAAAACTACTTAGGACATCACGTTGGCATGCACCTCCATGGATAAAGTTTGAAAAATCATGTGGCCTCCTCCCACACTTCTCTTAGGTCACTCAAGGGTAGTAGTAACCAAACGACATGCCCTGCAGGTTTCTATTAATTGTTCATCCAAACTTATTTACCCAAAAATCCAAGTTCAAGTATCTGTATAATCCGCATATACCCATGATACCCCCTAAAACTCAATTTGTATTTACATTAGGCCATAATTAACCATTTAAAATAATAATAATGAGATATGAAACTCATTAAAGAACTGGGTTCTTACAAACATCCCCCATAAATTAATTCTTCCCAGAATATCCCTTCCAAGGGTAGTAAAGAATAATCTATGAAAAAAGCAGCCGTTGTGCTCATAAATCATCCTCCCCCCTCCCAGGTCTCATCTTATACCCAATGGTTCTTCCACAATACCCATACTAGAGAAACCAACCAGCATCTGAGAACCTTCATGCCATGATCCACAATAGAAATAGGATGTGCCTCAAAGGATGTATCTACATATGACTCAACCTCCTATGGGTGAAAATAATGAGATGGATCTAAATGATAATGGGGATAAGAGATATGTGAAAGAAATAATGCATGACTCAGTGCCTCTAGAGTGACAACAATGGATAGGCCACTGACCTGAATCTCTCCAAAATCACGAATGGCCTAACATATCACTATGAGGGTTTACATTGTCTCATAATATATATGTGTCTCAGCTTTGGTGAGATCTATTAAACGACCCAATCATTGATCTATAACTCTATAGGTCATCGGTGTCGATTTTCATAATATTTCATTCAAGACTGTGAAGTAGCAATTTACATCCGAATTAAATGAAACTGCTAGGTAGTCTCCTGTATTAAATGAGTTCCAATCATAACTACTTATCCATCCTCTAACCAGTCTAGGGTTGATTAGCATGGCCTACTGTAAAAAGGCTCGTAAGTCTCCATCTATATAGAGAATGAAATATATTGTTTTGGATAAATCAACTAGGGTTATGTTTCTAACCCAACAGCCCCCAACTATTAAAGACACATGCTCAGAGAATGTCCTCAAAAACTTGAATTGTGTGCTCTGACTAGCCATCAGGCTTATGGTGTTATGTTGTGCATAGAATAACCAGTGTACCCAATTACCAAAACAACCATGTCTATAACCATGATGTATACCAAGAATCCTAATAAAAAATTATATAATGGGGAACCCATGAAGTCATACTATCTCATGCATATACAACCATCCAAGATCATCAACTGAAAAGGTATCCCATATTGGTTGAAAATGATCCACTTTTGCAATCCTCTCAATAAAAACCCTACTGGAATCATTTCATTCAACTCATCTCATTAACCTGATCATGAAATCCATTACAATTTAATCCCATTTATACTCAAGAATTGGTAGCTACTATAAAAGTCCATCTAGTTGCTGGTGTTTCACATTCACTAGATTCTATGTGGAAGACCTCCTGAAAAATCTAGCTACATCACATTTCATACCTGACCACCAATAATTGAAATGAAAATCATGATATATCTTGGTAACACTAGGATGTACCATACAAACTAAAGCATGAAACTCATGCTTCATCTCCTCGCATATGTCCAATGGGACTAAAACAAAACCATGGTTATGTAGGATATCATCCTCACCTATGGTCAAATCAGGAGGTGGGTCCCCACCTGCCACTCTCTCCCATTCTATAGGGCCATCTGAATCTAAACATTCCCTTATTCTAGATAATTCAATAAGATTATAGGTCACAGACTAAGAAGAAATAAAAATCTACCCATGTCTATCTAGTAACTCCAAGTACATCTTAGAGATCAAATCCATAAGACGCCACTTGGTACTAGCTACCCGAACTTCCCATATCTGAGTCCTCCCACCTAGTGCATCAGCCACTGCATTACCCTTTCTAGGATTATAGACAAGATTGATGTTAAAAGACTATAGGTACTCAACCCATCTTTTTGGAGTCATATTTAGATCATAATGTGTAAATATATACTTGATGATTTTGTGGTCCTTGAACACCCCAAAATGTTCTCCTAGTAAGTAGTCTATCTAATAGTGCAATGCATGTACAACCATAGATAATTTGAGAGCATATATTTGTTAGTTCCTCTTATATGTCCTCAACTAATTAGACTCATATTCGACAAATCTCTCATATTAATTAGAATAGCTCAAATCCTGATACCTGATGCATCATAATAAATAGTGTAACCCCTTCCATGATGTAGAACAACCATTATCGGTGTTGAATTAAATCTCTATTTCAGCTCTTTAAAGGTTGAGTAACATTTATTTTACCATAAAACATTACAATCATCATATTCAATCCCACCAATGGTGCTGTTAGACAAGATAAGTCATGTATGAAATGAATTTTATATCCATATTTCATATAGAAACTCTTTATGTAAATGACATTCATGGGATTAACCTAGGAAACCATAGTTCTCACCTTCTCTAGGCCAACTAATACTCATGTATCTGAGATAATATGACCCAGGATGTGAATCTAATATATCCATAAGTTTACCTTTCTATGAATACCATATAACTGAAGCTCTCTCAGTATATCCAAAAAAAATATCAATATGTTTGACATGGTCATGTCGATTGTGATAATACACCAAGATAACATCAATAAATTCCATGAAAAATAAGTCTAAAGACGGATGTAATTCTCGGTTCATTAGTGCCACAAAAACTGATAGGATGTTCATCGGATAAAATAATATAATCAAATACGCATATAAACCATGCCTACTATGAAATTTTTTATTTGTTATGTTTGTTGGACGAACACTGACCTGAAGATATCCAAATCTCAAATTAGTCATCAATAATAGTAATGCTAATCAGAGATGGTCGAATCTTTCTTCTATTTGTTGAATAAGACATTAGTTTTTTACCATCAATTATTTTAATTTATGGTAATCCAACCATATCATAAGAGTTAGTTTCACCTTTTTTATAAAAAGTAATGGTGAAATAGAATGAGAAGTACTGGGTTGTAAAAACCCGCAGGCCCCTAAATCCTCTTGAAACCTCTTTAGATTCAACATCTTATTAGTTTTTATCCAATAAGGAGGTATGTATAATGGTGAATCTAGTGGCACTAGTCTGATAGAAAGCACTAAATCTCTCACTAAGGGTAGTCTTGAAAAGTTTTTTTTTCAAAATGTACCTAAAATGATCAATGAATAGGGGAAATATATCTAACTTGTTCTTTGATCATCCAGGTATAAACTCGAAATTTGGGTTGTCATCCTCCCAAGACCACGATGTTGAGTCCCATATCATCTAGCCTTGACATCCCATTCATCCCTATGAATAAACTAGTTACCCTATGGTTATGTGAAGGCAACCCTTTAGTGATATAAATCAATGCGATAATGAATGTAAACAAGAAATTCCATCTCGAGAAGGATGTAATACCCATCATCTCGATGAAAAAGAGATTCCATATAATGTGACACCAAGATATCCCTAGGGGGAACTACCTACACTGAGGTACATCCACTATTTGAATCCCAAACATAGTATCAATAATCATAACACCCTCAAAAAACTAAATTATGAGCCTAAGTCTATATTTAAAGTTAATAAAGGTAATTCTATACGAATCACCAGCATCGAAATGGGAATATGAAATAGTTGAGACTACTACAATAACACCTCTCACAGTAGATGTTCTGAGATTATATTCCTTTATTTTCAATTATGATATATATACCTAGCCTGATTAATGAACCTATGTTATAGCCTTCCTACCCAGAGAATATGATATCTATTGTCTCTAAAAATATAGGTTCTAACTTCCATGGAAACAACCACATCCTTAGCCTGATCATCTCGCTGTAATCTTGCTTCTTACCAGACAAGAAGAAACCAACTCCACTCTTATACCTGGAGTTAGTGCACACTATTTCTCACATGACCCCAGAGGAATATTTATTCATAAGTGTTGTTGATGGCCCATCATGCTATATGATCTACACTCAAATAAGTATCTTGTGGACTGAGTTCTCATATGTCATATTCCACCACACTTGTGGCACCTCACTTGGATACCTGGGTATGTTCTCTAGATAATAATATAACCATGAACAAGATCAAAATGATGCTTCCTACTACTGGTAGATGTATTACCAGATCTCGGGGTTCACCGTCGTGGCTCATACCACCATCCTCTCTCAATTTTCACTCTATGATAAGTGCATCTCTTGTAGTTCCTAAAATAGTATTCATATGAAATAGATTCACCTATGATCATATGTCATACCAGATACCATCCTCATATCATTTAAATTTAGCTAACTCATCACACATCAGAATAGGTTTGGAGTGTTGGTGTTCTATAAAATGGGACAAATAATCTGTAACTGATAATACAACCTACTCTAAGTGCATGAACTCTTATGATATATCATCCCTCAACATATTGGGATAGAAGTAATCATATAATTCCATATAAAAATCCCTCCAATCCATATCATGATGATGATTGATTTTAGAAATGGAATCCAACCATATCATAGTGGAATCAGTCAACTTATAAGTAAAGAGCTTGAAACCTCTCTTAGAATGTAAATTATGATACAATAAGATAAATAAAATGGCCTATAATCCTTGAGTCAAAAGAATATGGTCTTACATCACCATAAACTTTTTGGGGATGTTGTTGCGAAAAACAATGCATCCACTCTACCATATTCATGGGAGGTCCCAGTTCTCCCAAAATGGTCAACATGAAAAACATAAATCATTTGTGGAATTGTTCATCAAAACATGGGTTCAGTAACATCCGTATTTCGAAAACTCATTCAAAAGGAGGATCCACTTTTATCTCATGGACCACCACCTCCATAACATTATCACCACCAACCTATTGGTGTGCGACTGGAGGAAGTTTCACTTTACAAATGTCATTCAGATTCCTAAAATCATGATTCAAAAACTACACAAAGTTCATATTTTAATATAGGATAAGAAAAATTCTTCCTCTATAATAATCACACCAATCCGCCTACTCCTTCAGTGACTTATGGGTGATGTAAAAATGATAAGAAAGTAAGGGATATTACCTATTTCCTAATACTGAGGGCATGTATGGGCCATGATATCTACAACAAACAATTTAATTCCATTTTTTACGTCATATTTACTTCAAATTTATTAATTAATGGTTGAGAAAATTGGGAAACCACATCTGGTATACAAGGTCCCATTTTATTCATGAACCAAGTGCGATATGCACTTAATTCACACCATATCAAATTCCAGCCCCTGTGACTCTTGTTCTAAGACTCAATGTGAGATAGTTGATTATTAGGGTGTCTGTTGTACACTTAACATGAAAAAACTATTTAGGTGTTATAAGTCAATATAATTACTAACCATTTATTCAAATTCCCAGCACAAAATGACTATCTCAAAAGTTTGTATATCTATCCCATAACCTATCACAACATCATGAAAACAAGCAGTGCATACTAAATGGAAAGGAATAATGCTAGGAAAGTGAATTATAACTGGTTCTTAAGATGATTCATGAGATTTAATACCCTCATAATATCGGTTTGAAACAAAATAGACCCCATAATAATAGAAATAAAAATATGAAAACTCAATTTCATCACCTAGTGGAGGAAACAAATAAACTGTAATTCCAAAATTAAGAAAATACCAATTTTCATTCAATGTAATTTGGATTTTTCTCATACGTGGGTTAGCTTCTCCTAAGAAAATATCATTTCCAATATCTAATTCTTCTGAAAACCATTTTTGTTTTCTCAAAATAACATGGTAGAACAAGAAATCCATTGATATGACATTGTAACATCCTAGACTGAGGTGAAACTGAATAGAGTGCCAACCCTAGTTGGTCACATGGCCTCAAGAACATCTCCCCATAATTCAGAGGATGTATACTAGATGATAGGTTATGTGATGTGTCACTGCACAGACTATAACCACTTATTAGAGTGTAACATATTGGTAGAAATCATAAAATAATGGCAGGAGAAATACACCAGTCACACATTAAATCAACATCCAATAGATCAAAAACAAATAATCATACATTGACCAGAAACCCACCATAGTGGAAGAATTATAGAAATTTATATATCAACTCATGATACAAACATCATATAGAAAATGATTATTATAAATTTCATCTCTCTACAAATCATCCAAAATAGGTATATATACTATAGTATAATACAAGAAACAAAATATCAACAATATCAAAACATTCCCAGCTAGAATCAAGAGCCTCATCTTGGTATTTTCCTCCCCTAATCCTATGAATCAATCAAAAACCAATAGTAGGGGGCTTACGCATATCCATACCTATAGCGAAGAAGTATTATTGGGGAATAAAGGTGGCCCGAGTAGGGTGTGAGGTAAAATTCAAGTAGGCCACCACCAACGGTGTCTAATTACATCAATTTAGATAAAATATTATAATAATAGTTTTCATATAGTAGTATAATAAGTAAAAAAAGTGTTTTATGTAAACAACCCATAAAGTAGTGGGTTCCCAGGGACACATGTCATCTATTAAATGCTTCAGACTTAGTCAAGATGTATCTAAATAAATATTTAGTCCAATATCAATTAATAATTACATCTTGGGAACTAGTGTTTATCCCAAAATCCCCCCTAATTACATGTGATAATGATTCACAAATACCAAACAACAATATGGTATAACAAAGTGACTGAGTCAAAGTTGTTGTAACATCCCATGTAAATAATGAATAAAACATTTTCATATTTATTAATATTTATGAATTAAATATTAATTTTACTTTAAAAGGGTTGCTATGTTCGATAGCATACCCGATACGCAACAAAGAGTTTCATTGAAATCTTTTGTTTCACAGTAGTAATAAAATAATATTATTTTAAATGGTAGTTAACACATAGACGTTGTATTGGCGAGAATGGATAGAAATAACTAAAATATTATTATATATGTTTTTTAAATGTTTTTACATTTATCCAATAAAAGATAAAGGCTTAAAATATGGAAAGAATTCAATTTTAGGCATTTATACCCTAATTTTCACTAAAGGTTCACTAATCGCCTTTTGATGGCGAACCGTCATTAAATATAGTTTTGATCACTCTTATACATTCCATTGGACCAAATATAACTCTTCTTTAGAATCAGGACATCAAAATTTACTTTGTGATTTTTTTTTGTATTTTTCTGATAAAGTTCATTTTTTTAATGAATAGTGTAAAATGTTGTATTTTGATTCAAAGCCACTTTTTAATCTAATTTATTTATGCGATTAGATTGTCTTTTGAATTGGTTTTAAAGTGAAATTAGAATATATTTTTACCATTTAATCCAATAGTGGTCGTTGGAATTAATTTCACTTTTAAATCGAGCTTAAACTAGTGTCAATCATTTGATACTTATTGTTTCATAAAAACACGCTATTTGTCATGACAACGGGAATTAATTATTAAATTAATTAATGTGACTTATATTTTTTGAATTTTATAAAATAGACTTCATTTTTGAATTCGGAATATCAAATATAGCTTAGGGTGAATTTTTGGTATTTTTCTGAAAAACATCAATTTTTGATGAATAGTGAAACCACTAAGTGGTACTTATAAAAACTGATTTTTCATTTAAATGAAATTTTACCACTTCTGTGTTTTGAATTTCAAAAATCCGACATACATGGTTGTCATTACGAAGTAAAATATGGTTCAATGATATTAAAATAATTTTTTGGTGAATAGTAACTTTTAAGTTCTTAATCGTGATTAGAGGTAATTAGTGTAGTTTAAGGTAAAAATAATGTTTTAATAATATGAGATGAGCTTGACACATGTCCTACCCTAATTGGATGTGTCATGGCCGACCAAGACAATCCATGGGTCAACTTGGGGTCCCCATGGAGCCACTTTGGTTGGGAAATGACATAAACAACTTTTTATTTAATGTTAAAGTAAACATGACACAAACATGAAATGTTTTACTAAAACAATTTTTACATGAGGTTATACAAGTCATATTTTTGACTATAAATATTAATTAGAAAGATAAAAATATTTTGCTACATCATTATAATTTTTTTATAATTTTTAGACATTAAATAAATTAAATTATTTATGACATCATGATGATGCAGCGATGACCTCATTATTTAACGATTTAAATAAAATGGAATGATAATGTAAATTCTTAGACCTACACTTGTCCAAAACCAATTGGATGGGTGTATTTAGAAACCTTATCACCTTAACCTCGAAACAAATCAATGTGGGACCTTTAATATCCGAAACACATTATCAAATAATGTAACATTTCCTTACTTTCCAAGAGTGCCCCTCCTCTCCTCTTATAAAAGGACCCCACCTCTACCACCTTACCCACACTTCCAAAGCATTTTGCTCGGCCAACCCCTGCCAATTTTGTCTCTAAAAATCCCTCTCTTACTCCTTGAAGCCTCACTTTGGGTAGATTTCTTACCAAGGATTCCTTTGAGCTCAAACCAAAGGGAGTTACCCGATTTTTAGGTAATGTCTTCACTTGAGTCCTTTTGTTTTATTTTGCTTCTCCAACCCCCTAAACTATTTTTATTCATTTCTTTTGTAACAAATACAGTATCATCAATATACTAGGATGTTTTTATAAGAATTATTCAAGCATCACTTACACACACCTACATCTAATGGTTAAATAACATACTGTTTCCGTGGATGGAGAATTTCTGCCTCCCGAAACGATGATTGTTCAACATTCTTTTAACACCTTAAAATGTGACCATTAAGATTAAACTGTATTTATATATGATATATAATATGTTTATGTTTTCCTTAAGCTTCTTTATTTTCAATTTTGGGCATACCTTTATGGTTTCCATTATGGGTAAACGCGATATCCTCATTTAAGGAAGTGCGGACTACCGCCCCCTCAAAGTGATTTGATTCGTTAATACCATATGTGGGACGTATAAAGGATGATATTATGATATTATATATGATATTAAACTGGGATTATAATATAGCTTTATATCATTATGATTCCATTCTATAAAATACGAAATGGAAATGAAAGTAGCGTTCATGCGTACGTACGGCTTACCGTCTCCATGAACGGTGCATTTCATTTATTACCTCTAAATGAGTATGTAATATTATAAATACATGTATATGATGGATATATATGATATATATGATATACAAATCAGGAATTTCATTCTGGATATAAAAAAACTTTGACCACACATGTAATTGTAAGAAGTCCATTTTCGACTTAAGAACCAAATATCGACAAAACAAATATTATTAACTTAATGATTACATAATGTTTATAACATGGAAATAAGTGATATAAAAGGAATAATAACCTTGAAAAAGGTTCTTAAGAAAGCCGAAATTAACTCAAGTTTATTATTTAGGACGTTAAAGAACGATCGAGTCAAGTCAGACTCGAGGTAAGGGACTTCGTCTCAATCTTCTTTCATTGAGGCATATATCGTTTTATACACAACTTTCTTTTATATGGTGTATAAAACCCTTTGAATTTTACTTTTATACAAAAGGAATCTTTTTCTACAAAGCGTTTTACAAAATGACAAAAAGGAATGTTTCTTTTAACGTACGCGGTGACAACGACCTTTTCTGCTGCCGTGAGTATTACTTGGTCTTTGGCTTCCTGAACAAGCCGTAATGTTTTTAAAATGAAAAAAATACCATATACTCTTTTATGTATTTTGGTATTGAAAATGGAGTTTATAATGGATTTTTTATGTCAATATATTTATGTGATATATTGTGATCAAAGTGTGGAAATGTTTTCTTTCCATTATATTTGTTTTAAGATTTTATATTGGTACTTGGACATTTGACTGGTGGTTATGTGATAAACCATATAACGGGTAGTGCCGTGAATACCAGGACAGGTGGATACGTTATAGCCTCCAATGCATTGGGTATGGAAGTCGTCCGTATGGCTATTACATTAAGTATGTATGGATGTTGTCTGTATGGCTGTTCCATTAATTGATATGTGTGGAAGTCGACCGTATGGTTATTCCACTTAAGTATGTTTATGTCCCAAGTTACCTTTATATATTATGTGTTCTTTATATGGGTTTTATGGTAATCCTTTGGTTACAAGAGGGTAAGTAATGATATTTTATTTAGTGAAGAGTTTTTACTACTTCATGAATGTGAAGGTATTACTTTGATAAAGTATACATGGTTTACTTGATGTTTGAAAAACTAACAGTTTTCATTCTTTGTGTATCCCTTACTGAGCTTTTTAAGCTCACCCCAAGTTTTTTTGAAAAATGTTTTTCACAGGACTTAATGTGGAATAGTGTCAAGGATGGAATCAAGGGAAAGTCATCCTATATAAAACATGGAACTAGACATGTTTCTTTTTAAGAGTTTTTTTATGGAGACTTAGTAGAAGTGTCTACTTTGTAATCTTTTGAGATGTAATAGTTATGTCCTAATTCTCTAAAACTCTAAACCTGAAAAGATCCTCAATGTTAATTATTCATTTAATTCAATATTAAGTAATGTTTAAGGCCGGGGCCTTATAGTTGGGATCAAAGGTCGTTTTAGAAAACATTAGGAGTTAGAAAAGTGTAAAATTATAAGTTAATTTATGGTACGATTAAAGGGATATAAAATTTAGAGATTACCATGTTGCTTTGTCTAAGAAATTTCTGTGTTCAGAATGGTTTTACGCAGAGGAAACAGAGTAGCTATGTTGGGATGACATTACGAGGAAGACAACCTTCCAAATCAGCAACCTGAGATGGTCGGAATAGGAACTGAACAGTTTGTTGCAGTGATGGCACAGTTGACTCAGGCTATAAATGGTGGTGGTATCCAAGCACGAGATCAGCCAGATCAATCGCATAGGAACATGTCAGTGGTGGAACTTTTCATGAGGAAACATCCCCCATAATTTAGAGGATCATCTGACCCTGTGCAAGCTGAAGGGTGGATTAAAGCACTGGAGATGATTTTTGATGTCATGGGGTGTTCAGAACATCAAAAGGTTAGTCTTGTTGTTTAACATTTTGAAGGTGAAGTTGATCAGTGGTGGTTGATGGTGAAAAATATTAGGGATAGTGATGATATTGATGATCTTCACTGGGACTAATTCAAAGTTATGTTTCTTGAGAAATATTTTCCTAAGGTGGTTCGTCTTAGGATGGAAAAATAGTTCTTAGAATTGAGGCAGGAGGATCACTGAGTGGCTACTTATGAAGCAAAGTTCACTCGATTGGAAAGGTATTTTCCAAACATCATACGAGATCTTGATAGTAAAATAAACCGTTTTACTCAGGGTTAAAGCCAAAGTATCGAAGGGCTTTAGCTTCTCGTGAGTTCAAAAGTTATGAAAAACTTGTTCGATGTGCTGAGAAGGTGGAAATGGAGTTTGTCGATGATCAGGTGTTCTATGACAAACAACAGAATAAGTGGTCCAGTTGGCAGGAAAAGGGGAATAATTCATCAAAGAAGCAAGGAGGTAAGAAAACCAAATACCCATCCTGTGAGAAGTGTGGTAAAATGCATCCTGGAGAATGTTTATCAAAGTCTGGTACGTGCTTTCGGTGTGGTAAGTCTGGTCATATTGCTTGTAACTGTAAGGAAGATGATCAAGCATGCAATGAAAAGCCAGCGGTAAGAGGTTTTAAGTGTAATAAAATGGGTCATTATGCAAATGAGTGTCTAACAAAGAACTCAACTGGGGGAAAGCGGCCAGACTACAAGCAGAAAGGGGTGGTGAAATCCTTTGCAACAACTTTAGCAGATGTTGGGCCATCGAATGAAGTAGTATCAGGTACACTGTTTGTTTGTTCACATTATGCCAGTGTTTTGTTTGATTCAGGGTCTACACGTTCTTTCATTTCTGAGAATTTTTCTAGTAAATTGGAAATTCCATCTCATGATATGAACCCTGAACTTATGGTAAAAACACCCGAAGGAAATGTTGAGACAAAAAGGAATTATAAGAACCTTCTTATCCTTGTGTGTGGAAAGAATCTACCAGCAAACCTTATTGTTTTTCCTCTAGTATAGTTTGATGTTATTTTGGGCATGGATTGGCTTTCTGTTTATCATGCTAAGATTGAATGCAAAGCTAAAATGGTTTCCTTTCAGAAATATTTTCAGTTTGTGTACAATAATGAAGCCTTGCTTTTAATAACATATCATGAAGTTGAGAAACTAGTAAAAGATTGAAATGAATGTTACCTTGCACATTTTGTTTAAAATAAAGGAACTGTTCAGATTAATGATGTGCCAGTGGTAAATGAGTATCTTGATGTTTTTCCTGATGAGTTTCCTAGTATTATTCATGATCGGGAAGTTGAATTTACTGTTGGCTTAGTTCCTGATTCTAAGCCAATTTCAAAACCCCCTTATCGAATGGTTCAAGTTGAACTTTTGGAGTTAAAGAAGCAATTGCAGGAGTTATTAGATAAAGGTTTCATTTGACCTAGCACATCACCATGGGGTGCTCCTGTCTTGTTTGTTAAAAAGATAGATGGATCAATAGGACTTTGAATTGATTATAGAGCCTTGAATAATATTACTGTTAAGAACAAGTATCCTTTGCCTCATATCGATGATTTGTTTGATCAGCTCCAGGGAGCTCAGTATTTTTTGAAGATTGAATTGAGGTCGAGGTACCATTAGTTGAAAGTAAAAGAAGCAGACGTTTCGAAGATTGTGTTCCGTACTAGATATGGAAAATTAAGAATGTGTAGTTATGCCTTTTGGGTTAACCAGTGCACCTGCTGTTTTCATGGACCTTACGAATAGAATTTTCCATGAGTTATTGGATAAGTTAGTGGTTGTTTTCATTGATGATATTTTGGTGTTTTCTAAAAGTATAGAGGAGCATGAAAGTCATTTAAGGTTTATCTTGAAAACCATAAAATAAAAGAAACTATATGGAAAATTCAGCAAGTGTGAGTTTTGGTTACAACAAATTTCTTTCCTAGGTCACATTGTTTCAAAAGATGTCATAACTGTTGATCCTGCTAAAACAAAAGTTGTTGAAGAATGGCCAAGACCCACAAATGTAACCGAGATCCGCAGTTTTCTTGGTTTGGTAGGTTATTACTGAAGGTTTGTTGAAATTTTTTCACGGTTATCTAGTCCAATGACTAAGCTAACTCGGAAGGGTGTTAAGTTTATCTGGACAAAAGAATGTGATGATTGTTTTCAGGAGTTGAAAAGAAGATTGGTGAATGCTCCAGTTTTGGCACTTCCTTCCAGGAATGGTGAGTTTGTTATATACAGTGATGCTTCGTTGAAGAGATGTGGTTGTGTCCTTATTCAGAATGATCAGGTAATTTCTTATGCTTCACGTCAGTTAAAAACTCGTGAGATAAATTACCATACACATGATTTGGAATTAGTTGCTGTTGTTTTTTGCTTTAAAAATTTGGAGGGATCATTTGTATGGAGTAATGTGTGAAATATATACTGATCACAAAAGTTTAAAGTATATATTCACTTAGAAAGAATTGAACATGAGACATAGGAGATGGCTGGAATTAATCAAGGATTATGATTGTACAATTCACTACCATCCGGGAAAAGCAAATAAAGTGGTCGATGCTTTGAGTCGAAAAAGTAATGCTTTATTAACCATGCTATGTTTGGAACGAGATCCTTTGGTTTTTGATTTAATGAACTTTGGCATAGAAGTTGTTGGTGTAGGAAGTTCTTCTGTTTTGTTTCAGGTATCTGTGAGATCATCCCTATCAGACAGAATTAAGCAAGTACAGAGGGAAGACAGTGAGTTCTAGAAAAAGGCAGAGATGGTTCAGAAGGGTAAGTTGCTTGAATTCAACATTGAAAATGATTGTGTTTTTAGGTTTGGGAAGAGATTATGTGTGCCTTGTGATTCACAGTTGAAGAATGAGTTGTTATGTAAGGCTCATAGTTCTCCATATTCAGTTCATCCTAGCAGTACTAAGATGTACAAAGATCTGCGGGAGTATTACTGGTGGGATGGAATGAAAAGAGATATTGCAAATTTTACTGTGAAGTGTTTGACTTGTCAGCAGGTTAAAGCAGAGCAGCAGTTACCGAAAGGGATGCTTCAGCCTTTACCAGTGCCAGAGTGGAAATGGGAGAATATATCCATGGACTTCGTCGCGGGATTACCGAAGACATCTAGAGGTAATAATGCAATTTGGGTTATTGTTGATCGCTTGACTAAATCTGCTCATTTCCTTGCTATACGAGATACTTTTTCCCTAGATCAACTTTCCCGTTTGTATCTTAAAGAGATAGTCAGGTTACATGGAGTTCCTCTCTCCATTGTGTCCGATCGTGATCCCAAGTTTACTTCTAACGTTTGGAAAGGCCTTCAGACATCATTGGGTACTAAATTAAATTTTAGTACAGCTTTTCATCCGCCGTCAGATGGACAGTCAGAACGAACAATTCAGACCTTGGAGGATATTCTACGAGCTTGTTCGATGGATTATCAGGGAAGTTCAGACCAACATATTTCTTTGGTTGAGTTTTCTTATAATAACAGTTTTCATTCCAGTATACAGATGACACCATTTGAGGCATTATATGGGAAGCAGTGTCGAACTCTAGCATTTTGGGATGAAGTGGGTGAAAGGAAGCTGATGGGACCAGAATTGGTAGAAGAGATGGCAGAAAAAGTTCAGTTGATTTAGAAACACATGAGAACAGCTCCGAGCAGGCAGAAGAGTTATGCGGATAACCAGAGGAAGGATCTATCTTTCGAGGTAGGTGATCATGTTTGTCTCAAGGTTTCTCCATGGAAAAGTGTGATGCGATTTAGTATGAAAGGAAATCTGAGTCCAAGGTTCATTGGACCATATGAAATTCTGGAGAGAGTTGGATCAGTTTCATACCGAGTGGCTTTACCTCCGAGTTTATCTCAGGTACACAATGTTTTTCATGTTTCGATGTTGAGGAAGTATATGCTAGATTCATCTCATGTTTTGAGCCCAGAGGTAGTTCAGTTGGAAGAGAATCTCTCTTATGAAGAACAACCGGTCCAGATTCTTGACCTAAGAGAGCAAGTGTTGCGAAATACGTTAATCCACCAGGTAAAGGTTTTGTGGAAAAACCATATGGTTGAAGAGGCAACGTGGGAATCTGAAAATTCTATGAGGGATAAATACCCCCACTTATTTTGATAAGTGAATAAAATTGCGAGGATGCAATTTCCAAAAGGGGGGAAGGATCAAACCTCCCAGGTAAATAATGAATAAACCACTTTCATATTTTTTAATATTTATGAATTAAATATTAATTTTACTTTAAAAGGGTTTCAATTTTCGATAGCGTACCCAATACACAACAAAGAGTTTCATTGAAATCTTTCATTGCACAGTAGTAATAAAATAATATTATTTTTAATGGTAGTTAACACATAGCCGTTGTATTGGCGGGAATGGATAGAAATAACTAAAATATTATTATATATGTTTTTTAAATGTTTTTACATTTATCCAATAAAAGATAAAGGCTTAAAATACGGAAAGAATTCAATTTTAGGCATTTATACCCTAATTTTCACTAAAGGTTCACTTATCGCCTTTTGATGGAGAACCATAATTAAATATAGTTTTGATCACTCTTATACATTCTATTGGACAAAATATAACTATTCTTTAGATTTGGGACATCAAAATTTACTTTGTGTAAATTTTTTGTATTTTCCGATAAAGTTTATTTTTTTTAATGAATAGTGTAAAATGTTGTATTTTGATTCAAAACCACTTTTTAATCTAATTTATTTATATGATTAGATTATCTTTTTAATTGGTTTTAAAGTGAAATTAGAATATATTTTTACCATTTAATCCAATAGTGGTCATTGAAATTAATTTCACTTTGAAATCGGGCTTAAACTAGTGTCAATCTTTTGATACTTATTGTTTCATAAAAACACGCTATTTGTCATGACAACGGGAATTAATTATTAAATTAATTAATGTGACTTATATGTTTTGAATTTTTTAAAATAGAATTAATTTTTGAATTCGGAATATCAAATATATATTAGGGTGAATTTTTGGTATTTTCCTGAAAACCTTCAATTTTTGATGAATAGTGAAACCACTAAGTGGTACTTATAAAAACTGATTTTTCGTTTAAATGATATTTTACAACTTCTGTGTTTTGAATTTCAAAAATCCTACATACATGATTTTAATTAAGATGTAAAATGTTGTTCAATGAGATTAAAATAATTTTTTGGTGAAAAGTAACTTTTAAGTTTTTAATCGCGATTAGAGGTAATTAGTGTAGTTTAAGGTAAAAATAATGTTTTAATAATATGAGATGAGCTTGAAACATGTCCTACCCTCCTTGGATGTGTCATGGACGACCAAGACAATCCATGGGTCAACTTGGGGACCCCATGGAGCCACTTTCGTTGGGAAATGACATAAATAACCTTTTGTTTAATGTAAAAGTAAAAATGACACAAACATGAGATGTTTTACTAAAACAATTTTTACATGGGGTTATACAAGTCAAATTTTTGACTATAAATATTCATTAGAAAGATAAAAATATTTCCTACATCAGGATTTTTTTTATAATTTTTAGACATTAGATAAATTAAATTATTTATGACATCATGATGATGCAGCGATGACCTCATTATTTAACGATTTAAATAAAATGGATAGATAATGTAAAATATAAGACCTATACATGTCCAAAACCTATTGGATGGGTGGATTTATAACCCTTATCACCTTATCCTCGAAAAAAATTATTGAGGGACCTTTAATATCTGAATCACATTCTAAAATAATGTAACATTTCCTTACTTTCCAAGAGTGCCCCTCCTCTCCTCTTATAAAAGGCCCCCACCTCTACCACCATACCCACACTTCCAAAGCCTTGGAATCGGCCATAACCTTCCCATTTTGTCTCTCCACATCCCTCTCTTACTCCTTGAAGCCTAAATTTTGGCAGAAGTCTTCCCAAGGAAGCCATTGAGCTCAAACCAAAGGGAGTTACCCGATTTTAAGGTAATGTCTTCACTTGAGTCCTTTTGTTTTATTTTTCTTCTCCAACCCCCTAAAATCTTTTTATTCATTTCTTTTGTAACATATCCAGTATCATAAATATACTAGGATGTTGTTATAAGATGTATTAGAGCTACACTTACACACACCGACATCTAATGGTTAAAGAACATACTGTTTCCGTGGATAGCGAATTTCTGCCTCCAGAAACGATGATTGTTCAACATTATTTTAACACCTTCAAAGGTGACCATTAAGATGACACTATATTTATATATGATATATAATATGTTTATGTTTTCCTTAAGCTTCTGTATTTTTTTTGGGCATACCTTTATGGTTTCCATTATGGGTAAACGCGATAACTTCATTTAAGGAAGTGCGGACTACCGCCCGCTCAAAGTGATTTGATTCGTTAATACCATATGAGGGACGTATAAAGGATGAAGTTATGATATTATATATGATATTACACTGGGATTATAATATAACTTTATATCATTATGATTTTATTCTATAAAATACGAAATAGAAATGAAAGTAGCGTTCATGCGTACGTACGGCTTACCGTCTCCATGAACGATGTATTTCATTTCTTACCTATAAATGATTATGTAATATTATAAATACATGTATATGCTGGATATATATGATATATATGATATCCAAATCAGGAATTTCATTCTTAATATAAAGAACCTTTGACCACACATGTAATTGTAAGAATTCTATGTTCGACCTAAGAACCAAATATTGACAAAACAAACATTATTAATTTAATGATTACATAATGTTTATAACATGGAAATAAGTGATATAAAAGGAATAATAAGCTTGAAAAAGGTTCTTAAGCAAGTAGAAAGTAACTCAAGTTTATTATTCAGGACGTTAAAGAACGATCGAGTCAAGTCGGACCCTAGGTGAGGGACTTCGTCTCAATCTCCTTTCATTGAGGCATATATCATTTTATACACAACTTTCTTTTATATGGTGTATAAAACCCTTTGAATTTTACTTTTATAAAAAAGGAATCTTTTTCTACAAAGCGTTTTACAAAATGACAAAAAGGGCTGTTTCTTTTAACGTACGCGGTGACAACGACCTTTTCTGCCGCTGCGAGTATTACTTGGTCTTTGGCTTCCTGAACAAGCCGTAATGTTTTTAAAATGAAAAAAATACCATATACTCTTTTATGTATTTTGGTATTGAAAATGGTTTTTATAATGGATTTGTTATGTCAATATATTTATGTGATATTTTGTGATCAAAGTGTGGAAATGTTTTCTTTCCATTATATTTGTTTTAAACTTTTATATTGGAACTTGGACATTTGACGGGTGGTTACGTGACAAACCATATGACGGGTGGTGCCCTGAATACCAGGACGGGTGGTTACGTTATAACCTCCAATGCATTGGGTATGGAAGTCGGCCGTATGGATATTCCATTAAGTATGGATGGAAGTTGGTCGTATGGCTATTCCATTAAGTGATATGTGTGGAAGTCGACAGTATGGTTATTCCAATTAAGTATGTTTATGTCCCAAGTTACCTTTATATATATGTGTTCTTTATATGGGTTTTATGGTAATCCTTTGGTTAAAAGAGGGTAAGTAATGACATTTTATTCAGTGAAGAGTTTTTACTACTACATGAAGGTGAAGGTATTACTTTGATAAAGTATAAATGGTTTACTTGATGTTTGAAAAACTAATAATTTTCATTCTTTGTGTATCCCTTACTGAACTTTTTAAGCTCACCCCAAGTTTTTTTTGAAATGTTTTTCATAGTACTTAATGTGGAATAGGGTCAAGGATGGAATCAAGGGAATGTCATGCTATATAAAACATGGAACTAGACATGTTTCTTTTTAAGAGTTTTTTTATGGAGACTCAGTAGAAGTGTCTACTTTGTAATCTTTTGAGATGTAACAGTTATGTCTTAATTCTCTAAAACTCTAAACCAGAAAATATCCTAAATGTGGATTATTCATTTAATCCAATATTAAGTAATGTTTAAGGTCGGGGCCTTCTAGTTGTGCTTTGTCATGGAACATGTGTCATAAAAATCATTTCATTAATTAATCAATTAATAAAATGATCCCATCATTGTCATTCTTTATTTGAAATACATGTATCTCTATAGGCATTACATGAACCAAACACAATACAAGAATTTACATGGGTATCATCATTAGAACTCAAGTTTCGATCTAGGTGTGGTATAACATCATCAACATTTTAGTCAGTATTTTTTTGTCCAGTACAGGTTACCAAGTCTCACTCCTCGCTTAGGTAAAATCATCCCTCTGGTCCTTCCATGCCAATCCAGAAGGAGTATAATTACCAGTAAGGCATACACTAGTATCCCGCTTGATTTCATCCATAGAAGTTCACTAGCTAGTCCAAGTGTCACTTGGCAATATGTAGGCAAATAACTAAATGATTATGTCCATGTAATTTATATATTTACCCATGGGTCACCCAAATCATATAAAAAATATTCAATTAATATTATTTAAATATTTCAAAGTTCATCATATTTAACATTTCAATTAAACCACACCTCAAATGGTGGATCATGAATGTGATAATATTTTAAGGATTTTCCTCTTAGTGTTCTCTTATGATCAATTCTTATATGAAGAAAGTCATTATTATGAAATAAAATACATGGCCATAGCCTAGGGTATAGTCTTTTATTCTTTTTAATCAATTTAACTTGTATTCAATTCATCATTTTACATCCCATAGAAAGGATCAAATGGAACACATAAAAGGTAATCAATTAATAAGCAATAGATGGTGGTCTAATTAATAAATAAACTCACCCAATGGATGATTTGAATTAGGAGTCGTTAACAATTAATAATTTATCATCACATCACTTTAATTACATAGGTCATGCCTTTAAATTTTTATCAAAGAATAAATTCATTTTCTTGTGTGTCTCTTGGAAAATCAGGCATGTGGGATAATGGAATGTATATAAACCCCTCGACATTAAAGGAAAATCATGAGACCAAATAAAATATGCATGTAGTAGAGTGCTCTTCTAGTGTAGTCTAATGATTAGACTCACATAGGGTGAAAAATGGGCAATGGGTGAAAATATAGAAAATAGTGAATATTATATTTCACTAAAATAACTACATTGATTCGAAGAAAAATAAATAATTGAACCAAAGGAATGGAGTAATTAACAGTAGGAACATAATGAGATGATATGCACTCGAATATGAGTTTGGATAGAAGAACATGATCAAAAACTACCCAAAGTTATTTAAAGGGAGATATCAGGTATCAAGGTTATCCAATGGGTTACGAGTGAAATATAAATATTTGATTATAAGATAAATTAATGGGAAAAATTTATTTTTCCTCAAAACAACGGTTTTTATAGTTTGGCCACAGTTTTTACCAAGCTATTTGCAAACCGCGTACCTTTAACTATAAGGAGGGGATCATCACATGCTTACTGTGTATGGTCTTCCATGAAATGAAAAAACGAGGTCTCATCCCACTATAAAAAAATGTAGATCCCATCGCAGGAACATATACCTTCATCTGTGTGGTTTGAAAAATTATGTGGGCTCTTTCAGTCTTCCACCCATGTCTCGCATGGTTAGTAGTATCCATGTTACTTGCAATGCATAGTTTCTAATAACCATGGGTCCTACCTTATTATCCCAAAAATCATTGTTCCAGGCTCCAAATAAGCCCTAGATACCCCTGACCCCCCCATAACCTCAATGGGTATTCGCTCACACTCCAAAAAATCACAATTTATTTATGAACAAAAACATACATCAAGGTGGTCTCAAATGATGTAAACCCAAAGAATTTCTTCTGACAATCCAGGTATTATCATGGGGAATACTCCAGTGCTATAATAAATTATATGAATATCATCAGGATTGCCTTTTCTAGAAAGGATAATTATGGTTAAGTTCCCATGCCAAAATATGTGAGTAATATCTATAAAATTATTGATGATGGCCTTTAACTTCCTGATAATATAGTTGAGATACAATGGTGTGATATTAGTTTCCCACATGAAACTACAAAGAATTATGGAATTAGTTTCAATTATCCCCATGTTGATGTTGTAATGTATTCATAAGGCGATTCCACTAAGGAGGGCTCCAACTTCAGCCCCTACTCTATTGTATGGACAATAGAAGGTTCTTAATCCAATTAAATCTGACTATATTTCATCATGAACAATGCCTCATACTCTCATTTCTCCCAATATTCATGAACCATACACGTTAATGTTGATCCCTAATGTGGGAAAATTCCACTTTATCCACCTTCCAATAGTAGCACTACCATCCAACATATAAAGATTGAAAATAAGGCCCCTATCTTCCACCCAAGGCTTATTTCCCGGAATTATAGAAACCAAATCTATAATCAAAAAAATAACATGATCCTTATGAATGAGAATTTAACCCCAAATCCCTTATCAATGTTTCTTCCTCATCTCCCATAATACCCAATATACTGAGGAAAATGCCATGTTGAGAGTTTTGATATCTGATGCGCAAGCCTCTGATTTCTAGAACCATATGGAGAGGAAACTCTCTATATCCCATACCTACTATCGAAACCTCATCCCTTGTTCAACCATATCATAAAAAACTAGAGACCAAATGACATCATAGAATGAACTCCACACTAATTTAGTGTTAGGATTCCCACAAAACTTGCATCTTGAAATCATGAAGACTCCCTTTCATCGAACATTATCCTTCGTTTGAATAGAAATATTCCATAATCTCCAGATTATAAATTTCATATTTTCTAAGATTTATTTTCTCCATAATATGATCTCCCACCTATCATTATTATTTGAAGGTTGGAATATTTTGTGGGAATCCTTAGTATTGAAGATTTATGACATTTATTTCATGAAAATGAATTTATCAGGTTCATCCACCACACTAATGCTTTCACGAAAAGTTATCCTATCTATATATACTCAATGTGTACTTACATTAGGCTATAATTAGTCATTTAAAATGAAAATAAAGTTACTAGTACCTTATAGGAAGAAATGTGTTCTTATATGACTCTAGGATGATTATTAATGGTGTTTTTCCATGTTTCATGTGACAGTATAGTGGTGTGTGTCATTGTTTTCACCATTCATGAATAATTATAAATGGTGGGGACTCCAATGTTTAGTTTCCACTACCCTTAGGATTTTGTTTCCAGGATTAGAGTATTTTATTTGAGAAATATTGTGGTGTTCTGGGTTTTTCTGGACTTTCTCGATTGGTTTTTCACTTTTTGGTGGTTTCATACATATGATCTTATAAAAAATATTTCCCCATAAAACCAACCCATTTTCATGGGGTTTGGTTGAGGTACATTTTCTGACACTTCAACCCCTACTAAGGACTTTCTAGGGGAGAAAAATAGCATGTTGAGGATAATTTTTTCTCCCCCATGTCATTGTTTATATTTACATAAAATTACATAAGATAATTTCAATGTAATATATATTTTTTATAATTTGTTCCTTCAAATTTTATATATTTTTTAAAATTTACTATTTTTCATAGTTTTTGAATAATCACCTCATGGTTAAACTAATCATGTGAGTTGTCATTTCATGAGATACCTGAGTTGCATGATTGGGGAACCTGTATTAGAAGAACATGTTTGGATACCATTATGTGTAGGACTAACCCAATTAACTTTTAAAATGAATGGTTTAGTTCACTTGGGTAGCACGTGATGTGATTAAACCATGATATCCAGAGTAAAATCCATGTATGGGACACATAAACGTGGGTTTCCTAGAAAATAATTTACACGTGTTTAGGAATAACTATATGGTAAAAATGTGAGTTTTGTTTTGTTCACCCTCAATTTTAAATGGGGGTAGGCCCTCTTTTCCTCTCCAGTTAACTTATATAAGGATAAGGTGAATGAGGGATACATACCCGTCTCTCCTTATTTATTTTTAATCCTATATTACCTAATTGGTTTCTAATGGTAGGTCCATCTTCCTACTTTTCTCAATCCTTCTTCCTCACCCATCTCCTATTATCCTTTGGTTATATTACTCACATAAACCTTGGGGGATTATGGGGTCATTTTTAGGGTTTAAGTTGTCCTAGTGTTTTTTATAAATATTTCTTAGGATCCCTTGTCACTTTTTGAGTGTTATCTATTTACGGTGATGATTTATAACTTGTTTTTTATTTATTTGAAGAATGGTTTTTATTATTTTCTTTTATTGATGAATTTAATTTCAGGCCTAAAATATTAAAATGAAAAATTTATTAAATTATTAATATATATTATAGTTATACTGAACTATAAAATCCTCTCATGGTAATCCCTCACATAGCATAAACCATTTTATATTTATCTTTTTAAAGTGACCTTCGATATTCTAATTGATTCTAAAAATTCTAAAAAAGGTTATTTTGAATGTTATTTGGGTAATCAAATATAGTGGCTCATTTTGTGTTATAGGGTAAATCAAGGGGTGCTGTTATAGTATTTTAAGATATCTCATAAAAAATTATTTATATCATAATTTGATTTCAATATGTGTCTTCAAGGGTAATTTTGTAGGAATGTTCTATAGATTATTTTCACACTATTATGAAGTGTCTGGGCATCCAATGTTTTTAATGTAATCTTGCGCACCATTAAATATTTTTTAAAAATGTTTTGGTTTGTAAAAATATATTAATTCCCTAATGATTATTTCCTTTATGGGTTATTTTTGTTGTATGTTGTGGATGGGCATACGATTAAAGGGGATTTTTCTTACAGGGGAGTTGAAGGACAGGGTGGGTTATTGTTTATGTTTTACAATGTTTATAATGATTTGTTATCTTAAAAGCCATGCATTATTTGGTTTTTGAAACCTAGGTAACTATGTAATAATTAATGGTTTATGCTACACTAGATAGTTACATGTGACTGGATTACCTATAGTTATGTGATAGGGAATGTATGTGATTGCATCTAATGAGTCTAGGTACATTCTAACTAGATTAATTATGTTATGATGTAATGTGGGTCAGTGATTAATGTATGCATAGTAAATTCTAGGGTTGTTCCACATTAATAATTAAGGTATATACCATGACACATATTCAATTGACTAGTGGACTGATATAGTGGATTCTTTCTTATATTCCGACTTGATTGATATGTGTAGAACCCATGGATTTTTCTAATTTGTTTTGTTCATTAGTGGAATAGTCCCTTCTTTATTTATTAATTGTGAGTTAGTTTTCCAAATAATTGTATAAATATTTTTTAGAATTTTTTTATTAAATAAAAATTTATATGATTAATGGAATCCCTCTTTTTGAAGTATTGTTTTAAAATTTATTTTTTTATTTTAAATGATTTTTTTAAATAGTTCATTAAAAATAAATTGTCTTAACATGGTTTTATTTCATAATTGAGAAGTGTATAATTTTTTTAAATGGTATTTTTTTATTAAAAATCAAGTTAAAAATATTCTATATAATCATATTTTTATATTTTATTTCAATTTTGAATAAATTAATTTCCTTTATAAAGTAGTTTTGCAAACTATAGAGAGAAATCCTATTGAGATTAGTTTACTTACACTCTTTATACACCATTTTGTGTATAAAAATTTTATGATTTTGTTCAAGTGACCGAAATATTGTTAACTTATATAACCAACATCATGTCATTGGGAAATACTCTGTATGTCAACAATTTCTTTTCTTTTCTTTTAATTTAATTTTAATAATTATTATAATTTAGTTGTACTTTGTACCATGTTATCCTTTTTTAATCACTCTTTTACATTGAATCATTGCTGGAATCATTAACATTGAATCTATATTTATACCCTATAAGTTGTTTGTATCTAAAGGGAATTGAAAACATTCCTTGGGCCTTTTCTTAATCTATTCTAGGTTCGTGGTTTAGTTGTGGATCAGGTTTGTTCATAACATGAACTGTTTGAGGGCCATGCTTTTTTCTTAAAATATAAGGCATAAGGTTTTAGAGGATAAAAATAGGAATGAGTTGTCTGTTACATTATCAAGGGGTCCATGCAGTGTATCCTTTCACGTCAAATATTTTAATCTAGTGAGGGATTTATAGTCAACACGTATAGTCATAGGGACCATTCAATTTGGGCATGTAATCGCTAAAAGGGGCTTGAGGCATCAATATTTATAAATTTTTTCTAGGGTTTTCGAATTTTTATTTCTTGTAAGTTAGGGCCTCAACCCTAATTATATTTTGATGATATTTGGGGAGATTTTAAACTCTAAATATCTTTTTATTTAGATCAAAGATGTTTTGGATATAAAATCAATGGTATGTCATTCCATATTTGTTCCTTATTACGTATCACTCTTTCTCTAGGGTATTTACTCATTGGATTTATAAAGACATGTATAAAACCATTTTATTGATGAATATTTTGATACTAGTTCTTAAAGACGATAATTCTAAAGATGATCAGGTGGTTGGTTGTATGATTTTTTTATCATCGTGATTGAAGTATGTGGATTTTCTTACAATATTTTGTTGAAAAATTAAATGATCATGAATTTTTTATTTTAATTAAATTAACATTAAGATGATTTAATTTAAAATATGGAATAATTTTTTCAAATGTGGTTTCCCCTACAATTATTAATGAAAATAGGGAGGATGATTTTTAAAACCAATATGGGATTTAAAAAATAATAGAGGAATTATATATTAAGGTTGAAATTGTTTTAATGATATAGTGGTGGCATAAAATTGAATGTATTTTGATGTGTTTTTTTATCATTGAGTGAAATGGTTATTGATGTGATTATTGATTCATTCATTATGTTTTAAGGGTTTTAATATTTTGGTTAAACTGTTGTTGTAATGGTTTTTTTTGGAAATTTAGTAAGACTGAAAAGGGTGATTTTTAATGGTATTAGCCTTGTTTTGGAATCCAAATTTGATTATGAGGTTATTTTCAGGCAGGGAAAGGTTATCTTGAAAAATCCACCTGACTGTGGGGGACTTCATGGGTTATCTAAGGTTAGAATGAACACTCCACTTGATAGTTAGGTCCTTGAGGATGGTTTTTAGATTTCAATTTAGTGTATGAGTTTTCGATGATATAATGATGGTTTATTAATGGTTCTAAACACTATTTGGGTGTTGGTTTAGGGATTTTGGTTGTGTGGGTGATTAATTATGGACTAATTATAGTTTATGTATGTTTATTATGATTCATGGAATATATAGTTTATTTATATATTATAAAATTACTATTTCTGATATTATAAAAAATAATTTGGGTGATTCATATTTTATAAAAGTCATATAAATATTTGTTGATTTTTAAATGTCTTATGGATATCCTAAATTGACATTTACTCACCTATAACAAGTGAATATTTTAGAATATATATATGTTTTTAATTTTAATTGATGATTATTGGGACATATTCTTATTGGATTTTACATAGTGTTAAGGTCTATACAGTGAAGGCTAGCAGAGGTTGTTTTATTAATGGTGTATGAGTTACATGTTATAGGTTGTATGTGTACTGTAGGTGTTTATAATGGTGTTGAAATTTTGGTTATTTTGGAGGAAAAAATTATATTTAATTTTACTTCATACTATTTTTTGGGGATGTAATTTTCATGTTAGTTTAATTTTATTAACATTCCCCAAGATATGCATAGTACGTTGTAAATTTATCGCCAAGCTATTTGGGTTCAAAATTTTACTTAAAGGGATAAGTAAAATTATAATTCAGCATAGGTTCAGGTTTGAGTGGGTAGACTAGTTATATATTTCATAACTAGTACCAATTTTGTTTGATTAGGGTTTTATAGCGTCAGATACAATATGTGTTGAAAATCTCAAGGAAAACTATATTATTTTTCTGAAGAAAATATTTGTAGTGATACTAGAATTACCTAGGGAGTATGTGATGTGTAGGTTGTCAATTGACTCGAAATAAGTTATTTTTTTTCTTTTCCAATAGTAAAAATGACTTGGGATCCCTAGAATGATAAATGATTTTTATCTCTTACATCATATAGTACCCTAATAACGACATCAAGAAATATGTTTGAATGTGTGTTATTGTTGATTTTTTAAGGGAAATTGAATTTGAAACTTATAATGGAAGGGTATTACCATGTTATAAAATTTTTATAAATAAAATAATTTTTTAGGTGATTTTTTTTATAATATGAAAAATTTGAGAAATACACTCTTGAGGTAAGAACATTGTTATGAAAATATTCATAGAATTTTCAAATTCATTATGAATATTGAATAGTTATTTTCTTATTTATTTTGATATGAGTCCATATTTCACTATACATTATCTTGATTTCTAGTATTTATTCTAGGTAACTGATGTTAAGATTCAATTATATATGAATGCACTAAAAAATTTAAGTCATCAAATTACTTTATAGCTAATTGAAAATAGATTATTTCTTGGAAACCAAATTGTTTAAATAAATATTTCTACGTTATGGGATGTGTGTGATTGATTTTATTTAATGTGTTTTGAAACATATACATTTTCCTTATGGATCAGTAATAGAATTATTGGTCTTCAAGATGTTAAATGAATATTTTATAAAAACACGTGGTTAGGAATATTTAATTTATCTAGTTTTGTTTCTCTTATTGTGTTTAAATGTTTTATGGTAAACTCTATTTTCAAAATGTAATATGTAATATATTTTCAAATTGTATTTGAATCTAATTACTATTTTTAGTGTTTAGAGGGTATTTTTATACTCCTTTTATGGTATATCTTGGTTTTCTTGATGTGAAAATTTTGTTTCAGATAAAATATGTTTCTTGTTCAATGAGGTTTTAAATGATTTTATGATACATGATATTTTGGGGAAAAAATATTGGTTTTGGGGTTTTTTGTTTTTACCATTATTGGGTGTAATAAGACTTATCCATTTGGGATATTTTTAGTTTTATTTCTAAAATAGTGGAAGAATCATGTTTTTGATTCGCAAAAGAGTATTTTGGGTTAAATATATTCTGGTAGGGAACTAACTTTTCGATAGTTAAAACAATTTTTTAATTGATTTTCAAAATCAATGGTAGGAGTATATATTTTGAAATTTAATTTTATTAATAATTAAATTATGTGAAATGAATGTGGTAAGATTATTTTTTAGTAAACTACTTTTGGGAATTTTATTATAACATTGTTAATAAAAAAAATCATTGGGTTTCATAGTGTGAAAGAAGACAATTTTGTTAAATACTTTTGAAATGAGTTGATATAAATTTAATTTTTTTCATAATAGATTTATTACAAAAATGATGGGTTTTTTATTGTTTAAAATTAGTTTTCGTATTTTTTATGTTGCATATATAACACTGTGGGATTATTTTCTAAATATGATAATTTTTTTAGTAATTAAATTTTTTAAATTTTTTTATAGGAAATGCTGTTTTTCTCTGATTTTGGTTAATATTATTGGTGGTTGATTACATAATGGTGGAAATGTACATTTGTAGTAACACATTGGTTGGACTGCAGATGTTATTTTTTATCAAATGGGTTTTCCCGATGTGGAGCATGGTTTGTCCCTGGATCACTTATGGACTTTTTTAGTCAATACATACGATATATATTTGTGGTGGATACAAAATAACTGATCTAGTGTTCATAGTCAACGGGACATGGAGGTATTTTTTGGGACGTATTGGAAATTGATAACCCCGATAGTATTTCTTATGATCATGGATAATCCCAATAAGTATTAATAGTAAAATAGTGTCATTTATTTATAGGTCCCTTTGAGGAATGTTTATCACATTGATATGTGATAGAAGAGTTGATTTTTTTAAATTGGATTTGTGATTTGGGTTGTTTATAGTGGCTCATTCATGTCTTTTTTAGTTTCTATGTAGTGGCTAATTATTTTCATTAGCACATATACAAGTAGAGGCACTATTGGAAGAAACTGAAAGGACCCTTTCATGTATTTTTATCTAGGTTCTAATGATATTAGAGAGAGGTTTATTACATATTATTTTGTTATATTGTGGTGATATATAGAAATTTTTTATCATGTAAATGGTTTATTTTCCATGATAAGTAGGTTGAGAGTTGGTGAGTTAGTGGGTGATGATGGGTAAGGAGATACATACAACAACATGTTATTTCATGTTTGATTTATTATTTTTTACCTCAATACATGGGGTGGAATAGTGATTATATTCTTAATGGGTCTGTATTGATTTTCAAATTTATTTGATATTAAATTAAAATATGGTAATTTTTATGATTTTTAAAACAAACTTTAGAGATTGACTATTTGTGGTGAGAATGGGAGAAAACTAAATTGTTTGTAATGTCTACCTAATAGTTCATGTAGTAATGAGTCTTAGATAAACTATAATCTTCTGGTTTTTACATGTATGTAGTGTGATTTTAATTATGGGATTTTGTGATACAATATTTTTTAGAGTGTGAATAGGATTTTTAGTATGTTTTATAGTAAATATGGGTATTTGTGGACAAATGGTGTATTAATTTCTTAATTGTTAGTGGTTACATTCCTGATTATCATAGTTTGAGGAACTGAAACCTATTCTCCTAGATTATATAGTAAAATTATTAAATTAGAGATATATATAATATATCTCATCCCAAAAGACCACATATATTAGAATTCTTGGAAAATTATATACATAAATGAACATCACATTAAATTTAAAAACCTATAATAAAACATTTTATTTAAATTTATAAAATCATAATTTCATTTAGAAAATCCATAAATATTAGCCATAATACACTTATTTTCATCTAATGGAAATTAAATATAAGAATGGGGTAAGCGCTAATGGTCGATAAGGGTATGCGTACGATAGAAGCAATGATGAATACATAAGAGATAATAACTAAGGCAAGGAAAATAATTGAGATCAATATCTTTTAATTAATAAGTTTAACATGAACAATAATATGGAAATAATAAACTTATTTCTATATAGTTCCATATTAATAATCACATGAGCTTGAAACGTATTCATGTATATTCTGACTAATCGAATAATCACATAGACATCAATAAATAATCTCATAATGAGGGAATGTATAATAATGAACATGATATAAATAAGATAAACTACATGTTCCAATAAATATTATATAAATGTGTATATACTTGGCTGCATTCCCAAGATAGTTTATCTCATGAGGCCTACCAATGTGTTGTGGTGTTACAGTGGGCCCCACTCATTATATACTAAGCTAAATTCATCCCTCATATGAAATGATACAAACATAATAACTTTAATAATTCATATGAAAATTCAATCATAATAAATGTTAATAATTTCCCTAATAAATAAATATAAAAAAATTATCAATATTCAAAAAAAATATTATGAATGTTAATATCTTCTAATATCAATAATCATAATAAAAAACCATATGGAGTAATACAGTGAATGGTATCAAAATAGTCCATCTCCAATCAAACTGATCATAAAAAATAGGGAGTAGTAATATGTATGGTATCATTGAATCATATTCATAGTTGATTATAAGTAAATTAGGTATTTTTATTGGAGGAAAATAATACCATAATAATTTCACAAAAAACTTTTTTGAGGAAAAATCATGTTCACTTTGAAATTAAAAATTACAAACAAAAAAATATAGGAATATTACGAGAATTGTTTTATTTTAAAATTACCTTTTAAAATTGTAATGGGGGATTCAAATAAATTATTTCTAATTAAATAAATAATTTTTTTACATACTGATTACATTAAAAAAAATTTCTTTCACATTTTTGCAAAAGGTAAAAAATCACATCGTTCTGAAATTAAAGAAAATTCATTTTACAACAGTTTTTGAAAATAAAAATCATATGTAAAAATTTCATTAATAATTTATTTTTAGAGTTTTAAAAACATTTTTTGAAAACATGGACATGGAATAGAATTAATTTCTGACCAAAGATAGAAATAAAGTTAGATTTTCATGTAACATTTTCTCAATTTATATTAGTACCACATAGAGGTAAATGGTAATATTACTTGAAAATATCTTGATTATTAAGTGGAGAATAAATTTTTTTGGGATTAATGTTGTAAGATCAAACAATTTACCCAATATAGACTTAGACATGAAGAATCCTGAATAATAATGAGATTGTCAAATAAACTCTTACTACATTAATATATTCTAAATCATAACCCCCATGAAAGAAATAAAATAAAACAAAACATTAAATACAATAAAGATAAATTGATATATTATATAACATATAAAAGGAGGAGTGTATTTAAAACACAAAATAAATAATTTGTGAGTATATTATATGTCTGACAAATGTAAAAGTGAGATGAGAAACCCATATCTTAGGTCTGATTTCCATTGTACAAGTCCAAACCTCATGAAAAATAAATGTAGATTTATTTTAAATATATTATATAAAAATAATCACATATATCATATCATTTATTATTTTCTTATAAATTTTTATTAACAATTTAATTATAATTTGTTATAAAAAGTACTATATATGTTGATTACTACTACGTTTTTTATATATGTTTTGGTTTTGTGGTTTCAGTATTTGTAATTTTATCATGGATACATAATATTAAAAATTTTACACCTAATATAAATGTAATATATATTAATTATATGAATATTTATAATATTTCATCAAATTTATAGGTATAAAAATTATTTACATCATTCATGTAGATGGTAGGCCCTACATACTCATGAACGCAACATTCATTTTTTGATGGGTGGAACAAATTTACGGTAAATAACATTTCACCCAAAAAATAACTATATTATCATATATATATATAATATATTAATTATATCCACCCTTATTACCATCCATTTCAAAATAATTTGAAAAAAATTCCACATCACATTGTTGGGGTGGTAGTCTACACGAACAAATGAGTGACGTTATCGTTTTCCAATAGATTGAAATATAATTAGCTATATTTGATTTTATAATTAAATAGTAATAATTATGTCATAATATATATATATATATATATATAATCAATCCTAATATCTATACCTTAGAGGAGGTGTTGTAAAACGAATTATCTTAGTTCATGAAGTTGTAGTCCTCTGTACACACGATCATCAGTTTTGTTTCTCATTTGATGGAAGAGAATATAGATATGGGTTATTACATTAACATAATAAAATATAATTATATGGGATAAAATGTTTTTATTATTTTGGTATATTTGGAAAAAACTGAATAGAGTAAATTAATTAATAAATAAGAAGACACATTATTACGAACATTGCCCCTTCTTTAGTGAACCTCATTATATTTATACCTAAATAATTCCTAGATTGGATTTATGATAATAAAAAAAACCATGCATGTTTCAGGATTTAATAAATGTATTTCTAAATTAATTGTCTGAACCAAATGGTTTATGTAGTGTGAAGAGAATAGGATTATGGGTTCCCTTTTATAAGTGTGAGGAAGAACTCACTTTTATTTTTCTAAATATAATAAATTATACCAAATATTTTCAAACTAAAAATGATTAAATTGGATCATTGTAATCCTAAGACGGAATAATATTGATATAGCTAAAAAATATATTTTTACATGTTATTAGGCAATTTTCACCCAATTTATCATAGTTTAATCACGGAAAAACCAATTTTGATCTTAAGCATGGTAATTATCTTTTACTATTAATTTAGAAAAAAAATTAATTTCCCATTATAATATATTATTAATTATTATAATTCCAAATATGGAATTTAGTTTTCCAAATTCAATTCACATCTGTGAAAGAATGAAATTAAATTGTAAACTCACAGACATGATGAAAAAACGGATTTTGAACGGAAATTTTTTCTGATGTATAAAATAATTTTATATCAATATTTATGGTAGAATTAATTAAAAATACCTAAATTAGATTAATTATAATATAATTCAGCTAATTTTACTTGAAATAATTTTTGAAACTAAATTTAACTGATAAATAATTTTAATGAAATAATAGATTTAATAAAAATTAGTATTTTCACCATTGATCTAAAAAATAACCATCTACAAAAATTATCAAAATTTAATTTTTAGTTAATTTCAATATTCTGATTTTAAAAATAAATGTCATTTTTTCAAAAAAAATTCTAAATATAGTACATTTTTATTTTAGAATATTATTTCTACAATTCTATGAAGTCTTCATTTAGGAAAAACAATTTTTTTAGTCATAAAGCTAGGTTTATTCTTGGGTTATGCGCCGAAAAAATATTATATTTATGATAACAATTTTCATTTAATATTTTATTATAATTTTTTTTAAAATAATTCACCAATAGCGACTAACTTATTTTATTAATATAATGACACAGTGAGTGCATAAAAATAGTTCATAGAAAAAATATTTCAATTACTTTCAAATGATTTTTATTTTTAATTCTAACTGATTGAGAACAAATAAATATATATTATACCGGTGTAGAACATATAATTTTTATAATTTAGTAATTACTATTAATTCCTTTAATTTCAATGGCTTGTTTTAGATATTCATATTTAAGAAAATATTTCACAGGTAATTTAATCTAGATGTTGTTTACCATATACTCTATCAAACAAAATATTATTATTTTGAAATATTTTGGTTGATTGTATCACAATTTATCAAAGTGGATATATTTTATTTAATAAATATATCATAAATTATCATGGTGTTACATTCATTCCTTTATTAATAAATCACATCCTCACAATTTTATCTTACTCTTGGAAAAAAGGGTTTGACATTTTAAATTTCCAATAATGGAAAACCAGCATAATAAAAAGGTTGATAAAATATCAAATGAAAATTATGATATATAAATATGATGGTCAAAAATATTAACACATAAGTAATTTTCCTAATTCTAAAATATTACTGGGGCATAGATTAAATAAAAAAATAATTGTGAAAAATGATAGAGATTATTTATCCTAAGAAAGTGAATGATCAATTGAATGATAACAACCGCAAAACCATCAACCAATGAGGTGTGAAAAAGACCATTTTCTTAAAATAAAATTATGATAATAGAATAAATTTTATATTTTGATATCATTTTCTGAAATTTTATTAATTATTTTACTATCAAGATAAAATACACAAGAAAATACTTTTACTTTATATCTTTTCATTTCATAAGAATAATTACATCCATTTTCTGCTACGATAAACTTAATTTTCATTTATTACTCCAAGAAATGAATATCTAAGATGGTATTTTTGTGAATCAACAAATAAAATAAACTTTTAATATATAATAATATCTATGAAAAAGTGGAAAGTTCTATTTTATGTCTCTAAATTTTTTCCAAAACCAAAAAATGGTTAGCACAAGTTATATAATATAAAATATTATTCCCTAAACCTCAAAAGTAACAATCGATGTCAAAATGAGTCTATTCAATAATTTTTTGTCCCTAATAATTATTATTTTACATCTCAAAAAATTTTAATGAACTTATTTCCCAAATAAGTCATTATGTTTAACCTAATGGTAATATATGCATCTCAACCTAATAAAATATCTCTCAAAATATCATTAACTACCTCAAAATTCATAAAAACTAAAAAAATATTTTATAAAATTTATATTTATCTATAAACCCATTTGGTTAAAAATATATTGTTAATAAACATAACAACAAATAGGGAAATTTAGAAATCGTACCCCTATCACCCTTCAGTTTCCAGTTTAAGCCTTGCAGCCTTATCATATATAACATGTAACACCCCAAGAGTTTAAAATATTTCCAATTTAGAATAAATTTAATTTTTGTCTCATGTTTTATTTATTCAAAACACTATGTTATGATTATACAGTTTAGATTTCTCTACATGGAACACAAAGTTCATCATTCATTATATTAAAAACTGACATTCCGCGATGGCTTGAATAACACACAAGACTGAGTTTTACATAACAATAATATATTATTATAAATTTTATTATTTGGTATAATAAGAAACATCCTATAAATTTAATTTATGTTTATGAAGAGTGTTAATGAACATATAATAATATATTTTTGAATTCATTGTTTATAAAATAATTATAATTGAATATTTTAACAAATTTAATATAAAGGGAATGTTTTTATAAATAAATATTTTTATGACCACAAATTCCCTTTATCCTAATAAATTAAATTAATTAAAATTACTACATTATATTAGTGTAATATATTTATTATATATTCATTTCGGTATTTTTTTTCAATCATCCAATATATTTTATAAGAATAAATAAGAACAAACTCAATATTTCACATATAAACCATTATTCATATAAAGGAACTTTTGTCCCCATTTAATTGTGAACCTATATTAAATAATAATTCTTACACTTTTATGAATTTATTATTACAAAATAAAAATTATTTTGGAATGATAAAGTTCAATTTTAGGTTACGGTAAATTGTTTATATTTTTCTTTGATGTTTCGTTTTTTTGATAAATAGTAAAAAATACTGAATTTTAATTCCATAATAACATTTCATCTGATTTATTAATAAGTTTAAATTGCATATTTTATAGGTTTTAAATATTAATTAGATCAATTTTACTTCTATTTATCTAGTGTAGGTCATTGGAATCAATTCCACATTGAAATTGTACATAATAACTTGGACATAGAGTATTTTCATTTTTGAATAAATTTAATTTTTGTTTTGAAATTTTATTATATGAAATTCCAATTAAATATTTTATATATTATATTTATCTATATAAAAACAATATTAGATTTCATTACATGTAAGACTAACATTCCTCAGTGTCTTTCGTAACACACATGATGAAATTTTACCAAACAATAATGTATTATTAAAACTATTATTGTTTAACATAATAACCTACAACCTAGTCATTAAATTGATGGTATATGATTGTATATATTATGGAAATATATAGTTTAATTAATTGGTTAAAAATTAATTTAAAATTGATATAAAACCAATTCAATATAAATGGAATGTTTTTATAAAAAACTATTTTTATGATCAAAAAGTCATTTTGTCCAAATAAATTAAATTAATTAAAATCTGTGAGAAATATTATTATAATATAAATATTATAAATTCAATAAATAATTTTTGACATTCATCCAAAATATTTTATAGGCATAAGATAAGAACAAACCCCATACTAGGTATAAAAACCTATATTTTTGTAAAGGCAACTATACCGCCTTTTAGTAGAGAACATACTTTAAATCATAAATTATATGTATTTTATATGAAAAATAGACTATATTTTTTACTATAAATATAAAAATTATGTTTTGGAAATTTTTTTTTATTTTTCCTTGAAGTGTCATTTTTTCATGAATAGTGAAAAATTATGAATTTTAATTAAAAAAAATTTTCATCATATTTATTTATAATGTAAAATTACATTTTCAATTGCATTTTAATATAAATTAAATAGTTTTTAATTTTAGTTATCTAATTTAGGCCATTTAAACTTATTTTACATTTAAATTCGATAAAAAACATAGAAAAATTTATAACGTTTTTACTTTAAAACCCCACATTGTCATCCCCCCTGCATGATTAATTTTAAATTTGTTTCTTACAATTATATTATTGGAATTTGTAAAATTTTATTCCATATTTTTAATTATCCAAATATATAGTTTCTAATATGGTCTACTAAATTTTTAACAAAAACTATCAGAAAGTGTGATTAAAATTAATTATAGAAATTAAGAGAAAAAATAGATTCATAAAAAACTAAAAATTAATCATAAGAGCCAAAAAAATATAAACTTCTACAAAATCCATTTTATGTTAATATTTATACCATGTTATCCCTTTTATCTAATTTTTTACATTATTTGAGACACTAAACATATGAAAACTGTGGTGGATTTCCCTTTCAAAAATTTATATGAATGCCACTCCTCCACCAATATAGAAATACAATCACCCTTCACACTTATTCCCTACATTAAAACCATTGCCTCAACCAATATCTAATAATATTAGATTCCAACATACATACCCTTAACTTATAAGTATAAATTTTTTAAAAAATCCATCAAAGGAACCTTTTCGTGAACACCAAAAGGAGTTACCCAAAGAAGAGGTAAAATCCTTCCTCAAAATTATTTTTTATTATTTTAATTATAAACAACATCAAACAATCTTAATATATTATAATATAATAACCTTAGTATACTAAATATACAAATACGTTTTTATTATAATGTTTATACCTATAATTATACAAAATTCCATCTAATGGGTAATGAATTTTGCATTTATGTGTACGGTAAATTATCACCTCCCAAAATGATGTCGTTCATTTTTCCATTACCACCTCTCATGGGTGGAAATTATGATGGGGCATTTATTTATATTATATATATATATGATATTTATAATTTATTTATTCTTATTTAATTCTATAGTAACAGATATCTTTTTTCACTCAATTTGAAGGAATATGATGACATCATTTATAGAAATATGGACTACCGCCTCCTCAGAGAGATGTAATTCATTCACACTATTCGTGAAATTTATAAATTAAAGATTAATTAAATATATTTAACATAAATTAAATATATATTATATTCAAGAAATAATTGTCTTTATGGAAACATTTTATTTCATTTTCTTTATTTGCCTTTTTATATGATAATAATTGATAACATTAGTCATGGATGTGTGGACTACCACCTCCCCATCATGATGTGATTACTTTACCATCCCATGAATTATATATAATTATATATGATTCAATAACATGGTATTTATTATATAATTTTCTATCAATTAATATATAGTGTTATTTACCTTCATTCCATATAGATTACTAAAAAATGGGAATGTTACTCATGTGTATGTATGGCCTACCATCTCCATGATTATAATGTCAGTTCATTTTTCATGACCATATCTCATGATTTTCTTGAAATGTATAATTTATGTATACATATTAAAATTATTTTTTTATTCTTATTATATATATATTTAAATAATGGACCCTTTTAAAATAGTTTACATACCAAATACATTTTTGACCTATAAACCGAATATGGTTGAAACACTTGATGAGAAATTAATTGTGTATATACTTGTTTTCAACATTATAATATGTGAAATAAAATTAATTATAAACAATAAAAAATTTATGAATAAAAAAAAATAATTAACAAAAAAATATTATTTAGGAATATGAATACACATCTTACAATATGAACTTAGGGTAAGTATTTTCATCTCAATTTATATTCCATTGAGACTTATTTGTTATTAAAAACTAACTAAATTTATTATGGTGTATATACTTACAATTTTTCATTTAATGTCATGATTGAATCATAATTTAGGTTATTTAAAATTCTAATTTGAATTTCACACCCAAGGGTTTTAGATTGGAAATTTCAAGGTAGTAAAAGTTTTATTTGTAATCATACTTCCTTTAATTATTGTTAATTTTATCCTCAGGAAATCACATTAATATAATAATTTTTTATTAGATATTTTATTAAATATCCACATTCTTGGTTTATTTATAGTATTATTTCCTAAACGATATACCATATATAAATACAATTTTCACTTTGATTGTTATTTGATTAATTGGGTTATTATTGATACATTCATGTCTTATAATCAATATGGATACATTTTAATGAGGCACATTATTTTTTAATTACATAGATTAATCAATATATTGGTATTGATTTATACATTAAATATATGGGTTGGGGGCTATTAAATAAAATCTCTACGGGTTGCTAACCAGTTAATGCAATTACCTTGATGAATTGGTAGTCTCGTCAGACAAATCTGTTGTCCAAACCAGAATAGTTTATACAATATTTTCATGAAGGTAATGGAATCATGTACCTGGGAAATATTATTTATAATATTTAAAAATTTCCTTTATTGATAATTCATTTTTTATTATTATTCATTATATTATTGCATCGAAATATCTTTGGATTTGTTTCATTATCATATTATTGATTAAAAATGATGTGTATCTGTTTCCCAGCATTCCATTTTAATTATGCCTTATCTAGTTATATGGGAATAATTTTTTATTTGTTTTTTTACCATTCCATGTTGATTAACACTAATAAACACCTTAGTTCTTTTTCTCTAAATTATATTACATAGAATTTTATCTCAATCTAATTGTAATTCCTTTCCCTAGATTATGAATAAGAAATATTGGAATATTATTTCAAGGATGCTATTCATTTCATTTTATTACGTATCATGTTTTATTTTCTATTTCCAAATTTAATATAGGTATCATGTATGTAATATGGTTTTCTAAAATTACAAAAAATTATACCTTTGTATTTTATAATTGAATTTTTGTCAATATAATGGTACCATGACAATGGCTATAGTATTTCATGGGTTGGGTCACTATAGTTAGTATTAGAGAATGTTTAGCAACAACATTGGAAACTAGATTTAGAAAACATAGATTAAAGAACATAATGCTAAGATATAATTTGATGATAATTATAGAATAATTTCCTATGAATTTTTTATGTTAGTGATTATGTGGGTCTTCCTAATACATCCCTATCTTGTTATTATAAGTGGACATGATTCAGGCACATTTGTAATTAAGTGCAAAAACTATTACAAGGTCCATTAGTCATATCTTGAGCACAACATAGTATACAAAAAAATCCTTACTATTAACCTAGCATTAAAATCATTGGCGACATACCTAGGATAATTCAAATTTTTTTTATAAACCCATATAAAGGATTTTAATGTAAATATATCCCCCATGAAACAATGTTTATGATTATGAGATTCTATATTGATATACTTTTTATATTTTTAAAGTGTTTTTTTATTTATAATTTTACAATGTCCATAATTTTATTAGCTAATATATTATATTTCTTATTTCATAAATGGATCAAAGAAGGAGAAGTAGTATTAATTGTCATGCCTAAAATATAGGTTTTGCTGTTGAAAAAGTCAATGTATCTAGTATTAGAACTGAGAAAGTTATGGATAAATTAGAGCATCTAAATTAGGTTATGAAACATAAATTTTCTTGGAGGTAGAAACATTTTCCATAACGATATTCTCCAATGTTGGATCACTTTCTGATATAAAGTCCCCCATCATTTAATGGGACTACTCACCCAATGGAAGTTGAAAAATTGGTTAAGGATACAGAGAAGATATTTATTGAATTGGGATGTGGTGAAAATTAAAATCTTACACCTATAGTGTATTTTCATAGAATCTATTCACATAAATGGTGGGAATTTATTTTGAATACAAGAGAGGGAGAATCAATAGAACTCACAGAATGTAGAATTTTTATGTAAATATTCATTGTAAAAAATTTCCTCCTGAGAAAAAAATGATATGAAGATAATGTTCTATAGTTTAAATAAAAAGTAGGGAGAAATTATTTTTGATTATGAAACTAACATTATATATTTGGAATGGTATTAAATGGAATTCATGTACAAAATAGAGTTCAAGATTGACTATTTCGTTTAGTGTCCTAGGAAAAATCTTTGAAGGGAGTTGGTTTGTCATATGTTTTCTTCCTATGCTGAAATAGTTTTATGTGTTATCAAGATAGAGAATGAACTATACATGTCTTAAATATTCATGTGTAATTAAGAGAATAAGTGAAATTAAGATCATTAAATAGGTAATGTGAAGAAGTGAAATAAGGATTGTACCACATGAGACATCTATAGAAAAAATACCCCTTGTAAATGTTTGAATGGATTTAGTGTTTTTTATAAGTTAGAAGAAAAGGATCACCAGGAAAAAATAATGAAATATAATGAAGTAAAATGATTCTATTAATTGATAAAGCTATAAAGATATTTGTAACTATGAAAAAAAATTCTTTAAGAATCAAGGTAATGTACCTTATAATAAACTAAGCGATCAAGGTCAAGCATACATTATTCACACAACTGAAGTGGAATAATTAAATTTCTCCTGTATTTAGATCTAATAAATATGTTGTAAAAGTAATTTAATGATTATGGTCTCATCATATGGGTTATTAAACATATAAGGGTTATACTTCAGAACTTTTTTATTAAATATTTTAGATTATATATTGAACGGTACCTTGTAAATTGATTCAGGACCAAGCCAGACTTTTTAGAGGACATATTGTAGAAGGATAGATAAGAATTAATTTTTTTTCAACATTGAGAAATGACATTTGGATAAACATATTAGTGATTTGGATGAAATAATTGGATATATGATGACTTCCTTATATTTTATTAATGATTTTTGGAAACTATGGTTTATTCTATCATTGAAGGAATGTACAATAGTTTTGGATTTTAGAAATATATCAAAAAATGTGATTTACTTAATAAATAAGGAAGAATGAATGTTTCTAATAATTTTATTTGGTAATTTTGGTTAGTAACATGTTTTAAGAGAATACATGATGAGGGTATTCACATATTTGGAATGTGAAAAATAAAAGATGGTTCATGTTGCAGAAATATAAAAGATATATTCATTTTGGAAACTCATTAACCTTATTTATATAGTGTGAGTAATAATATTTTTGAAAGTATAACCATTTATTAAATGGTTTAAGATGAACTTTTGATGTGTTTTAGATATTGATATATTACTTCATCCTATGAAGAAACATTTACTATGTAATGAAGTATAAATAGTTCAAGGAACAACCCAAGGACAAAATTATGTTTCTAAAATAGAAACATATATTTAATTATAATATTATAGAGTGAATTAATCCCTCAACATTTGGAAAAATGGTCCTAAAAAATGTTATCCTTTTATCAATGATTTTTATGATATCAATGACCATTTTCATAATATTGGTTTATGTATTTGTGGTAATCAACATTCATCTAAACATCTTCTATATCTCTCACCATTAGAACATGATTTTTGTATTTTTCTTTCATAGCCATGTTTTAATTTCCCACTTATGTTCTCCTACTATGGGACTCAGTTATATAAAAATTGTAATTATTTTTCTCTATGATTAATATGAATTGTTGTTAACCATATTCACAATGTAGGTTTTTCAATAATAGTTTATTTTCAAATATCAATCCCTTTATTATCAAGATCAAATTTTAAATGTAAGGACTCACATTATTTAAGGTGGGAGAATTTAACATTCCATATATTTACAATATTTTCATTTTAGAATAAATTTATTATTTGTTCCTTGATTTAGTTATATGAAACAACAAGTTAAGATTATAAATTTTAGCGTTATCTACATGGAACCTCACTGTGAGCATGTGTTACACACAAGACCGACATTCCTCGATGGCTTGCGTAACACTCAAGAATGATTTTTACCAAAAAGAAATATTTTTTCAAAAGTATTATTATTTAATATAATAAGATAAAAACTAGCCATTAAATTGATGGTTATTAATATTATTAAATATATTATGGACATATATGGTCTAATTAATTGATTAAAAAATATTTATAAATGAATATATGAACCAATTGAATCTAAATGGAATGTCTTAATAAAAAATCTATTTATTTCCTCACAAAGTCATTTTGTCCTTAAAAATTAAATTAATTATAATTAGTGTATTAAATAAATTTAATATATATATTATACATTCAATAAAATATTTATGAAATTCATCCAGTATATATTTTAATCCTAAGATAAGAACAAACCCCATATTATGCATAAATATATATATTTTTATAAAGGCAGTTTTACTGCATTTTAATAGCGCACCTACATTAAATCTAAATTGGGAAACTTTTATAAATTTAATGTTACATAATCAACTATGTTTTTAATAAAAATTCTCAAAATTATTTTTTGGTAAATTTTTGTATTTTTCTGTGAAGATTATTTTTTTTAATAAATAGTGAAAAACAGTGATTTTTAATTCAAAACTGCTATTTCAACTAATTTATTTATAAGGATATATTAATTTTTTTTTATTTTTAAATATTAATTTGATAAATGATAAATATAATTTTAAAAATTATTTCATTAGAATCAATTTTTTATTTAAATTGTATATAATATGATAAGAATATTTTTGACATTTTAACATTAAAACCCCATATTATCATCTTGTCTCTGAGATTAAATTTATATTAAATTATAAAAATTATGTGATTTTAATTAAGAAATATATATTTGATATTTGTAATCGGGAAAACATATAATGTTTAATAAGGCGAAAAACATTTATGAAAAAAATATTATTTAAAGTGATTAAAATTAATTACATCACTTAAGAGAAAAAATAACATAACAAAGTACAAAACTGTAAACATAAGAGAATAAAAGATCACTAAATGTTTCCAAAATCCATTCTCTATTCATAATTATACACTAAAATGATTTTTCTTTATTTTTTTACATTATTGGATCCACTTTACATATGAAAATCATGTCTTGAATTCCCATTTCAAAAATTTACAAGAATCCCACTCCTCCTCCACTATAAAATGAACTCTCCCGTCCCACTTATTCACACCACAATGTAACTTTCCCTCACCCATAATCTTGCCAAATAATCAACCAAAATCCCTACCCTAATCCAATAATCCTCACCTTGGGTATAAATTCATCTAAGGAATCCCTTTGGTGAAAACTAATAGGTGTTACCCAAATAAGAGGTAACATCCATCCTCATGATCATTTGTTTTATTTTCATTATCCACACCATAAAATAATATTAATAGATGGTTAAATATTAGATTAATTATCCTAACTATAATTATATGTTTCATTTTATTTATTCAATATACACGAACACTCACATTCATCTAATGGGTAATGAACTTACCGTTTATGTATTTGGTGAACTACTTCCTTGAAAAACAATGTCGTTCATTTTTATTTCACCAACTATCAGGGGTGGTAATTATGATGAAAACATTATTTGTATATTTTATTTATTATATTTATAATTTATTTATTCTTTTTTAATTCTTTATTAACTCAAACCCTCATGAATTCAATTTAGTGGGAATATGATAAAATTGTTTGTGGAAATGTGGACTACTACCTCCTCAAAGTGATATGATTCATTCACACTATACATGAAACATATAGTGGATAATTTTAATTAAAAATTAGTAACATTAATGGAATGTATATAATATTAATGACATTATTACCATTATGTAAACATAATACATCATTTTATTTATTACCCTTTTCACATACTAACAAGTGATAATGTCGGTTTTAGATGTGTGGACTACTGCCTCTTCGACATGATGTGATTACTTTTACATAAAAATAATTATATATATCAGTATATATGATCAAATAATTTTTTATTTATTTTATAATTATAATTATGGAATTTTATAATTATAATTATGGAATTTTATAATTCAACACACCTTATTTCCATAATGATCAAAGAAAAATGGGAATGTTACTCATGTGTACGTTGGACTTACCATCTCCATGATTGTAATGTTGCTTCATTTTTCATAGCCATAAATCATGATTGTAATTTATGGATAATTTATATATAAATATTTCATATGTGTATATAATGACCCCTTTGACTGGAGTTGGCCTACAAAATTAAGTTTTGACACATATACCGAATATATTCAAAAGAGACAATGTAAACTTAATTGTTTAAGTAGAAGTTTTTATACATATTAATATGTGAAATAAAATTATTGATAAAAATTAAAAAGTATATGAGGAAATTAAATAATTAACATCAATTAACTATTCAGGAATATGAAGACAGACTTTACAAGTCGGACTCAAAGTAAGGGTTTCATCTAAATTTACATTCTATTGAGAATAATTTTTTAATACACACTAATTCACTTTACGGTGGTTTATATACTACCAAATTTTCATTTAATATCATTATTAAATCATACATAAAGGTATTTTATGTTTTACTTTGTATTATCTCAAACAAGGTGTTTATCATGGAAATTTAAAAGTTGTAAAATTAATTGTTGCAATCATTAATTATTTGGTGATTGTTAAATCTATTCCATGATAATTAGTTAATTATATTATTTTTTTCATTGGATATTTACAAAAATTATTGGGTGATGGATGTTATTATTTCATAAATCACATACCGTATTTACATAATTTGATCACTTAGAAAGTTATTTGATTAAGACATGAATTATTGAAATATTTGTATCATCTATCCAATATTAATAAATATTTATAAGAATTTTTTTAAAATTAAATATATTATTTTATATATGATTATTGATTTTAATATTCAATACATGGATCAGGAACCATTTTAGGTAATATTTAATGTTTGAGGACAGGTAAATTTATTCTTCTAGATGCATTGGCGGTCTCATGAGATGAATCATCTGGCTAGACAAGAATAGTTTAAATATTCTTATCTTTACATTAATGGTATCATGTTCCTGGAAAAAATAGGTCTAATAATTAAGTATTTACCTTATTAAAAATTCAATTATTATTATTATCAATGATATTATTGTGTGGATGTATCTATGGATTAATTTCATTCTCATCTTATTGATTAAATAGAATGTGTTTCAGTTTCTCACATTACTATATTGATAATGAATTGTCAAATTATTTATATGGAATGTGTTATCAATTATTTACCCTTACATATTGATTTAATCTCATCTATTCATTATTTCTTCCATTTTAATTTCCCTTATTGTGGATTTGGGCTCACCGTTATTTTGTTTCCTTTCCCCAAATTATGAAGAAGAAAATCTATAGTTAGCATTCAAGGATGTTGTTCATTTAGTTTTTTATAAATCATGTTTTATTTTATATTTACCAATGTAATATAGAAATAATTTATGTAATATGTGTTAGGATAGAATAATACAAATATGAACAACAGATAGGTAAATTGTGTGTTTTTTAAACTCTCGACAGATTCTAGTTTGTAATACTCTTGGTGATTTATGAAAATATGAAACATTATCTTTTGTAATGAGTGTGTGTAGTTGATAAATAGATAGAATGAACACAATAACTTTTATAGTGGTTCACGGTACAAATATCCCCTAGTCCACTCCAATAATTCTTTCTCTGTGAGCTTATTGAATTTCTATAGCAAGGTCCTCTTACCATAAAACCTTCCAATCAACAATGGTGTTCATGCTGTTGCAATATTTACAATTAGGCTAAAACTGAGCCTGCTGGTTCTTTTATAGGAAACTGATTACACAAATCTTTGTACAAGAATCTAACAATTCACCACAACTGAGTTTGAGTAGTTTATACTCTGATAAATCATAATAATTTGATTTTATGGTTCAGGTTGATCTTTACAGTTCTGGAAACATCAACCGATAGTAGATGGATCTTATTCTTCAGAAATAAATGTTTTAAAGAAAGACTAATTTTGAAGAGGTATTGGTTTCAAATGATCTTTAATTTGAATATCAACAAACAAAACTAGTAATCTTATAGTAGCATGAGGTTTTAACATGTATATCTCCAACGTTTAGCATCTTCATCATATTAAAGATTCAATAATTTGTTACAATAGATCTGTAAAAGATATTCAAAATAATATATTCATATGTGTAAATGAATAAAACATATATCACATATATCATGTATACCACACACCGCCACCTGATTCAAAAATACATTAATCATATAAATAGTTTACTTTCAGTTGAACAGACCCATGAAAATTTCCTGAAAGAATGAAAAAATGCAGGTCCTAATTGACAAGTATATTCAAAACATTCCTTAAGAAAATGAGTGAATATCTACAATTAATACAATTATTTTAATCAATCAATATTATGTTTGAATCAGTTCTAAAGAATATTTCAATCAGACTATAATTCTATCAAGATTGTTGCATGAATCTTGGATAAAATTATTAAATTAAAACTCTGATGTTGAGAAGAAAAACATAGGGTTGCAATACATAGACTAGTGTTCCTTTACATATCATAGGGTTACTTCCAATTTATGGTTCTTTATCCATTTATTCATCTTCATGTAACATAGGGATCAAAGTTACAAATGGATAATGATCCATACGTTTATCCTTTATGTATAAAATTATAAATGTAACATTGATTAACCGTAATGTCAATTCCTTAATAATATGATATGAATAGTCTTTCTAGACTCCAATGTAGGGTTGATAATCCAAACATATTCTGATTCCTTTATGTAGGGTTTTCCTTCCATAAGAAAAACTATTCATCATAGTGTAGGGATGGTGAACCATATGTTCTATCACCAAACGTAAGGTATGAATAGTGTTTCCAAAACACTTCTCATAGATTATTATTTCATCGAGGACAAAAAAATTATATTCTTGAAATATACATAACACAAATTTATTATAAAAAAATCAATTGTATGTGTGATCACAAAAGTCATCATATAATGTAAACTATTACTAAGAAAATACATGCCAAACAATATCCCCTTTTTATGACAACGAATCCCACAATATAACTTAATAGAAAATATAGATTTTGTTATTTTTCATTGACTAATATTTAAATTTAATAGAACTATTTATTTTTAAAATATAATCTCAAAAATATATGTGTTCCCAAATATATTCTCTTGTATTTTTTTATATAAAAAAATTCATGAAACAGAAAAATGATGTCAACCATAATTATTATAGCACTGAACTGTAAATTATTGTTATAGACTACTGTTAGGGATAAAATATTTTTTATTTGGTAGTTTAGGTATGAACATAAAGAGAAGAAGAATAAAATTAAAACTCAAAAAAACTAATATATTAAAATAAACTACATATGAAATGTGTTGAAAAATAATGAGTAAAACCAATAATCAACTAAACAGGACATCAAAATGAGGGGCTTTAATCTGATTGGTTTTTTGGTCATAATCTCTATTGGTTGTAGTTTCTATATCCACATGAGGAATGGTCTTAAAAATTCCATGAATTTCACGTATCATTACTAACAGACTCTAAAAATCGGCTCTGAAGACATTCATCCATTACTGTAGCATATTCATTCAATCTTTTCATCTCTTCAAGCTTTCTACCTATTTTACCATAAAAAAACTCAGGAATCAATTCTTAAGATTGAAGAAAGGTTATAAATGTATCTCATGCTTGATGAATGACCACTCCAACCCAGGATTCATTATAGGTCAGCTGGCTGATTAAATCTCCTTTATTATATAGAAGAACATTCAGAGGTGTATTCTCACAATGGAGGGTGTGAAGCCTTTTGTTGAATTCAACCATAACAGCAGTTATTGCTTCAAATATCCATATCACATTAGGATATGTGGGTTCATGTATAGATTTCAACACTTCATTAATGTCCATGATAATCTAAAATTAATTTCCCAACATATGCATCAATTTATCAAAATCATACTTTTTCACAGATTTATCTTTGAAATATCTAAACTCTCTGGCTATTATAGTGATTAATTTTTCATGATATTTCACTAAAATTAATTTATTTTTAACCATATTTGAGTTGAGTTTCAATGTCTTCAAACTCATCCCTTTGAATAGTTTAACTTATATGTCCCTCATACTTCTTCAACTCATCTTCCAAATCTTATCTCAAATACAAGTTCTAGATCTCTAATCATAAGTACTTCTAAATAAAAGCTTCATCATAAGAGTCAAAATAATCTAGAGTGATATTTCCTGAAGGATGTACACCCTCTACCAAATCCAAATGTGGATCTCCATGAACTTTCAATCTATCCCTCAATATAGATCCTTCTTCAGCAACAGAATCGGGAGCATTGAGTGAATGGTTTTTAGGGTTTGGTACATCTACCGTGTGATGTAATTCTTCATGATACTCTTGCTCAATAGTACCATTCCGATGAACATCATTATCAAAAAAAATTTCATATTCATCCACAGCTTCTGGAATTTTGAATTTAACACTCTTCTTTGAAAAAAGATGTCCCACTTTAGTTCTAGATTTGTCCCCTTCATCAGGACTTTTTCTAACCTAACCAACAAATGGAATCATATTATTCTCCCCCTTATTATATTCCATCATCTTATATTGTTGATCAGCTCCAATAGGTAAAATATTTTTATAGAAGATTCTCTAAATAAATCATACATTCTTTATAGTCCCATCTGTTGAGTCATTAAGGTTTTCCTTATGGCATTTCCGTTCCTTCTTTCAAGGAGGAGATTATTGAGTCCTTAAGGTTTCCATATGACTTTACATTTCTATTTTGTTTTGACAATCACAACAACCTTATTTCAAGGAAAAACACTTTTTACCCCTTGTTTTACTTGCTTAATGAAAAATTTCCTTCCCCAATAAAATTTACCATTACATAAATTTTATTGTACATATCATAAAATTTTCTAAGTTTACAACTCAGATTGAAACCAAAAACTCAAAATCCAATAATTACATAGATATGAAGAATTCTGTGTTAGGATATGAATTACTAGAATTCTGGTTACAAACTCTTCTGAGTTCTGACTCCGAATTCTGAATCAGAATTCTGGTTACAAACTCTTTGGATTTCTGACTCCAAATTCTGAATACGTATTCTGAATCAGAATTCTGGTTACAGACTATTTTGAGTTCTGACTCCGAATTTTGAGTACGTATTCTGAATCATAATTCTGGTTACAAAAACTTCTTCGTTCTGAATCTGAATTCTGAATATGAATTCCGGATACGAACTCTTCTAAGTTCTGACTCCGAATTCTGAATCATAATTCTGGTTACGAACATCTCTGAGTTCTGACTTCGAATTCTGATTACGAATTATGGTTACGTTCTTTTTTATGTTCTGACACTGAGTTATTTGAATTTAGACTCCAAAATCCTATGAGTTCTGATTCCAAATTCTCATTAACTATGACTCCGAACATTGTAAGTTCTGGTTCCGAATTCAGGTGATTCCCGATTCCAAATTTCCTTGAAATTCAGATTCCAGAATTCTATAGAATTTTGGTTTTGAATTCCTAGAAAACAGAATCCAAATATTTGTGTATTATAGACTCTGAATTCATTTTTAGTTGGACTCTGAAACTTACATTCTGAAAATATGATTTTGGTTATGTTTACACTTGTTTAGAAACATAACTATGTCGTTCTTTCAGTTACTCACTAATTGTTGTTTGAGTGACACATGTACAGATCCCTCCAAAATTCATTAATGAATATCACTATTGGATGATGGAGTCGACCGTTGGGGTTGTGCCTATAAATAGTGGCTCATTTGAATGTTAACAATATACACTTGACATCATTTTTGACATCTGTGCTTACATGCTGTTGATGTGATTTCTAGAGAGAGGGGATTTTATAAGCTCTCAAGAATAATGCCGAATGTTTGAACGACTTGTTCAAACATTGCTTCATGCAGACTAGCTTCGTGCGACTCTGATTGTTTTAGTGGACAATCGATGGCTTCTGTGGATAAAAAAATAGTGGTGTAGACTACTTTATAGTTGAGGGCTTGCGGGCATTGCAAGAAAAAATCCGATCTTCAGATTGAGGGCTTACCTGGGTTTGGGTAAGACAAACTTTCTTGAAAGTATAAATCAAGGGATCTCTTATCCAGGGTTGTTGGATACTCTCCCCTTTGGGTGAAAAGAGTTATTGCTTGTTTATATCAGTGTTACTACATTGTGTTCCACTGTGTATTTTAGTTGTTGAGGAAAGTATAACTTTCGTATACTTTCTTAGACTTGTACTATGATTATATAGGATTCTATATGCTTTAAGGTATAATCTTTGTTATTGTAAACTATTGTGAAGTTTCTTTTTTTGGAATCACTTTTCTAGAATCGAGCAAGTTATTAGAACTTATAGGATTTGTGAATTTTCTTGTTTAACCTTGTTAAACATAACTATCTTTAAAAGTTCCAAAGGAATTTTTAAAAATTACAATTCTCCCCGATCTTGTATTTGAGCATCTCATCATTACATATTCGATCCAACATTTGTTATTATTGAGTATATCATACTCACATACCATCTCACAATTGGTATCAAAGCATGGTCTCTGAAATACTTATTTTCACATATAAGTTTCTCACTACTCAACCTTTTCGGAATCATTCTTCCGGATTCATATTTTTTCATAATCTATTTTTCAGAATCACATTGTTCAGATTTATTCTTTCTTATAGATACAATATTTAGTTCCTTTAATAGGATATTTTCTCTTGCTTACATACTCATACATCTAACAAGTTTGTGTACCAAATATTATCTTACGGATGGTAGGTTTGTACATTGGTTCTATTGATAATCTAAATCATACGAGACATCCTATTTTAGATGAAAATTATTATGAGTACTGAAGAGATAGGATGATGTCATTTGTTATCAATACTGGAGTTGATAACTCTCTAATGCTGACTGGAGATTATATGATTCGGGATAAGGAATTTAGAACCATTATGAATCAGGAGAAATCAGAATATCAATCAAACTTCATAGTCAGAAATACATTCTTATGTTCCATTACTAGAAACAAAAATAGTCAAATATCATCGTGTGAAGCTGAAAACAGTATCTGGAAGAAACAAGAAGTTACACATTTTGGTACATCTAAAGTCATAGAGACAAGAATAGCTATGTTGAGAGATGAATACCGTAGCTTTAACATTCTTTATAGAGAACCTATAAGTAAAGTACAATAAAGGTTTATGACTATCCTGATTAGATTAACCTATATGGGAGAAAAAGGTTTGGATGATGAGGCTCTTGTTGAAAAAATCATAGAGATCATTCCAAATGAATGGGAGTCCATGAGGATATCTATTGATGAGAACATAAAAGTCACTCATATTTCCATAGATGAGTTGTTTGGAACTCTTCTTCATCATGAAACTAGAATGAAGAGAGATGTTGAAAATATACAGAAGAAGAATGGGAATTGAGGAGGTGCTTTTACAACCACCTCTAAACATATGATAGCCAAGACCCCATGAAGATTAACTAGATTAAAGACAAAGAAAGTCGTTATTCAGTCAGAATCTAGTGACACAAAAAACTCTGAGAATGAATTGGATAATCTTGCTTGGAGAATGAACAAGATTGTAGCTCAAATGAACTATCAGAATAAGTATATGAAGAAAGACTACATAGATAAGAAATATGGAGAAGTTACATGTTATGAATGTAAAAGAACAGGTCATATCAGACTTGATTGTCCCTTGTTGAAAAAGAAGGAAAAGAAGGAAAGGAATTTAGAAAGTAACAAGAAGAAATTATATCGATCAAAGCACAAGAAAATCATTAAAGTTAATGATACATGGAGTGCTAGTTGTGGAGAATCTTCAGAAATTGAATCTTCTGAATATTATTCATCAGCACAGAAGAATGTGGGATACATTTCTACTACTTATTTTCTCCAATACATGTCTTATGGCCAAGGTATGCTCTGCCGAGGTTTTAACAATTTTATCTCTTGATATGACTTACTATTCCAAAAATATCACTTCTAATGAAGATACTTTATCATCAGAAAAAAAAAAAGAAATACCTTCATATGAAGAAGTTTCTAGATTTTACATGTTACATGAAGCAAAAAATTGTAAACTTTCTACGAAATTACACAAGGAAAATACAAGGGAAGAAATTTTTACAAAAGAGATTTCAGATCTGTTTAGAGATCTTAGAGATAAAGAAGAGCTTTTAGATAAACATTCTAAAGGCCATGAGTAAGAAAATTCTGTTAGAGAAGAACATTCTAAAGATCTTAAGAATGCTATTTTAGAGAGAAAAGTTTTTGAGGAAAAATATAAGTCTATGGAATCAAATCCTGAGGATCGAAATTTAGTCATCAGACTGAAATCCGAAATATTTTATCTTAAGAAACTTCTTGAAAAGTTTACCTCTAGGAAGGATAATTTTGACAAAATGTATTCTCAAATTAAACAGCAAGGAAACACTACTGGAGTATGTTATACTCACCAAAAACCGGTTTTCAAAAACAACAATTGTGTTCCTTCTAGAGCCCCTTTTTGTACTAAATGTTAATGTAGTGGGCATTGGAAGAAAAATTGATCCTTGGATAAAATTCAATCTCTTGGGTTTCATAAATCTTATTTTTCTAAATAAATGATGATACCCAAAATTTTGTTGTCTAACAATTATGAATCCAAGAATGTTTGGATTCCGAAAGTCTAACCTTTTCTTATCTTCAGAAAAATAGGGAATGTACTAATAATAATACATAGTATATGGATTGTGGATGTTCCCGGAATATGACAGGTAACAAAAAACTATTTTGAAAGGATTATCAAAATGAAAGGAGGAAAATTAACTTTCAAAGATAATGCTCAAGGGGAAATTATTGGTATAGGTAATATCATTCTTCTTGGAAAAAATTTGATTTCAAATGTTTTATTTGTTAAGGGTATTAAGAACAACCTCATTAGCATAATCCAATTATGTGATGAAGTCTACCTTGTAAATTTTAGGAATGATAAATGTCTGGTACACAATTCCAAGGAAGAATTTATTCTTTCTACCAATAGGCAAGAGAATGTTTACACACTAAACTTAGAAGACCTTAGGATCTAAGATTTACCTTGCCTTAGTGAAATGGAAGATCTTTCTTGGTTATGGAATAGAAGGTTAGGACACTGTAACCTTAGGAACTTATGAAATAATTCAAATAAAATATTATTTAAGGATCTACCAGATAAAATATTTGATTCTAAAAAAGTTTGTGATCCATTTGAATATGGCAAGGAACATAAATCAAGTTTTAAATTAGTCGGTGAAGTCTCAACTACTGATTCATTACAGCTAGAGCATATCGATCTTTTTGGTCCTACACAAACTGGAATCATTGGGGGAAAGTATTATGTGTTTTCATGGTTGATGATTACACTAGATTTATGTGGGTCTATTTTATTGAAAAGAAATATGAAGCCTTATATTATTTAAAATGTTATAGATCCCAAGTTAAAAATGGGAAAAGCCTTCCATTGAAATCTATTCATAGAGATCATGGAGGATAATTTCAAAATTCCGATTTTGATACATTTTGTAGTAGAAGAGGTATTACTCAAAAATTTTCATCACCCAGAACACGTCAAAAGAATGGTGTTGTTGAATGAAGATATATAATTCTTCAACAGATAACTAGAACTATGTTGAGTGAGTATTTTGTAGCCAATGATTTTTGGGCTGAAGTCGTAAGTATGACTTGTTATACTATAAATCATGTTTTTATTAGACATTTTCTTAATAAAACTCTATATGAGTTATGTAATGGTAGAAATCCTAGACTTTCCTACTTTATGGTTTTTGGTTTCAAGGTATTCATCCTGAATACTAAAGATAATTTACACAAATTCGCACCAAAATCTTATGAAGGAATTTTCTTAGGCTACTCCACAAATTTTAAGGCATATAGAGTTTTTAATAAAAACACTTGAACTATTGAAGAGACAATACATGTCAAATTTGATGAAACTGATCCTTTTGTTTTTAAAAAACCACAACCTACATCCCTGGACGTGTTTTCAAAAACTGATTATCAACTGCTGATAGAAAATAATTCTGATGAGGAAAATGTTCAAGAAGATACTACTGAAACAATTACCCTAGAAGATTTACTACCCTAGGTTGTTGAACAGGTTTTACAAAACCCAAATTAGTTGTTTCTAATGAATCATCCCAGTGATAGTATCATTGGTGATGTCAATCAACTAGTACGGACTAGAAGTTCCATAAGAAATGAAGTAGAACATCTATCATTATGTTCCCAATTAGAACCAAAAAGCACTGATGAAGCTTTAGGTGATGATGATTGAATTAAAGCCATGCAAGATAAAATAAATCAATACGATAGGAATAATGATTAGACCTTGGTTGAAAGACCTAAGGAAACATCGATTATTGGAGTAAAATGGGTCTTCATAAATAAGTGTGATGAAAATTGAATCATTGTTAGAAATAATGAAAGATTAGTTATTAAAGGCCATAATAAACAAGAAGGAATAGTCTATGTAGAAACCTACGCAACAGTAGCTAGACTAGAATCTATTCGCATTTTACTTTCCTTTGCAGCATTCTTTAATTTCAAACATTTTCAAATGGATGTGAAATGTTCTTTCCTTAATGGTTATGTTCAAGAGGAAGTTTTTGTTGAACAACCTCCTGGATTTGAAGTCACAAAATATCCTAAAAAATGTTTTTTGACTTACCAAAGCTTTATATGGCCTTAAATAAGCACCTAGAGCTTGGTATGATAGACTAGAATGATTTTTTCTTCAAAATAACTTTGTTAAGGGAAATGCAGATCCAACCCTTTTTATAAATAATGTTATGAAAAATGTTTTTATTGTTCAAATTTATGCTGATGACATTATATTTGGTTCAAATCAACAATCATTTACTGATTCCTTTGCAGATATAATGAAATCATAGTTTGAAATGAGTATGATGGGTGAGTTAACATTTTTCCTTGGTTTTCAAATATCTCAAAAACCAGAAGGAATCTATATATCCCAACATAAGTATATTAAAGATATTCTTAAAATGTATGGATATGACAACACTAACAGTATAAGTACTCCCATTGGTACCTCAAACACACTTGATCTTGATAAAGCTAGAAAAATAGTAGATCAAATAACTTTTAGGGGTATGATAGGAAGTCTACATTACCTGACATATAGTCGTCCAGACATAATGTTTTCTGTATGCTTGTCTGCAAGATATAAATCTAATCCTAAGGAATCTCATTTAAAGGAAGTGAAGAGAATTTTTCGCTACTTAAAGGGAACTGTTAATTTAGAACTATTTTATACTTCGGGAAATGAATTTGTTCTAAAAGGTTTTTCAGATGCTGTCATTGGTGGTTGTAGAATGGGTAGAAATAGTACATCCCAAACTTTTCATTTCCTAGGAGATTCATTAGTTTCTTGGTCTTTCCAGAAGAAACACTCAGTAGCACATTCCATTGATGAAGCTGAATATGCAGCAGTTGGAAGTTGTTGTGCTCAAGTGTTGTGGATGCAACACACACTCATAGACTATGGTGTGAGTTTTAATAAGACTCAAATTTTCTGTGATAATACAAGTTCCATTGGCCCTAGTAAAAACCTTGCACATCACTCTCGTACAAAACACATAGATATTAGGCATCACTTTGTTTGGGATCACACACAAAAAGTTGATATCATTCATATATTTATCGGAACACAAGATCACCTTGCTGATATTTTCACAAAATCTTTACCCTCTGATAGATTTGAATACATTAAACAGATGTTAGGATAGATAACTGTAAGGTAATCCTCCTCAATAACTTCTTGTTGAACCCATCTCCTTATATTAATAAACTCCTTTTCATAGGGGGAGAACATCTGTTATTATAGTTGGTTTTCAAAATTGTTCATAATGAAAATTTTTGAGTTGGTTTCTCAAAATTTTTCGTAATGAAAATTTTCATAGTTGGTTTTTAAAAAAATTTCGTATTGAAATTTTTTGTAGTTGGTTTTTCAAAAAATTTTGTAATGAAGCTTTTTTTAATTATAATTTTTGAAATGTTTGTTTTGAAAATAATCTAACATGATGTTTTTGTAATGAAAATCATCAGACCTGAAATTTTTGTAATGAAAATCTTCTTACCTGAATTTTTGGTACTGGAAATCTTTAGACCTGAAATTTTCGTAATAGAAATTTTTGGATTTGAAATTTATGTAGTGAAGTTTCATTTTCATATTCAAGTTTTTTTGGAATCCGAAGTTCTTCAAAAAGAATATTCCTTAATAAAAATAATCTTCCTAGAAATCTGAAAGGTATGATTCTTTCATGAGTTTTTCATAATTACCATTTACTTTCTATTTTTTTCTTTTGTTTTCTAAAATTTCACGGATTCTAGTTTCCTTAAATCTGATTGTTTTCCTTTTAAAACATAAAAATATCGAATTCAGCCAAATTTTTTCCTTACGGCTATTATTTCAACTGTCAGATCAGATCTGAAAAATTATCAACCTTTGGATTGAAATGTGATGTTCAACCAACACTTCAACGACTATATAATGGGGACCCCTGATGGTTGTCCCACATAGATTCTCAAGCTTGTGCATGTGGAAGCTCTGCCTCTCTACTAAAGCCCATTCCGAATTCTTCAGAAGTGTTCATGTCTGAATGTCTGTATAAGTTCCTTCTCAAGATATGTCTTCTGTCAAGCCGATTTTAGATTGGAAAATATACAGGGAGATATTAGTTCATCTGAACTTCTTCAACAAGTATAACTTTATTATTTCTAAGAACATCAAGCTCAATGGATGGGAAATTGTGGCTATTTCTAAGATAGGAGCTCAGTATGTTTTCTATCCAAATCTTCTCAAAGAATTTTATGATTCAACCCGTTTCTTTAAAGAAAATGGTAGGCAAAAATTCTCCTTGAAGAGTTATGTAAAGACATATAAACTCTCTTACACCAAAGCTGTGATCTTAGTGGGGCTCTCATATGAATTAGAAGCCAAATTGTTCTCCCACAATCTGCCGGATGTTGAAGGAATTTTCGTCAAGGTGACGGCTATGGAATGCCTTGGGCTTAAAGAATTCAAGACCGCAAAGATTTCCCATCTATCTACAAACAATTGGATCCTACAACTATGGGTTCAGGGACTTATCGTACCAAGGAAGGGTGATAAGGACACCCTTAATAAAAGTTACTTGTACATATTAGATTTTTTGGTAAACCTAAGGAAGGTGAACCTCATGGATCACATCCTCATTATGATACAGAACATCAAGAATGGGAATTTCAGAGCTCATATTATCATGAATCATGCCTTACTCTCAAAGTTGATAGTTCGTTGTCTTGAATCATTCAAGATCCCATGTAGCTCCAAGATGAGGAATTGAAAGGTGACGCTTATTAGTGATGACACCCTCAAGATAATTAAGGTTGGTTTCTCCATGGAGACAAGAGAATTTTATGATCTGCCAGTAGAAGAGGCAGAATCCATTCTTGAAAATGTTTTAAAAGGTGAACCATCAAAGAAGGTCGGGAAGAAAAGAAAGCTCAAGGAAGTAGTAGCTGAACCTGAAACCCCTATGGCCGTGGAAGTAGAATCTACACCCCCTAAACTAATGAAGCAGAATACCTACCCAGATGAAGTCATAGAAAAATGGAGGGAGGATAAGAAGAACATGATAGAAGGGGATCCACAGTTTGGATAAGACACTATAGAGTCCAAACCACTGAAAGAAAAGGTTTCTGAAGAGCTTGAGAAGAATGCCAAAGAGAAGAAGCTCAATAAGAAGATGCCAGAGGCAATGATTGTGCAATCTATTTTATAGGAAACTAAAGTAGCATACCAAAAATTTCTGTACCGAAAACCATTTTAGTTGAACCAATACTTGAGACTCCGGGTATGGGGTTTATGACTCCAGAAAAACTAAAATAGAAGGAAGTTCAGAAGGAAGCTATGGAAGAAGTTCAGGAAGCTCAAAGCTCTGAAAAGACAGCCATGTTGTTACAAAAAGTAGATGAATTTCAGGAAAAGGAAAGTGCTTCTGAAATTTTTTCACTTGGGACTTCTCATGTCAGATCTTCAAAATTTTCTACACCTGGAGATGATGAGAAGGGTTAAGAGGACGAAAAAAAATTTCTAAGGAAGAGAGTCAGAATCCTCACATTATTCATCTAGAATACATTGAGTCTCTAGGTGACAAATAGGAATTTGATGAAGATAATATTGTTCAATTATACGGAAGTGAGCCTGAATCTCCTGATGATGAGTCTCATCCAAAAATCAACAATGGAAGACCAGTGGTTGTTGACACCCCAAACAATGATATTCTAAGGAAGAAAGAAGCCAGAGGATCCTTTAAGAATAAGCTGATAGAGTTAGAAGAAGAATAATCTCCCGGAAATTTGTCCGATTCATAGTCATTATCTTTAGGGAATTATTTTTTTCAGTACCTTATGATTCTTGTGGATACCATTCTGATATTCCCTACAATCGATTCCAGATGCCGAATGCATCATCACACAATGAATCAAAAATCAGACATTGTATCTATGGGGATGGATAAATGTGTGAAGATTGAGGCAGAACACAAGAATTTTCTTTTCAATTATGATTCCCACACAAAATCCTACAGGAAAATGAATCTATGGTCAATGAAAATCAATGAATATATGGGTGTGCTTGATTAGTTTCAAGAAGATGTCAAAGAGGCTTTTGATACCGAAGATGTCAAAATCAAGGATCTTACAAAAAACATTCAGGAAAAGCTAAATCTTGAACAAAATTATCAGATTCAGGATATAAATGATCTGAATGGGAAGCTGAGTTATGTTGTCCAAAGTTTGAAAACAGGGAGGGATCTCTAGACCGAGATGGAAGAATATATTGTGAAACAAGAGGACTTGCTGAAGACTCAGATAGAGGCCTTGAAGGATCAAGAGAATAGAATCATAGTCTTGGAAAATCAATCATAAGAGGATCACCAAGAGATGAAAAAATTGTAGACAATTCTGATGAAGTTGATGCCCATGGAAAAAGAAACAAAATAGAATCAAATATGATCTTTTTTTTGTTTTTACCTTGTACTAATTCTTCCAATCGTAATGAAATTTGGTTTCTTGTTTTGATTGGATGTCTATACTAAGATTTCATGTACCATATTTTTTTCTATTCCATTAAACACTTTTTGAAAATCCCAAGGGGGGGGGAGGAAAAAAGAATTCTAAAGGGTAGAATGAAAAAGATTTATAAGTATAAAAGAATTCTCCATAATTAAGGGGGTGTTTATATAAGGGGAGTTTCTCATTACAAATATTTCCATACACAAGATAATGAAAACCCCATTCCAGAAATCTAGAATACGGTCCATAGGGTTCCAAATACTAAGGGGGAGTTAGTCGTATTCATCTTTACCAATGTGAACATGGAGATAAGTTTAATTTTCTATGTCAAGAAATGTTTTTCTAAGTCGTTATATTCTTTTTCATAAGGATGATTGTGCTTTCCAAAAAGGGGGATATTGTTGAGTCAATAATGTTTTCCTTATGAAATTTCTATTCCTTATTCAAAGGGGGAGATTTTTGAGTCATTAAGGTTTCCTTCTAAATTTACCATTTCTCTTTTGTTTGGAAAATCACAAACACCTTATTTCAAGGAAAAACACCTTTTACCCCTTGTTTTACTTCCTTAAGAAAAATTTCCTTCCCCAAGGGAATTTACCCTTACCTAGATTTTATTGTTCATATCACAAATTTAATAAGTGTAAAACATGGATTGAAACCGAAACCTCAGAATCATATAATTACCTAGATATGAGTAATTTTGTGTTAGGATATGAATTCTCAGAATTCTGGTTACGAACTCTTCTGAGTTTTGACTCCAAATTCTGAATACGAATTCTGAATAAGAATTCTGGTTACAAACTCTTCAGAGTTCTGACTCCAAATTTTGAATATGAATTCCGAATCAGAATTCTGGTTACGATCTCTTCTGAGTTCTAACTCTGAATTCTGAATATTAATTCTGGATACAAACTATTCTGAGTTCTGACTCGGAATTATGAATCATAATTCTGGTTATGAACTTCTCTGAGTTCTGACTCCAAATTCTGATTATTAATTCTGGTTATGAACTTTTCTAAGTTATGACTCCGAGTTCTCTGAATTCTGACTTCAAACTCCTATGAGTTCTGACTCTAAATTCTCATGAACTCTGAATCCAAACTTTGTAAGTTATGGTTCTGAATTATGGTGAATCTAGATTCCGAATTTCCTTGAAATTCAGACTCTAGAATTCTATAGAATTCAGATTCCAAATTTCTAGAAAACAGAATCCGAATATCCTTGTATTATAGACTCTGAATTCATTTTTGGTTAGACTCTGAACCTTACATTCCAAATATCATATTTTTTTTATGATTAAACTTGTTTAGTAACAAAATGATGTCATTCTTTCAGTTACTCACTATCCGTTGATTGAGTGACATGTGTACAAGTCCCTCCAATATTCTAGGAAGAATATGACCGTTGGAGGAGGGAGACGACCATTGGAGCTGTGCCTATAAATAGGGGCTCATTTGAAAAATCTCAATATTCACTTGAAAACATTTTGGACATCTGTGCTTACATGTTGTTGAAGTGATATCTAGAGATATAGGCTCTTATAAACTCTAAAGCTAAATGCAGAAAATTTGAATAGATTGTTCAAACTTTTCTTCGTGGAGATTTTCTTCTTGCGACTCTGATTGTTGTTGTGTACAATCAAGGGCTTCCTGGGATAGGAATACAGAGGTTTCGACTACCTGATTGTTGAGGGATTTTGGGGATATCAAGATAGATACCAATATTCTGAATGAGGTCTTACCTAGGTTTGGGTTAGACAGACTTTCTTGAAAGGATAAATCAAAGGACCTCTTATCAAGGGTAATTGGATACCCTCCTGTTTGGGTTAAAAGAGTTATTGCTTGTTCCTTGTAGTGTTACTACTTTGTGTTCCACTGTGTATTTTAGTTGTTGAGGAAAGTATAACATTCATATATTTCCTTACACTAGAACTCTAATTATATAGGATTCTGTATGCTTTAAGGTTGAATCATAGTTGTTGTAAACTTTCGGTAATTTTCTTTTTTTAGAATCACTTTTCCAGAATCAAGAAATTTATTAGAACTTAGAGGCTGTGTGATTTATCTTGTTTACCCTTGTTAAAAATAACTATCTTTAAATGTTCCAAAGGAATTTTTAAAATGTACAATTCACCCCCTATTGTATTTGAGCTTCTCATCTTTACATATTCGATCCTACATTTGGTATTATAGAGTATATCGTACTCACATAAAATCTCACACCATTATTTAGAATGTTAGCATGATGACATCTATATAAATGTATCATATTTAGGATTCTTCCACTAATGAGAAATTGAATGAAAATGATTCTTATATAGGGATAGTATTCCTTCTTAGCTTCTATGGGACAACAGTGACTGATTAACCTTATCATAAAATAAGTAAAATTGAACTTAATTTTGTTCAAAAATAGAAATATAACATACATTTCTACGTACTTAACTTTCATTAGCTTAACCATTTTTTTAAAACATAAAATTTGAATAAACTTCTTAATGACATTTCAATCAGGAGTAAGGTCCTTGTTTATCACTTTCTTGATGGTTCTGGTTATAAAAAAAGAATAAATAATTTCCTATGACATATATTTCTCATCACCAATACTTCTCACATGAAAATGGAAATCCCCCTGATGGGGATAGTGAAACATCTTATCTATATCTACCAAAGAAATAGAAACGTCAATATCATGAATCATAGATATCATATTGTCATAATTGATTCAAAAACGTAACTCAACATTTCTAGAGAACAATTTTACTTCTATGACGAACATCAAAGGAGTATTATCATATATAAAAGAAAACTCTAGTGCTTGAAATATAATTTATTCCTTTAATGAAATTTTTTTAGTTCAAATATTTGAAATCTATTACCTTACCTTGAATAACATGTTTATAATTCACAAGCGGGAAAACAGATACACCCAAAACGATATCTTAAGGTATTCATGGTATTTCATTTTTTGATGTTTTCATGATTTATGGTTCAAAGGATTAGCATTTCAATAATCTAGAATGATAGAGTCTCTGTAAATTAAAATGATGTTAAGGAAAAGTGTGGGAGAAGGCATATGATTTTCTTACACCGATTAAGAATCTTCTCATTATGTTTTAATTTGAAAAGAAGAATAATAAGAAATCAAAATGGAATCATTTTTTAAATAAACTAATTCATAACTAAATAAAATAAAGATTAAAAAATAACCTCATACAACACATATATATTACATGAAGCAATAACAGATATATTGAGAATAAAATAAACTACTAAACATTTATTTGAAATTAAATAATCCTTACTCCCCTTAATAAAATCAATACATCCATTGGGAAGTGGCTTAGTGAAAATATCATATAATTGATAGTACCTATTAAAAATTAAAAATATATATCCTTTTTAAGAACGTGATATCCTAGAAAACTATTCATTATATCAATATTTATAGTCCTATAATAAATTAGAGGAATTGTTGAAATATTGATAGCACTCATATTATCCCATTTAATAGGTATACTATTAAAATTTAGTCCTAAGTCCAACGGTGTGTTTTTCATCCGTAATACTTGTGTACATAAACATCCATTATAAACATATTCTACCTTAGCTGTTGATAGGTCAGGTGAGTGTTTTTTTCTCACTCGACCATGATACTAATGATTTTCCTAAAAAGTGACAGGTTCTTGAGGTTCTTTTTCCATCTAATATACAACCTCAAAATTCATCATCTGAGTATGAAATTCAATTAAAATTAGATGTTTTGGGGTAAATAGGATATTGAAAAATAATTCCCCTTAAATATCTAATGATTAATTTAATAGTTGTATGATGGTATTATTTTTTATTTTGTGGAAATATATCACATAAACATACAAAAAAACATAATGTATGCTCTGATAGCTGTAAGATAAAGCACACTACCAATCATACCTCTATATTACTTTTTTTCAACTGGTTTTACAGCTTCATTAAAATCATGTTTTATAATGGTAAATCTAGAATTTGTATATTTATAATTTTTTTCAGTTAATTTTTTTTAAATAAACATATAATATATTAAATTTTATTTAATACGTTTCAATAACCCTTTTGATAAATTTGTAATTAAAATATAAAATCATTTCTCCCATCATACTCATTTCAAATTCTTTTTTCATTCATTTTGAAAAAGAACTAAAATTATTTTTTATCTTTTGATCCATAAATAACATCATGAACATAAATGTGTACTAATAAAATAGCAGAAAGAACAATTTTATGAAAAAGTATTGGATCTTCCAATCTAATAGTAAATTAATTCTTCAAAATAAAATAACATAATATTTTATACCAAGCTCTATGTGATTGTTTAGAGCCATAGATATATTTAGTAAGTTTGAAAAAATAATTTGGGTTTTGAGAATTTTCAAAATCAAGAGATTATTGAGCATAAACTTCATCCGTTAAATATACATTTAAAAAGGTAGATTTTTCATACATATGATATAATTCTCGATTCATATGAGATACATAATCTAAAAGGATTTTTATCTCAACTAATATATCTATAGTAGAAAATCATTCATCATAATATACACCTTATTCATGATTATATAATTTTTCTACTACTTTAGATTTATTTTTGGTTATAATCCCTTAATCATCCTGCTTATTTTTAAGACCCACTTATTTCCTATTACTGTATAATTAAATAGTCTATCTACTAATTCCAATAATTTATTTCTTCTAAAATGGTTTATCTATTCATGCATTAATGACATCCAACTCTTATCTGCTAATGCTTCTTCAAAAGAATTAGGTTCTAACTATGATAGAAAGGTAGAAAATTCAATTGGGTTTCCTATATTTTTTATAGTTCTAACTACTGTGACAAGGTAACCTATATGAGTATCTTAATGATGTTTCTTTAATGATCTACACTATCTAGGAAATACACTTTCATATTCTTCAGTTTCATGTTCTTCTGATCTAGACTGAGTTTTATTCGTATCTTTTTCCAAATCAGTTTTAGTGTTTTCATGTCTCATGTTTTCAGATGAGTTTATAAATTTTTCTGTCTGATTTTTCCCTACACTAAAAGTGTTATATTCATTAACCATCACATTACCTGATTCTTTATAAATCCATGACTTTCTATTAAACACACTATATGGTTTTAAGATTGTATAATCTGATAAAAATATTCCTTCATCAGCTTTTGGATCAAACATTCCATGTTTTTCCTTAGTATTCATGATATAAACCTTGAATCAAAAAATATTAAAGTAATTTATTTTAGGTTTTCTATTATTAAAAATTTCATAGGGATTTCATTATATAATAGGATTTATTAAAACTCTATTCATGATATGTTATGTTGTTCTTACATATTTTATCCAAATATAGGTAAGAAGAATATATTCATTTATAATAGGCCCTTCCTGTAACATCCCAGGAAATTAAAGAATAAAGAATTTTCATATATATTAATATTTACGAATTAAATATTAATTTTAATTAAAAGCGGTTTCTACATTCGATAGCGTACTCGATACGCAACGATGAGTTTCTTTGAAAACTTACGTTACACACAAGTAATAAAATAATATTATTTTAAATGTTAGTTAACAAGTAGCCGTTGTACTGGCGGGAATGGATAGAAATAACTAAAATATGATTATATATGTTTTTAAATGTTTTTACATTTACCCAATAAAAGATAAAGGCTTAAAATACGGAAAGAGTTCAATTTTAGGCATTTATACCCAAATTTTCACTAAAGGTTCACTTATCACCTTTTGACGGCGAACCATAATTAAATATAGTTTTGATCAATCTTATAAATTCTATTGGACCCAAAATAACCCTTCTTTAGAATCGAGACCTCAAAATTTACTTTGTGTAAATTTTTGGTACCTTTCCGATAAAGTTCATTTTTTTAATGAATAGTGTAAAATGTTGTATTTTAATTCAAAACCTCTTTTTAATCTAATTTATTTATATGATTAGATTATCTTTTGAATTAGTTTTAAAGTTAAATTAGAAAATATTTTTATCATTAAATCCAATAGTGGTCATTGTAATTAATTTCACTTTGAAATTGGACTTAAACTAGTGTCAATCTTTTGATACTTATTGTTTCATAAAAACACGCTATTTGCTCTGACAGCGGGAATTAATTATTAAATTAATTAATGTGACTTATATATTTTTAATTTTTTAAAATAGACTTCATTTTTTAATTCGTAATATCAAATATAGCTTAGGGTGAATTTTTGGCAATTTTCTGAAAAACTTCAATTTTTGATGAATAGTGAAACCACTAAGTGGTACTTATAAAAATGGATATTTCCGTTTAAATGAAATTTTCCAACATTGTGTTTTGATTTTCAAAAATCCGACATACATGATTTTCATTAAGAAGTAAAATGTGGTTCAATGAGATTAAAATAATTCTTTTTGGTGAATAGTAACTTATTAAGTTTTAATAGCGATTAGTGCTAGTTAGTGTAGTTTAAGGTAAAAATAATGTATTAATAATATGAGATGAGCTTGAAACATTTCATACCCTCATTGGATGTGTCATGGCCGACCAATAAAAGCAATGGGTAAACTTGGTGACCCCATGGAGCCACTTTGGTTGGGAAATGACATAAATAACTTTTTATTTAATATAAAAGTAAAAATGACACAAACATAATAGGTTTTACGAAAACAATTTGTACATGGGGTTATAAAGATCAGATATTTGATTATAAATATTCATTGGAAAGCTAAAAAGATTTCCTACATCATAGTATTTTTTATATAATTTTTAGACTTTAAATAAATTAAATTAGTTATGACATAAGTATGATGCAGCGATGACTTCATTATTTAACGATTTAAATAAAATGGAAAGATAATGTAATATCTAAAACCTACACATGTCCAAAACCTATTGTATGGGAATATTTAGAAGAATTATCATCTTATCTTCTAAATATATCAATGTGGGACCTTATAAATTCTAATCACCTTTGAAAATAAAATAATAGTTTCATGATTTCCAAAAGATCCCCTCCTCTCCTCTTATAAAACGCCCCCACCTCTACCTCATTTCACACACTCCTCAAGCCTTTGGCTCGTCCAACCCCTGCCCATTTACTCTCTCAACATCACTCTACTCATCCTAGAGTATTCCCTTTGGGAATAATCCTTTCAAAGAAAACCTTTAGGCTCAAACCAAAAGGAGTTACACTTTTAAAGGTGATTCATTCTCTCTTGTTCATTTGTTTTATTTTGCTTCTACAACCACCTAAACTCTTTTTATTTACTTCTTTTGTAAAAACAACAGTATCTTCAATATACTAGAATGTTTTTATAAGATTTATTCGAGCTACACTCTCACACAACTACATCAAATGGTTAAAGAACATACGGTTTCTCTGGATGGCGAAATTATGCCTCCCGAAACGATGATTGTTCAATACTCATTTAACACCTTCAAAGGTGGCCATTTTGATGTCACTATTTTTATATATGATATATAATATGTTTATTATTTCCTTAAGCTTCTGTATTTTTCATTTATGGCATACAATTATTGTTTCCATAATGGGTAAACACGATATCTTCATTTTAGGAAGTGCGGACTACCGCCCCCTTAAAGTGAGTTGATTCGTTAAATACCATATGTGGGACATATAAAGGATGGAACTATGATATTATATATTATATTATACTGGAATTATAATATACCTTTATATCATTATGATTCCAACATATAAAATATGAAATAGAAATAAAAGTAGCGTTCATGCGTACGTACGGCTTACCGTCTCCATGAACAGTGCATTTCATTTCTTACCTCTAAATGATTATGTAATATTATGAATACATGTATATGATGGATATATATTATATATATGTTATCCAAATCAGGAATGGAATTCTGGATATAAATAACATTTGACCACACGAACAACATGTAATTGTAAGAAGTCCACTTTCGACTTAAGAACCAAATATTGACAAAACAAACCTTATTAACTTAAATGGTTACATAATGTTTATAACATGGAAATAAGTGATATAAAAGCTATAATGAACTTTAAAAAGGTTCTTAATCAAGTATAAATTAACTCATGTTTATTATTCAGGACGTTAAAGAACGATCGAGTCAAGTCGGACCCAAAGTAAGGGACTTCATCTCAATCTCCTTTCATTGAGGCATATTTCGTTTTATACAAAACATTCTTTTATACGATGTATAAACCCTTTTACTTTTAATTTTATACAAAAGGAATCTTTTTCTACGAAGCTTTTTACTAAACGACAAAAAGGAATGTTTTTTTAACGTACGCAGTGACAACGACCTTTTCCGCCACCGCGAGTATTATTTGGTCTTTGGCTTCCTCCACAAGCCGTAATGTTTTTAAAATAAAATAAATACCATATAATCTTTTATGTATTTTGGTATTGAAAATGGTTTTGATAAAGGATTTTATTATGTCAATATATTTATGATATATTGTGATTGAAATGTGGAAATGTTATCATTCCTTTATATTGGTATTCTGTTTTATGATTTTATATTGGTACTTGGACATTTTAACGGGTGGTTACGTTATAAACCATATGACGGGTGGTGCCGTGAATACCAGGATGGGTGGTTACATTATAACCTCCAATGCATTGGGTATGGAAGTCGGCCGTATGGCTATTCCATTAAGTATGTATAGAAATTGGCCGTATGGCTATTCCATTAAGTGATATGTGTGGAAGTTGACCGTATGGTTATTCCACTTAAGTATGTTTATGTCCCAAGTTACCTTTATATATGTTATGTGTTCTTCATATGGGTTTTATGGTAATCCTTTGGTTACAAAAAGGTATGTAATGATACTTTATTCAGTGAAGAGTTTTTACCACTTCCTGAAGGGGAAGGTATTACTTTGATAGAGTATACATGGTTTACTTGATGTTTGAAAAACTAACAGTTTTCATTCTTTGTGTATCCCTTACTGAGCTTTTAATGCTAACCCCAAGTTTTTTTGACATGCTTTTCACAGGACTTAATGTGGAATAAGGTCAAGGATGTGATCAAGGGAATGTAATGCTATATAAAAAATGGAACTAGACATGTTTCATTAAAGAGTTTTTTATTATGGAGACTTATTAGAAGTGAATACTTTGTAATCTTTTGAGATGTAATAGTTATGTTCTAATTCTCTAAAACTCTAAACCTGAAAAGATCCTCAACGTGAATTATTCATTTAATTAAATATTAAGTACGGTTTAAGGCCGGGGCCTTATAGTTGGTATCAAAGGTCGGTTTAGACAACTTTAGGAGTTAGAAAAGTGTTAAATTATAATATGATTGAAATGATATAGCATTTAAGGATTACCATGTTGCTTCGCCTAAGATATTTCTGTGTTCAGAATGGTTTTCTGTAGAGGAAACAAAGCAACTATGTTGGGACGACATCAGGAGGAAGACATCCTTCCAAATCAGCAACCTGAGATGGTCGGAATCGGAACTGAACAGTTTGTTGTAGTGATGGCACAGTTGACTCAGGCTATAAATGGTGGTGGTATCCATGCATGAGATCAGCCAGATCAACCGTAGAGGGACATGTCAGTGGTGGAACATTTCATGAGGCAACATCCCCCATCATTTTGAGGATCATCTGACCCTGTGCAAGATGAAGGGTGGATTAAAGCACTGGAGAAGATTTTTGATTTCATGGGGTGTTCAGAACATCAAAAGGTTAGTCTTGATGTTTACCGTTTTGAAGGTGAAGCTGATCAGTGGTGGTCGATGGTGAAAAATATCAGGGATAGTGATGAGATTGAGGATCTTCACTGGGACGAATTCAAAGGTATGTTTCTTGAGAAATAGTTTAATAAGGTGGTTCGTCTTAGGATGGAAAAACAGTTCCTAGAATTGAGGTAGGAGGATGATTCAGTGGCTGCTTATGAAGCAAAGTTCACTCGATTGGCAAGGTATGCTCCAAACATCATACGAGATCTTGATAGTAAAATAAACCATTTTTAATCAGGTTTAAAGCCAACGTATTTAAGGGCTTTAGCTTCTCGTGAGTTCAAAAGTTATGAAAAACTTGTTCGATGTGCGGAGAAGGTGGAAATGGAGTTTGCCAATGATCAGGTGTTCTATGACAAACAACAAAATAAGTGGTCTAGTTGGCAGGCAAAGGGGAAGAATTCATCAAAGAAGCAAGGAGGTAAGAAAACCAAATATCCATCCTATGAGAAGTGTGGTAAAATGCATCCTGGAGAATGTTTATCCAAGTCTGGTAAGTGCTTTCGGTGTGGTAAGTCTGGTCATATTGCTCGTAACTGTAAGGAAGATGATCAAGCAGGAAATGAAAAGCCAACGGTAAGATGTTTTAAGTTTAATGAAATGGGTCATTATGCAAACGAGTGTCCAATGAATAACTCAACTGGGGGAATGCAGCCAGACTACAAGCAGAAAGGGGTGGTGAAATCCTTTGCAACAACTTCAGTAGATGTTGGGCCATCGAATGAAGTGGTATCCGGTACACTGTTTGTTTTTTCAGATTATGCCAATGTGTTGTTTGATTCAGGGTCTACACACTCTTTCATTTCTGAGAAGATTTCTAGTAAATTGGAAATTCCATATCAAGATATGAATCCTGAACTTATGGTAAAAACACCCGGAGGGAACGTTGAGACAAAAAGGAATTATAAGAACCTTCCAATCCTTGTGTGCGGAAAGAATCTACCAGAAAACCTTATTGTTTTGCCTCTAGTAGAGTTTGATGTTATTTTGGGCATGGATTGGCTTTCTTTTTATCATGCTAAGATTGACTACAGAGCTAAAATGGTTTCTTTTCAGAAAGATTTTCAGTTTGTGTACAAGAATGAACCCTTGATTTTGATAACATATCAGGAAGTTGAGAAACTAGTAAAAGATGGAAATGAATGTTACCTTGCACATATTGTTGAAAATAAAGGAACTTTTTAGATTAATGATGTGCTAGTGGTAAATGAGTATCTTGATTTTTTTCCTGATGAGTTTCCTGGTATTATTCATGATCGGGAAGTTGAATTTACTGTTGACTTAGTTCCTGATTCTAAGCCAATTTCAAAACCCCCTTATCTAATGGCTCAAGTTAAACTTTTAGAGCTAAAGAAACAATTGTAGGAGTTATTAGATAAAGTATCATTCGACCTAGAACATCACCATGGGGTGCTCCTGTCTTGTTTGTTAAAAAGAAAGATGGATCAATGAGACTTTGCATTGATTATAGAGCCTTGAATAATATTACTGTTAAGAACAAGTATCCTTTGCCTCATATCGATGATTTGTTTGATCAGCTCCAGGGAGCTCAGTTTTTTTCGAAGATTGACTTGAGGTCGGGGTGCCATCAGTTGAAAGTAAAAGAAGCAGACATTCCTAAGACTACGTTCCGTACTAGATATGGCCATTATGAATTTGTAGTTATGCCTTTTGGTTTAACCAATGCACCTGCTGTATTCATGGACCTTATGAATAGAATTTTCCATAAGTTCTTGGATAATTTTGTGGTTGTTTTCATCGATGATATTTTGGTGTTTTCTAAAAGTTAAGAGGAGCATGAAAGTCATTTAAGGGTTATCTTGCAAACCTTAAAAGAAAAGAAACTATATGGAAAATTCAGAAAGTGTGAGTTTTGGTTACAAAAAATTTCTTTCCTAGGCCACATTGTTTCAAAAGATGGCATAACTGTTGATCCTACTAAAACAAAAGTTGTTGAAGAATGGCCAATAACCACAAATGTAACCGAGATCCGTAGTTTTCTTGGTTTGGAAGGTTACTACCGATGGTTTATTTAAAAATTTTCACGGTTATCTAGTCCAATGACTAAGCTAACTCGTAAGGGTGTTAAGTTCATATGGACAAAAGAATGTGATGATTGTTTTCAGGAGTTTAAGAGAAGATTGGTGAATGCTCCAATTTTGGCACTTCCTTCCAGGAATGGTGAGTTTGTTATATACAGTGATGCTTCGTTGAAGGGACATGGTTGTGTCCTTATGCATAATGATCAGGTAATTACTTATGCTTCACGACAGTTGAAAACTCATGAGGTAAATTACCCTACACATGATTTGTAATTAGCTCCTGTTGTCTTTTATTTAAAAATTTGGAGGCATCATTTGTATGGAGTAAAGTGTGAAATATATACTGATCACAAAAGTTTAAAGTATATATTCACTTACAAATAATTGAACATGAGATAGAGGAGATGGCTGGAATTAATCAAGGATTATGATTGTACAATTCATTACCATTCGGGAAAAGCAAATAAAGTGGCTGATGCTTTGAGTCGAAAAAGTAATGCTTCATTAGCAATGTTGCATTTGGAACGTGATCCTTTGGTTACAGATTTGATGAACATTGGCATAGAAGTTGTTGGTATAGGATGTTCTTCTATTTTGTTTCAGGTATCAGTGAAATCTTCTCTATCAGACAGAATCAAGCAAGCACAGAAGCAAGATAGTGAGTTGTAGAAAAAGGTAGAGCTACTTCAGAAAGGTAAGTTTCCTGAATTCAACATTGATAATGATTGTGTTTTGAGGTTTGGGAAGAGATTATGTGTGCCTTGTGATTCACAGTTGAAGAATGAGTTGTTATGTGGGGCTCATAGTTCCCCGTTTTCAGTTCATCCTGGAAGTACTAAGATGTACAGAGATCTGCGGTAGTATTACTGGTGGGATGGAATGAAAATAGATATTTCTGATTTTACTATGAAGTTTCTAACTTGTCAGCAGGTTAAAGCAGAGCGGCAGTTACCGAAAGGGATGCTTCAACCTTTACCAGTGCCAGAGTGGAAATGGGAAAACATATCCATGGACTTTGTTGTGGGATTACTGGGAGGACATCTCGAGGTAATAATGAATTCTGGGTTATTGTTGATCTCTTGACTAAATCTGCTCATTTCCTTGCTATACGAGATACTTTTTCCCTAGATCAACTTTCTCGTTTGTATCTTAAAGAGATAGTCAGGTTACATGGAGTTCCCCATTCCATTGTATCTTATCGTGATCCCAGGTTCACATCTAACTTTTGGAAAGGCCTTCAGAAGTTGTTGGGTACTGAATTAAATTTTAGTACAGCTTTTCATCCTCAATCAAATGGGCAGTCAGAACGAACAATTCAGACCTTGGAGGATATGCTACGAGCTTGTTCGATGGATTATCAGGGATGTTGGGACCAACATCTTTCTTTGGATGAGTTTTCTTATAATAAAAACTTTCATTCCAGTGTACAGATGGCACCATTTGAGGCATTATATGGGAAGTGGTGTCGAACTCCAGCATTTTGGGATGAAGTGGCTGAAAGGAAGCTGATGGGACCAGAATTGGTAGAAGAGATGGCAGAAAAAGTTCAGTTGATTCAGAAGCACATGAGAATAGCTCAGAGCAGGAAGAAGAGTTATGCGGATAACCAGAGGAAGGATCTATCTTTCGAGGTAGGTGATCATGTTTTTCTCAAGGTTTCCCCTTGGAAAAGTGTGATGAGATTTGGTAAGAAAAGAAAGATGAGTCCAAGGTTTATTGGACCATATGAAATTCTGGAGAAAGTTGGATCAGTTGATTACCGAGTGGCTTTACCTCCGAGTTTATCTCAGGTACACAATGTTTTTCATGTTTCAATGTAGAGGAAGTAAATGCCAGATCCATCTCATGTTTTGAGTCCAGAGGTAGTTCAGCTGGAGGAGAACCTATCTTATAAAGAACAACCAGTCCAGATTCTTGACCACAGGGAGCAGGTGTTACGGAATAAGGTGATTCATCAGGTAAAGGTTTTGTGGAAAAGCCATGTGATTGAAGAGGCAACGTGAGAATCTGAAAATGCTATGAGGGATAAATACCCCCACTTATTTTGATAAGTGAATAAAATTGCGAGGACGCAATTCCCAAAAGGGGGGAAGGATGTAACATCCCAGGAAATTAAAGAATAAAGAATTTTCATATTTATTAATATTTACGAATTAAATATTAATTTTAATTAAAAGGGGTTTCTACGTTTGATAGTGTACTCGATACACAACGATGAGTTTCTTTGAAAACAAACGTTGCACACAAGTAATAAAATAATATTATTTCAAATGTTAGTTAACAAGTAGCCGTTGTACTGGCGGGAATGGATATAAATAACTAAAATATGATTATATATGTTTTTAAATGTTTTTACATTTACCCAATAAAAGATAAAGGCTTAAAATACAGATAGAGTTCAATTTTAGGCATTTATACCCTAATTTTCACTAAAGGTTCACTTATCACCTTTTGACGGCGAGCCATCATTAAATATAGTTTTGATCAATCTTATAAATTCTATTGGACCAAAAATAACTCTTCTTTAGAATCGGGACATCAAAATTTACTTTGTGTAAATTTTTGGTACCTTTCCGATAAAGTTCATTTTTTAATGAATAGTGTAAAATGTTGTATTTTAATTCAAAACCTCTTTTTAATCAAATTTATTTATATGATTATATTATTTTTTGAATTGGGTTTAAAGTGAAATTAGAAAATATTTTTACCATTAAATCCAATAGTGGTCATTGGAATTAATTTCACTTTGAAATCGGTCTTAAACTAGTGTCAATCTTTTGATACTTATTGTTTCATAAAAACACGCTATTTGCTCTGACAGCGGGAATTAATTATTAAATTAATTAATGTGACTTATATATTTTTAATTTTGTAAAATAGACGTCATTTTTGAATTTGTGATATCAAATATAGCTTAGGGTGAATTTTTGGTAATTTTCTGAAAAACTTCAATTTTTGATGAATAGTGAAACCACTTAGTGGTACTTATAAAAACTGATTTTTCCGTTTAAATGAAATTTTGCCATCATTGTGTTTTTATTTTAAAAAATCCGACATACATGGTTGTCATTAAGAAGTACAATGTGGTTCAATGAGATTAAAATAATTTTTTTGGTGAATAGTAACTTATTAAGTTTTAATCGCGATTAGTGGTAATTAGTGTAGTTTAAGGTAAAAATAATGTTTTAATAATATGATATGAGCTTGAAACATGTCCTAACCTCATTGGATGTGTCATGGCCGACCAAGAAAAGCCATGGGTCAACTTGGGGACCCCCTGGAGCCACTTTGGTTGGGAAATGACATAAATAACTTTTTATTTAATGTAAAAGTAAAAATGACACAAACATAATATGTTTTATGAAAACAATTTTTATATGGGGTTATAAAGATCCGATTTTTGATTATAAATATTCATTGGAAAGATAAAAATATTTCCTACATCATAGTAGTTTTTATATAATTTTTAGACTTTAAATAAATTATATTATTTATGACATCATTATGATAGAGCGATGACTTCATTATTTAACGATTTAAATAAAATGGAAAGATAATGTAATATCTAAAACCTACACATGTCCAAAACCTATTGGATGGGAATATTTCGAAGCCTTATCATCTTATATTCTAAATATATAAATGTGGGACCTTAGAAATTCGAATCACTTTTGAAAATAAAATAATAGTTTCATGATTTCCAAAAGTGCCCCTCCTCTCCTCTTATAAAAGGCCCCCACCTCTACCTCATTTCACACACTCCTCAAGCTTTTGGCTTGGCCAAAACCTGCCCATTTACTCTCTCCACATCCCTCTCCTCATCCAAGAGGATTCCCTTTGAGCAGAATCCTTTCAAAGGAAGCCTTTAGGCTTAAACCAAAAGGAGTTACACTTTTAAAGGTGATTCATTCTCTCTTGTTCATTTGTTTTATTTTGCTTCTCCAAACCCCTAAACTCTTATTATATACTTATTTTGTAACAAAAACAGTATCTTAAATATACTAGTATGTTTTAATAAGATATATTCGAGCTACACTCTCACACAACTACATCAAATGGTTAAAGAACATACAGTTTCTGTGGATGGTGAAATTCTGCCTCCCGAAACGATGATTGTTCAATACTCATTTAACACCTTCAATGGTGGCCATTTTGATGTCACTATTTTTATATATGATATATAATATGTTTATTCTTTCCTTAAGCTTCTGTATTTTTAATTTATGGAATACCATTATTTTTTCCATTATGGGTAAACACGATATCTTCATTCTAGGAAGTGCGGACTACCGCCCCCGTAAAGTGAGTTGATTCGTTAAATACCATATGTGGGACATATAAAGGATGGAACTATGATATTATATATGATATTATACTGGAATTATAATATACCTTTATATCATTATGATTCCATTCTATAAAATACGAAATAGAAATGAAAGTAGCGTTCATGCGTACGTACGGCTTACCGTCTCCATGAACGGTGCATTTCATTTCTTACCTCTAAATGATTATGTAATATTATAAATACATGTATATTCTGGATATATATGATATATATGTTATCCAAATCAGGAATGGCATTCTGGATATAAAGAACCTTTGACCACATGAACAACATGTAATTGTAAGAAGTCCACTTTCGACTTAAGAACCAAATATTGACAAAACAAACATTATTAACTTAAATGGTTACATAATGTTTATAACATGGAAATAAGTGATATAAAAGGAATAATGAACTTTAAAAAGGTTCTTAATCAAGTATAAATTAACTCAAGTTTATTATTCAGGACGTTAAAGAACGATCGAGTCAAGTCGGACCTGAGGTAAGGGACTTCATCTCAATCTCCTTTCATTGAGGCATATTTCGTTTTATACACAACATTCTTTTATACGGTGTATAAAATCCATTTACTTTTACTTTTATACAAAAGGAATCTTTTTCTATGAAGCATTTTACTAAACGAAAAAAAGGAATGTTTTTTTAACGTACGCGGTGACAACGACCTTTTCCGCCACCGCGAGTATTATTTGGTCTTTGGATTCCTCAACAAGCCGTAATGTTTTTAAAATAAAATAAATACCATATACTCTTTTATGTATTTTGGCATTGAAAATGGTTTTGATAAATGATTTTATTATATCAATATATTTATGATATATTGTGATTGAAATGTGGAAATGTTATCATTCGTTTATATTGGTTTTATGTTTTATGATTTTATATTGGTACTTGGACATTTTAACGGGTGGTTACGTTATAAACCATATGATGGGTGGTGCCGTGAATACCAGGATGGGTGGTTACGTTATAACCTCCAATGCATTGGGTATGGAAGTCGGCCGTATGGCTATTCCATTAAGTATGTATGGAAATTGGCCGTATGGCTATTCCATTAAGTGATATGTGTGGAAGTCGACCGTATGGTTATTCCACTTAAGTATGTTTATGTCCCAAGTAAACTTCATATATGTTATGTGTTCTTTATATGGGTTTTATGGTAATCCTTTGGTTACAAAAATGTAAGTAATGATACGTTATTCAGTGAAGAGTTTTTACCACTCCATGAAGGTGAAGGTATTACTTTGACAAAGTATACATGGTTTACTTGATGTTTGAAAAACTAACAGTTTTCATTCTTTGTGTATCCCTTAATGAGCTTTTTATGCTCACCCCAAGTTTTTTTGAAATGTTTTTCACAGGACTTAATGTGGAATAAGGTCAAGGATGGGATCAAGGCAATTTCATGCTATATAAAACAGGGAACTAGACATGTTTCTTTTAAGAGTTTTTGTATTATGGTGACTTATTAGGAGTGACTACATTGTAATCTTTTGAGATGTAATAGTTATGTTCTAATTCTCTAAAACTCTAAACCTGAAAACATCCTCAACGTGAATTATTCATTTAATTCAATATTAAGTAAGGTTTAAGGTCGGGGCCTTATACTTCCATTTTTTTAATAGTTCTATCTCTTCTATTAATAATTCCATTTTATTAAGGTGTTCTTGGTGCAGAGAAGGTGTGTTTAATACCCAGATTTGAGAAAAATAATTAAATTATTGAATCTCAAATTATCCACAATGATCAATTCTCAATTTAATTATATTAAACCTTTTTTCGTTTTGAACAATTTAACAAAAAAAATCATAAATAATGATAACTTGACTTATTAGTTTTTTAAAATATACCGAAGTAAAAGGAGAATAATCATTAGCTAAAACATTGACATATAATTCACCAACCAAAAATTATATTGTGGATAGTCCAAACAAATATATGTAGATCAATTATAAAGGTTTAGATGTATCAATTTTTTAAATAGATTCGAATGAATATATGTGTTGTTTTCTAATTTTATATGGATCATATAATATATCATTTTTAAATATATGACTAAGAAAAAAATCTTAGATAATTTTTGTAAAGAATAAACATTTCAATGTCCATGTATTCTATGCAAAATACATGACTCATTTTCTATAGAAGTTATGAAATTCACTTTCTATTTATATAATTAATTTAAATCAAATGTATACACATTATTAGTTCAAGGTTCTCAAAATTTAAGCAGTATATCATTAATGATTGAGCATGAACTGTTAGAAAAATCAATATATAAACTAGCATCACGTAGTTGATAAAAACATATTAGGTTTTGTTTTAACCATTTTACATTCTATACTTTTTGATTGAGATAGTATTTGTGTCTCCAATAGTTCCATCTTCAACAATAATTCCATTAGAATTGTCACCAAAATTGAATAGTCCTCCATTCATTTGAGTTAGTGTATGGAAAATATATGAGTATCCACTCATCTTCCTGGAACAACCATTATCCATATACCATTCTTTTTCTGGTGGAATTTTACCAGAAAAAGAAATTATTAATATTTTTATTTTGGTACCCATATCTTCTTGGGTCCTACAATGTTACTGATCATTGATCAGGGAATCCATATTTTCCTATTATTACTATAATTGAAATCACTTTATTCAGTCATAAATTTTGAAATAAAATAATTCTTAATACAAAAAATGTGGGGATTTCTAAAATAATTTTTTTAGTGAAATGACCTTTTCTTCCACTATAATAACAGTTAGAATTTTTTTAATTTGGATCAAAATTATTCTTATGTAGTTTTTATTTTTCATCCTTACATTCTATAATGAATCATTATCTTTTAATAACATTATTTCCAAGAATATCATTTTAATCTATTTTTCCTTTAGTATAAATACGAGGATTACATTTATAAGACTCTACATCATCCTGCAATTCTTTAATCCATTTTTCATGATCAATACAATTTGGTGAAGAAGAATTGAATTTTAAACTAAATATTGATGTTGTATTAGCATAATATCTCTTTCTCCGAAAATAGCATTGTTAATATTTTTCAATTATTTATACTACTTTAATAAATAATCATATTTCTCTTCTAAAATTGAATAGTAGGTAGCTAATTTATTATTTGAGTGACAATTAGTTTTTGAATCAAAGGAGTTATAGGATTGTACCTTCTCTAATTCATCCATGAATCACATAATGGATTTGAGATTTGACTACTCCTTTTATAAATCTTATTTTGAAGAACTGTTGGAGTAAATAGATAAATTCAATGTAGCTTTCAATGGTCTTTTACCTTTATGTTCATAGTCATGATTTTTATAATATATTTTTTTTAGTTCTTCATTCATCTTTCACTTGGGATCAGGTAAAATGTGACACAATTATTTGTATTCATAGCGTCGAACTTCTCTTGGTTATTTCTCGTCCTTCCTAATTGATTTTATGATCCCTATTTTATTTTTGTAAAATATGGTGAGTTTTTAGGATATTTGAGCTAGTTTCATGTCAGAATATGAGGAGTAAATTTTTTTTTCTACTCTGGATTCTTGTTTTTTTCATTCATGCATCAAAGATGTCACTTTGGGAGAAGTAATTTCACTTTTTACTATAATGTTATGATATTAAACCTCATCATTCATTTCTACTTTGTACATCATAAGAGTTAAAATTATTTCTTTTGTTTTCAAATTCATGAAAGGTGATTATTATCGAGTAGTAGTAGATATGAAATTTCATTTAGAGGGAATTACTATTAGTACTTTTAGAGATTGATCACATTTACAGATTGGATCTCCCAAGGCATTAATATTATTGATGATTTCTGTTAACCTTGCATTCATCTATGTGATTCTTTCACCATCAAACATTCTAAAGGTTTCAAACAATATCTTCAAAGTATTGTTTATCACCTTTATTGTATTATATGTTCCTTGATTAGAAACCAAAAAGTTTGTCACATTTCATATGCAATAGGACATCAAGATACATGACTAAACACATCTTGTCTATGTCCATAGATAATTACATTCATTGTTTTTGAATTGATGTCATATTCATCTTCTCCTTCAGCAGTCCACTTCTATTGTTTTTTAGGAATCACGTAAGGATTAAAGATCTTATAATAGAAATTGAATCCATGATTTTGTATATAGATAACAATCAAGGTTTCCAGCATCTATAATTTTCACTATTAATGTATGTACCATGAACCATAGACATTCCTTCTTTCATATCAGCCATTTATATCTACTCTATATAGACCATAAACTTTTCATCTTTATATATCTTTTTTTCCAAAATCTCTCATTTGATACCAATTTTTAGTTTGGAATAATACATATATGCATAAATAGGGGGTGAATTGCCTCCTTCTGAAACTAGGAACAAATTTTAGTTTGTAAACCTCTTATTTATTTATATAGATATGTAGAACACTCTTCTGTAATAAATATGAATAGTGAATAAACTGAAATAATGAACAAAAGAATTTTGGCAGTTGTTCGGTGTTGTGGCCTTAAAAACACATGTTTTGACACATCATTTTAATTAATTTTTAATTATTTAATTGGTTATTCATGGAACATATTATAAATATTAGCACCATTGTGTTTCTATAAACAAATTTGTCAATTAATCAATTTTTATAATTAATCATGTATTTTAAGTATTAAAATTGTTAATTTATGTTATATTTTATTATATAGTCCAATGACATTTTATTTAGTTTTTTTTGTTTCTGTCACCAAATTTGAAGATTCAACATTTGTTAATTAATTCATTAATTCATAATTTTTACAAAAATATTATAGTTTTGATTTATATTTTATTTTATTAAAACATAGTTAATTAAACTATATTAATCTAAATTTTAGTTTTCTTAGTATAAATCATTAATTATAAATTTATGTTTATAAGCATGCTTATTTTATTAAAACTATTTAATTAAATTTCATTAATTAATATAAGTATTTAATAACAAATTAATTAACATTTTACCTTAATTAATATAATTTTTTAAGGTAATTATTTTAAATATATTTACTTTGTAATATAATTTAAATTTCGTATTTATAACTTTTTAATTTTATGTTTTAGTTTAGTTCTAATTTAAGTTAATTAACTAATGTTAATAAAAATTTAATTTATGTTTTATTTGTTTTGTATATTTTTTTAATGTTTATGACTTATTTAAACATTAATTTGTTTTAATTGATAATTTGTTATTTCATTCAGTTTTTATTTATGTTTCAATTTATTTTTCTCTGTTTATCTTGTAGATTCACGATGTCACCGTAACCTTTTCCACCATTTCATTCACGGTGGCACCGTAATCTCCAGACATGGTCTCACAGTATCTATTATGCCACTGGTTCCAACCTATCTCACTACTTCCCCTTGGCACTATTTCTCCGTCACGATGCCTCTATAACTCCACCTTCTCACGGTCTCATACATTCACCTTGGCAATGTTTCATCCATCTCTGTTGTCGCACTAGTTTACTTCACTACTGTGGAATCATTTAACTGCTACCACCATTTCATTATCTCTAACGCAACATCCCACAATGAACTATTTCCTTCTCCCATTTCAAATACTAGTGCCACAGCCTTCCACCTGTCCCTTTCATCCCATTCACCGTAATTCAATCCTCTGCAACTCACATCATCACCTTTGACATAAAAAATCACAATTAATGGAAAACATGTGTTCTGTTTTACATCCACCGCTGTAAAGGAAGCCAACACACCACTTAGAGGAGAGTTTGTATCCAATGTTGCTTAGAGAGGAAGACACCCCTCCCCCCTTGAGTCCTCCTCTCTTTTTGAAAGGTTGTCGAAATAACCCACCATGTTCCATTATGCCTGCACAAGATCTGGCCGCACTTATTGAACAGGGATAGCCGCTGGACTTACCCATCACCTGCTTCGACCTTGACTTCTCCCAGAATAACCCATTAGTTTTTTCTATTGTACGCTTCTAGATATTAAAGTCTCTCCCATCCAATGATAGAAATTTGATCCGCCTAATCATGCTACGCTTCATCGAGCCGTGATGTTGTGCCGACGTAGTTACCCGAGACCTCTGTTGTGGCTATGGATCGATGTTCGGTGAGGATAAATTGGATTTTGATCGAGTTGGTGCCTTTCCACCTATATTGTGAGCTAGGAAAGGAACCATGAAGTTGTCATATGTTTTTTGAGGCTGAGGTGTGCCGAATGATGCTTTTTCACTCCTCGAAGGAAATCATTTTGCGCCACTGCCATTTCTCAAGAAGAGGATGAATTCAGTGTTTTAACGCTTGGAGGTGTCGCTGCCTTGAGCCGCTATGCTTTTGAAGGGTGAAATCATGCTGAAATGCACAATGTTGCAGAGGATTCTAGTCTGAAGGCCCATGAGTCATCGTTAGTAGAGGGTTTCTTTGGAAGCAATGTGGAGACTCTCAGAAGCTTTATGATGTTAACCTCCCCTCTTGCATCGAAGAAGATGAGGGGGGAAGATAGGGTTTAATAAGACAATACAATAAAAAGGTTTAAAAAAATAAAAAAATAAAAAAATAATAACTTTAATTATAAGAAATTGATAATAATATTAAATAAATATTAGATAATAAAAATGTAATTTAAAGACAAATTAACTAACTAAAATATTTAGTTTAAAACTAGAATAATTTTCAATAAATAAATAATTTAACACTTAAATTATTTTATAAACTCTTTATTATATTAAAAAAATACCAAAATTCATAAAATAAACTAATTAATATTAACATAATTTAATAATATAATTAAGCTATGTTAACTATTTATTAATAATACTTATACTAATTTAAAAACTTATTTAATAATAATAAATTAAAAAAACTGATTAATTTTATTTTAAAATTTAATAATAAATAAATAATCGTAATAATACTATTTAAAAATAATTATCAATTATGATTTTTATTAATTAAATTTAGTTTACTCTTTAATAAGTAATATAACATAAACCTAATAAATAACTATTTTGGCTTCCTTGCCTTGTAATTTATTTTTCTATTCTAACTGTACAAGTTCATTCAAGTGACGAGTATAGGTCTATATTCATTTAACCAACTCATCGAGAGGTAGTTGTGAGGGTTTTACTAGGGCGACGTGTTAGTCGCAAAAAATGCATGTGTGTGGTTCTTAAGTGAGGGACATTTTTGAGTCGGTGGAAGCGAGTGTTGACATGTAGTAGATGAAAGATGATATAAAAACAGAGTTGAAACAAAATTTCAATGGGGGGAATAAAAATCATTAGACTATTCACTTCGAAGTAGAGCAAGAACCTGGAGCGATCTGTGGAGCACTTCTCGGAGAGCCATTCTATAGAGATCTGAGGGCCTGGAGCAGCGGTAATTAAAGCTAGTAGATTGAATTTTCTTACTCTATTTTCATTCAATTCTATTTCTTTGTAATTGGATGGTTTTAGTGTACATAATAGAGATAATTTTAGGTTTAATATTTCCAATTCGGGGTAAAAAATTGTATCTTCTGGTTATCTTCTTTTTTTATTGTCATTATTAATTGGTATGTGATCAGAATTGATTGGAAATATTAGTTTTGATTGACTTCAATTGAAACGTACCACCTGCACATAATCTTGGAATTCCACATTCCTTCGGTGAGTTTTATTGTGGATTAATTTTCTTATTCATTTAAATTGAAATAGAAGACTACATGACATATGGTGAGTTTGTTCTGTAATATTTTTCAAACCAGAATTCTCAAGTAGATTAATCTTAGAAAGGAGAACTTCAAGACTTATCGTCTTGAGTGATTTATCTCCTGGTGAGGGAAATAAATCACTACTTTTTAGTGGTATTAGTTATAACCACAATCATGAGAAGGAAGTTTTTCAAAACCTTTGGAATTGAAAATTTTCCCCGGAGCATTTAACTATATTGTTTGTTTATTATTGTTTTTATATCTCTATTCTACTTTGTTTTAAACTATTTCTCACTTCAAATTTGTTTAGATAAAAGATCTATAGTTCTCTATCACTGCACTACTTAATAAGGAATATTTTTTAAAATAAAAAAAAATATTAATAGAAAATTTTTCCCACTACTGACAACATTGAGGTCTTCTAAAAAAATATTGATGATTAGTGGTCAAAATTTCCTTCTATGTGGGTATAAACCTACTTTCCACATATAATGTATTTAGTAGGATTATAAATTTTAAACTTTAACTGGATTGAATGATGGTTTAGTTCCTATTTTTGGTGTTGTTTCCCGGGAAGGCACAATACATTGCTTCTAAAATATATATATATATATATATATATAAATCTTCAAAAAATTGAAAAAAAATTAAATTGTAAAAAAAAATCCGTTTCACTACTTGCTGAATTGTTACTTTTGAGTACTGCCTATTGCTATTTGTATGAGAACAAGACACTCTACTAGTAGTCTAGAGCCACTGAATTAAGAAATTGACAAACAACTCACTACTCTAAGAAAGAAGACAAAAACTGAAATGGAAAACTTAGATAATAGAGTTCATGCACCTAAAAAATACCAAAATCAAATAGAACTCTTAGATGAAAATGAATTTCTTAGGATGAGGGAATTAAAACTCCAACAAGTTTTAAGTAACCCATCGTCTATTAGATAATGTCCTAGGGCCAGAAATTATGAATTGAAATTATCGCACATTTCACTATTGCCTTCATTTAATGGGATCTCTAATAAGGACTCCCTTACCTTCATTAGAGACTTCTAAAATACTGTGCTGTAATTACCTCTTCTAGGAATCAAATAAAATGAACTAAAATTGAGATTATTTCCCTTTTTCCTTATAGGGAATTCTATGAATTAGTTTCTGAGTCTAGATGATAAAATTTTTGAAAACTAGGATCATGTGTATAATTCATTCATAATGAAATTCTATCCTCAATGATATAAAGGTGAACTTAGAACTAAGATCACTGGTTTCTATCAAGAGGATGGAGAAGATTTTCATGATTTCTGGGATAGATTCAGAGATATTCTTAGGTAGTTTCCCCATCATCAACTCCCATATCACCTTCTCATGGATACCTTCTAGGAAGGGTTGTAATACTGAGGATAGAATCTAGTTTACGTGGAAGATGGGGGTAATTACAAATGATAAAATAGATGAAAAACATTGACAGATTTCTAATAACCATGCACTGAATTCAAAAAATATAAATTCATGAAAGAAAAGAGTCAATAGAAATGTTAATTCAAACACAGGTTCACTGAATGAAACTCATGATCTACTTTCTGAAATCACCTCCCAACTACAATCTTTATGAACCATAATTCAACAAAAACTGTTAACCAACTTGGTTGTCAAAACACCCTCAAATATTTAAGGGAACAATGTGTCTAGTGTGGTATGTTTGGGAATACTGAATACCTTTGTCTAAATTTTGATATGCCAACCCAAAAACAAGAAATATCTAACATTGTTAACTATGGTCCTAGAATGACTCCTAAAAAGATCAATTTTCAAACAATTATAATCAATGTTATTAGAACCATCCTAATATTTTCGGGAAAGATCAAGGCATTATCAATCAATCCACAACCCCTAATTTCTATAACCAACCAAGACCGAACATTCAAATTCCACAAAGGGGTGAGTCTTCAAATGTACAAGGAAATAATGACAATAACATGTCTTATAAACTTGATCTAATATTGAATAAAATCAAATCTCGTGAGGAAAGATACATGACTCAGCTAACCAAATATCAAAATCAATATGAGTCAGACAAAATGAAAACTGATGTGAGAATGAAAAACATGGCAACACAACATGGACAACTTGCTATGGATTTTTCATCTAGGAATGATGGTAGACTTACTAGTATCTTTGAGATTAACCCTAGAGAGAATTCCATGGATGACGTCACTAGAAGTGGGATAAATACTCAAACTGTTGCTAAAAAGACCATGAAAATGTCCAAAATAAAAATATACTTCAATATGGTAATAAAAATCTTCTTTGCACACATGCTGGAAATTCACATAAAAGTCTTGGAAATGATCAAAATTTGAATTTTTCATCTGAATCTCATGCTGAAACTTCATATAAAAATCAAAAGAAGAAAGGAAAAGAAAATATTGAGGAAGAGGTGAGGGATATACCTACTTCTCTGAAATTTTTTTCCACAATAATACCCATCACTGAGAATTTCAAACCACAAAGTTACACCATGTCTAAACTTCTTGATTTCCTGGGTCTCCATTCCAATTTTCAAGTTAACATTCCTTTCATTCATGCCTTAATTAAAAACCCATATTTTTTGAAATATCTTAAGAAACGTCTTTCAAACAAAAAGTCTCGGGAATAATTCTCTACTTACAGCCTCATCGAAGAGTGCAACATTGTACTCAAAAAGAAAATCCCACCCAAATGGAAAGACCTAGGTAGTTTTTTCATTCCCTATACATTAGGAAACTCTGATCAGCTGGACTTTTTTGTGATTTAGGATGTAGTATTATTCTGCTCCCATAGTCACTATTTCAATAGTAGATATTGGTTTACCTTAAACCCACCACAATCATATTGCAGTTGGCTGATAGATCTTCCACTAATCTCGTGTGTAGGGTAGATGATTTTCTAGTTGGGGATGGGAAGCTGTTTTTTCCTGGTGACATTTTAGTCTTGGATATATATTGTTATCAAGAGGTTCCCATGATCCTAGGTAGGCTCTTCTTAGACACATGTGGTGCTGTTATTGATGTCTCTAAGGGTTAGCTTATCTTTAAAATTTTAGAAAAACAAGAAGTGTTCAATGTGTTTAAAAATGTTAAAGGACCATCTTTTTATGAAAACTGTATAATGGTGGAGTCCATAGAAGATGAGAACTCAACTGAAAGTATTGTAAAATCTGAAAATCAATCCACAATTGAAGAAATTTATTTAGAAGCTAAAAATCATGTTGAATATATCTTAGTAGTTGAAAATAATACTCAAAAACCTAATCTAGAAAATTTTCCAGAATTGGAAAACTGTCTAGTTTCTGCTATAGAAGATTCCACTATTTCTGAACATGGATATTTTTTAGTGAATTTGAGGGTGTTTTTAATAAATCCAACTTTTCTGAACACTTTGATGATATTGAGAGAGAACATATAAGAAAACTTTATGATACTAATTTGATATATTTATTGAATTTAGATCTGGAAATTCTGGACAGTGTGCTGCCCACTTTGGACAGTAGTGTTGTTACTTCTGAATCTGAGCAGGAAATTTAAAATATTTCATCATTTCAAACATCTTACAATATATTTGTTGATTATATCGGACCTCCAAGACCTAAGAGTCTTCCTTCTAGTGTAGAACCACCAACTCTTGAACTAAAACCAATTCCTGATCATCTTAAATATTCATTTTTTGGTGATAATTCCACTTTTCCTGTAATCATTTCTTCGGAACTAAATGAAAACCAAGAAAAAAGATTGTTAACTATGTTGAAGAAATTTAAATCTATCGTAGGATAGACCATAGCTGATATCTAGGGTATGAGTCCTTCATTTTGTATGCATAAAATAACTATGAATGCTGACCATAAACCAAGGGTAGAGTGTCAAAGAAGGTTGAATCCGAACATGAAAGATGTTGTGAGAGAATAAGTGATTAAACTGCTGGACATTGGAATGATATATTTCATTTATGATAGTGCTAGGGTCAGCCCTGTCTAGGTTGTCCCAAGGAAATAAGGTTTCACTATAGTTAAAAATGAAATACATGAAGAAATCCAAGTTAGGAAAGCCACAAAATGGACAGTCTGTATAGATTATAGGAAGCTTAATTCACCCATATGGAATGACCATTTTACAATAACATTTTTGGACCAAATTCTTAAGAGGATTTTTGGCAATGAGTTTTTCTATTTCTTGGATGGGTATTCTAGTTACAACCAAATTCTTGTTGATCCAGAGGATCAAGAAAAAGACCACTTTCACATTCCTTTTTGGAACATTTTCATACTGGTGGATTACCTTTGGTTTTTGTGGAGCTCCAGCTACCTTTCGATGATTTATGATGGTTATCTTTTCAAATATTATGGAGAGAATTATTGAGGTTTTCATGAATGATTTCTCCATTGTGGGTAGAACTTTTGATACTTGTCTTGGAAACCATGAGTTAGTGTTAGAGAGATGCATTGAAACCACCCTTGTAAATAATTAGGAGAAGTGTCAATTCATGGTCATATAAGGTATATTTCTTAGTCATAAGGTGTCCAAGAGAGGTTTATAAGTTGATACTACTAAGATTGTTGTCATTCAAAAACTACCTCTTCTAGTAAATGTCAAAGGTGTTAGAAGTTTCCCAGGGAATACCGGTTTTTACTAGAGACTCATAAAAGACATTTCCAAAACAATTAAGCCCTTATGTTCCTTACTGGTCAAGGATGCACCATTTAATTTTGATGAAAACCTTATGAAATCATTTAATCTACATAAATAGAAACTCACTACATCACCAATTATCAATGCACATGATTGGAAACTACCTTTTGAACTTATGTGAGATGCTAGTGATATGGTTGTAGGTGATATCCTTAGACAGAAGAAAGATAAGATGTTACAGGTGGTGTATTATGCTAGTAGACTGCCAGATGAATCCCAAAAAAATTATACCACAACTAAAAAAGAATAACTATATGTTGTGTTTTCTCTAGATAATTTTAGACAGTATTTGTTAGATTCAAAAGTCAACATTTTCACTGATCATTTATCTTTAAAGTATTTTTTATTTATGAATGAAACTAAAACCAGGATAATTAGATGGATTCTAATTCTACATGAGTTTGATCTATAGATTAGTGATATGCCGGGAGCTAAAAATTTAGTTGCAAAACACCTTTACGGGCTTCCTCTTACTTAATCTGAAGATCCTAGGGAGATAAACTCTTCCTTTACTAATGAAAATATTCTCACTGTGTCAATCAGGATATCTTCTTTGTTTGTAGATTTCCCCAACTTCTTGGTAGTAGGTGTCTTTCCCAAAAATATGTCCAATAACCAAATAAATAAACTCATTTATGAACATAAATATTATCTTTGGTATGATCCTCTATTGTTTATGAGATGTGATGATGGTATTCTTCGGAGATGTGTGCCTGAGGAAGAGATGTTTCATGTTTTAGAAAGTTTTCACTCCTTGACTTGGGGAGGTCACCATGGTGGTGAAATAACTACCCATAAAGTCTTACATTCTGGTTTCTATTGACCATCTCTCTTTAAGGATGCTAGAATCTTTTTAGTTGGTTTTTATAAATGTCAGAGGTTAGGCATTGTGTTTAGGAAGCAGGATTTACCCCAAAAATTATTTCTAGAAATGGAAATTTTTGATGTCTGGGGTTTAGAATTTATTTTTCCATTTCAATAATATCGTGGGGATGAGTATATTCTTGTTGCTGTAGACTATGTTTCAAAATGGGTTGAGGCAGTTGCACTGCCCCACAATCAAGCCAATTCTGTAATTAAGCTTTTCAAGAAGGATATCATAACAAGATTTGGAGTCCCAATAGCCTTTATCACTAATAATAAAACACACTTTAAGAACTATAAATTTAAAATCATTGATGAAGAAATATGGATGTGTTCATAAAACTCTTACTCATTATCATCCACAATCTAGGGGACATGTGGAAATTTTAAAAAGGCAACTTAAACAAAAATTTGAGAAAACTATGTCAACCTCTAGGAAATACTGGTCTCTATAATTGGATGATGCTTTATGGGCATATATAACTTCTTTCAAAACCCCAATTTGTATGTCTTCTTACAGGATGTTGTTTGGGAAATGTTGTCATCTACCTGTGGAGTTGCGACATAAGTCTTATTGGGAAGTTATGGCTCTGGACTATGATTTTAAGAGTGCTGGTGAGAGGAGATTACTTGAATTGAGTGAACTCGATGAGATTATGTGGGAGAGTTAAGATAATTCAAGGATTTATAAAGAGATGACTAAAATTTTTCATGATTATATCATTCAAACTAAAAAAATTCAAACCTGGAGAGAATATCCTCCTCTTTAACTCTAGACATAAACTATTTCTTGGGAAGCTGATGTCCAAGTGGTATGAACCATTTAATGTTGTAAGAGTTCTGTTTAATGGATCAGTTGAAATTATGGGTGAAGAAAACAAACCCATGTTAGTCAATGGGAAGAGAGTGGAACATTATTTTGAGGGACAACTGAAGGGCTTGGATTTATTTACTATGACTGAGAAATGATTTTAAATACATTTTGGCTGATGAAATTAAAACATAGCACTGTATGGGAGGCAACCCATTTTTTTTGTCTTTACTATGTTTCATTTTTACCCTTGAATAATATTCTACTTTTTTGCTTTGTTTTTGTGAAGTCCTCATTACTGCTTGATCTTGGTCTCTTTATTCTGTTTCATAGTTATCATAAATTGGGTTTTCATTAATGGAGTGGAATTCACAAGATAAAAATTTAGGAATAACCTATTCATGGAACTGTATTAATTCCCATATTCATTTTTCATCTCCTTTTCATTTTTGTAAAAAAATCACTACTAAGTTGTAGTTACGGCTAATGGTGATTTAGTGACGGTTTCTTTAAAAAAAAATCTATTTAATTTGTTGTTGCTGTTGAAAATTGTATTTGTTTTAGAAAATTTTGCTACATGTGTACTGAAAATTCTATTTTATGACTTGAACTGTATTAAATTCTACAGCATTTGTTGCTGGTGAAATAAAAATTCTGCATATGGTTTAAATTCTACATGAATTGGAATGAAATTATACAGTATATCACTATGTAAATAAAAAATTTGCTTGTACTTCACTACTGGAAACTAAATTTCATTGTTATTAAAATCTTCTCACATCATGAAACTATGTCTGTGGGAGTATATATAGGTTGATAAATTTTGTATTGAATCTTCATTTTTTTGGGTTTTTTAGAATGACCTTTATATGCTTAATTTGACATCCAATTGAATATTATTTTATTAATTTCCTTATACCCAATTCACTCTACACCCATAAGTTACATGTCAAGTTTGGATTTTAATGAAAATTATTCACTAGACAAAATATTAATTCATTTTCATTCTTGTGAACCTGCTGTAAGATAATTTTTGTGGAAAATTATATTTTTGAACTTCAAAGATACCCTTTATACATGTAATAAATATAAACTAACAAAATTTTGTTTTAAACCATAATTGTTTAATTGTTCTTCTCCTTTTTTAGAAGTCAACAATGGGGAAAAAGATGGGTTTTAATTTTGAGGGAGGGGGTTAATTATTGATTGTGTTAATCTGTCCTTAATTTAGAGCTCTTAAATTCCCAATACAATTTAATTCTTTTTGGTAAAAAATGGGTAAATTTTTTCAAAATTATATCATATCATTTGGGTCTTGCCTTTGAATGATACCAAATTTTTAATTAAGAGTTTCTTTGAGTCAAAAATTTATGAGGATGGACGATTGCTGAGTGGTCTTGCTTTATGGTTTTATGGAAATTTGATTTAGGAACAATTTCTGAGAGTGACATGGGTACCATTTTAATGGAATTATGACCATAACCCTTCGAACTAGAAGTTTTAATTAATCCAAGGGGATTCATTTTTCTTTTAATTATTAAATTAAAAATCTTAATAAGGCAATGTAAATTATTTTTCATAAAAATCATATAAATTTGGAGTAGTTTGGGCATCTTGGATCCCATGGTGAATCTCTGAGACCCCAGATGCTGGGTGGATTTCTGTTTACTATAATCCATATGTAAACTTTGAATAAGTGCATTGCATAGTGCTTAGCACAAGATTCATGGATGGGGAAAAATAAATAATGTATCTAGGGTCAATAACAAGATCATTAAGGTGAGGGGAAAGAAGAAGGCCAAATGAAGAAGGGGTCAATTGGGCTATATGGGAGTTATTTAGGTTGTATCATTAAGGTGATTCATAAAAAATTATTTATTTTTTTGAGCCCAGGTGAAATGTCAAAGTTAAATGTTCCATTATATATTTTCTTAATCCGTATAAATTTAACCTCTTATTACTCATGGAATTAGAACTAGAATTTGGATTGAAGTTAGTCACTTTGTAGATTCACAAATGAGGCATGACACTTTCATTGCTTGTTAATTTATTTCTTTCTTGACTACTAGAGAGAAGATGATTTTTGGCAAAGATTCATATGAGAAATTTATTTTCTAATATCCTATTTACAATTTTCTATCCTTTATTTCAATTTGCTGGACATGTTACATTTTGAACTATTTAATAAATACAATTTTTCTATTTCTAAATGATAATAAAACATGGGATTGATTGTGGAAGAAGAAAGATTATGTGTGGGGGAATTAGATGTGGTCATAAAAACACTTGGTTTGCCACATAATTTTTATAAAATTTTAATGATTTAATTTGTTATTCTTTTACCTTATAATAAATATTAACACTTTTGTGTATCTATAAACAAATTTATCAGTTAATAAATTTTTATAATCCATCATGTATTTTAATCATTAAATTTTTTAATTTATGCATTACTTTATTTTAGAGTCTAATGACTTTTTATTTATCTTTTTATTTTTTTTATCTGAAAATTTGATGATTTAACATTAATTAATTAATTGTTTATTTATGATTTTGTACATAAAATGTTATAGTTTTGATTTATCTTTTCTTATATTTTAACATAGATAATTAAAGTATTTTAATCTAAATTTTAGTTGCCTTATAATAATTCATTTATTTTAAATTTAAGTTTATAAGAATGTATCTTTTATTAAAACCCTTTAATTTAATTTCATTAATTAACATATTTATTTAATAACAAGTTAACTGACTTTTTAAATTAATTAGAATAATTTGTTAAAGTAATTATTTTAAATAAATTGATATTATAATATATTTTAAATTTAATTTTTATTGATTTTTAATTTTAAGTAATTAGTTTAGTTCTAATATTATTTAATTAATTGATGTTAATCATAATTTAATTTACGTTTTATATGTTTCATATATTTTTTCAAAGTTTATGAATTATTTATACTTTCATTTGTTTTAATTTATAATTTATTATTTCATTCAGTTTTTATTTACATTTCAATTTTTTTCTCTGTTTATCTTGAAGGTTCACGATGTCATTGTAGCCATCACCACTATTTCATTCACGGGGGCACCGTAATATCCTGACACGGTCTCACCGTATCTCTTGTTCCACCAGTTCCAACCGGTCTCACGGCTTCCCCTTGGAATCGTTTCTCCTTCATGATGCCACCGTAACTCCATCTTATCATGGTCTAATCCATTCACCATGGCACTATTTCATCCATCTCTGTTGTCGCATCAGTTTTGCTTCTCAACTGTGGCACCGTTTAACCGCAACCACCATTTCATTATCTCTTCCACAACAACCCACCACACACTATTTTCTTCTGCCATTTCTCGTATCGCTGCCACAGCCTGCCACTGGTCCATTTCATCCCTTTTAACGCAATTCATTCCAATGCAACTCGCACCATTATCATTCACATAAAAAATCACAATAAATGGAAAACGTATGTTCTGTTTTACATCCACCAATGTGAAGGAATCAACATCACCGATTTGAGGAGAGTTTTTATCCACCTTTTCCTAGAGAAGAATCCCTCCCCCTCTTTAATCATGTCCCCCTCTCTTTTTACAGCTAGTCGAAACAACCCTCATCTTCCATTATGCATGCAAACGATCTCGCCGCACATGTTGAACATGGACAGTCACTGGACTTAACCACAACCTGGTTCGACCTCGACTTCTCCAACAGTAACCTGTTGTTTTTTCCTATTATGGGATGTTGGAGATTTAAGCCTCGCTAGGCCGATGATATCCATGAGACCCACCTAATCATGCAGTTCTCCTTCTTCGAGCCATGATGTTGCGTCGACGAAGCTACATGAGTCCTATGTTGTGGGTTTATATCGAATTTGAATGATGAGAAATCAGATGCCAATCAAGTTGGTGCCTTTCCGCTGATATTGTGATCCAAGAAAAGAACCATGAAGCAGTCAGAATATCGGGGAGGCCGAGCTGCACTGAATGAAGCCTTTTCACTGCTCGAATGAACAAATTTTGTGCCACTGCCATTTTTCATGCAGAGGAAGAATTCGGTGTTTTAGCGCATGGAGGTGTCAATGCCTTGAGCCTCCATGCATTTGAAGGGTGCCATCATGCTACTATGCGCCGCATCAATAAGGATTCTGGTCAGAAGGCCCATGTTTCGTGGTTAGCATAGGGTTTTTAAGGAAGCTACGTGGAGTTACTCAGAAGCTTTGTGATGTTATCCTCCACTCTTGAGCTGAAGAAGATGTGGTGGAGGATATAGTTTAATTAAAAAATATTATACAAATATTAAAACAAAAATAAATTTAGAGATAAAGTAATTATAATTTTAATAATAAGAAATTGATAATTATATTAAATAAAAATTAGATATTAACAAAATAAATTATAAGACTCATTAACTAAATAAAATAATTAACTTAAAACTATAATAGAAATTTAGAAATGAAATTAATTAACACATAAATTATATTATAAAATCTTTTTTAGATTAATCAAAATAACTAAATTAATAAAATAATGTAATTAATATTAATATAATTTAAGAATATAATTATGCTATGTCGCCTATTTATAAATAATACATACTCTAATTTAATAACATAGTTAATAATAATAAATAAAAAACATAATAATTTTATTTTAAGATTTAATAATAAATTAATAATATTACTAATAAAATTTATTAATAATTATCAATTCAGATTTTTATTAATTAAATTTAGTTAACTCTTTAATAAGTAATATATCATAAAACTAAAAAATAACTATTTTTACTTCATTTCATTTTCATTTATTTTTTTCTAATTTTATAGGTTCATTCAAGAGATGAGTATACGTACCCATTCATTTAACCAACTCATCGATAGTTTGTTATGGGGGTTTTACTAGTGTGAAATGTTAGTCATGGAAAAAAATGCACAAGTGCAGTTCTTATGTGAAGGAATTTATGGAGACAGTGGAAGCGAGCAGTGACATTCTGTAGATGATGAAGGATATAAAAATAGAGTTGCATTAGAATTTTAATGGGGGAAGGAAATTAATTGTACTATTCACTTCGAAGAAGTGCAATAACATGGAGCGAACCTTGGAGCACTTCTCGGAGAGTCATTCTCTGGAGATCCGAGGGCCTGGAGCAGGGGAAATTCAACCTAGTAGAGGTAGTTTTCTTCCTCGGTTTTCTTCAAATTATATTCCTTTGTAATTTAATGGTTTTAGTATATGTAATGGATATAATGTTAGGTAGAATATTTCCAGATTAGGGTTTAAAATTGAATCTACTGGTTATCTTCTTTTTCTCTTCTCACTATAATTTTTTATGTGATCAGAATTGATTGGAGAGATCAGTTTTGATTGCATTCATTTCCATCGTACCACCTGCACTTAATCTTGGAATTCCACATTCATTCATTGAGTTTGATTGTGGATTAATTTTCTTAATAATTTTAATTGTAATAAAAGACTACAGGACATATAGGGAGTTTGTTCTGTAAACGTTTTCAAACCCAAATTCTCATAATGATTAATCTAGGAGTGGAGAACTTCAAGATTTGTCAGCTTGAGTGATTTTTCTCCTGGAGATGGAAATAAATCACTCCTTTTCAGTTTTATTAGTTTTAAACACTATCGTGAGTAGGAATGTTTTCAAAACCAGTAGAATTTAAATTTTTCCTCAAGCGTTTAACCCGATTGATCATTTATCAGTGTTTTTATATTTCTGTTCACCTTTGTTTTTAATTGTTTTCGGCTTCAACATAGTTTAGATACAAGATCTGTAGTTCTATATCAATTCACGTCTTAATAAAGAATATTTCAAAAACAATAATTGATAATTTTCCCTACTACTGACAAAAGTGGGGTCTTTTAAAAAATTTAAAAGATTAGTTGTCAAAATTACCTTCTCTGTGGGTTCGACCTTGCTTGCCACATATACTATAGTTTATAGGATTATAAATTTTAAACATTGATTGGCTTCAATGATGGTTTATGTAATTTGGGAACAAAGGTCCCCTAGTCCACTCCACCAATTCCCTCACGGTGAGATTGGTTAATTTAACTGGCAAGGCCCTTTTATCGTATTTCCTTAAAATCCACAACTAAGTGAAGGAAGTTGACATCTTTACAATATGGCTAAAGTAAATCCTTCTAGTTCTTTTATTGGGAACTTATTATCCATATCTAATTACATGAAACTAACATTTCACCACAATTGAGTTCGATTATTTTATACTTCAATAAATTTAAATAATATGATTTAATGGTTTGGGATGATCTTCACAATTGCAGAACTATCAACTGACAGTAGATGGGCCTTTTTTTTACAAAAATTAAAGTCCTCAAGAAATTGTAATTTTGATGTGATCCTGGTTTCAAATGATCATCAATTTGAATTTACATGAATTAAATAAGTAATATTATAGTAGAACAGGGTTGTAGCATATAAATATATATCTCCAATGTGTATCCTCTTATAAAAATTATAGATTTGATCAACTGTTAAATAATATATTTAGATGATATTCACAAGAATATGGATGTATGTGGGAATGAATAAAACTTCATCACTTGTATCATGTATATCATACAAACCACCATCTGATTAAATAATACTTCGGTCATATAAATTTCAGACTTTCTATTGAATAGATCCAAGAAAATCAACTGAAAGATTGCAAAAAATAAAATCTTAATTAACCAGGGGAGTTGTAACTTTACATATGAACATGAGTGATTTTCTCCATTGCAAGCTATTCTTTAAATCAATAATAATGATATTCTAATCAATCATAATGGATATTTAATTCAGCATAAAATTATTTCAAAACTGTTTCATGAATATCTCATGAAAATTATTTTTTAAAACTTTTTTTATTGAGAAGAAAAGTGTAGGGTTCTTTTCGGTAGCATAGGGTTCCTACAAACATATGGTTCCTTATCCATACATTCATCTACATGTAACATAGTGATCAAAGTAATGTAGGTATCATAATCCATTTGTTCATCCATTCAGTATAAAATTCAAAACATGTAATTGATTAACTATATGTTCAATTTCCTAAACGTAGGGATAAACTGTATTTCTAGACTCCAACATAGGGTTGATATTCAAAACGTTCGTTAATTCCTAGACATAGAGCTATCGTTCCATATGAAATTTTTTTATCATAACACTGGGATGATAAACCATATTTTCATTCACTGAACTAATGGTTCGTGCTATGTTTCTAGATTACATCTCGTATATTTGAATTCCATCAAGTATAAAAGCATGATATAAATTCCTAAAACGCACTTAACACATCATTATTAAAAAATGGTATTTTTTTCATCAAAATAATAATATAATATAGATTATTGTTGAGAAAATACATGACCAACAATTTGGTTTTCTAAATCATCTAATATGCTCAATCCATTTGGATTTGAAGCTTGTATCTATGCCAATATAACATTCGCATGACACCAGCTCCAGTCATTACAGGGTAGGTTCACTACACGATGGGTTATCACACAACATGTGGGTGGTAATTTTTCTAAAACAATATTAAAATACTTCCAATATCCTTCCCAAAAACATGATGAACATTTTAAAAAAAAACATTTATGTTCAAATCCCTTCTTAACCACTATGTTTTTCTATATAACTCAATTTTTCATAATATTTGATAATATTAATTAACTATTATTACCTTAAAATTATTAATCATATTAACCCAAAAGGTATTCAACACATAAAAATAATTTCCTACTGATTCAAAGGAATTCTTCATCAAATAAGTATTTCACCAAAACCCATACTAACCACATGTGTTATATTTCTATAAATGTATCCCAACATAATCATAATAATCCCGAACTTTCATCACTTAAAACATTCAAACGTGTGTCTTAGACATTGAACTTATAATCAATATTAAATTCATAATTGCATGATTGTTTCCATTACACTTACATTAATCATAGAAGAATACATATATTAGTACAAAAATTAATATAATCCTTATATGTTTCATGATTCTTATTACCAATATACTGTTGAAAAAATATTTCTGCAACATAATTCATGAATCCCGATACATAAACACTTCAGCCCAATTACTTCAATGATTATTATAACATTGGTACTTCATTGTCTAGGGGTTAACCATTATAATATTCCATTGACTCAGAAAATTACCAAGAACACAATATTTAAGACAACGAACTACAAATGTATCACTAGGATGAAATTATTTTCCACATATTGAACTCCTTACATTTCCATAGTAATTTATTTCTCAATTCCCGCCTTTTATAACATTAAATGTTTTAATATTTCATTAATAAATTCTATTGGGTGTCTCATTCCAAATTCCTTACATCAAAGGAATTGTGAATTCTTTCCTCTGGTCACCACAACCCAATCACTCAATTAACTCTACTGTTCATTGATTTGGTGATTCTGAGAGTAGGTTAAGGTTATGTTTTTCAATAATATATCATGATAACTAATTAGGCATAATAACAAAATATTTTACTCTAGTACTCATCCCATTAGGTTTCTTATAACTACCACATTTTTCTATATATTCACATTTAATAAGATTACTTCATGTTCTATCTATTAACTAAAAACAAATATCATTGTGTGAGAAACAATAATCTTGGAGGAAAACTATATAATCAGTTATAGGATGTCTAAATAATGAAATATTATTTTAAATATGATCCACATTTGGTTTAACCTAGGTTATTCATTGTCATCATATATTCTGATCCATCATGAGGGTTGTAAATCGAATGTGAATTAACATAAAAGTATTCCCCAAGTGTCTCAAACTAGGTCTACATCAAGGATCATTTTTGTACACCAGGTGTCGATAGATTCAAGAACCAATCAACCCCTTTTAGAGTTATTACCCCTAGGTAAAACTTTTTCACATCCACATACACTTGTAGTATCCACAATAAGATTTATCTCTAGGAAATCCATATAATATCAACCTCAACAAAAAAATTATGACATTATCATATATTATGTCTTATTCTCATTGTATGTTATAGAGTTATGTTCTCTAATATTTATTTTCCTAAATCTAATTCCCAATGTTTCTACTAAAATGTATCTAATACATACTATAAAGACTCCAACCCTTATAGCCCAAATTCAGTGGTTACTTTTTTTCATTGGTACAATATACAATAGATCACATCCCAGAGGCCCAATAGTTTATTAGTCTTGGAAAACTAGATATATAATTGAACATCAAAATACATTTGAAATCATAAAATTAGTCATAGTATATTCATTTATAAAAAAATTATTCAATTTACTATACCCATATATATAATTCATAATACAATTCTTGGAAACCTAGGGAAAGGAAAAAATGAAATTGGGGTGCAATAATGATCAGAATGGGTATGCGTATAATGAAATATATAATGGATACATAAGGCCAAATTAATATGAAATCATAAATAACTAAAACAAAAAAAATTAATCATTAATTTGAACAGGAACAATAATACGTTGGGAATAAATGATGATGAAATTAAATCAATATAAGTATAACATGACAATGGAATTTTTCCATAGATATTCTAACTAATTGAATAATCACAACGATGCAAATAACTAATTTCATAATGAGGAAATGCATAATGTTAAACATAATAACCATACCAACAAGTAATCCTGGTAATATATATTTCATAATTGGGTAATTAATCATCCAAATTCCCAAGAAATTTTTTCTAATGACATCTACTGATGCATTGTGAAGCTATAGCGGGCCACACCCCTCACTTAATAATTCGAATTCATTATTCATATAAATGGGGAGGAACATAATCAGATTAAAAAATTCACATTTAAAAACTATAATAATTTTTTTTTATTAATTTCACTAATCAATAAGAATGGTTAACATGAAAAGTGAGTTATGGATTATTATAATTTGAATGTTAATACATTCCACAATAAATAATCATAATTTTAAACTATCTGGGGGTAATACGGAGAATGGTATCATAATAATACATCTCTAGTCAAATTCACCATAACCAATATTGAGTACGAATAAGTATGGTATAATTAAAACATTTCCCAATGGTGAAAAATTTAAATATGGGTATTTTTCATTGATGAATATGAAAACCACATATTTTAATAAAAAATAATATTCATGAAAATATCGCTTTCACTTTGATGATAACTTTTTAAAACTAAAAAATTTTAGAATATTTGGAAAAACATGTTCTTTAAATAAATTTATAAAATTATAATGGAATCTTCAAATTAATGAGTGGTGATTATAGATTTAAATTTCATACAATCAAAATATATTAAAAAAGTATTTCATTCACATTTTCAGTAAATATAAAAATGTACCTCATTCAAAATATGAAATAAAATTCTATTAAATTTTTTTGTAAAAATTAAAACATCGGTAGAAATTCCATTCATAATTTTTTTAATTCCTAGAATAAATGGATTTTTTTAGAAAACATGGATACGGAAAATGACATATTTTCGATCAAATAAAGGCGTTGATTTAGATTTTCATAAAACATTTTCTCAATAATTTTAGGTAATAAGAGAAAAAAATGATACTATTTCTTAAAAATATCATGAATTTACATATTATAAGAATATATATTTGTTTTAATATAGTAATATAAATAAATTTCCCCAATTTATACTTAATCATAAACAATCATGAATAATTATATGATTGTGAATAAACCCTTACTACTTCGATTAATTATAAATCATAACACCCATGAATGAAATAACTTTAAATGAAACATTAAAAAATAAAGATAAATATATTCATGATATAACATATCAAATAGTCTGTATTTACACGACACAAAATAAATTAGTGCTGAACATATAATATGTATCAAGGAAATAAAATTGAGACAAAAAACCCTATCATAGGTATGATTTTTTTCATACATATATAAGACTTAGATATTTCTAATATAGATATATTACACATATATTAAATAAGAATAATCATATATATCATAAGATATATTATTTTCTTATAACTTTTTATTACCCTTTTTATAACTATTTGTTATTTAAAACACTATTCTGGGTGTTAACTACATCGTTTATTCGCGTATGTTTTGGTATGATATTTTCTATCCTCGTACGTTGATCATTATTCCACCATATCCTTATCTATAATTAATATATAAATATAATATACATTAATTATAAAAATAATCATAATATTTCATTAAATTTATTTGTAGATAAATGTTTTACACTATTTATTAAAATAGTTGGCCAAACATGAACATGAACATTGTTTTCATTTTTTTTTGACCGATGGAACAAAAGAATGATTAATAATATTTAACCATTAAATAATAATTAATATTTTATAAATATAATATATACTCATTAAATTTATCTGGATTACTATATATGTAAAAATAAAATGAAAAACCTTTCATATCGCTTCCTGGAGGCAGTAGTTCACACGTATGCATGAGCAGTGTTATTGTTTTCCAACAGATTGGATAGTAAGAACTTATATGTGATATTATAATTTTATAAGTATAATTATGACATAATTATAATATTTACATATATATAAATTATATCCATCATTATATTTATTCATGAGTGGTGGTAATGGAAAATTAATTGCATTGGCTCACAAGGTGGTACTTCATCATACACATGAATGATGGTTTTATTCCTATTTGAGGGAAGAATAAATGAATATTGGTTATACCATTAAGAGAATAACATTTAAATATTTGGTTGATAATAGTGTTATAGTTTTATCTTATTTTTATAATTCTTGGAGTTGTATGGTAAAAATTTAAGGAAGACACATTGTTTAGAACTATACCTCTTCTTCAAAGTCCCTCTTTAGGTTTATACATAGATTCTTCTTAGATTGTTTTATGATATAAAATGCCCTAGGTAATTTTTATGGATTTATGGATTGTTTGTTTGTATTTATTTTTCAAATTAAATGGTTCTGGAAGTGTGGAGAGAAAATGATAGGGGTTTCCCTTTTATAAGTGGGGGGAAGGACAAACATGGAATTTTTTAAAAGTATAAATTGTACCAACGTTTTTCACACAATACAAGGATAAATAATTAATAAATATATAAAAATTTATATTATATGGTAAACATTTTCACAAGTAAAAGTAATTTTACATGTTTTTAGGTCATTTTAAATGTTATCTTCTTAGTTTAACCCATGGTAAACCAGTTTTAACCTTAACAACACTACTTAACTATTACAATTTTTAATATTAATTATGAACAACTTTTTTTAACATATTATATATAATTTAATATTTTGATAAAAAATATCGGCTAAATTTTTCCAAGTTCAATTAATAGAAATAACCGAATCTAATTTTATGTTAAACTCATAGACAATGTGAAAAAATAGATTTCCCTTGGAAATGTTTTCGAAACTATTGAAATATTTTATATATAAAATGGACATATAACTAAAAAAATTCATGTACATTTGATTAATTATTCTGTAATTTAAATATTTATAATTTTAAATAATTTATAAATAATATTTAAATTTTATATTATTAAAAAAATGATTTTTTCAATAAAAATATAAAATTTTCTCTATTCATCAAAAAATAATCACCTCAAAAAAATCATTGAAAATAATTATAAGATAATTTTAACCTTATTATTTAAAAATTAAATTTATAATTTTAAAATTAATTTTATAATATTGGTATCAAATGTTTTTAAAATAATTTATCAAACTACATTTACACTTTCTTTTAAGAAAACCAGCTTTTTATGTAGAAAACTGTGTTTATTCTTGTCTAATGATTTAAAAAATGTTAGATAAATGATAAAACTTTTTATTGAAAATATAATATATAAATATAATTAAAATAATTCACTAATCATGAATAATTTAATTTATTAAGATAAAAACACACTTCATGCATAAAATAGTTTTCTTTAAATATTTCTTTTACATTCAAATGATATTTCTTTTTCTTTTAAGTGTTTGATAACTAATGATTTCATTTTATAATTATCTAAAACATATATTTATCATAATTTATTTATTCCTATTCATAACCACCATTTTAACGTCAATATTATAATGGTCATATTTATATAATGTTTTTCATTTGTCATTTAAGTTTATTGTTTCATGTCGTATACGTTATTGAATATAGTATTTTTCTTTTATGATCTAGAGGATGTGTGTATCAAAATATATCAAAGAGGTAGGTTTATTTAGAATAAATATATTAATAATTCTCAGGTTATTAGACTCAACTCAATAAATATAGGCATCTAGTATAGTTACAATAGTTGACTTTAGATTGATCTAAGTGACTGAGAATGTATTACAAATATAGTTTCTAGGATAGTAAATTCTTAAAGGTATTTTTTGTTAAAAATTTTATGTATTGTTCATCATGTATATAAGTATTTTATAATATTTTTAAAAAATGATATTGGTTTTAATTAATATATTATGTAAATATCCTCATAGAAAAGAGTTTTGGGGAATTTGGGCCCCATTTTCATTTTGGAATTGGATTTTGAAAATAGATTCAAGATTACTATAGGGGTTTTACATATAGATTTACTATGGAATTGATATCATTATTATTAATTTTTTCATCATGTCACTATAAATAGAAACAGGTTAGGTTCCCTTTTGGTTAAGGTGCATGTATTTGCTAAACATAACTTATGGAATGTATTTTTTGGAATCTTTTAGTGTGTTTTTTAGTACATAATCACATTGGTTTAGGGAAATAATTTTGGGGGCAAAAACTGTGTAATAGGGATTAAGGGAATTTTAAATTTCATTGTAGTAAATGGGGTAATAATTACACACCATAATATGCTCATTGAGAGTGGATGAAAGACTATGATAGTAGGAATTACATATGTGATTTTCACATTGAATAAACTATATTGTTCAGTCAACATTTGACATGTTTAATAGTTTTGAAGGATGATGAATTTTATAATTAGGAGCCTTATTTTACAAATAAAAGTCATTGATAAAAAAATTCTCTTGCACCATGTTTCTTTATGACAATTATATTTAATAAGGTTTTAATTTTAAGGCCTAATTTTTTGATTAATGGTAAATAACAGTGTAAAAACAACTTTATAAGTGATGAGATGTGGTTGCATATGTTTGGAAGTGACTAGGTTGTTTGGGGATGTGTTTATAGGTGTTTATAGGTTGAATAAATTTTTTTTTGAGGCATTTAGAGGTTTGAAATGTGTAGGTGTGTTGTTTTAGGGGTCATCCACTATGCTCAAGATCCCATGAAATAGGTTTTGGGGGAGATTGAGAGGAATTAAAGGATAGAAACATGGTCATGGGGGCTATATTGAGTGAACATGCATGTCAATAATATTTATACTATGAGGGATCCATGGTAACCGTAACCTTAAATTTTTTCCATGTTGTCATATAAAATATATTTAATGATTTTATTTTTACTAATTTTCTCTAGGGTTTTCTCTATGTCCTTCCTTGTATGTGTGGATATATAATCAAGTGATACTTTTTAGAAATTTTAGGCATTCCACTTCTCTACAACTCTTCTACCATGAATCTTAGAGGGATTGGGTGTCAGATAAAAGGTTTTTCATTCCTTATTCTTCCATTATTATATATCTCTATAGATCTTGGGTTTTAATAAAGGGGTTTTACTATGTCATGTATAAACAATTTAATTTTATGTGTATTGTTTCTTTGGTTTTTGAGGACGTTAAGAGGAAGTTGGGTCTTGTTGTTGGTGGAATGATTCCATTTGATTGTCCTGATTGAGATAGATGGCTTCCAATATACTCTATTTTTTGGAATATCTAATTATCATAGATGTTGTACTTTAATTAAATGCATTTCTGGACTTAAATTTATTTAATTATAATCATGGAATAAGTATGTAAAATGCGTTTTGAAGTGTGTGTCTATAGTTTTTATAGAAAATGGGGATGGTTTATTTTCTTTGAGTGTATTTGTATTGAAAATTTTTATGATTTATAAAATTTGGTTGAAATGGTTATTTATTGAATGATGGTATATTGAACTAGACAAGGTCAACATAACACATCACCCAAGATGATATCCTCTTTGCCCAAAGTATGTTCCCTATTACCACATGCTGACAAAAAGTGCCTGGGTATCAAAAAAGATCAACATGGGAATTATTTCACCCTAAAACCAGAACACAAAATGCCTCATATATAAAAATATAAACAAAGGTTATATATTAGAATAATAAGAACAAAACCTTGATATATAGAAAAACATATCTGTAGTGATAATCCTAGAATTAGTCCAAAATTATAACATCACAAACTAGGTTCTATACACTAGTGCCCCAATCCAGACTGCTATATGAACTCAAGTGTTAATCCCTATACACTAGAGGCTTCTGAATAAGAAAAAGGATCTAATGTCAATCGTAGGGACATTATACCTTCTTTATCAGAGTAATTCCACAATGTAAATAAATAAGAAATAACCAAATGACGTATAACCATAACTAGGATAATATTATTATCACAAGATGAACCAAACTAGAAATACAATATCAAAACTAAACACTAGATATTTCTTTCCAAATTATGTTCCATGTGTAAAAATGAAAACCCAAAATATTAGACACTGAAAACTCCCCAGTGGGTCCTAGACAACATATGGTTCCCTCATCCATGATCCACCCCAAATCATTCATCAAACCCATAACCTGTTTATTTATCATATCAATCAAACATGAAATCTATTCAGGTGCCAATTAGGAAACTCATGTACAGTTTGATTACAACTCAAGAGGCCACCGCCAACAATGCCTAAAACAATATCAAATCAATCATGTGTATGCATTTTTATAAATAATACACTACAAGAGAAACACGGTATAACAATGGTTATTTTTGCATGTAGTGGCGGTTTGAACTACCGCTACATTGTCTAACAGATGTTTATGTAAACCTCCGCCTAATATGGAGTCACCAATCTATTAGCGAAGGTTATTTCCAATTCGTTATGGTTTAAGGAAATCATCATAGCTACCTTATTTCATGGTGGTTTTTCTAAGTTTAGTGGCGGTGTTTTACGGCCGCTGAAGTCACGAGAACCGTCGTGGAATGTGGCAGATACGACTTGACTATGTATTAGCGGTTTTCACCATTTAGTGTCGGTTTAAACCGCCTCCAATGTACATTTCATGGCAGTTAAAACTGCCGCTAAAAGTTGACTATAAAAAAAATTGCTTCTGCTACACCACTTCCCTGAAAAACAAATCAAACCAGAAATACCATATTGTACATACAAACAGTGAACAAGAAACATCAACCTAGGAAATCAGTATAGAATAAAATGAAAAAATTAGTAAACATTGACATGCTATATAAGAATGAACCATATTGTACATAACAATATACAATAAGAAACATCAACCTAAGAAATCAGTATAGAATAAATTGAAAAAAATATATGATAGAATCAACTATAAAACATAGGACCATTATTTGACTATTATGCAAATATACATCTAGTTGATCCTTCTTGATCCCCCATAATATATATCACTTGAAAATTAAACATTAGATCTACATGTGTGTCAGTGTTCCCATATAGGGAGTGAACGTAAAACACAGTTGGGTATCACCTAGTGAACCTCATATCACCATCCTATAAACTTTATACATGTATTATAATATAAATTATTCATCAATATATACCATGAAAACAATCACTTTTGGATATTGTGCGCTAACTAAAATATAAAGATTCCAGACCTCACATTCATCGTCCAATATTGAAAGACAAGGCATACCACTATAAAAACCAAACGGGTACCCTATTACATAGTGTAGGGTCCCATAATTGAGTCTCAACCTCTACCCTCTCACTTAGGGTACATTCTCATACAAAATCATGATATCACATCAAGTATCATATTAATATTGTCACACTCAGTGTAAGGTCCCATACAATATCTCAAACTAAACCTCATACCTCTACCTTGCCACTTAGGATGGGGCCATAGAACAAGTTATGTATTACATCTCACACCTCTAACCTCTACTAAAGGTCATTTGCTACATTATATCAGAAACCTCATCTAAAACCATATCTCATACTACCATGCTCTCACTTAGGGTGACGTCTCGTCCCATTAAACATTACACATCCCAACTTAGCTTTCTCTGAGAAGGTAACATATACAACAAAAAATAACCAGCCTTACAACGATCATCAACCAAAATCATTAACATAATACAAATCTACAAAATGATACCAGTCATCCTAGGTCCATAGTTTATTCCCACAAAACTAGTATGACCCACATATCACACCTAAACACATTAAAAACACAAAACCTATTATGCAGGTCAATTACCACTCACAAGGGCCTCCCAGTAAGACAAATTACAAGGGCCTCATCAAGGAGTCCACAACACTATCCCCTTGATCACTATGAAATGACCCAATTTGTTCAACACATCAACAATGGGTTTAACTCTTATTCATCCAAAATCTCAACTACCAATTCAAACATTGGCCTAAATGCAATGATGTATACCACACTAAAAAAATCAAGACATAAAAAGAAACATAAAGAATCAATAAAATTCATAAAAGGAAACATGAGAAATCAAGGAAATTTTAGGACATGAAAATGTTTGGTGGAAACTATGGCCTCAAATATTACATATACAAACCAATTGTTCCCATATTTGTTAAACACATTAACAATACAACTACTCTCGGTCCGATGATGCTTTCTCACCCTCTCCACCTTCATCTCCACTTTCTCCTATCACCTGTAAGAACATTATATTGAAAATTAAATACGGTTTCATATTTATATTAAAACATAAAACCAATGAAAGATAGAAAACTAAATGATTTTCATTTTTTGTGATTTACCTTTATAGAACCAGTCGACACACTACCACCGGGGGAATATCTGCTCATATACTGACGTATCTCAATCTACACTTTCTGCAAAGCAGATATCTGATCCCCATGCTGGTGAACTATGTTTCTTAGAGAAACAATCTCTTTCTGAGCATCTTCAGGTATGGGATGACAAAATCTAGGAGTAGATTCAACTACCATCCCCGGTGTCCTGCTAAAAACCTATGATTATACGGGTCCCAAACCCATCCCACACACTCTACCTGGATGCTCCTTCGCAAAGGCTTTAGCTACCGGTCATCCCGGGAGACCGAGTATGACTGTTCAGGATTGGCATCCCATAGTTATTTAATTTTTACAATTAAATAAAATATCAATTTATATTAACAAAGTATAAATTTTTAATAAGTTATTATAATAAAAAAATTGGCTTCATACCCCAACTTCTTTAGCAGGCTCATTAACAAAACTTCCATCTGATTTATTGTGAACATCCAACCACAGTTCAGTTCGGGATGCTTTGTGCCCTAAACTCAATGACTGCATTAAGCAAAGATAAATCCAAAATTCAATATATTAAATAGATAATATTGTCTTATAAATATTTTAACTAATTAAAAGATTAACAATGTCTTTCGGTTTCTGAAAATCTTTTTGAGCCCGCAGTGTGAGGGGTGACTTGATTAGCCCGGTGTGATTCATTCTGTCTTGATAGATCCTGAAATAAATAAAAATAAATTTTATAGTAATGTATTAAATTTCATTTCCTCTTTATATACATGTATAAATGTAAAATGAGGGTAGTATAAAAATATATATTTCAATACCATCCACTTCTCATCACGATGTCTGTCAACAAAAACTTTCCACTGTTCTTTCGGTACCCTACTAGGTAGCTTCACATAAATTTGTTTCACAGTCATTGAAGTATCGTTGAAATCACACCACAATCTCCATTTGAAATCTTTCCATTTCTTACCTTGATTTTTCAACTTCTACTTCCGCGCTATCACATCAGCAACTGTAAAGTGGAAGAACATCTATATAAGAAAATTAATTTGGAACATATTAGTAACATGACATTAAATTAAACCATACTATAATAAATTTACTTTTATTTGAGAATTAAAACATCATTTTTCCTTCTTGGATGAATATGTATTCAATCACCATAATAAGTTGGAAGGGAAATGGGCTTCGCTGCCAGCTGGAATAGAATCTGCCCTAGTAACCTCGTGGCGTCATCCGTAGGGACCCCATAAAAATAAAATGGCATGACTATCATCTCACCAGTCATATTCGAAACATCTGAACTTTTTATGTTATTCTCCATGGTTTCATTTTTTTCATCTTCAATGAGAAAAAAATTAGTATAAACAAAATGAAATAAATTTATTTTATTAAAATTTGTACCTATGACAGTGACCCTCGTGTATGCCCGTGATGAACTGGAAGGGGCGTGTCGTTGTCCCACTGTTGAGGCTTCTAAATAGGGATTAGACAAATCAGCCTCTAATGGGACATCCACAGATGGTGTAAGAGATGGTACAGGGGGAGATGGTGCAGGGGTGTAGGTAGATGGTGCCTCAGATGTCATGGGGAGGGAGCCAGATGGATTTTCATCTATCGCAGAACTAGATGAAATAGTGTACCACTTTTTCCTTGGCATTCCTATTATTTAATCAAATAAAATTAAGTTCAGAATATATATTTCATTATAATTATGAAAAAAAATAAAAAAATGATAATAGATTCCTAGTACTAACAGAGAAAATATAAATATCAATGATAATGAATGACTGCAGAAATGAAACAAGTGGTTGCTGAATATATAAATAATTGTACGTACTATAATTTTCCCCATTAATTATGTCGGTTTCCTGCTCCATTACTTCATCCACTTCATTCATCCTTGCTAGACTAATATTTTGAATATCATTATGGACAAATAATTATTCTTTATGTTTTTGACTAAATTCAATTTCAGATGTCAAAATTTTCACTCCATCACCCATATCATACAAATATCATTATATTACGTGGGAAACTAAACTCCAACCTTCATCGACAACATTATTCACATAATATACCATTTTTTCTTGCGATGCTAAGATATATGGATCATGCAGTTCACGATCACCAATATCCATCAAGCGAGATAAGTACACCGAAGTAAATTTAAAGGAATCTTTTTTAACACCTCTAATAATATCGACCCATTTTCATTTGAATAAAACACTTGAAAAATGTTCATGGTAGTTTAATTCAATAATACCATGCAACATTCCATAGTATTCCACTTCAACAAATGTAAACATACCACTATTCTGTGTTTTCAAACCCACTTCTCGGTCGACTGTATGAAATATAAATCCATTCAAAATATAAGTGTAGAACTTTCTAACTTGTTTTAGGGGACCTCTAGAAAGAATATTCAAATCTTATGACACCTCTGCTCGAGTATTAGTATTCATGATCTGAAAAAATAAATATAATTTATTAGATTTACAAAATGAATTTTTCAAACTAATATTCATATTTATTGCAATATTTATTAAATTACATGTCATACAAACCATTCAACAAGATTTTTATTAACAGATTTTGTTATATCTTTCTCATTTCATGTTCAGCCTCTCATTTATCTCTTTGTTTATATCCTCAACTCTTCAATAAATGGATCTGCAATTTCACTATTTAGCAGCACATATCTATGTGCCTGTAATAATTCCAATTCAATCAATGTCACATTTGAGGTCCTCCCAATTGATCGACCAATAGCAAGAAATAGTTTGGATGTCTGATGTATTCTAGATTGATTGGATGTGTCGTCAACACGTAAAACTAGATTAAATCTTGTCTCAATATTATCCAAGTATCGAGAAAAAAAGATAAGACACTCCTCGGCCAAATAGCCTTCAGCAATAGAGCCTTCTGGTTGAGATTTATTTCTAATGTATGATTTCAAATGCCCAAGATATCTGTGAAATAAAATAAACATAATTATGCATTTATTTAAGTACCAAAAATTGATTACATAACTAAAAAAATATAAATAAAGTACCTCTCAATTGGATACATCCATCGAAAATGAATGGGGCCTCCTAATTTATCTCCCTCAACTAAATGAACAGTTAAATGCATCATTACCGTAAAAAATGAAGTAGGAAAGATCATCCCCATTGCACAAATGGTCAATAAAAACATCTCCTAGAGGTTGTCATGCTGAAATGGATGTAGAGATTTCTCACATAGATGTCTGAAAAATGTACAGAATTGGAGTACAACAACAGTCATTTTTTCAGGTAATAATGTACGCACTGAAAATGGTAGTAATTGTTGTAACAAAATATGTGAATAGTGACTTTTCAATCCATTTATTTTACAATTATTCAAGTCAACACACCCCGAGATGTTACTTGAACACCCATCATATTCCTTAACAATCTTTAAAATTTTAAGGAATGTATCTTTATCCCTATATTTCATTGAAAATTTTTCCGGAGGATGCTTTTCATTGTCATCTAGCCAGAGATCGCATTTTATGGTTATTTCTTATAAGTCTTTTCTAGAATTGAGATGATCCTTCAACATTCCATGATCATTAAGCAATGTCAAAATAAAATTTTCACATGCATTCTTCTCAATATGAATCACATCAAGATTATGACCCAACAAATTAAATTCCCAATATGGATGTTTGAAGAATATACTTTTTTTCTTCCAATGTTGTGTTCCGATTTCGCTTGACGATGCACTTCAGACCCGTTTTCCGCTGTAATTCAAATGATAAACCTTCCCAAAGTCTGTATCAACATTTTCAAGATATGTCAATATTTCATAACAAGTTAAAAACTTTAGAGGTGGGTTACAATCAGTTGAACTATTAAATTTTGATCTGTTCAGTCGAAATCTATGAGATGCATCGATAAATATTTGATGACACAAGAAGCACCATTTTCTAAAGTGAGGGAGCCGTTTGGGCTCAAAATCAGAGTTACAAACAGGACAAGCCAAAACTGTGTATGTGTTCCAACAAGATAAATTTCCAAGCCCAGGGAAGTCACTAATGGTCCACATTAAGGCAACATGCATTCTGAACATTGTTTTAGAAGATGCATCAAATGTCTCAACACCGTTTCTCCATAACTATTCGAATTCATCAGTCAAAGGCTGCAAGTATACATCAATATCATTTCTAGGAATTTGTTCTCTATGAATAATCATCAAAAGGATAAAAGATGTTTGTTGCATACACATCCACAGAGGCAGATTACAATGGTTCAAAACAACTGGCCAAATGCTATAACTGGTACTCAAAGTCCCAAATGGGTTGAATCCATCGGCATCCAATCCCAATCGAACATTCCTAGGATCAGCTGAGAAATCAAGATTTAATGAATCAAATGTCTTCCATGAATGGGAATCTCATGGATGTCTCACTAATCCATCATTGTTATTATCTACATAATTCCACTTCATGTATTCAGCGGTTTTCGATGACATGAATAATCATTGCAATCGAGGTTTCAAAGGAAAGTAACGAAAAACCTTTGCAGGTGTTTTCCTTTTCTTCTTCTCCATGAAATTATGTTCATTCGGACTTCCAATATCACCCTTTACCTTCTATCTATAAGAAGAACATTTCTAGCAATCATGTCTACATGAATCCTCTCCCAAATAAAGCATACAATCATTGGGAAACACATCTATTTTTGTGTAATTCGGAACTAGCTTGTTAACAACTTTTTTCATATCATAAAAACGTTCTGGGATTTTTGCTTCAGGAAATGCATCATGAATTAATTACAATATCATGGACATTTCCTTATTTGTAATTCGACATGGACATTTGATATGGTACAACTTCAGAAGAAATGAAAGCTTTGAATATTTCAAACACCCACTATACAACTCTTGACTTCCATCGTCAACTAAATCATGAAAAACATTTTCCTTAGTGAAGTTTTCTCTTACATTTGGCACCACAAAATAAAGAGGAGGATTCAATAATATGTTACAATCTTGATCTTCTAGTGTTATAGTCTCAAAAACATCACTTTTTAGGTTGTGAATTGTAGCACCATCTTCTGGTTGTTCTGATATGTTTTGATGCTGATAGTGGTGTCTTACAGTGTTGAATGCATCCTTTACGAGGTTTTGCATTTGATTTCCCATTTTCGACGAACTTGGGACCTCATTCTGTAGATTTACATCAATTCTCAATCTTTCTATAACATTCGATTCTCCAAGCCAAATCTAACACAAATATTGACCATGGAATTGTTTTAGTATTAAATGTTCATAAACTTCATCTCTCTTCAACCATGTGCTAAATTTACATTTAGGACATGGACATTTTATTATCCCTTCAATGGATCGATTAGAAATTACAAAATCTAAAAACTCATTCAATCACTTAACATACAGAGATGTGTTCCTCGGTAATGTGATCCAGCTTTTATCCATGTATATCAAAATGTTCCTACACAAAAATAAAAAAAATGAAAACACATAGTTACTACTAAATAGAGAAAGAGATTCATATATACGATAGTATAATATTACAGAAACATAATATAATAAAAATGATCCCCTGAGTTAGATATGAACCCTCTAGTGTTTGGGATAGGGGAAGGTTCTTTGGTAAAGAGAAATAGTGTGATAACAACGTGGTAGCTACTTTAGCATGAAAACCAAACCACATGGTTAATTTGGAATAACCCCAACCTAAGTTCTCTATATAGTCTTCATATAAAACTCTAATATCGAATAAATCTATTATAAATAATGTTTAGTGAAAAACATATGATGCTTACAAAAATAAACACATTTTTAATTTTTAGTGACAATAACCACGTGAGGGATGGTAGCCTTGAGGCATGATAAGTGGTGGTCTTCATAGAAAGGCATGATGAAATAACTTGGGAGATTAGGTTTTGAGGTTCTACGAACCTTGTGTGGATTGAATTCCTAGACCTCTCTTTGGTGTATTCACATAGAAAAGAGTGGTGGTGTGACTTGAGGGTGATTTGGATCATATATTTGTTAGTGCTCATGAGTGGAGAACTATGGTTAAATGGGATGATCGAGGATCTGACCATGGAGTTTAACTAAGAGTCAGATTCAGACTTTGTTGTGGGCATTGAATTCTTTTTTTCCTTGAGTTTTATGGCACCCTGGTCGGGATATGATAGCACATTGGTGGGTGGGATTGAGCGCATTTGGTAGAATTAATCTAGAGAAGGAATTACTAGTGATGTTGCATAAAACATGATGTGGTAAGGTGGAAACCACATCAGAAATGGCGTTCAATATGGGAATGATGTGGTTTGGGGATCAAACTAGGGTATTTGTAGAATAGTTGATGTGTCTGGGCTTGGTGTTTGGAGTTTTATAGTAGAATCATGTTGGGAATTTGGAGATGAAATGTTAGGTGTTGGTACTATCATCCACGACAACATAATAAGATAATCAGAATCACATAGGTTGAAATAGATCCCAGAAGTAATTCTCTCTAAACATTATATTCGGTATCATGGAAGAATTATATTCATAAAAACCACTACAATAAGTTAGAATGAATTCAACACTATTAACTGCAATATACAAATGAAATTTATGCAAAGTAAAGGGATGTTATGCTTGAGTAACACATGTTTGATGGACTGCATGATCGAGTATCAAAAGTATAACGAACTCCATACCTAAGTGTCACAATTCATTATAGTCAAGTAGGCCATATAATTTAATAGGATGTCCATTTCAAAAAATAATATAAAATACAAAGATACATATTCAATAAAAGTGATTACATTCATCCAAGACTATACATATTAATGAAAAATCATCTTGTTTGGATAACATATAGAGAAGAAAATACCCATAAAATTTAAATTAAAAATAAACCTAGTTGAACTATCTCACAATAAAATTTCCCAAAAAAAGTCACAACCATATTCACAACTCAAAACATCTCTATGTGATCCACGAAAAGTCCCAACATTTTGAAGCACTTTTTCAATATCACATTTATTTATCATTAAGGCATCACTTAAAATGTTTATCCTATAATGAGTAAGAAAATAAATATCCTTCTAGTGAAATTGATGAATATAGTTCGATTGGAAAGTAGGTAGTGTGATGTAACAATCCAACACTTATATAAGAAAAATATTTTAGAATACATGAATTTATTATAATGATGTGTAAAAATATAATCTTAAATTAAACTCTATGTTTTGGAAATTTAATCTACATAGTGATAAATTACTAACTTGGAAACAAGTAGAGGCCCCTCATACTCATTTACCTAGAAAAAATTCTCATCATCTTCATGATGAATCCAGAGTGGCACTAATATTTGTGTAAATCTAGTCATGTTCAGTTCATAAATTCACATAGAAGTTATATACTAGATAAAATATCAAATATAAAAGAAGAATAAAATCTCAATTTGTTCAAAATAGAATAAAGAAAATAATTTAGAATATATCATTGGAATTACAAGAATATCCATCTCATGGTAGTTCATTTATCACATGAAAACAAGCAGATAAATCATATCCTGATCACTATATAATGCTTTCACTAATCCAATAGTATTATAAAATTAATGATATAAATACTAATTTTAGACAATATATAATAAGTGTCCTTGCATCAGAATGAATCAACTATCATAACATATACTGAATTACCTATCCTATAAGGCTAAACTCTAATACCTCTAACACCACTACCCTAGTATTAATAAAACAACTGAAATATCATTAGTAATTAACTCTAATACCTCTATCATGACTCGATTCTTCAAGAAACAAACCTGAATTGGCAATGAAATTCAGTTTAAAAAAGATTCAAAAAAACATATTTCAAACCTTATGTTTCATATAGGTCTCCGGGGTCGCGGGGGGTCTGGGGAAGCGGGGTCACCGGGGTCGCGGGGTCGCTGGGGTCGCAGGGGACTGGGGTTGTCGGGGGAAGCGGGGTTGCCGGGTTCGCGGGTCGCCGGGGTCGGGGGGCCGGGGTCGTGGGGGAAGTGTGGTCATGGGGTGTAGTCGGGGTGGGGGGAGGAAATGTCAGTGTTGTAAAATAAACATGTTTCGCGGCGGTTCCTTGAACTGCCGCTAAACAACCGCCGCTAGAATCAATTTTTGTTGTAGTGATAAATAATATAAATAAAGTAAACATTTTAAACTTATTAAATTACTTGTTATTTAACCATATAACACTCAGGTTCTTGAGGACACCCAGGTTCTCAATACATTCTTTTGCCAGTGCGGTAGTCTAAACTATCCACGAGGAATATCATATCTCTTAATTATATTATTACCATTATACCTCTCAATTCGCATATTAACTCCATTATTACCATTCATCATTTTATATCACACATATTAACTCCATTTTTATAATTCCTCACTTCAAGTGACATATGAATTCCATTTTTACCATTCATTATTTCAATTCACATATATGAATTCCTTTTTTACCATTCATTATTTCGAGTCACATATTAATTCCACTATTACCGTTCATCATTTCAATTATCTTATGAATTCCATTGTTACCATTCATTGTTTCATGTCAAATATGAATTCCATTTTTAACAATCACACTTTTACGTCACATATGAATCCCATTCATACAATTCATTATTTCAAGTCACATATTAATTCAATTATTACCATTGATCATTTCATTAATTAATTAAAAAATTAATTAATCACCCCAATTCAATTAATTAATTGAATAATGAATTAATCACATAAACACTATTAGATAATTGAAAAATTAATTAATCATATCCATATTTTACATAATAACAACAATCTATAATAATTAATTAAAAAATTAATTACACCAACTCAAAAATCTCTATATAACAATAATTAATTCAAAAATTAATTATTAAATAACAATAATCTCAAACTCTCCATAATAAATTAAAAAATTATTATTTTTTCAAATAAATATATTTTATAATCCCATCCATTCCAATTAGTTAATTAAACTATTAATTGATCAAGATTAAAAATTTCAATAACTCCATAATTAATCCAACAATTAGTTATTTCCATTCAAGATCCCAATATTACCAATTTCAAAATTTCATCAATTAATTAATTAGCCAAATTAATTACTTCAATCTTAGAAAATAAATTTATAATCATATAAACGAAATAATAAAATTAAATACATGTAATTAAAATCATGACTTTTGGATTTCAAATTTACATCACCAAACTCATGATTTATAATAAATTCTCACCAATGAAAATGCCCAATTTGACCAGAATATCAACGTAGAACAAGATCTATATCAGAAACCAGAACACATGTTAAAAAATCCTGATCACACGCTTCTTGAGCTCGATCCAAAAATCCTAGATATGGGTCTAAAAACAAATATGATAACTTAATTCAAAATATTAGTGATAGACGGGATAGAATATGGAAACCACATGGAATTTGATCCTTTTGATGGGTGAGGTATAGATCTTCAACCCTAGTAATGGTTCACCAAGAACAGAGGGCCAGAATGCTTGTAAAGTTTCTAGGTACATCCAACATTGATATAGAACGAGTTGTTAATAGTTATGGTCAATTTGGGAGATTTTTGAGGGTTCGGGTAATTTGAAAACAAATTTTCAAATTTTATAAACAATGCACACGGTTTGCTGGGAAAGGAACACAATTTTCCAAACCATGCACCCTAAATATGAGCCACTTCTAGGGAGTTTATGGTTTTTCCATTTCGGATGCATGGTTTGAATAATTGTATATTGGTCGTGAAAACCCTCTCACTCAATTGTTGCAAGGTTTTTTGGGCCATGGTGAATGGTTAGGGAAAAAATTCAATGACTGTGCTCATCCCTCTTTCATTAATTTTTCTACCATTTTCACCCAAAAAAACCCCAATGTAAAACCCAAATTAAAATTACTCAACACAAGGAAAATTATTACACATAAAAGATATTGTAACCTCTGTAGAAACGTTCTGGGTTTTACAATCTCCTCACCTTATATCATTTCATCCTCAAGCCATAAACTGAAACACTCAATGATTCAGAATAAAAAAGATCTAGGAAATGATCCCTCATATCTTATTATCTCTCCCAATTCTCCTCCTGAACACTACCATGTTTCCACAATACATGAACTATCAGCACTGTCTTTCCCCACAAAAAATTATCACTGTGATCCAACACATGCATCAGATGCATCTCAAAGTATGCATCAGTCTCAAACTCAACTTCATCAACATTGATCACATGAGAAGGGTTGGGGTGGTACTACTGATGTTTTGACACATTGAAGCATCAAGCATAGCATTTTATCTCTGTGGTACAACCAATAGGCATGCCACTAGACCAATTCTCTCCACAAACCTAAATGCTCAAACAAACCTGGGTGCCAACATTCCCGATCTCTATATCATGTGGTGACCCAACCTAGGTAAGATCTGAAAGAATACATGATAAACCTCAATGAACTCAAGGGGTCATTAACATTTATCATCATATTACTTTTTTTACTCTGACCCCTATCCATATGCTTGTGTATTATATTAACCTACTATGATGTCTCCTGCATGAGACTCGGTCCAACAACTCTGACTCACCTACCTCAATCCATCATAGAGGTGATCTACATGACCTACTATAACAATCCTTTTATGGATCCATATGTATAGTTTTCTAAAAAAAATAAGTGAACTCCACCATAGAAATGTGTTTCTCCCAAGACCTACCAAATTCTACAAAATATTCCCAAAGACTATACTAATGCATCTATATAGTACACAACAACATGCCATATATCAATGTGTTGAAATCTGTACTCAATAAATGCTTCATATCAAATGCCTTAAATAGGACATTCTATAAGTGTGCTGAAAAATGAAATTCATAGTTCGAAACCATAGTTTTTGGCACCCCTAGCATGTAAACTATCTACCAAACGTACAGATCTCCAAACTGATCTAATGAGAAGGCCTCCCTCAATAGAAATAAATTTTCTACCTTTTTTAATGTTCTAAAATAATTCAAATGGTTTCATTCTTCCAACGAATCCTTAGGTTACATGCTAAAATTCCCATTTCCATTTCACTGTACTTCTATTCCGGCAAAAAAAAATTCCATTTTCAAAAAAGCCGGTTTATGGGGGTATCTGGTACCCATAGCTTAAAATAACCAAATCAAAGAGAAATTTCAAAATTCAAATTTCGAAGATTGATGACCAAACCACAGTCCACGTGCCACACCACATGTCAACCTCAAGCCATGATCCCAACATCAAGCATCACCATTCATTGCATGTGGCCGGTGAGACCATTTGTCCATTGTTTCCGGACCATTCTCATCAGGTCGAACCACCTCCTTCATCACATACCACTGGAGATTAAAACTATGATCATCGGCACACCTATATGCCTCCCACATTTTACATCCAAACTAAAAATCATCACATTCTACAGCATCCCTCACTGTTGGCACACCAGAGAAATTTTTCCACAGCCTTGTCACCTCCTCCTCAATTCCAGAGAACACGCTACACAGATCTAAAATAAACAAGACAACAGAGATACCAAGCCTTCACAGACCAAAATCAACACCGACAGATATCAAAATCACCTCCTCAAACCAGGAGATGAGAGTATGGAATGACACTAGATCTACACCATCCGTGAGCAGATCCATGAAAAGAAACAAGATTCCACCATAAGCGAAGTCATACCGCACGAGTTTTGCGGGACCTCTGAAGCGGATATTGAAATCGGGGTTAAAACGGATGTGATCCTCCATCTTTCTTCTCCACATAAAACCACTGTCCAATGGAGGGAACCAATGCTTATCGTCATCCATGATGAAGATGCAGATAAAAAAAGATAACCCGAGATGCAGGAGGGATTTATCGCCGCGGAGGAGGCGGCGGAAACCCTAGAGAGGGCAGAGCGATGGGAAGGATGAGAGATGCCCTTTATGGGCCCATCCCCATCGTGCTTCCATTCGAGAATGGGAACTGACTGTAGCAAACAACTAGGTCATTGATATGTGGAATTCAACTAATGACATGTGTATTATCATGTCACAAACATTTTTCTCTCATTTTTCATGATCATACACCAATACTATCGTTGTAGGTGATGGTATATTTTATTCACATCTAAATGAACCATCAACTTTGTGGAAATAATTTATTCCATTAGCTCCTCCCACAATGCTCACAGGCACAACAACCCAATTACTAACATATATGATATCATTATCATATATGTCCCAATTAAATGGTGACACCACACCATCAAGTATTTTCCTCATGTTCAAACATTCTGGATCCTCATAATGTTTTTCCCTGATCTATCCCAAAATAGTAGCCTCAACTGAAACATATATGAGAGGCATCTACTCCTAACTCTCCTGAACCACCACAATCATTTCATCTAGTATAGTCATCTACTTACACACGATACTAGACTCCTAACCATCCTGAGTCTGATGTTTCCTACTTAATGCATCAAAAACAATGATTTCCTTTCTGGGTATACATTCTAGATAAAAATTGAATGAATTAATATACTCAACCCATCTTTGATGTCGTAGATTCAAATATCATTGAGAAAATATATAATTTAAGATCTTTTGATATGTATACACAACAATATTTTCTCCCAACATATAGTGTCCCCAATGCATCAATGCTGAAACAATTGTATCTAATTTGAGGTCATGCATAGGGTAGTTACTCTCTTGTGCCTCAACTACTGATACACAGACACCACAACCCAATCTCTATATATCAATACAACTCCATGCCCTATCCAACGAGCTTCAAAAAAAACACCATATAAACCTCACCTAGCTTAGGTAGGATCAAAATTGGTGTTTTATCAACCATTTATTCATGATTTGGATGGAATTATCAAATGATTCTGAACAGTAAAATTTTATCCCATTTTTTATTAAGACCCATACAGGTTAATCCAATTAGGAAGAGTCTTGGATAATCCTTCGATAATATCCTGCTAAACCTAGAAATATAGAGATAACAAAAACATTCTAGGGATTCTCTCAGGAAACAATTGCATGAACCGTCTAAGGGTTTATAAACACACCTTTATTTGAGATTATATAAACCAATAAGTGTATCTGGTCAATCCACAAATTAAAAACAGAAATATTATCATATAGTTGATTCTATCTCATTATACCTAGGACAATGAAACGATGTTGGACATGATCATCATAAGTCTTGGAGTACACCAACATATCATCCATAAACTGATCCCTGTAAGGATGAATGATTTTTTTCATCATTGCCGAAAACACTAGTGATGCAGTCATCACGAAAAAATGAATTATGATGAACTCATATTGGACATGCCTTATTTTAAAAAGAGCCTGAGGAATATCATAAGTTTGTACTCTCAAATAATTATACCTTGATCCCAAGTAAATCTTATAGAAAACACAAGATCCACTAAAGATGTTAAAATTATTATCAATTCATGGTAGAGGATACGGTTCTTCACTATCATTCAGCTTAAATTTTGGTAATCAATAGACAAGCATAGAATCCTATCATCCTTCTTAGAAAACAACACAAGGGAACCTCAAGGTGACATTCTAAGAAGGATGAACCCTCTTTCATCCAACTCCTATAGTTAATCCTTGATCTCTTGAATCTCTTTCAGTTCCATTCTGTATGGTGGAATAGAAATTTAATTTACCCTTGTCATGAGATCAATTGAAAATGCTATATCTCTCTTAGGTGGAAACCCTGAAAGTATTTAATAAACACATCTTGAAACTTTTCCACAATGGGTCCAAATATATACTTCTTCACGCCTCCATCATCCAGCAATAAACTAGCCCCCTAGGTGATAAGCTCCCCTCATTTTGGGTGAACTGGACCTACATATCCTACACTATTATCCCACTCTCCAAAGTGAATATATTTTTTTACCCTAGGGAGATGTAAATTTCACTCTCCTCCAGTAACAATTAGTGTGCGATCAGAATTCTTGAAAGATGTCTGCATCCATAATTTGGTCAAAACCTAATATGTCAAGGATGTAAAGATCCCATAGAAAATGATGATCCCCAACCCGTAGAGAAAATATCATGAACAAGAAGATGTATTTAGAAAATAATCCTAACGGTGAATCTATTGTCGACACCCCACTCACGAACTCCACTTCCAGGCTCATAGCATTCACAAGATGTAAAGAAATAATGGACTAAGAGGTACTAGTATCAAAATAAAGAACAAGATATTATAGCCCCTAAAATAATAGTACCTATCAATATCGATGGGTTTGCCCTGCTATCCACAAGTGTATGATGAATGGACCATAACTATCATTCCCCTCTTCCCTATGATATAGTCTGAATCCCCTCATATGAACCACTCTGTTGATATGTACACTCCTTCCATGAAGCACCTCACTCACTTCCTCTACTACCTTGTACAGTCAAACTCTATCTTCAAAACTAATATGGTGTCTGATGACTCGCAATCAAGATTTGAGTACCATAGAGAGGGCATGGGGATAAATTAGTGATATATTTTTCTTCTATGATTCTTTAATAATGATATAATATTTTCCTCTTTTTAATGATTTCGTTAAATTCAGAACACAATTCAATCACACATCAATAGGGACACAATAATTTACATGGTTGACTACTCACGAAGAATAGCTACATCCTTAGTATGGTATGGAGATAATCCAATACCACATAATCCACTAAAACATAATTCTTTGATGTGGAATAAAAGGATTTTGATGTACCCTTATAGTTATGTGTCACATTGAAAAGAGTACCATAGTTTGTGTGCATCTTATAGCATATAATGATTCAAAAAATGTTTCGGTTCTTCTTGATCAGCTTTCATAAAATAGATATTTTAAAATAATTCTTTCTCTTTTATACCTAGAAGATGGTATGAAATTTCTTGTGTCCTCCACTAACTGTCCTACTTCTTCCATGAATTACCTGTATCCTCTATAACAAAATTGTACCACATGGAAAGAGTGCTTCTCAGACCCCCTCTTCTACCATAAACTATTGATTCTTGGTATATTTATGATGCTCTACGTATTGAATAATGCTCTATGTACTACTGATTTACCATGCACTTCCCCTACTCTATGGACAATCTTGGATTCCTGGGCTGCAAATACCTCAGAGAACATTTTCATTTGTGGGATATAAATCCTATAATACAATTCAAAAAACACTCTATTTTGACAATATCCTTTGAGGAAATGATCCTCCTTGAACTACTTCCTCCTTCATTGAAACTCTCCCCTATGAACGCTTTCTTTCATGTAATCCTCCTTCGCAAACTCTTTGGACTTCACTATATTCTTCCTTAGTGCGACAAATTTTTATAATGAAAATCACCCTCGCTGAATGATTTGATTATGTTCCATTATATAGGAAAATAAATCCTAAAATCCCACAATAATTATTTTCCCAAATTTTCAATGTTGTACAATCTTCATCATAGACTATGCCCTTCTCACAAACTATTTTCCTACATAGTTTGTGTACTGCCTTTATTCATTCACGACAGCTGTTTTCATCCTCCAACGGATCACCACATATCAAATGAAAATGACTCATATTCTGTCAATGATTGGAATTTTATGTACTGCAAGCCTAACATGAACCCAATGCCTCTTGCGAACCATTTTCCATATGGGGTGTGCATTCCATGCTTCGCAGTCTTGATAAAACTACTATACGGAATCCTTCCACTGCCAATATTCTTTCACCACTCTACGTACCTCCTATGAGGTTTACAAGATATCCTTCATAGTTCAAGATCTATGTGCACCTTTTAAAAAATAATTCCTTTTCCAATATTAAAATCCTGAATTTGAGGCCCATAATTTTGGTGAATACTAGAAAACGACACCACCTGAAATATCTTCTTTGGAAAGTACACCCATGTTGCTTCATTGTAATCTATATTATTCGAAAATTATCCACATTCATTAAGATCCTTATATTTCATGATATATAGTCTTTGATCTAAGACCTTTAGTATCCTTATCATTTCCCATGGAAAGTATTGTAACTTCTTTTTCTTAAAGAATCATCTTTTATTCCAATCATATATGGATACAATTGGAAACATATTTTCTCCCACCATCATTCATAACTATTTCATCATGTGTTTTTCAAACAAATTATGATATTTTATAAATAAAAATTAGTAAATCATATTCCTTTTTTCAACGATTTTACAAATTTAATTGATTTATCCTTTTTGACAAAAAATGACAACACTCTTTAAAAAACACTTCTTACATTCTTCTCCATCAAACTTGGTCCCAAAAATATCCCCCTTTGGATTTTTTTTTCATCCAAGATTTATAAATCACAAATAATTGTATCCTCATTATATGGATTACATATCAAAAAGTCTCACCCTATGTGATATAACTCATTTTAGGAAACATGAATTATTGATATCAAAATATTGTTGTCCAAAACTAATGACTACGAAATCACTTCAGAATTTCATCCTCATATTTAAACACTTCTTGAACGTTCCTAGAATACAAAAAATGTTCTAAAACCCATAAAAACTGTTAGAATAGTTCAAACACATACATGATGGATTAATAGCTTACTCACAACTCCCCTTTATGAATTCCTCCATAATTATAGATTTATATAATAATTCTCCCCCTTAACAACACTATCCAATGGTATGATGAGATAGGGGATAGAAAAACATACCTAAACCTTGATGAGAAAGAGGCTGGATGCCCATGTTTAACATCAATTTATAAAAAGTTTTCTTTATTAAAGTTTTAATAAATATGCCACTAACTTCTTTTGTTGTAGGAAAATACTCCATCTTCAATTCATTCTTCTCCATAAGATCTTTGTTAAAGTGATACTTTTTGTCAATATTTTTTTAATGAAAGTATTTTACTAGATTCATTGTAAGATTTATTTCACATTGATTATCACATCCCAAGAGCAAGGGTCATAATACATCAATAAGTATATCTTATGACTTAGTTTTCATCAACATAAGTTGGGTATAAACTTGAGTGGAAGAAATATACTCAGCTTTAGATTTTCTAAGAGTTACTAAATTCCATTTCATTGTTTTCCAACTAACACATCTTTTCCCAAGATAGAAAACTCCACCACATATGGATCTTCTATCATAAAAATTTCTATCCCAATAAGAATCTAAATGCACCAAAAAGGACCCTATTTTTTTATATATCATACATTATTAGCAGAAAAATTGTGCCTTTGATATAATTTAGAATTATTCCATGGATCAAATGTTATTCCTGATGAGCACTCAGAAATGTTGCACATAAGGTAACAAAATAATCAATTTTAAGTCTTGAAGAAGTCAAATATAAAAAACAACCAACAATAATTTGAAACTCTTTCTGATTACCCTCATTTCCTTTTCCATCTTTAGAAAAATTGGTTCTTAATGAAATTGGTTTGGAAATTGCTTATGAATTTTACATTCCAAACTTCATAAGAAGTCTAGTAGTATACTTCTCTTGTGAATGAAAATTTTATTTCTTATTTTGTAAATTTTTTATATCAAGAATGTATTTCATTTCACCCAACATGGTCATCTAAAATAATTTTTTCATCCCTTCCCCAAATCATTCATAATATCATTCATTGATTCTAGAAAAACTAATGTCATCCACAAATAAGTGTACATTGTTAGAAAAAACATTATATGACGTAAGGATTACTATAAACTCTTAGTTTTTTAAAACATATATTCCTTAAAGAACTATACAACATGGAGTAGCATTCCCTTGGAGCTTGTTTTACCCCATACTGGACTTTCTTCAACCCAGACACATGAATTTCATCATTCACAATAAAAAATCCACATGTTTATTCAATGTACAATTCCTCAACAAGATCCCCATTCAAAAATGTCGATTTCACATCCATTTGAAATAATTTGAAACTTCATTGTGTAGAAATAGTTATAAATATTTTTATTTCTTCTAGCCTTTCCCCCGAAGAAAAATAATCATCAAAACACCTTAATGTTTTGTGTATCCTTTAAAGACTAATATTTCATTTTTCGTTATCACTTTGACTCTTCATTCATCTTGTTCTAGAAAAACCATTGTGTATCAATAACATTGTTTTTATCCGGATTGCATTTATGTTCCCAAGAATCATTAATTTATATCTATCAACTTCTTCATTCATAACCTGGACACATTCTGGATGCTTAAAATCTACATTTACTTCATTCATTGTGAATATTGAATACAAAAATGTTTTTGTAACACCCTTTGATATTATTCTAGTTTGAACCTTCTAATGTTGATCACCAATATTTTTTTGAGACTACACATTCTTTATTATCTTGGAATGAGCTATTTGAGTTTCATATTCATCACATGAAATAGTTAAGTCTAATTCTTCCTCTTCAGTACGAATAACACTTTCAGCATCATTATCATTATTATTAAAAAAATTCCTTATCCTAATAAACCTCCATATCAATATATGTATGATTTTCATTATAAATATTTTCTATAAAATTAACATCAATAGAATCAAAATTTATTCATTTTTCTTTATTAAAACATATATATTGTTTTTTCCAGAGTATAGATAATAAAAATTAAATATTCACCTTTTTTCACATACTTTATAAGGATTCCACCATTCTTTTTTATGATTTATGGACTCCCAAAAAATCTTAAGTGTTTCAAGCATGGATTTTCCCCTTAAAAATTTTATATGGAGTCAAATATAAACTTATCTTATAGAAACATGAGTTTTGAATATACATTGTAGTACTCAAGTTGTGCCTCCAATATTAATGAGAGAGACCATGTTCAAGTAACATGGTTCACCCTATTTCAACCTGAATTTTATTATTTCTTTAAGAAACCATGTTTTGTTTATGTGTGTATGGTGAAATGAACTCATTTATAATTACATGATTCTAAAGATAATTTTATAATTATTTATTCTTATACTCACCACCAGTATATGTTCTCAACTTCATCACTGAATACCCACATTCCTTATTTGTTTTCCTCCTAAAACTCATAAGCATTTTTAGAGCAACTGATTTATGTATCATGTACATGACACAAGCAACAAGATTCATGTAATCAATGAATGTGATGAATAAGTTCTATTTTTTATTTTGAAAAAAAAATAAACTTTCATATGTACATAATTTTTAATCTTCCATTTTTGATAAAATGTGAAGCCACAATGTTTTCTTCAGGAAATATCATGAATATCTCAGATTATGTCTCCATTTGATAAGTTTATCAAGTTTCTTAGACACTTGTGTCCCAGCCTTTTATGCCACAATTTATTATCTTCCTCCATACCAAAGTAATATGAGTATTGTATCTCACCAAGGCGGAACAAGTTTCCTATTAGACATTATCCTCCTGTAATAGTCATTACCTCTTCTTCAATATTGAGAAAAACCCATCTTTTTTGAATATATCTTTTTTATCCTCATCACAATGTTGTAAATTCTCATTAGGTTGTGTTTTATACCATCATAAAATAATGTTTTCTTGGATTTTATCATTTATTTCTCAATGACGGTTGATCAATCACTTTTGATTAACAAAGATTCAACTTTTCCAAGTGTCATTATTCTTTCATTGAATACATTCACATTATTCAAAAACATTAAGTCTCCTTTCATATGAGAATAACACATACTATCCTGAATCCATGGTCATTCTCCTTTTATTACTTTCAATTCATTCTAAACAATGAGATATTTTTATTCTTAATTTTTTTTATTCACTTTCATCTTCTGATAAATGTTAAGGAGATTGTTTGTTCCAGTAACAAAACAATACAACCCTTAGTATGATTTCAAGGTTGTTCACATCTTTTAAAAATCATTTTTAGTGGTTGGATAATATTCACGACCTTCACGCTGACCATCTCTGGTTTCATCTGAATTTCATTCTTGGACTTTTACTTATGAGAAGATTGGCTCCCCCTCAAAACATTCATACCATAACCTATAGACTAGTATTAATGTCGTTGGCTGAACCAAAAAATATATGATATATGACTAAATCCACCGTAATACAAGCGGTATCTACTAAATGACTACTTTCTTCATTATGTTTTGGATTGAATAGTGTTGTGATTATGTTTCTCAAGATCCTTCTTAAATAAAATTTTTTGAGCACCAACCATTATATTTTAAAATGAAACATTCATCATCAACTCATATTTCATTTCAAAATTTTCAGATCCATAAGTAATTAAAATTTTATTCATATTTTGATTTTTAGAAACTTTTTATTTTTTGAAATTGCTAACTTTGGCCACATACATAACTTTAGTAGGTTTCTTCTTCTCAGAACTAATTTTAGTAATATTCTCAACCTTTGAAGGTAACTTTTATCAATCTTGAATCGGTTCGAAATTAATAGAATTTTTTCCAACATCTAAGATAGGGTTTTCGAAACTCATATAACTTTTTTCAGATTTAGTATATTTTTTTTGAATTGATTCAACTCTTCTTATATTTCCATCAACATTACATTCATATGTTCATTACAATTCTTTTCATTCTCAAGACAATTATTCAGATCATCAATATCTTTTACAGACATTTATTTCTGATTAAGAAAATATTATTTATTATTTCAAGTATAATATTCATTAATCAACACCTAATTTTACATTTAAAGACTTCTAATCATTCTCATACATTCTTTAAACTCTTCTTTCATATGAGATTCAAGTTTAGTTTCGTCTTCATCATAACAAATTTTCCCAAAATCATCATTATTCACTACTACAATAAAGTTATTTCTCCATATTTATCACCAAAATATTTTATTGATTCGACTAAAATATCATCATCTTCATCATCTTTAGAAAAAAATCATATTCTTTTAAATTTGAATAACTTTTTAGCCTTCCCTATGGAATAATATTTATCTTTTTCACCTTGTTTATTCCATGACCTTATTACCCTTCTTTCATCTTCATCACTATATTTTTATTTATGTAATTGAGGGTAATTACCCATAAATAAAATAAAGGATCTACATTAAAAACATTTCAATGGATATTTCTCTTTGAATTTACCTGTAAATCTCCTCAAATTTTTATAAAACATTGACAAAATATCATCAGGATTTTTGTATTACACATTTTTAGATTCAGAGTAAGAAACGTCATCTTACTTAAGAACCTTCTATGAATTTTCATTCTAGTTGTATTTGGAATACATTTCTCTATTTGGTTTTATTTTTAACTTCCAAACATTCTCCATTCTCATTTCATAAGTGATGGGTGTGCTATGCAAGTCATCCATAGATAATGTTTTACGGTCTCATTCCTCCAATGAATAAACCATTGTATCAAACTTGTCGGGAAGAATTTTTAAGATATTTTCAACAAATCTAGAATCCTACGACATTTAAAAAAGACATTTTTTATTTCTAACTATGTCATTTTTCCCGGTAAAAAGTCTTCAACATATTTAATCTCACCCATTTCAAATCTCCATACTTAAGCCTCCAGATTTTTAGTTTTTCTTTCTTAAATATTGTATTTCATTTATAAATGTTTGGTAGATTATCCCTAATACCATTATCTATGGAAATACTTTTAATTATCAAAAACTCACTTTCCTAAAGTGACGAGAGGAAAACAATTTTATCCCTTCCATCATTATAAAGATTCTTTTTATCGACATCTATAAGTGGAAGTTGGAAGTCTATATGAGGAAATCCATATGTCTTAGCATCAATAAAATAATATCCAATAGAAATAAGATAATTCATCATTATATCATTCCAGATATGATAATTCTATCCATAAAATATTGGAATCCTCTTATTTTTCACACAATTCCAGTTTTCCATCACAACTTCTCTTCAAAACATGATTAACGAATAAATGAAGGGAACCTTCATCTACGATACCAATTGTAGTTTCCTAGTCAAGATTAATGTGTCACTGGGAGGGGGAGGGGTTGAATCAGTGAAATGTTTTTCTGTAATGTTTTTTTAATAATGAAATAACTTGAAACTCTTATTAATGATTTATTTACATACTGAACACAGTTCAAACACACATCCATAGGAACAAAAAAATTTATAAGGTCCACTACTCAACAAGAGAATCTACATCCTTGGAATGGTTTTGAAATAATAAAATACCACACAATCCACTAGAAAAAAATCCTCTAATATAGAATATAATTATTAGGATGTACCATTACGCTCATGTAGCACTTTGAAATCATCAAATAGTGCATGTGTTTCTTATTGGAAAAAATTATGATAATTTTTTTCATCAATTCCTGATAAGTTGTCACAAATTTGATCTATCAAAAAAATATTATCTTTCATACCCATAAGAAATTAGGAACTTCCCTGAGTCCTCCATGAATTTTCATGAATCCTCAGAGAACTGACTGTATCCTCCCCGAATTAAATTGCACCGTGTGTCATGAGTTCTTCATGGACGACCTATTCTACCATGAACATCCGCTTATCTATAGATAGATGATACCATGCATACTATAAATGATATGTGTACTACCCCTACTCCATAGACAGCATTTGCTTCACGAGACTCAAATAACTTGTCAACCCTTTTCCTTTCGGGCTATAAAGACCTTCAAACCACTTCTTCAAACTCTCTATACATACATTATACTTCCTAGAAATGATCATCCATGAACTACTTCATCCTTTGTGAAACACTTCCCTAAGAACTCTTACATTCATGGAATCTGCCTTCGTGAACTCTTTGGGATTAACCCAATTATTCCTCTGAGTGAGATGTTTTCTAATGAAATTTTATCATGATTAATGACAGGATTAGGGTACTTTATATAGGAAAATAAATACGTAAATCCTAATAATCTGATTTAACCAAATTTTCAATGTGGTACATTCTTCTGCATGGACTATGTGATTCTTGTGAAACATTTTCCTTTATACTATTTGAGAAAAATTTATTCTTTCATGGTGACCAATTACATCTAATAATAGATCTCCACTTCTCCTCTGAAAATGATGCAGCTTCCATGAATGAGTATCCTTCCACATACTGCAAGTCACCTTTGATCTATTTGAATCACACGTGGTCTGTGTACCATTCTTCGTCGTTCACATAATGCTGCTATGAGGATTCCTTCCTTTTCTGATTTTTCTTATCCACTCTACATACCTCATATGTGGTTTGTAAACTATTTTTCATGGTCTGTGAACTCTGAGATCCTTTGAGAAAAAAGTTCCTATGAAAATAATAAACTCCAGACTTTGAGGTCCAAAATTATGGAAAACATTAAAATATGTTGCCACCTAACATATCTATTTTGGTAGGAACACCCATTTTTCTTCACTATCATCTAGTTTATTCAACAGTCATATGATTTCATCATGATCCTTATCTAAAATGATATATATTATTTGATCAAACACCTTTACCATCTTCATATTTTCCATGGAATGTATTATAACTTCTCTTTAATCCACAAAATCTTTCTTTCCAGTCAAATTTGAATAAAATTGCAAGAATCATTTCTCCCCTATTCCTTGATAAGGATTCATCACATGTTCTATAAATAATCTATGATATTTTCGAAATAAAAATCATAAAATCATTTTCAAGATTTTAAAGGCTTTTTCAAAGTAAATTTTTTTATCCTCCCCAAATCATATTTTTTATTTTATTAAAACTCCATATTAATGAAAAGTGGGAACATACATAATAATTTATTGAGGCACAATACATCCCTCCAAAATCAAAGATCACCCCTTATATAATTCAGAATTCAAAAAAGTTAACACCACCAAGTTCATCAAGCCTCGAAACATACCACAAACCCTGTTCAAAATACAAAAAGATCATCATCAATGCCTCAAGCCACGAACCCTACAACTATATGATACCACTTCATCAACCACACCATCGTCACCATTATCACATCACCGCTTTCAGCAACACATTGTTGTTATCACCATCACTAAACATCAGACCAAACATAGCCGAACCCCAAGCCTTTTTTCAAACACTCTTCACCGAAAAAGCATTTGATCCATTACAAATCCAAAATTCACAAAAAAAAAATTAAAACAAACTAACATCTTCTAAAAGTATATAAGAAGAAACCCCCAATAGAACCAAATAGGAAAACTCCAAAACCCATAAAAACACAACACCAACGATGCCTAGAGCCAACGAATAAGAAGCCACCACATGCCACTGAAAACCTGAACGCACATCCCAATGCGCCTGGAAGATCACCTCACAAAACTGCCTCGGAAATGGAAGTGGGGTCTTTGAACTAGAGAAGAGAAGCGAGAAGAACTAAGGCTGGTGAAGCCCATCATCGATACTCCCCAGCAGGAAAATGACCACATAACAAAAACCAACACCCAAAACACCTAGGAATGAAGCAGAATCCAAAAATTGGAAAGAGGATGGAAAAAGGGGACAAAAACCCGAATGGAATAAGAAGAAGACATCAAAGACCCAAAATTGACGAGCCTAAATCACAATTCCATAAAGATTAAATCACTTCAGATCCGACATGTAGAGGAATTTTGGAACACGAGGTCAGAGCGTGGTCGCGAAGACCTAGGGAAAACCCAAATGCCTTTTCCAAAGTGAGAGTGAGTAGAAGGGATGACGAGAAAAGAAGTAACAGACCAGCCGTGAAGGAGATCTAGTGGAAGAACACAGAGAGAATTCATGGAAGAAACATGATAAGGGAAAATAGAGGGGGAGAATAAGCTGAGAGTAGATACGGTTTCAGGAGGAAATCCTATAACGGCAAGCAAAGTTAGTGAGAGAAAGAGGGGTGGAGAAATCCATGGGAATGTCGAGCCATGCCCTTTTACTAAGTGAATTGATTTATCCTTTTCAAAAAAAATAGACAATACTCATAAAAAACAATCTCTTTCTACTTACTTCTCCATCCAATTTGGACCAAACTATGTAGAAGATCCCCTTCCTGCAATCTAGTTCATTCTTGCTCCTCAATCTTTACTTATATATCAAGGGTTTTTAGAACTTCTATAGATGACCCATTCTACCACAAGGTCATCACTCTACTGGAGGTCAAGGATAGTTTATACGATAGTGTCCCTACTTACTGTATTGGTGATATAAAATGCCAGGGAGGTCATTTGTGACTTTACCTTCCCCCTAAAACCCTTCGTGATATCCATCTATCTCAAAGTATCACGGTTCTGATTCTTGATCATGTAATTTGTACCTCCTGATTATCAAGAAATGAACATTTTTTCCACACTAGAGGACTCCTTCAGGTTCCCCTCTATAAAAAGAGCATAATCCACAATTTTAGTAAATATTATTAACCATATGCGGTTGACTTGGGACACAATATCCAATATAATATTGTTCTTAAAACATCTCAATGTAGTTGTCTCATATCCTACTAATGTCGGAGAAGAATAATTCAAATATGTAAAGCATATGGTATAATACATAATGTTCATACTCCCCTAATTAAACCTCATGAACTCATATTCCGTTTCATTCCTAAACGTATTTGGATATATGTTATCCAAGAACCTCTCCAAGAATTAATTTAATAACATAACCTCATTCGGTCTAGTGTAAGCCTGATCATTCGACCAGTGCTTCACTTATCCTCATAGCATGTATGTAGCCAAAATGACCCTCTTCTTAGTAAGAGTATCCAAACTGTCAGGTATCATCAAAACAAATTAAATTAAAAAATCTTCTCTCTCAGGTCCACCAGCTCCAGTAAATGTCAGAGGGTGTCATAACATAAACTCATGCATCAATATAAACAAAATCTTCACAACCCACTTTGGGTCTCCTTCCATAAAATCCATGAATTAAGAAAATTTAACTCAGAACACCTCTTCTACTTCCTTGATTTGCACTATAGGTGCCTCAGCCTCCACTACTGGCTGATCTTCTCAAGTCATATCCTCATGTCGTCCTATCGATAAGAATCATCATGGAGTTATATATATATATAATTCCAAAAGGATTATCAAGACACATAATACCTCATTATCACATTTACATAAGTTGAAAAAAAATAAGGAAAATGATTTTCCCCCAAACTCCTCCACATAGTCAAAACTAATGTTCGAACACTACCCTTAATCATCCTACATCTAGGTCATGTTTAAAAGAGGTTAAAATTATTCTTATATTTAATTTTATCATTCAAACCCCATAAATATCATATTTAATCATTCAAAAAATTTCATGTTCACATTAGGCACCTTTTTTATTTCAATTGACATGTAAAGAAAACATTTTATGTTCAAGATCTTACCCAAATCCTATTTTCCGATGTGTTCCTATAATGATGCATGTTTCAAAAATCACTAATTTCATTGAACAATGTATGCATACTCAACTCTCATTCCATTTTGGTCCATAAGTAAAATCTCTAAAAATATCAATAATAATTATCCCATCACACATCACGTTCATCAACACATTTGAAATAAAATACAACTATAAAATAAAATACCTATAACAACAATCCCACCCAGGGTGCTTGGGTTTTCCTCCATACATGGGATTGAAGCTCCCAAGAATGATCTCATGACCATGGAAAAACTCTTATTAGCTCATTTTCACCTTTTTCAATTATTAATACAAAAGAAAAAGAAAAAAGAAAACTAATTTGATACCACATCGTAATGTTTTGACCCAGGTGCCCCACACTGGTACCCGGAGACGGACTGCTACGTGAGCTCAAGATTTCCTCTCCATACACCAGAGGCTACTGACCATTATCAAGAGACTAATATCGATCATGTGGAGACTATACCCACTCTATCAGAGTAATACCATAGAGAAAAAATAAGAAAAAACAAAAGTACATATAACCATTACCAGGATAATACCAGTATCACAAGATTACCAAAACTAGAAATACAATATCATAACTAAAAAATAGATATATGATGAAAAAGTATTTTCCAAAGGAAAAAATGAAAACCCAAAAATAAAAAAATAAAAAACTTCATAGAGGGTCTTGAACCACGTCTAGTTACCTCATCCATGGTCCACCCCAAATTAGTCATCAAACACATGGCCTATTCATTTATCATGTCTTGAAACTTTGAAATCTATTCGATTGCTAATCAGGGAACCTAGGTAGGGTGTGGGTACATCTCAGTAGGCCACCACCAACGTAGTCTCAAATAATGTATGCATTTGTTTAAAGAATAAATGAAACCAATAATGTAAACATTATAAACTTATTTAATTACACATTATTTACCAACATAACACTCAAGTTCCCAAGGACATCTGAACTCTCAATAATTTCTTTGGCTCGAGACAGAGTGTAATTCCCTGACCCCAGTTACCCAGAGTCGGTGCATTGTTGCATAACATTGGCATGATCACAGAGACAATGTCTCGAAAGACCGATTAGTTTTTTAGCCTCGAAACACTATATACATTCATAAGTTTTACATTACATCTTAAAGTAATACAAAACCAAAACAACATCATTTCTTTATATCCCCTGATATTATCCCTGCATTTCATTCATAATATACTTCTTCATAACTTGGAAAAATTAAAATATTGGAAGGGGTGAGCTCAGATGCTTAGTAAGGATAACAATATAGCGGAAGCTTTCATAAATAAACATTAACATTTAAGGCTATAACTAAAAAAAAGACATTTAAACTTGAACTTCAGCATAATATGACAAAAATAAAATGAAATAATTCCATTTAATTATTCACATTGATATTCTACTAGTAGAATAATCACATGCAATATCAATAACCACTTTCATAATGATGGAATGCATAATGCCAGACTATCATAACCACCTAGCCAAGGCCTCGTGCCGAGACTACAAATAAGATTTTGTCAAGGCCTCGTGCCAAGACACTATTTTGTCTCATGAGACCTACCAATGCATCAACGAGCTATAGAGGGCTCCACCCATCACTTATTATGTCCAATGCATTCCTCATATGAACAGGTTAAAATATATCATGAACCATAACATAACCGTATCACATAAAACAAGCATAAAAGAAAAATAACATTTCCACATTTCAATCACAAGATATCAATACAACACATTGATATTATAAAAAAATTATCAAAACCATTTTCAATACCAAAATAAATGAAAATTAAAACATGGTATTTATTTTATATTTAAGAAAAGTTATGGCTTGTAGAGGAAGCCAAAACTCAAATAATGGTCACGGTGGCGGATAAGTCGTTGTCGCCGCATACGTATGACAAGAAAAAAAAAATTCCTTTTTGTCGTTTAGTAAAACACAGAATATGAAAATATTCCTTTTTAATAGACATAAAACTCAAATGGGTATATACACCGTATAGAAGAAATTTGTGTATGAAACAAAATATGCCTCACTGAATGGAGATTGAGACGAAGTCCCTTACAAAACCCATTTTTTAAATAAAATTGATATATTATGTGTATTCAATATAATTACAAATAAATAATGTACAAATACCAGATAAGACATAATAATATCATGACATAATTTGAATGTAGGAGATTAACCAACAGAACGGAAATTGGGTTAAGAAGTTCCCTTACCTCGTGTCCGACTTCACTCGACCGTTATTTAATATCCTGAATAATAAACTAGAGTTAATATCTACTTTCTTAAGAACCATTTTCAAGTTCATTATCCCTTTTATATCACTTATTACAATGTTACAAAAATTATGTAATCATTTAAGTTAATAACGGTCGTTTTGTCGATCTTTGGTACTTGAGTCAACAATAAACTTCTTATAATTACATGATGTTTATGTGGTAGAATATCCACTATCTCCAAAATTATATTAATGATTTAGATATCATATATATCATATATATCATATATATCTAGTATATACATTCATTCATAATATTACTTAACATTTAGAGGTAAGAAATGAAATGCACCGTTTATGGAGACGGTAAGCCGTACGTACGCATGAACGCTACTTTCATCTCTATTTTAATATTTAATGGAATGAAATAATAATAATATAAAGGGGTATTATAATTCCAGTATAATATAATATATAATATCATTTACTCCATCCTTTATACATCCCACATATGGCATTAACGATTCAAATCAGTTGGAGGGGGCGGTAGTCCGCACTTCCTAAAATGAAATTATCGTGTTTACCCATAATGGAAATCATAAAGGTATTACATAAATGAGAAATACAGAAGCATAAGAAAAACATTAACATAATATATATCATATATAAATATAGTGACATTTTAATGGCCACCATGAGAGGTGTTAAAAGAAGATTGAACAATCATCGTTTCGTGAGGCAGAAATTCGCCAACCAGAGAAACGATATGTTTTTTACCATTAGACGAAGGTGTGTGTAAGTTTAAATCAAGTCACTCTCATAAAAACATCCTAGTATATTTAATATACTGGTTTTGTTACAAAATAAAGGAATAAAATGAGTTTAAGGGGTTGTAAAAACAAAATAAAACAAAATAACATAAGAGAAGACATTACCTTAAAATTGGGTAACTCTTTTTTGATTTGAGCCAAAGGCTTCCTTGGGAAGAATTCTTCCCAAAGTGAGGCTTCTAGGAGTAATAGAGGGATGTTGAGAGAGTATTTGGGCAGAGGTTGGACGATCCAAATGGCTTGATGTTTTGAATAAGGTGGTAGTGGTGGGGCCTTTTATATGAGGATAAGAGGGGCACTCATGGAAAGTAATGAAATGTTACATTATTATGAAGTACTTTTTCGGTTTTCAAAGGTCCCACAATTATATATTTCGAGGATAAGCTGATTCAGGTTCGAAATCTACCCATCCAATACGTTTTTGAAAAGTTTATGTCTTAGATTTTACATTATCATTTAAATTTATTTAAAAAAGTTCATTAATGAGGTAATCGCAGCATCATCATGGTGTGGTAAATAAATTTATTTATTTAATTCTAAAAAATTATAGAAAAATTTACATGATGTAGGAATGTTTTTTAGCTTTCCAATGAATATTTATATTCTAAAGGTTAATTTATATAGCCCCATTTAATAATTGTTTTAGTAAAATAACAAATGTTTGTGTCCATTTTATTTTTGATTTAAATAATAAGTTATTAATGTCATTTACTTACCCAAGTGGCTCCATGAGGTCCTCTAGTTGAAAAATGAATTGTCTTGGTCGGAAATGACTCACCCAATAAGGGTAGGACAAGTGTAAATTTAATTTCATATTATTATAACATTATATCTACCTTAAGTTACACTAATTACCTTTAATCGTGATTAATAGAACTTAAAAGATACTATTCACCAAAAATTATTTTATTCCCATTGAACCACATTTTATGTCCTAATGAAAATGATGTTTGACAGATTTTGGAAATTCAAATCATAGAGGTGGTAAAATTTTATTTAAACGAAAAATCAGTTTTTTAACTACCACTTAGTTGTTTCACTATTCATCAAAAATCGATGTTTTTCACAACAACACCAAAAATTAACCCTAACCTATATATATTATATTCCTAATCCAAAAATGATCTCTATTTTACAAAATATAAAACATATAATTTGAAATAATTATTTTAATAATTAATTCCCATTGTCACAACAAATAGCGTGTTTTTAAGAAAGAATATCAATCAAAATATTGACAATTGTTTGTCCAATTTCAAAGTGAAACTAATTATAATTACCACCATTAGATAAAATGGTAAAAATATATTCTAATTACTCTTTAGAACCACTCAATTGTATAATTTATCACTTTAAATTATTTTTATTAAAAAATTTCTTTTTATGTATTTTTCACAATTCATCAAAAAATGGAAGATCTCAGAAAAATACCAAAAATTCAACATAGGCTAATTTAGATATTCTGTATCCAAAAATGAAGTCCATTTTGAAATATAAAATTTATATAATTTCAAAAAAGTTGGTATTACTATTCATAACTACTAATTTCATTGGTCACGGTGTGTTAGAACTCGAGGATGCGTACAACACACGCTGCTCTATTATTCAAAGAGGAGCGTACCATGAAATATTGTGGTGTTACATTCTCCCCTCCTTCAATAAATTGCGTTCTCGCAATCTAAAATTCTTCTTTGAAAATAAAAGTTTGAAAATAAAAAATACCTTTGTGCAAAACCCACATCAGAAATAAGGTTAATAAAAATATAACTTTAAAAGAAAGAAAGAGAAGTACAAAGGTCACTCGAGATAGCCCATACTAGGATTCTATGAAAATATGGATATAGAGGAAAAACAAACAATCAAGGTCTGATGGAGAGTTGTAGAAAACAGGATTAGGAGACAGTTAACTACAAGCAAATCACAAACTTATGATTGGTTTAACGGTAATTGAATCCCCAGCTGGAAAAGTTAACCGACAACGTTTTTGTTTTAAGATACCTTTCATAAAGCTGAGGAATTTATTTAGGAGATTTACTAAGAACCTAAGGAAATATACTTACTTGTCATGTAGACATTCATTCTTTAATAAATTTTTACCACAAACCCATCTTTCACTCCAAAAGGCAATATAACTCAAAAATATTATATTTATAATAATTTTATAAGGATCCAAATATTAACACATACCATTTAGATTAGGAAATATTTTATGTAATAACCAGGGACTTCCTGTAGGCTAGTGGTAGGTAATAAAGGCCTATCGCACTATGGTTGTGGGTTCGATACCTACAGCTTTTTCTGACGCGACGTGTTATCCCCCAACCTTCAGGTTGTCCTTTTCCTAAAACTATAGTATAATAATATTTCAAAAATAATCTTCATAAATGTTCTAACCGTAAACAATACTTTCCAATGTTCAACTTAATCCATTCCAACCTTTATAGTTATCCACAATTCCTCTGTCCAGACTTTCTCTAAAAGGTCTCTAAATTCCAAAATCAATTGTATCATCAGATTCCTCAAACAAAGTAAATTTTATCTTATTGTCATATTTAAAAATAATATCACCTTCATCATATTAAATCTGTAATGAAAACAACAAGTACAACATTACAATCATTATATATATCACATTATTCATATAACCAGAATATAATCCTTGAGTCCAAAAACACCAATACATTAATTTTTCCACTTCAACTGTAGTAACATCAGAAGATTGTCCTTGATCCCTTGGCCTTTTCTAATATATGTTTACATGATGCTTAGGAAATTTATTTGCAAAATTCCCCATTTCCATACAATTGTAGAATTCAACATTGATAACGTCTTTCATTCCCTTGCAATCACGAGCCTGGTGGCCTTTTTCTCCACATTTATAACAAACTCCCATTATTTTTAGGCAAGTACCAGGGTGATTCTTCCCATAATTATCGCATAATAGAAAATCCTTCATTCCCTTTTCTCTTTATCTGTCTCTTGATCCACCGTTCACTTTTTATCTTTCTTTACTTTATTGTCATAAGATTTAGAGAATTCATTTTCTGTCTTGATCGCACACAAGACTATATCTTCGTATGTTGAGAAAGATTGTGATACTAAAGCTCGAAGGAGAAATGGTTTTAACCCATCAAAGAAAAGATCAATCTTACTTCTCAGGTTATGTATATAATATACAGCATTACTCACTAACCTTGAAAAGTTAGCCTCATATTTTGCGACATTCTCAACCTCCTTCTCCCTCAGTCTCAGAAATTGCCTTTCCATATCTGCTCAATGGTCATGTGGAAAGTATTTTTCCAAGAAAATTTCCTTAAACTCCTTCCATTACATACCTGATACTTATTCCTCTTTCTTTGTGTTTTGAATCAGCGACCACCATTGATCGGTATCTCCAGTGAGGCGGTAAACTTCCAGGACAACCTTCTCCCTTTCGCTACTCCCCAAGGCGTGGAATATTTTCTCTAGGGAGTTTATCCATTGCTCAGCTACTAATTGATTTGTACCCCCATTAAATGTTGGCAGTTGTTGCCTCATGAAGTGGGCTAACATTGATTCTCCACGTTGTGGATCAGGGTGCTCCATACGAGTAAGGTTATTATTCATAAACTGAGTGAGTTGTCCCAGTATGGTGATAAGTTGATCAGCACTAGTTGTATCACTAGCTCCATTATAATTATCTTGATCAGGAGGGAAATCCCTCCATGGAGTGCGTGGATTGATACAGTTTCCATTTCTTCCACTAGGCGCCATTTCTAAACAATGGCATAAACTAGTTTAGTTTATGAATCAAAATACATAATTCCATAATTGTAAAACAGTTAACATAAATCGAAATATTTATGGATATAATCCACAATCATAAAAATGTTTTCTTTGTGGAAGTATATACTCATAACCCTTCAGAGTGGTTTGTAAAGAAAATATGAATTATCCTAAGCATATCCCTTGGGAGTATCGTAACCAAGAGTGCAGCATGGCCCGTTGTCATGCACCAGTTCCCGTTCGAGTCTAGCTCAAAGTGGTGTTTTCGGGTTTTACCCCTAGGTACATCTGTTCTAGAGCCGCCTCTACCTGCTCGTATCCAGATAGGGATGTATTGCTTGGAAAACTCACAAAATCTCTATAATACAAAAATTCTATGAATGTTCTTCTATACTAATCCTCAATGTCTATCCTTGGTCTATGTGCTCTAATCAGAGTTTATCTAAATCTAGCTTCCAATGTTATTACTAAACTTCCTCAGATATCGACTATAATGCCCCGACCCTAGTTACCCAGAGTCGGTGCGTTATTGTGTAACATTGGCATGGTCACATTGATCAAGTCTCGAAAGACCGATTAGTTTAATAGCCTAGAAACACTCGATACACTCATAAGTTTTATATTAAATCATAAATTAATACAAAACTACAACAACATCTTTCCTTTATATCCCCTCATACTATCCCTTCAGGTCATTCATAATATACTTCTTCACATCTTGGAAAAAATAAAACATTAGAAGGGGTGAGCTCAGAAGCTCAGTAAGGATATAAATATATTGGAAGATTTCATAAAAAAACATTAACATTTAAGGAAATGTATAACTAAAAAAAGCCTTTTAAACATGAACTTCAGCATAATATGGCAAAAATAAAATTAAATAATGCCATTTAATTATTCACATGGATATTCTACTAGTCTAATAATCACATGAAATATCAATAACCACTTTTATAATGATGGAATGCATAATGGCAGACTATCATAACCAGGTAGCCAAGGCCTCATGCCAAGACTACAAATAAGATATTGTCAAGGCCTCATGCCAAGATACTAGTTTCTCTCATGAGACCTACTGATGCATCAAGGAGCTATAGTGAGCTCCACCCGTCACTTATTAAGTCCAATTCATTCCTCATATGAATAGTTTTAAACATATCATAAACCATAACATAATCGTATCACATAAAACATGCATAAAGGAAACATAACATTTCCAAATTTCAATCACAAGATATAAGTACAACCCATTGATATAATAAAAAAATTATCAAAACCATTTTCAATACCAAAATAATATAAAATTAAAACATGGTATTTATTTTATATTTAAAAAAAGTTATGGATTGTAGATGAAGCTGAAACTCAAATAATGGTAACGGTGGCAGAGAAGTCGTTGTCGCTGCATACGTAGGACAAGAAAAACATTCATTTTTGTCATTTAGTAAAACACATCGTATAAATATATTCCTTTTGAATAAATGTAAAACTCAAAGTGGTTTATACACAGTATAGAATAAATTTGTGTATAAAACAAAATATGCCTCAATGAATGGAGATTGAGACGAAGTCCCTTATTAAACACATTTTTTTCAATAAAATAGATCTATTATGTGTATTAACTATAATTACACATAAATAATGTACAAACACAAGATAATACATAGTAATATCATGAAATAATTTTAAAGTAGGAGATGAACCCAAAGAACAGAAATTGGGATAAGAAGTTCCCTTACCTCGTGTCTGACTTCACTCGACCGTTCTTTAATCTCCTGAATAATAAACTAGAGTTAATATATACTTTTTTAAGACCCTTTTTCAAGTTCATTATCCCTTTTATATCACTTATTACAATGTTACGAAAATTATGTAGTCATTTAAGTTAATAACGACTGTTTTGTCGATCTTTGGTACTTGAGTCAACAATAAACTTCTTATAATTACAAGTTGTTTATGTGGTAGAATATCCATTATCTCCAGAATTATATTCATGATGAAGATATCATATATATCATATATATCCATTATATACATTCATTTATAATATTACGTAACATTTAGGGGTAAGAAATGAAATGCACCGTTCATGGAGACGGTAAGCCGTACGTACGCATGAATGCTACTTTCATTTCTATTTAGTATTTAGTGGAATGAAATCCAAATTATATATAGGTGTATTATAATTCCATTATAATATCATATATAATATCATTTACTCCATCCTTTATACATCCCACATATGGCATTAACGATTCAAATCACTTTGAGGGGGCGGTAGTACGCACTTCCTAAAATGAAATTATCACGTTTACCCATAATGGAAGTCATAAAGGTATGCCATAAATGATAAATACATAATCATAAGGAAAACATAAACATAATATATATCATATATAAATATAGTGACATCTTAATGGCCACCATGAGTGGTTTTAAAAGAAGATCGAACAATCATCGTTTCGTGAGCCAGAAATTCGCCAACCACAGAAACAGTATGTTTTTTAACCATTAGAAGAAGGTGTGTGTAAGTTTAAATAAAATACTTCTCATAAAACATCCTAGTATATTTAAGATACTGGTTTTTTTACAAAATAAAAGAATAAAAATATTTTAAGGGGTTGGAGAAGCAAAATAAATCAAAATAAAATAAGAGAAGACATTACCTTATAATAAGGTAACTCTTTTTTTTATTTGAGACAAAGGCTTCCTTGGGAAGAATTCTGCCCAAAGTGAGGCTTCTACGACTAAGAGAGGAAAGTTGAGAGTGTATTTGGTCAGAGTTTGGCCGATCCAAATGGCTTGATGGTTTGAATAAGGTGGTGGTGGTGGGGGCCTTTTATAAGAGGAGAAGAGGGGCACTCTTGGAAAGTAATAAAATGATACATTATTATGAAGTACTTTTCGGATTTCAAAGGTCCCACAATTATATATTTCTAGGATAAGGTGATAAGGGTTCTATATCTACCCATACAATAGGTTTTTTACAAGTTTAAGTTTTAGATTTTACATTATATTCTCATTTTATTTAAAAAGTTCATTAATGATGTAATCGCTTCATCATCATGGTGTGATAAATAAATTTATTTATTTAATTCCAAAAAATTATATAAAAATTACTATGATGTATTAAATTGTTTTAGCTTTCCAATCAATATTTATAGTCGAAAAGTTAATTTATGTAACCCCATGTAATAATTATTTTATTAAAAAAACACATGTTTGTGTCGATTTTATTTTTACTTTAAATAAAAAGTTATTAATGTCATTTTCTTACCCAAGTGGCTCTATGGGGTCCCCAAGTTGACCCATGGATTGTATTGGTCGGCCATGACTCACAGAATATGATTAAGACAAGTGTAAAGGTAATTTCATATTATTATAACAAAATATTTACCTTAAGTTACACTAATTACTTTTAATCACGATTAATAGAACTTAAAAGTTACTATTCACAAAAAATTATTATAATCCCATTGAACAAAATTTTAATTCCTAATGAAAATGATGTATGTAGAAGTTTGGAAATTCAAATCAGAGAGGTGGTAAAATTTGATTTAAAAGAAAAACCAATTTTTTCACAACCACTTAGTGGTTTCAGTATTCATCAAAAATCGAAGTTTTTCAAAACAACACCAAAAATTAACCCTAAGATATATTTGATATTCCTAATTAAAAAAGTATATCTATTTTAAAAAATTCAAAACATATAAGTTGAGTTAATTAATTTAATAATTAATTCCCGCTGTCACAACAAATAGCATGTTTTTAAGAAAGAATATCAATCAAAAGATTGACAATTGTTTATATCCAATTTCAAAGTGAAATTAATTCTAATGACCACGATTGGATAAAATGGTAAAATTATATTCTAATTACACTTTAAAACCAATAAATTTTATAATTTAACACTATAAATTAGTTTGATAAAAAAATTTGTTTTCAAGAATTTTTCACTATTCATCAAAAATTGGAAGTTCTCAGAAAAATACCAAAAATTCAACATAGGCTAATTTTGATATTCTGAATCCAAAAATTAATTGCATTTTGAAATATAAAATTTATATAATTTCAAAAAGTGGGTATTACTATTCATAACTACTACTTTTATTGGTCTTTGTGTGTTAGAACTCGAGGCTGCGTACAACACACGCTGCTCTATTATTCAAAGAGGAGCGTACCATGGAAGCTTGGGGTGTTACACAGAGTCTGAACTCACCCTGAGGAATATCATATCTCATACTTCCATTTTTACCATTCCTCATATAAATTCACTAATGAATTAAACTTTTACCATTCATCATTTCAATTTACATATGAATTCCATTATTACAATTCATCATTTCAATTTACACATATGAATTCCACTATTACAATTCATCATTTCAAGTCACATATGAATTTCATTATTTTCATTCATAATTTAAATCCCGAAATGAATTCCATTTTTACCATTCATCATTTCAAGTCACATTCTAATTACATTGTTTCCATTCATCATTTCATGTCATATATGAATTCTATTTTTATCATTCATTATTTCAAGTCACATATGAATTCCATTATTATCATTCATCATTTCTTTAATTAATTAAACAATTAATTAATCCAATGAATTAAATTTAATAATTCAACAATTAATTAATCACATTAACCCTATTAATCAGTTCAACACCTAATTAATAATCTCTATAAATTTCATAGTCACAACAATATAAAATAATTAATTCACCTATTAATTATTCTAACTCAGAAATTTTAATATTACAATAATTGATGGAATAATTAATTATTAAATTACAATAATCTCAATATCTCCCAGATTAATTAAATAATTAATTATTTTATATCTGTCAATTTCATAATCCCAACCATTATAATGAATTAATTGAACAATTAATTAATCAATTTAAACAATATTAAAAACTCAATATTTACTTCAGAAATTAATTATTTCAATTCACAATTCCAAAATTTTAATACTTGTAAATAAAAAAAATAGTTTGAGATTTTAATTATAGTCCACCAACCTCCAGATGGATGATAAACTCTCAGTAATAGAAATCCACAATTTGAGCTGAATAACGAGGTAGAATGTGTTTAGGATCTGAAACACTAATTCCAGATCGAAAAATTAAAATTACAAAATTATATATCTATATCAAAAAAATTTTTATCTAGTTATAAAAATAAAAAGGATAACATTCATGTAAAATATTATAGAGATTCTTGAGAGGAGAAGGGAAACAACATAAGATTAGATCCTTTTACTACGAGTGAGGTAGATCATCAATCATCTATTCAATTCACCAAGAACATGTTTTGGGAGTGATTTGATAGCATCTAGGATCCTCCAAAAATGATTTAAAACGATTTTTTCTTAGTTAGGGTTTATTTGTGTGAGTTTTTGGGCTTCAGGTAATTTAAAAAATAATTCTTTGATTAATTTAATCCACGAACACAGTTTTCTATGTAGGGGTGCACGATTTTCCATACATGATATTTAAACATGCACATATTCTTTGAGTACATGGATTCTCCTATTAGGGTTTATTATTTGAAAAACTTTGCATCATCCATTAAAAACCTCTCCTTCTAGGGATTCATGATTTTTTTGGGTAGGGTACAATGTCTGGGCAAATCATGTGATAACCGTAAACTGCCATCTTTATTTCAATTTTCTCAATTCTTTACCCAAGCACACCCAAAAAAACAAGCTAAAAGTAATAAAAAAAAGTAAAAAATTTACCTTTAAATGAACCAAATATATTCCCATAAAATTTTGGGTTTTTAAAAAATCCAAAAACAAATATCTATGTATCAATTTTTCACCATCATCAAAACCTAGAAAAAGAGAGAAGTTAATCATGATAATTCCTCAAGATTCATGACACACATACCTTTACCTATATCCTTCCAAACCAAATATTATTATTCCCTATGTTATAAGTAGGTTTTGAGGAAAATTCCTAGAATGATACCACTATGAATTTATAAAATGTATGTCACTGTGAAATCATTAGTTCTACCTTTAAAAAAATAATTTTCTTAAGGATATTTAATTTTGAAAAAAACAGAAAAAGTCATTTGTTATCCATTAAAATGTTCCATATTAAAATCCACTATGAATACAATAAAATTTCTTGAATGATAAATAGAGTTAAATGATGCATACTATCCATGGGAAATCATATGATAAGCATGTGATCATCAAAAAGTGAGATATCACGACGATGAATAAAACCAAGAACAATTCAAAGCTAGCATTTGAAAATATATAAAAAGAACATGTAATAAACCCTGTCAACCTAAAATGTCAATCCTAACAATATTGTGTCTTAAAAAATTATATCTGTATCACAACCATAACCCCTATTTGTTAAATACACACAAATTGTTTTACGTTCTATAACATAATACAAAAATAGATTTTATATGTTTTGTTTGAATAAAACATTTAGGTAAACCATTATCCAATTTTTTTATAAAAAAAATTCCTTTTTAAAATAATTAATCCTCCCATTCTTGAAAAACTATTTTATATTCAAAACAATCTTTGAGTCATTTTTATTAAACACATGACGAGAATAAAACTATTTTTAAATAAATCCCAATTTAAAAACATCCTTCATGCCACTAAAGATGTGGATACACACAAAAATTACACATATATATCAAATCAACAGTTTTCACAATCCAAAGATATGAAAATATAATAAAAACAATTAATTCTAGAGAAATAATATTTACATAGATCTACCTACCTCTCCAACGGAGGATACTTGGTCACCTTTGAAAACAATGAATAGAGATGAAGAGGATGAGATCCCTAGGAGCCTAGATCAATAAGTAAAATCCTGAGAAAGAGGGAATAGCCTTTATATAATACTTTATAAAGGAATAACACCTAGACCCTTCCTATAATCAACTAGATCCAAAACCCTATCAAGAGGAGGAATTCGAATGACCTAATAATGTGGAGATCTTGTTAAAGATGCATCAAACATACCCTTTTAATGATCACATACATCTTCATTAATATGTGTGAGTTCCTATGGAGGACCAATGAATATGTCATCTATTTCAAATTATGAAATAACCATAACAATGGAAAGGTTTTTCCCACCATTTTGTGGTCTCCTCGATCAAACAAATCCTAGGAGACTTGAAATTCCAACCATACATTAAGTGATATAAAACCCATGGTTGTTTTGGAACCATCATTACCTTTAATACAACATGGTGGTGGTCACTATGTATGTGTTCTATAAGAAGAAACCAATCATCCTGCACTTGATACTATACCTCATTACCAAAAAGGTTTCCCTACACATGTCACACATGTTTTTTCGTATAATAAAATATCTTACAACATGGAATCGTCCTTCTCCTGTGAACCAAAAAAAATTCCAAACCCCTATATAAGACACTATGAACCTCTCATTCTTCCCAAACTTGAATTAAACCATCCAAATGATCAAAATATAAAATACTAATGACCTAGAGGGTTACCCAATCCTCCCTATTAGTAGAATTTATGTCCCCATAAAGTACATAGGATTATAGAATCACAAAGAGATAAGGTAGTTATTCTATCATCAGTGATTTATAATCCCATATCTCATGAATAACTTGTCTACACTACCATAGTAAATAGACTAACGGAATAATTTTACCATGGTGTACCTTATTCTGAGGATCTGTAATCTGAACTGGTTGCTCAACCACATTGTTTTTGTGTTCAAGATCAATATTTTCCCATTCTATCAACTGAGAAGGGTTTGCTGATACCACCATAGTTGGAGAACTTCAATAACATCCTAAATCAATTTCAACTAATATGGTTATTCCAACCAATATTCTCCATTTACAATAAGTTCAATAATATAAAAATGTATAATAAATCAGGGTGATATCTTACCCAATATTCCAAAATGATGATTTCTCAAATGAGGGGAAACCCTATGAAAAACCTGAACACATACCATAAACTCCAAATAATGATGATTATTGGGCACATCATATATCTTATCACTCTGAACTATCACTGACCTCTTTCTGAGCAATATAAATTTTTCCATTGACTCATGAATAATAATCCTTCCAACAACCATGCACCCTCCTATCATTACACAACTTAAGTTGGATTCACATGGCTATTAATAAAATGTTTTAAAATTTTATATTTTATTAAAATAATGAAAACATTTCTTACGGGAAAACTCAATAAAAGTAAAATGTTTTTACCATGAACCACTAAAATAATTCATGCATTCTATAATAATATCATCATGAATTTTGAGAGATATCTCATTTTCCCATTCATCTAAGGGTGATACATCATGTTTTACTTCAATTGGGTTACCATGTACTCTTATAATTCTTCCCAAAATTGTGATGTAAATCATGGTTTTCTATTAGAAACAATAGCAAATGAAACTCCATGGAGCTTCTTGGTCTCTATGATATATAGGTTCCCATGATCATCCACATTGTTCATCTTTATAATTGTAAGGAAATAAACCGAATTAATATCTTGATAAATTATTACCCAATTCACATCTTTACCACTAGGACTATACAGAAAACTAGTAATTATGTTAATGGATATCTCAACCAAATTAAATATTGGAAATGGTAAAGGCTACAAAAAACTAGCAGGACTCTGGTGCTTTGTCTAAATATTCTATAATATTAGTAATCATGACACAAATTCTTTAATTTACTACATTATCCCCAACCACTGATATCAATGTCTCAAATCATGATACATCTTGGTAGTATAGTGTTTCATGGATTAACCAGATTGATTCCCCCTATTCATCAACTCATGTCTCAGAGTTATCATAACCTCCATGTTCCCTCCAAATCAAAAGAAACCATTAAAAAATTGAGACCAATCACCCCACATCTACCCACTTAATAGGATTTCACTAAAATTAAGAAAATTACATTCCACTACATTCCTAAGATGAATATGACAAGAAAATTAAGAATTTTCTTCCGCGCAATCCTAGAAAACCATCCCATTATTTTATTTAATATCCAAACATATCTTAGGAATTAAAATCATCAAAGTCCGTTCTTATATTGGTTTTTTCAATGATTAATATGATAACTTCCTGATTAACCCATCAGTGACCACATCCCATTTACATGTTGTGTTTGTAATATCAAAATCAATGGTCTGGATATACTCAACCCAATGTCTATTTCATAGGATTAGATCACTCTAAATAAAAATATAATTCAAGCTGTTATTATCTTAATATATATTAATACACTCTCAAAAGAGATAGTGGTACCAAATTTTATGAGCAAGCATATTTGAATTCAACTCAATATTATGGGAAGGATAATTATTCTCATGAGGGTGTAGTTGGTGAGAACCATAGACCACCACCAACTTACCACACATTACAACACATACTAATATCATTCCTGAGCATCACAGAAAATAGTATAGACCAAACACATATCCATACGGATAATAACAAGATATGAAGTTAACCACAATTTTATTTATCCAAATTATCATTAAACCATATCATTACATTCAAACCTGACACCCTTATGCATAAAATATATCATAGTAGATATAATACTTAAAAAATATAGAACAAAAAACCTGTAATAACTAGCCAAACCCAATATGACCTGAATTTAAAAAAAATCATAGGTTTCTCCCAAGACATTATTTTCTGAATCTTTTCAGGATCTACTATGACGTCACTTTTAGATATAAATTGACCCAAAAACTTCTCTTCATGGTTTCAAAACTGGTATTTGGAATGACTTCTATACAGTCGATATTATTTCAAAGACATTGGGACAATATCCTCATGATCGCTCTACTCATCCATCATATTAGGACACATCAAAATATCATCTACAAAATAAGTCATATAGGAGTTATAGAACTGATTAAATTTATCATTCATCATATCCATAAAAACCATAATATAATTTTTAAGGTAAAATACTCATAATTTCAATACCTTTTCCATAATCCTATCTTAGGAATATCCTCCTCTTGAACTCTAAGAAAATATAAATCTTATTTATAACTAATATCAAAAATCCATTAGGATCCCCTGAGTTAATAAATCTAATCATCAATCCAAGTAAAAGTTTACTTGTTCATAATATAAACCGCATTATGATTTTAGTGATCAATGAAAATTTTAAGCCATCCATATTTATTCTTTATGAAAATACCTAGTGGATCCCAAGGAGACACTATCGTGTTAATAAATCCCACAGTATCAAGATCCTTAGGATAAACAATATGTTATTTAAAATCAAAAACTTTCATATGATAAGATGCTAATTATTTTGGAATGAATCCCGAGTGCATGTAAATAGTCAACATGAAATATCATTGACGCAGCAAACAAAATGAATCATTAGGAAAGACCAAATAATACTCCTACTCAATAGTTGGATATGTACCACTTAAACATTGGTAGAAAACATCAATACCAATCTCCAAAAATTAGCATGAGATACTTTTGACCTCAATAACAACAGTAACCACTCTCCTAGATCTATGATCCCACTCACCCAAAAATATTATAGTAAACTCAATGGGAGATAGATATGTAACTAAATGACAAGAAAATTATATATTCCCTAAAATATACCATCTAATCCATCCCAATAATGAGGCTAAAGATATAAATTTAAAGAACTATAAAATAACATACAAATTTGTAGTGGATGATTATAACCAGACACATAGATCATTTAAACCCCTATTCCTTACTCAATATAAAGGGATTGAAAACATCCATCATAAATAGAATAATTCAATATCCTAATTCCAACACAAAAATCAAATTACAAATTAAAAAATAATGATAGGCATCAGTATAAAAAAATTACAAGAACATAGAGGATGAAATAAATATTGTCCCTATCATAGATGTTGGAACCAAATCAGATTCCAATAATTCATACTAAATTTTATAAATTTTTCTAAACTCATCCAATCCTTGATATTTATTGACTGTATGAGTATCCACCTTTTCATGATAATGATATCCACATCTTTTTTATGCATCTGACTGAGCTCGGGATCCTCTGGTAAGGGTGTATCCATCTCTACTTCCTTGGGACACTTTTCTATAAAATCTCTTAAGATGGTTTGAATATCCACAATTATGGAAAATAATTTTTGAAACTATATAATTATAAATTTTATGGTTAATTTTTCCACATTATAATAAAACACCATAGTGTTTCCTTTGAGAAGCCTCGGTAACTGATCCTCACATAAACTATGCACTCTTACTACACATCAATTTTTGGAGAGATGACACACCATGGATACCCCCTAAAATATTATAAGCTCCAATTAGAATAATCTTATTAACTAATTTTTTCACATCCATAGGCATAAGATAATAAGAATCAATGAAATATCAGGCTTTAGACCCATTTTAATCCATCTATTCTTAAGGTAGTCATTTGAAAATCCGTCTGGAGATAAATGAATGAACCTAGAAAAATGAGGATCACACTTCATCAAAGAATATAATCCATGAACAAAGATCCAAAACTAATAAAAAAATGAGATGGTTTATCTAAATTAACCAAAAAATCAAGTTCGTGGATTGATTAAAATGCTTAACCACCCATGGTTACTTATTAGGTACATAAGTAAGTTAGCCAAGAAACCTTCCACAAATACCACTCAAGTTCTAAAAATCATAACTCCAATATACCAACCAACCCAAAAAGGTATCCCTTATTTAATACTTTTTTAAAACTATCCAACCTGTTTACACCGGACGTGTAACCCAAGTTAGCTCACCATAAGGACTGAATAATGTTCCCGATCATCACAGGCTTGTGAAAAGTACCTAGGACTTAAATCACATAAAGATGGGGATTATTTCATGTTAAAATAAAATAATATCATGTCTCATATATAAAAATATAATATAACCAATTATATTAAATCACATAAGAATAAGTATATAACCCTGATATATAAAAACCAAACGATAAGGAAAAGAGGAGAAATAATCCAAAACCAAAATCAAATCTTCATATGACCATCTTTCACCTCCCTCAAAACCAACCATAATAGAAACATTACCCATGGTAATACATCAAGAAATATGATTTCCTTATTTTTACATATATCCTACAAAACCAAATCAACATACCCCTAAAGTCATATGCAGGATTTGAAGAAAACTCCTAGTAGTATACAATAATGAATATATACAATGTAAATCACTGTGATACTATTATTTAAAACATTAAAACAAAAAAAAATTATTAATGAAATTTCATTTGAAATAATTATTACAAAAACACCCTTTGGATTCCTTTAAAATGATCCATATTCATATAAACCAAGAATAATAAGACAATTCATGAAAATTAATTATAGAAAAATGATAAAAATAATATTTTAGAAATAATAAGATAAACATGTGAAAATAAAATAATGAGATATCACCATCATGATTAATAGCAAAAAAAATTGACCCTACAATATAGGAATAAATAACTAAGAGATTAAAGGGCCACTCATTGGAAAAAATGTGAATCCAAATGATATTGAGTTCTACTGTAATATATTTGTATCATAACCATAACCCCTAGTACTTCGACACTCATTTGGGTTTTCATATGTCCATAACTCAATGCACCCAAGGTTTAAATGTTCTATGTCATCAAAAAACATTTAAGTAAAATATGATAAAAATTTAATAATACAACATCTACATGGGATAAATTACATTTTCTATGCTTGAAATCCATTATAGAGATAAAATTTGCATTGATTCATTTCATCACGTACATGTAGTAAACTAAAACTATATTTAAGTAAACCCCTTTAAAACCATTTTCCATGCCATAAATGTAGTGGTTACACAACGTAGTTCTTATAGATATCAAATAATCCATTTCCATAATCCATACCAATGGGAAAAAATAAGAAAAAATAGGTACTCCATGAGAAAGTACCATTATATAGATACATATACCTCCCCCAAGTAGGAAACATGATCACCTTTGATAAAGAACACTAGTTATGAAGATAATAAAATATCATTGATCCTATATCAACATGTAAAAGACAATTAATGAGTGAATCACCGCATGACACAACATTACGAAGAAATAATATCCATAACCCTCCCTGGAATTGACTATAATAAAAAACATGGAATTAGGAGGTTGAATGGACTAGGGTAAATCGAGTAAAAGACTAGTTAAAAAACCCCTTTTAATGATTTCCTACATTTTAATTAAGAGTAGTAAATTTTTTTCCATAATATCAAAAACTAAATTGACCATTCTAATTCTGAAATAACCATTATCTTGGTCTGTTGTTTCCCAACATTGGTTTCCTTAGTCACACAATTCTCAAGAAACATGACATGAAAACCCTCTATAGTGTTTTGTAAAAACCATTTCAATTTTGGACCCACGACACCATCCACCATGGAATGGTGGTTACTACTCTATCTATGGTTCATAAGAAGACACTCATCATCCCATGACAAAGACCACACCCCACCAAAAGCATGTTTTCCATTCCCTTATCACATAATTAGTTTGGAAGCCCAAAAAATACTACACAACATTGTGGAACAATCCATAGTGATACTAAAATGCCTACCTTATTTAAGACAACATTCACCCACCACAGCTCCTAAACCCGAATTTAACCACCATAATTCAGAAAATTAATCAGACCTATGACATGTAAGGTGTCATGGATGGAATTAAATTTTATGGGTTTTAATGTAGTAATTGATTATTTTAATGAGTTGTGTGGGTTTTTATGTATTTTTTATTATTGAAATTATTTTCATGGATTTTTTATATATTTGTTCAAATCTTTTTATAGTGGATTATTAGAAATATTAATTTAATTTTTTATGAGAGTTTTTATTGGGATTATACAAGTTCTAGAAACTATTATTGAGTGTGTTGTCCATTATAGGTTTGGAAGAATTAGTTTTTGAAACTCCACTTGAGTGAAGGGGCCTTTCCGAGATTTTTAATGTTATTTTAGAAACTACCTTTATGTGTGGGATCCTTTATTGGGAAAGAAATTTTGGTTTTGGAAACTTGACTTCAATTTGGGGGCCTCGAGGCTAGTTTAGAAATAATATATGAGTGGGGGTCTTTTTGTTATACAATGGAGGTTGTGGTATGGTTATAGTGTTACATTGGGTTTTAATGGATAGATATGGGTTTGTGGTTGAATGAAAAGAAATGGGTGGAGTTTTAGTGTGTTTTTTAATATTTTTGGTGTATAATATTTATTATTAAAATATAAAATTACTTCTTATGGTTTTATATACTATCATGTGAATGGGGTATGTTTTAAAAAACTATATATTGGTTGATTATAAAATTTTTAGGGCTCATGGTAAGTCTTTGGGATGTTTGATTGATCATTTTGATCACCACCAACATGTTCATCTTAGTGGACATAAAGATGGTGTTTATTTGACTCACATTTTAATTTGATAGTTCTTAATTGGATTGGATGGGGGTACCATGTGTTTTTTAATATAGCCTGGTGGATATGTGTTGTCAGTGGTGGTTGAGTTACGTATTATAGGTTTTATGTGGACGACGATTATCTTTGTTTTTGTTGTACTTATGGTTTTTTGAATTAATATAATTCATTGGATTCTACTATGTAATATTTTATTGGGTTGTTATCTCCATGTGAGTAATATTTTCTTACCATTACTTCTGTTGTGTGTTTTATGGTGTACTTATATTATCATACCTTTTGTGGTAGAGGGATGGAATATTGGGGTCAAGTTTGAGTAGTATAACTGATTATGGATGTTATATTAAGACTACATAGAAACATGGAATTCATAATTTTCAATATCCTCATGTGGAAGTCTACCAACAGTCGCATAAACCACTATCCCTCTCTTTCTCTCATCATAACAATGGTAGTAGTATTTATATTAAAAAAATTTGCACATCATTTTAATTCTATGGTCTTAATCATAAAACAATATATTTTAAGATACTCTACCTACTTGTATTGTCTCTAAATTAAATCACATAATGAAAAATTATATGTAAAAATATTATGATCAGTATAGATGATTAATTTTCCAACAAAATTTTTATAGATCTCATTTTTGAGATTATGAACCATAATATTTAAATCCAAATATTTTATAGGATAGTAAATTTTAGGGGGGTATAATTTTCTTAGACCCATATGTCATGACCTTACCTCCTTTTATCAAGACACATCCTAATAATGAACTAGAATTTTTAAAAAACACTTTATAAGCCACTAATAATATAATAATAATTAATACTAGTGTTTTAGTTAGTCTCTTCTTCAATTCTTCCAATGATTTTTTAAAACTCCCATTCTAATCAAACATTTATCCCTTATGATTTAATGTCATCTTGGGATAATATCACCTTGAAAAGTCCTAATTAAATCTATGATAATCTCCAAATACACCATAAAAACTCTATATTTAAAATATACTCTTAGGTTGTTCCGAGGACATCACCAATCCCACAATATGAGGGTCATCTTTAATACCTTTAATATAAATTATGTAATTAATAAATTTTTCTTCTTGAATCACGAAGTGAAATATAAAAAAAAAATTGTATAAATCTTATGTTTATATAATGACCCAAAACAACATTTATCTTTCTACCATGATATACTTTCATTATTGAATATATTTTATCATCATCTAGAAAAAAACTACAAAGTTATTCAAAAAACATGTGGAATAATTAGTTAATCAATTCCAAAAATATAGCATGTTCATTAGAAACTATAAAAGAATTGACAAAAAATAAATATTGGCCACATAGATATAAAAATGAAAATGTTAGACTATCATATTATTTTATCCCCAATAACTGATATCTTGACCAATGTTCCGTCATAGAGTAAAAATGACCCCCCTTCAGTTAGTCAAAATAACATTAATTCATGATTGGGGATATTTATTCATTATAATAATTGCATTTATCTTTAAATATTCAATTCATAAAATAAAAAATCAATAACATTATTAGAAAATGGAAGCAATGTTTCCTAGGAGAAATTATTAGAAGAATAGATCCCTTCAGAATGATATTATTGAGTGGAACCTTCAATTCCCTTTAGTAATTTATAATCATATGATATTAAGGTAGAAAAATTGGTTTCATTCGATGAACTAGGTTAATGGAAAATTACACATACCTTCTTTTTTGAAATATATAATCATACTTAGTAAAAACTTCTGTATAAAGATAAACTATAACTATAAGTAGATACTTTTTATTAACCCTATTTGATGAATGTATAATCCCTACTAATTAATAATATATTGATCTATCCTCTCATTACATTGTAAATTCCCTATTATCTTTAATATATCACTCTCCCTTAAAAGTATGAATAATAGCATATGGAACCCAAAAAATAACTATTCTAATATATTAGTTGATTTGAGCCTTAAATTTACTCACTCAATGCATTCTATTACCAATTACTAAATATTCAACCCAAATACTAAAGAAATTAAGCAATTTCTATGTTTCATTCCATTATCAAATATGATTTACACATAAAATTTTACTCAACCCTCTAACGTTTTGGGGTAACAAGTTTTATAGAAAATGGAATCAATTTCACTCATAATCCATATTGTTCATCCAACGAAGAAAATTTAAATGAATATGATTCTCATGATTCAAATAATATAAAAATATTTATATAAGTCATCCGGATTGTACCTAACAACATAAAAGGTCTTTGATTAGTCTATGGCTACTAAAATGTGGGATCAAATAAAAATTGAATTCTAAGAATCATTTGAGTAAATAAATTTATTCAAGATGATGTATTACCATTATATGATGCATCCCCATACCAGTATTCTTTTTTCAATTAACCTACATCATTTATCATTGTACTTTTTTAAATTATTCATCGTTGTTTTCCCATGAGATTCTCCCTCAATATTTCTTCCAATGATCCATATTCCAAAATTTAATGCATAAATGAGGCGGTGTTGTATAATTTGATTTTAATTATTCCTTATGGACACAATATAAATGATTTAGTGGACTCTTCCCATGATATAATAAGGAATATGATTATATGGGATTCATTTAAAACTCTTTCCTCTTCATTATCTATCCACCACTTGCATTTCTTCCACTAGGTAACTGAGGAATATATGTAACACCCTATCCTTTTTTGTGTTTTTTAATCTATTTTTCAAAAAAAAACTTCTGTATTATAATTATTTACTGTTTTATAAGGATTTAATGGGGCCTCCGGGCTCCGTTTTGGGAGAACAGACTTGGTACCTGGAAATATATATTTTGAAAATGTCATTATGTACCTAGTGGATAGTAACGAGTTCTTAAAAGGCCTAAAAGATGGTTTAGTGTCTCCAAGTGGGACCCTAGGTTGTTGGTGACCGTACAAAGGGTGTCCAATGGCCATTAGGTATATGGTGGTAGGCCATCCGATACAGAGTGGGTTCCTTCTTGTTTTTTCTAAAAAATATTTAATAAAATAATTTTTTAATTTTAATAAAATAATTTTCCCATCTCTTTTGGTTCATTCTAACTGCATTAACCACTTCCATTATTTTCCTTAACCTTTATCTTCAAGTGTTGTATCTCCTCCATAAATGATCAAACTCAGATAGTGTTTATCACATGAGTTTTCTTTGTGAATGGATAATGTGTCTCTTCAATTTTTTCTATGTATCTCATGTTTTTTCTCTATGTGTCGTCAATTAAGCCCTATTTTCTTGGATTTTTATGCATTTAAATTATTTCTATTTATAGATGAATAAATTTGTGAATTTTAGTGACTATCCCTCTATAAGATCTAGGTATATGGTCTCATTATTTCATGTTGGTATTTATATGTGTGGTCTGAAACATATAGAATAGGGATTCACCACTTTGTATGCAAGTCACAAAATTCCTTTAAATTCCATTCTCCATGTCCTATAGAATTAGTAAAACTTTTTATACCTATGATAAGTCCTTTTAGATATGGTTATCAATGTTATGGTCATTTTTTCCTTTTCACGTGTTTGTTATATAATAGAACTATTGCTTTGAACTTGGTTGTGGTGACCTATGATTGTGACTTCACCCAAGGAGCCTCCAGTGGTTTACTAGCTTATTCCATGGAAAGGAACGACTTGATAATGTTATAGGATTGGGGTGATAAACCCTATACATATATCATAGAGTATGGTGGTGGCTAGATACAATAACCCTTTATAAGATAATTTTTTTTTGAATTTGATGTGTTAATTGAATGTGATAGTTCATTCACATGTATACAAGAATGGTTGTATACGATCCACCCCTTATGAGATAGTGGTATCGCATCCACCTTATTATTTATGTTGACAATACCTCATTCAACTAAATCTATTATGTGGGTGGTACCTCATCCACCCAGAAATGTAATTTAAATGGTTAAATATCTTCTGAAATAGTTTCCTTGCTGGGGTACTGTCCATTTTCAGATTGTCATTGGTGGTGCATCATCAACCCAAGGATTCATGTTGGTGGCATACAATCCAAATATGGGAGTAGTTATAGTGGTTCATCATCCAATTGGATATGGAATAATTATTATATCATCCTTTGGGTTATTTTTATCGTTGGTGCATCATCATCCTAGATAATTTTATATATGGTATATCATTTACCACAAAATAAATGGAACTAATATATTTTCCACCAAATTAATCGGATTTAGTAGGACATAATCCACTCATAGTGTATTTTATTACTGTTATATCATCCACATGTGTTTTTTAGTGGTGGTTTATCATCCCCATATGTTTATGATACATCATTTAATATCTAGAACCTAATTCACCCTTAGTATTTTATCATTGATAGATCACTCATATGGATGGGTTATGATGAAGATATATCATTTAACTAGTATACATGAATATTAAGGATCCTTCACTAGGATTTTGGTACAAGTCATAGTATATGACTTTTCTCTAGTGTGCATTCAGACCATATGCATATCATCCCTTGCCTACACAAGTTTAACTAGGTGTGGTTACACATGGTCTGGTTAGTGAGAACTCCATGGGTGGTATATTATTTATTCATTTTATGTATAATCATTCCACATAGAGCATTAACATATTTTCAATGGACTTTATATGGACATTGTTGGTGGTGGAAAACTCATTCATTCTCACACCCAAATTGAGCACCTTGGTATCTATGAATAATTTAGGTTTCGTAACCCAGGTAAATGAAAGTTCCTTGTTGCTTCTAATGGATTAAATGGGATGTTGGGTTAGTGTTGATAAATATCATTCTTAAATAATTGTGTGTGTGTTATATATATTATATTATATAGAAGTTTATGATCTAGGGATATTGTTTGTGATGAATTCTTCTTGAGGCCCCAGATAGACATATTTGTGCAACTGATTGACTTAATTTGACTTAGTGGATGATCCTGAGAATCCCATGGCAAACACACACAAGATTGGAAGTCTAAGTGCAATACTAAATTCCACATGAAAGCCTATTACGCAATCAATGGGATATCAAATGGCCACATTCATGCCAACCTTCTTGTAAAAACCAACTTATATTTTCACCTATATATAGAGGGGTATCCCCATCCCTTGAATAAAATTCTCAGACAGTCGAACCATCACTCCCATTCCTGTAAGATGACCCATTCGATGACTGGTCACAAGTATGTTCTTCATGTTATTGGATCTTGCGCAAATTTACCCCATTCGGTGGGCCTATAGAGGCTTTAACATCTCCCATTTACATTTTTTCGAAAGGAAAGAGCATGAAGAAGACCCCCCTTGTGCCCCATACTATTCCTTGTGTAGTGCCTCTTTCACCCAGATTCCCTCGTCTTGTGTGAAGATCCTTAATCTTCCATGAACCACATCTTTCATACTCTATTATTTGTACTTATCGTAAGGAACCATGTTAGAGATCCTCTTGTGAGTAACATCCCTATTTTGACCACACATCCTTTGTACGGCCTTCCAAGCATGGGCACGGTGATTTCCTAGTACCCCAAGTGAGGCTTCATGTTGTGTTACCCTATGTTATGATTATTTTCATAGGTACGATAAAAACTATTAATTCATCGCATATCTATGCTAACATGGACCCCTCTATAGAAAATTACTCCACCTCACCCCATTGGTCATTGTTTGTGACTTCCCTTCCCTAAGGGTGGGTTGGTACATGTTATGTCAGTCCAAGGGATGAGGAGCGATTCCTCATCGTTCGAGCTCCGAGATGTTAAACTAACAAGCACCCACATCCCCATCACATGACATTGAGTTTTATGTTGACGCATGTGTGACAAGTCAAATAATATCATTGAGGTTATGGGACTAGGGACTTTATTGTTTCCCACCTCCTAAAATCCACTCTCTCTATCTCTCCCTTTGGGTCTTGTCACAATGTGGGCCTTGGGCAGTCTTCACGTAAGCCCTGAACCACCTCCCCAAGCTCCCCTCAAGAAGTATGTCCAAATATTCATCTTCCTATGCCTCTAGCCATGAATAATCCTGACACCATACCTCTTGGACACACCATTCTTAATGTAATTTTTTGTTCTATTGTTACCTTTTTTTCTAACACCGAGCATAATTCACAATGGATTAGAGTAAATGGTGGCCATGAAATCCTTTTTGGGTTGCTATCAATGCATAATCCTAATTCCCCTATTTATTGAACTACATGGAACTTGATCCCTATCTTCTAAATAGTGTACACAGGAATCATCTCTAAGGTTTAATATATCATTCCCCACAATCCATTTACCTGACTATTTCATGTTGATTCACTCGTCTGACATGAAGTTAAATTACATACTCTGAACTATGTGGGTTTTAATCCATTCAAGGTATATAAGAATCATTTTAGAGGTCCAATTCCTACCAATACTAAGATCTGGTGATCCCTTCTAGGGATGTACCCTCCATATGTGACATATCCCCTTCATGGGACACATCTCCTAGATCCACAAACCCGATGTGTTCTAATCCACATGGGTAGCTAAACATGCATAGTCCCCACACTTCACCATACTCCTCCAACCAAGAGTGCCCCTCTTGTGAAGGGCTGCTAACCACACATAAGCCTCTGGTGTGTCTCTGGGTCTCTATACTTTTTGAATGCCCCTATTAAATCCCCCCATCCTGAACTACATGAAACTTGATCTCATCCTTTTATTCATGGTATGTAGGATGCATCCCTGAGGTTCAATCCCATCACCCATTTCCCTTCATAATATTTCCTTTGATCCTTTGTTTCTCGGGGATATCATGCCCCATGACGAAGGTTATACTTCCATCGGGTCCCCATCCACGTACTCCATTTCTCATGATACACCTTTTTTTATGTCACATCACCCCTCCCAAACTATGTGGACTTTGATTCTTAGCCACTAGGATATGTAGAAATCATCCCTGAGGTTCAATCTTACAACCTTCTACTTCATGTTGATCCCATATCTTCAATTTCACACACTCCATTAAAATCCATCATCATCCATCATGATTCCTACCTCAAACACCACATCTTGATTGGATCACATCATCCACCAGGGTGGCTAACCATGCATAATCCATGCACATCATATCTATCTAACTAAGAGTACCCCTCTTGCAACGGGTAGCTAACCATGTGTAATCCCTAAACCACCCCTTCAAACTACATGGGTTTTTATCCCTACCATATAAATTGGGTAAATTAGAATCCTCCCCAAGGTTCAATCCCATAAAATGGTAATCCTTTGAATCCCCCTTTTTGTGGTGCCCTTCCATGATCCACCCTTTATTACATACAGATCATCCTCCATAGTGTGAAACCTTCCCTTTTGGGACACATCATCTCGGGTCCATCCTTATTGGGCGTTCTAATCCATGCATCTGGTTAACCTTCTAGTTGTTCCCTCCAAGTGATATACCAATATCATCCAATCCCATTTATATTCTAATCAGTCTTCTCCATCTCTCTCTAATGTTAAACTCACAGAATCCCACATGCAGAACATGAGAAGCTTATGAAATCATGTGAGACATTCTTATATAATATGAAACCCCTCAAATGGCGTGGTATTCCATGGGATACATCACCCTCATTAATCCCTCAAATAAGGTATAATTTAGGTGTACCAATTTTCTAACGTCCAAACATGCCAGTGATTTCTGAAGTGACTACTCTCTTGAACGAAGGTTGCTTCTTTGGCTGGAAAATTCAGAACTTTTTAACAGAAGCTGCATAATTAACTAGCATCCAAAAAGATATATCACCTATAATGAGTTTCATAAAAACGTCTTAATATCTATGGGAGTCCCAGACTGGGAATAAAATTCCAAGGAAGAATCCATGGAAGGAGGAATCGACAACCCATCATCCAGTTTTGATCATGGAGAATAAATAACTTAAGATGAAATGAAGGCCTCCCACAATAGGAAAGATAGAATGCGTGGTACATTACACTACCAACGATCATCAATATGCCTCAGGAGACTCATCCCGACGAGAGTTTCATAAATAGAAATGGTGAACCCAACGTGAAACTTTTCTCCTAGAACCGTGTGGATTAGTGGCATTCGAGACATCAATAGATAAGTGTGTCATAAGATCTAGCTATTCGGGGTCAGGTCCCTCCATGAAAATAGAGGACCTTGCATGGAAATTACCAGAATTTGTGGAAGTTAATTGTTTGGAATTCCAGTCTGTGACATCATTAGCATGGATTTCTCTATCCATCCATGGAAGTCTGGATAGTACCGGTGCACTGGGAACTACTTTCCTATTATCCATGCTGATATCTTAATCTTCCATTTTTGCAGGAGATAAGCTATAGGAAACCACTCACCTCTCACTAGAAAAAATAGCGGAAAGGGAAGTTCCAATGTGTCAATCCTGTATTACTCCACAACCACAATTACATCATCCACAACCATGGCTACCGGGTGCACATGCCCCATCTCACACACATAATTTGTCTAGAGAAGGGTTGTAGACAATCTTATCTAATGGTACAAATAATAGGGGGTCATCCCAATTAGGGATATGGCTTACTAGGATTCGGATTCTCCTATGCCTCACTGTCACCACCACCAAAAAGTCTCGCGCAAGGATCCACTACTCCCCACATGATCATTTAACCATTTTAGGATCGTCTCTCCATAAATATCACATGATTCACTCCACTTTTCCCAAGAGGAGAGGTACATCTGAGTATTCTCTGGTATGACCATCACCTAGTAACGACCATTGAGAGGTCCTAATAGGCCGCATAAATTCCTCCATCCAATCATTGAGGCTGAGTGATATGTGTTCTATACCATTGCACTGTTGGAACCTGTTTGGCTAACTCGATGCCAACATCGAACATAGGTTCAAGGGGACACCCATAAAGGCTCATCAACTTCTTTTTATTCAGTGGACCATTTCAACCTCGAAACATCCTATCAGGTCCCTACTACTGTAGACTATGGATTCCCCATAGTTTGATTGGGACAAAGACCCCATCTACCCCATGAGAAAGCGGCATTGACACTTTTCACAATCAGTAGTCATCACAAGCCAACCCGTGACTTCAAGATCTAGTACGAAGGTTATATATGTACTATAACCAACCCATGAGGTGTACCTCCTCACCTTTTTGACCTCCATTATGGAGGGAATCCCTATATTCTCACCGTCTACAGTGGAGGTTCTCCCAGCATCAGAACCCCAAACATCCTAGGTCCTCCTCCCATGTCCTTCAACCAATATAGAGGTCCTCCCCATACCCAATCATCTCTACAAGATGGTATTCCCCACATCCCATTCAAAATCTACCCAGGTTCTCCTCTCACCACAACTCACCAGAGTGAAGGCCCTCCTTTCTATAATGACAACAGGTACAGAGGTCCTCCTTGTATCCCATCCAACATTGGTTGAGATCCTCCCCACTCCAACACCAACCCACACAGAGGTTCCCGCATGTAGAAGATATATCATTCCCTAAAAAATTGTCCTGGGGTAGGAGGGAGTATCATCTCTTCTATGGAAAGAACACCAAGAAATTCCAAATCATTTTTAATCGAGTTCAATTTTCAGATTCTAATGCGGAGTGTGACTCAATGATGGAGAAATCACCCTAATCCTCTCCATCAGGTGTTAATGAAGGTACCTAACATGTGAGGTATATACTTTTGTAAAGAGAAATGCACTAGATACCTAAATCACTCTTCATATATGATGAGGATGTTGAATATTCATCTCCTTTTCAGGTTCTCGTCATGAAGTCCTCTCTATCACCACCAAGATCATTCTCTACCTCGACAAGATATCAGGGAGAGTTGTTTTGTGGACATGAAGTTGGTTAGTACCAACCTGATGCACCACCATACATTGTCTCCCTCACATAGAAGGACGTGGTTGACACACCATTTTATAGGTATGTGATGATGAAGTATGAACCATCCCCAAGAGACGGACCATTGAGCAGTGACATGTCTACCCACACACTATTCTCTCCACCAGATAGTCCACTTACGTAAGGGTCTACATCAGTGACATTGCCTTTCCTCAGCCACCCCCTGTTGAAGAATGGGGAAACAATGATATGAAACCTGATGTTTAGAGAAGAAGTCTATGAGAAATTATAATGGTTTATTAGTTATCTGATATGTTCTGGCTGATTTCCACTCTAGACTTTGACCTTCTAGAATCGCTCACCCAGGATGAAGTCATGTGCTTTTTCCAGACCGTCTTGGTGACAAATTTCCTCCTATAGTACCATCAATTGGTGTATCTAAAGAGTTTGGATCACATTGAAGACATTGAGCAACAGTTTCGCATTATTGACCACGTCGTAATCATTGTGGCTCCACACCCCCACATCACCCGAATACCAATAAGATATTTATCAGATATGTGTTCAGAGATTCCCCATTCTCTGAAAAATCATCAATGTGGCTTCTCTGTATATGAAGATCTAGGGTGGGGGTAGTCTACTACTCACCACTTTGGCCCGATCCGGTGATAGACATAGCTTCTATGTGACATCAAGGATATGACGATATAAATAGTCATGGTGAATATGGCCAAGCTCAACACACATAGGGACGCAGACACCAAATTATGGTCCAAAGAGGACGACACACCCCCTAGGAAAATAGAATATCTCCTAGACCCCCAAAACATTATCACTTCACAACAAAGCTAGATGTTTGGTCTTGTATATCCCGTTGATTCATAACACATAATTCAAGGCCCCCTCAAGGGTTGCAGACCTACTGGGGCCACTAAGTCATCTGAGCCTTCTAGTTTAGTGTACAAGATGGAGGTTGACCTTGTCATGGCTGCCATGCACTAGAGGCATTCTGAATAGAAGAGGTTCATCAATGGGCTATTTATTGAGCGTCTTGTTGGACGGATTCCAGATTACAGTGATCCTTGGTATGATATTGTCCCTACTCTATTAGGGAAGTAAGGGAAACACCAATCCATCCATGTCTAGGTTCCTTTGTAAGTCTCGGCAACCCTGTACACCTCAACAGGGTAGAGATCAGAGTTTATAAAAAATGATGATGGTATTCATCACAAAACCCACCTGAACTATGTGAGAATTATCCTTTGGACACAAGTTAGGGTTATCACCCACCTACTCTTCTTTTTGTTCCCCCAAAGGATCCTCAAATTCCTTCAGCCACTCTACATGCCGCTCCAGTCACCACATGATTCAATTTTCCTACCTATCATGTTGAAGAGCCCGCCAAATAACTGGAGATCATGAGTACCTTTCAAAATAGGAATCCTTGCTATGATAAACCTATAGATGCAATCATTTCCCACCTTGAGGATATCAAAACCTAATAGGTAGAAACCCCACCTGATGGAAATCCATACCTAGTATGAGTAGATGATATTCCAACACCCCTAGATTTCAGGAACCAAACATTCTCCCATTTTAACATGGTGGGAAACTAGCTACTGCATCTATCCCACTTCATCTCAATATGTGAACCCATGAAAGGAACTCCAATGCTGCAAGAATTCACCATGACTTAGTGTTTTATACAAACACTAGCAGGTCTCAGGTTTTTATGGTATATCCAGCTACCCATTGGGTCCATATCTTATTGGGAGGAACTTGAAAAGAGTTTTCTTTATCATTTCGGCTCCACCACTCATAAGAACATTATTTCTCACCTATTCTAGTGAAAAAAATCCATATGATTGAGTTGCAGAATTTGTTGCCTGGTGTAATGGCCTCGCACATTCATTCAATATGTCATTGAATCAAGAAAAATTGTTGATGATATTCATGGAGAATGTGAAGGATGTATTGGACCAATACCACATCACTTGGAATTTCCCATGTGTATTTATGTATTTCTGTCGCAAGAATCAGCGTCTAGAGGAAGACTTAAAGTAGGATAAAAAGGCACACCCATTGCCTCCCTCATATCCTAAAAGAAGATATTCCAAAGCCGAAACTACTACTATATCACATTTAGATCCCCCCTATGCTAGTAGATTTGTTCCCTGATGAGCCATTTTTATAGCCTCGTTGAGGGACATATCCTCATTCACTACCTCAGGCTCATATTCACCAACCTCAAAATAGGAAAGAACCTCTGTGTAACTCACCACCACCACCCAGGAGAGATAATCACATTCCACCACCACACCAAGCTTCATCCCCTCTTCCGGATCGAGATCCCAGGTTTCCATTCATAGATAGGAGAAACCAGACCTACTAGTATGAAGAAGATAAGGTCCCATGTACATGGCCCTTGATGTGGAGGAGAGTCAAAGAAACCCTCCCAAAGTTCTCAGTAGATGCCACCATCGATGAGGCCATGGGTATGTAAATCGTTATAATGATTGGGTCGATGCTTCTAGCTAGGATGTGCATGCTACCGATACCAAAAAACAATCTCAATAGAGTTCTCAACATGTGTCTCCCTCTCATCCTATCTCATTGAGTTTTCCCCCACTGTCGTTCATGCTACTCAATTAGGTCGAGCCACTGCGACCATTCTATACCAAGACTCGCTCAGTTGAAGCTAGACCTTAGCTATATGAAAGTGAGCCAATGGAATTTTTCCATGGTTCAGTTGGTGAGCAGTGGGATATCCCAAGCCCCAGTATGAATCATATGGTTCAATTTATAGTGCCTATCATACCTACTTCTATAGGGAAACATTTTGGTAGCAGGAATTTGTTTCTAGAATAGAATTATAATGTCCTTAAACACCTCACAATAATTCCAATGAAACTATCAATCATTGAGGCTCTCCACCTATTGGAAGATATACGTGAATCCCTCATTGAATCTTTCAAAATACCATTCCTATTTGAAATAGAGGTAGCGACCATAGAATCCATTCATATGGTGGAAGTCGAGCATGCATGATGTAAAACCAGTATCTCTTTATTAGTTAAAGTTGAAGGTTCTCCTGTATAGGGACAAATTCATCTGTTGTAGATCAATTTTTATTTCAATGGCATGGAAGTATTTTGTTCCCTTGTCGACACAGGTTTTGGGATTAATTTTATCCCGACCCATACGCTCTATGGGCATGGACTGTCTAAAGTTGATTTTAGTCCCTCTGACCTGAATATTCATCGTTATGAAAGGATAGGGAAATTGTTGTGTGGAATGTTCTTCCTAAATACACAGTTTAGAGGACTTATATCTAGTACGAAGTTCCTGGTCATCTTTCAAGACACATCCAAAAATGCACTGATGGATTGTACATGGATCCACTATCATTCAAATGTTCCCTCAATATTTCACTAATGCCTCATGTACTCCCTTAATGGTAGATTGGGCGTGATGGAAGGTGATGTGTCTTTATTTTCCTCTTATACATCCTGCTACCAAATTGATGAATATTATAAGACTATGGACAAGCAGGTTTAAACCAATGAGACTGAGCACACTACATCAGCGGATGACCCATGGATTGACATATACGATGTTATTATCCTCTTGATACAAATATTAGAGGCCACAACCCCAAACATGGAAAACTACATTGTTTTTTCATAGAGTGGGGGTAAGTTAATTCTTAGGTACAAGTAATTATTTATGATCACAACAACCTCTAAAACTAATTAGGATCTAGTGATTCTATAATCCCTTACCCCTATAAGGTATCGGGATGTTCACACTATAGAAACAGTAATATGCAATATTTTCTTCTTTTATCGAGTTGGGTTGAACCAACTCAGGCCGACATGTCACTATTTCTTTGATATTATAAAGTGTGGGCCGTTGGAAAAAAAGCATAATGGGATTGGGTTGGTATATTTTTTATCAACGATATTAGTAGTGTAGTAGTCTCCGGATAGTGATCCCACCACCGCTGAAGTGGGTACGAGCATTCCACTATGGTCAGCTAACCACGAAAATTATCCACCTACCAATGATCCTCTCTCCTCAAATTATACGGTAAATTTGGAAGAAGCTCCTACCATGTATAAAGAATAAATATAAACCACTAACGATGAGTTGGTAGAGGTGAGCCTCAGTACCGAGGTGGACCCCTAGGCTAACACTGGTCAGTGAAACTATGCCTGTTGAGGAACATTAATAGTATGTGGATTTTATAAAGCTACATTGTGATGTATTTTATTAGAGATATGATAAGATTCCAAGACTAGATCCTCATTTCACTCTCCACATCCTTGGTCTTCTGGTAATCCATCCTAGGTTAAAGCATCCTCCCAAGAAGATGCACCCTTCTCATGGTTCCATGCTCAAGGATGAAGCTGATAATCTCATTAAGGAAAAAATCTTCAAGGAAGTCTAGTACCCTTGATGGTAAGCCAATATCAACCCTATCAAGAAGAATAATGGATAGATTGGGTTCTTCATCAAAATACAGGATCTCAACTGTCATTGTCCAAAGGATGAATTTTTCACCATCTTATGATATGGTTGTTGATTGATGTCTCTGTAGGGTTTCTTGATCTATCCTCCATGGATGGATATTTTAGGTATAATTAAATATGGATGGAACTACGATTAGGTAATTTCATTCATCTTTTGGAGTATAAAAACCACTTATCAGTATTCAATGCACTGCATATTCAAACCAATACCCAGGATGCTATTGGAATGCTACGTGGATGATGTGGTAGTCCAATATTGACAGTGTCTAGACCATTTCAGAGATCTCAAGAAAGTCTTCGGATTCCTCCACACCACAAATCTAATGATGATATCCTTATAGTGTTATTTGATGGGTACCTTTGGGATGTTTCTTGGTTTTTTGACGGATATAGAGTCATTAAGAAAAACCCGGAGAAGATCAAGGATATAAGTCAGATTCCTCCCTTGATAACCCATCGAGAACTCCAAGGCTTTCCATACTAGTTAGCCTAAAAAAGATAATTCATTGAGAATCTGAAGGGAAAGTGTAATCCTTTTTATAGACTCATGAATAATAATTTTTTCTATCATTGTGATGAATATTTCTATAACTTTTTTGACAAGATCAAGCGCTATCTGATGTAGTCACCAGTTCGGATGCCACCCATCTTCTGCAAGCAATTGTTCCTCAATGTGAACACCCTAAAATGATCTTTTTTCACTCTTCTTACTTAAAAGAACAAGGAAGGGATTAATAAAAGTATGTAATATATTAATCACGTGCTCCTCAACACAAATACCAGATATTCCACTATCAGGAAAAGCTTCCCCACACTGGTTTTAACAATGAAAAAGTTATGGCATTATCTACATCATCACAAGTTACATCTAGTGTCCCGTGTGGATCCAATGAATTAAATTTTGAACCACCCAATTTTGATAGCCCATATAGCTCAGTGGGAAATGATCCATCAATAGTTTGAAATCAAATTATCTCGCAGAAATCTATCAACAGTTAGGCGGTTGAAAATTTTCTAGCCGCCCATCCAGCCCCTGCAGAGCAGTCCTTGGATCATGATTGTCTAGACAATGCCATCATCTATGTTGACCATGTTGTTCCATATTATAAAATCCACATCGATGGAACCTCACAAAGCCCCACCAATCAGAGACTCAATTATCATAGGCTCAATATATTAGGTTTTGATATCATCTTCATCATGACTATATAGAATTTTTTACCAATTCATTCTTGTTGTTAAAAGGATGTACCAACAACACGTTGGAGTATCAGGATCTGGTCATTGGGCTAGTGTTGGCCCCCAATATTGATATTCATCTACTTCATGTGAAATGGGACTCTGAGATATCCATCATGTAGATCAATGATGACTATGTCGTCAAAAAATATAGAACTTATTACTCTGTTAGTGTGCACATTCCAGTTGATGGCATGGTTCCCTTTGTGTACATAAATCACTCATTTTCCTCAATCATAGAATAGTCGATATGATGCCTTTGCCAGCAATGATGTGTCTCTCACAGTGCCTAAATGTAACTATTTGACTATACATGTGGCACTTTGAAGGTTCATGTCTTCCGTAACTTGGGGAAGATGATGATAGCATATAGGTAAACCATATTACCACTGTTGCTTCAACACTAGAAACCCAATTTCTCATTATGATAGTAGATGAGTCTCCTGGTTGGAAAACTATTTTTGGAGAGTTCCTCCAACATGGAAATCTCCAAAGAAACAGAGTTGAAGGATAGTGAATCAATCAATGTACAGTGCATTTCACCATTCAATGTGCTCCTAGCCTTATGAAGAACCTCTAAAATTGTGGTTTTGATAGAGTTATCCTCAATTGTATTCTATGAGATGAGATTCCCCAGTTTATGTGGGATGTACATGCTAGTTCTTATAGAGCTCATTGAGCTAGGTCGAAACTCTCCTTCTAGATCCGATGGTTGGGCTACTTCTGGGACACCATGGTTCACAGTTGTATCTCTTTTTCCAAGATGTTCCATGCATGTCATATCAATGCCAATTTTGTGCACTGACCACCAAATCCTCTCTATAATACCAAATAATATTTTCCCTTTGTGGTCTACAGACTCGATGTCATGGACCAAAATCCTCTAGCAACAGCTTTCCAGTGTAGTTTCATTCTAACTGCCAAATATTTCTTCTCCAAGTGAGAGAAGTTATTCTAATAATGGATTTCAAGGACCATAATATCATTTATTTCATGATATCCAACATCATTTATTAATTTGGAGTCTCTCACTCCATCCTCACCAATAAGAGAACCAATTTTCGAGTAACTAAGATGTTCAAATTGTACACCGAACACCACATCTAGTTCTACCGTACTTCAAACTACCATGCACATGAAAATGGACAGATTGAGGCATTCATCAAGACCCTCTTCAACATTTAGCTGAAGATGGTGGGCCAAAACAAGAAAATATGGTCATACAACCTCCCCAATGCTCTTTGGTCTTTCCGTATGATGAATCATAATCCCAACCAGCTGAACCAATATTCCATAATGTATGGAACATAAGTATTTTTTCCCATCCAAATTCAGTTGAAATCAATATTTACAACTTTCTACTATTTAAAAACGTCAAATAGGGTATCAGATGTCCATCAAGCTGAATTGGAGACCTCGATGATAATAGGATCCAACAGATGAATAATATGGAGAGGCATCATAACAAGATAGTTATGGATTTAAATAAGAACATTTTCCTCCTCTTTTTAATTCATGGTGACATGGTATTGGATATAAGGATTCCATCTATACCTAGTAGGAAGCCACCATAGTTAGATACAAAATGGGAATGACCTCATGTCATTAACAAGGATTACCCCAATGGTGCATACTCTTTCATCTCCGTGGATAGTGATATAATCGCTCTTCAAACCAATTCCATGTTTCTCAAATAGAAATTCTAATGAGATGGGGTTTTCTCATACTACATGACAATAAACTGCACAGTTACCCTATGGTCTGAGCATTATGACCTTAAACATGGATCCTTGTCATCCAAGCTAGAGGACATAAAACTACCGACCATTAACATCTTGCATGATAATGAAATTCATAGTTATCCTATGGCCAGAGATCTATGAAATATAACTAATATCACTTTTTTCTAGGCTACAGGACATAAAACTACATAGAATTATCATCATGAATGATGATAAACTGCATAGTTATCCTACAATTTGAGCTCTATGACCCTAAACTAAGAACCCTTTAATCTGGGTTGTATGATGTAAAAATTCCAGGCATTATCATACATCATGATAATATAATTCATTGTTATCCTCTTTTACATGATGTATGACCTTAATATAAGATCCCTTTTGTATGTGCTACAGTATCTAAAAATGCCAAGATTTATTGTCCTACATGATGATAAACTACAAACTAAAAAACACAGTCACCCAAAATCTGAGCACTATGACCATAAACTAAGATCTCTTTCATCAAGTAAGATGTTAAAGTTCAAGGTGTCATGCATTATGTTAAACTGCAATGGTGTCCAGTATCATGTAAAACTATATGAACCTTTTATCACATCTAGCTAGTTGGTAAAATTTAACAGATTTATCCTACATCCCTAACACATGAATTTAACTTACCTAGAAGTGAAGAAACTATATATGGAATGATTCCCATCCTTATGGGATACTTAGGAATTACAAGACATTTCTTCATCTGGTCTAGCTGAAAAATTTCTTTGGTTCCTCTATCTGTTTGGCCCCTTGGCCTTTTTTCATCACTAAGATCATGTAGTGAGGTATGTGTCCACTTTGGTCCTCGTTCACATATGGATTACAATAGACTCACCATGTGCCTCCCTCAGAGATCATCCTATTTTTTTCCATGACCATATTAAGTTAAACTAAATGGAATTCAATAACTATGTATGGATTGATTCCCATCCTTATGGGATACTTAGGAATGCCCAAAAAAATTCGTTACGTCTAGACCATGTTCCATAGAACCTTTCAACCATCCTAATTTTTAGCATGAATGTCCTGGAGAGCATGTGGTGTGGTATGATTCCTCTTTGGTATTCATTCATGTCGGGTTTACAACATCCGTATTTCCCCTCATTTAGTCATTTTTCTTCTATCTCTTCCTTACCACATGATGCTAAACTACACGACATTCCAGAACTATTTATGGCTTGATTCCCGTCCTTATGGGATACGTAGGAACTCCCGGTGATGTTGTATTTGGTCCATCCCCAAGGTTTCCTAGGTTTCTCACCTTTCCAGCCCTTTTAGCCTCACCATATGGTTTGAGTTCTATGACCTTAAACTATGATATCTCTCATCCCACACTATGTTAATCTATTATGTCCATCCTACAAGACATTGAACTACATAGAGTTTATATTCATTTCTGCATGAACTTAAAATCAAAGTTCCCTATTTTGCTACAGGACACCAAAAGTACCCCATCACAGATGATGTTAAACTATTCCTTCATCCATAATAAATGATATTAAACTGCACAAAACAATAAGAACAATGTGTTTCTTGATTCTCACCACTGTGGGATACGTAGGATTTGCAAAATATATTGTCTTTGGGTCTAGCCCAAGGTTCATCAACCTATTTTTCTTCTTCTCTCCACTCATCCATTCGAGTAATTCGCCCGAATTGAATCACTCAACCTCTACTATACCCCATTAAAATGCTCAAGTGTATTGTGGTGTAGATCTTATAGTATTGGATTTTACATGGAAATTCATTCACTACATTTTACATGGTTCACTTGCCCCTTTATTTGGGTCTCCATCATCCTTCACATCTAAAGTTACTCCCTAATGGTACAGATGCTCAGCCTCATGCCTCGCCAAAAATCTTGGGCCAACATCTCAAAATATTTCTAATTACATTTTGAGAAAGATTCAACATTTAAAATATGATCTGTGTCTTACCCTTGGGTGTTTGTTTCCATCCTAGGTTACACAATACATATATTATGCCTCTAATATGGCCGAAAGTTATCCAATATAGTAATTCCAACCCCATTGTGTCACAATTATCAAGTGTTTTGGTTCACATTCTTTTCCACATCCTTATGTTCAAGAGGAACTTCAAGACTCTATGTGTCATCCCTTCATTCACCTTTACACATTGAGTGGGAAGACCAGTGTCATGTGGAAATCCTTGTCTCGACACCTCCATTCCCTTATTTTGTGCTTCCATGTGACAAAAAGATCTTCTCTTACCCTTTTTCCTTCACTGAGCATGGCTCACATAGGCTAAGAGATCTTGGTATGGTTTGTACATGCATACAAGAATCATCATATCCTATTGTCCAAACTCTATGACCTTAATCAAGGAGTTCATATCTCATGTCTAGGAATCTTGACATTAAATGTTGCACTAGTTTTTCAGAGGGAGTATGTGGTGTAGTGTTGAGACCACTTTGGACATCATTCATATCTAGCATCCTTATGGTGCCACACTATACATTTCCTCTTCAAAAGCCTCTCCTAGGCTCTGAGATATATTCCCATAAAATAACATCCCCATAGTCCTCATCGTATGATGTTAAACTACATGTTCTGCATCCATCTAGCATGATGATAAACTACACAACACTATGATTTCCTCACCTGATCAGACGTTTTCCCTTTTTGTGTTGGCCAGTTATCACTTCTTCCTTCAAGAACATTGTGTTCCTTGATTCTCACCCTTGTGGGATATGTAGTTACACCCAAAAAAATTTTCCCCGGGTGAAACCACAGAATCCTAAAACTTTTTAATCTCCCATACCATCTTGTCCAGGTATTCTTATGGGATTGTGTTGTGGGATGTGGATCTCCACTCTCCTCGTTCACATAGGGGTACTTTATAGAATCTCAAAACACATTTCTTCTTTAGAATCCACATTATCTAGTTCGATATCAAGGATATTAATATAATATTTTTAGTCTCCAAGTTCACATGACATAAAACTACATAAAAAACTCAATTTCTATTGTTCCAGAGGATATCTCCCCTTTTGGGATTGGCCATTTTCCATACCTTCCATCAAGAACTATGTATGGATTGATTCCCTTTATTATGGGATACATAGGAATACTCGTACCTTTCATTTTTGGTCCAACCGCCAAGACTTTCATCTCCATCCATTTGTCTGGGATTCTATCAGAGGTACACGACAGTGATGAGACCTCTTTGGTTCTCTTTCTCATTTGTTTTTCAATAGTCACGCCATGTTCCTACCTTGGGATCAATCCTCCTCATAGTCATACTTACTGCATTATGTTAAACTGTACGGGTACAACCACATCGTACATGTCCCCTTATTGGGGTTCCCATCGTCTTTCACATCTAAATGGATGCACTTCCAGTTCAGATTCTTGGCTTCATGGATTACCTACCATTCAGGGCCAATTTCCTAGAGGATCTCGAACAAAATCATGTGACAGGTTCCGCATTTTGAATATTTCCAGCGGTCGACCCTTAGTTGTTTTTTCCCACAACAGGTTACACGATATAGATACTGTATCTCAAATACAGTCAATATTTATTCATTATACTTAAGACACCAACATTGTCTCTCGAGTATAGAGTGTAGAGATTCATAATTTCCTTTTCCTTATATTCTTATGGGTCCCTAACCCCCCATACTGTTGTTCCTCCCTACATCTACGTGTGTCAAGTAGGAACATTTTATGGGTTGGTATTTTCCCTCCCAACATTTCTATTTCATTATTGTACACTTTCATGTGATGGGGAAATCCTGAAATCACTCTTTGATTCCCACACTAAGCATGTATCCCATGAGATTAAATGTTCTGGTGGGTTATACCTGTATAGAAAGTTTTTCAAACTTATGGTTCGAGTTTTATGAACTTAAAATAAGATATCTTTTGTCCACGACATATGATGTTAAAATATAGAGTCTTTTCCCAAATGACATTATATTTTTATGTCCTAATAGTGTATCTTCAAAATGATTGGGCCGACAATGTCAAATTAATTTAAACTACAACACCATCATTATGGTCACACAATGAAAAATAGCATAGAATTGTGTTGTTCTCACTTGAGAGGGAATCACCCGTGCAATTGGTCACTACTATGCCACTTATCATGACATACACTAGGATTGATTCCCATAGAAAGAATTTTACTTTTCATCCTACTATGGTCACACCTTAAAAAACACATCTATAGTAAAATAACAAACAATAAATATCAAATTTATGCTCTTTTCTCAAGAACATTATGTGGCATGATTCCCATTCTTATGGGATACGTAGTTACACTCTGATAATTGATTTTGGGTGCATCCCCAACATTATTATCCTTGTTTATGTCAAATAATCTATGACCATATTGAATGATGTTAACCTACATGTCATTCAAGAACTATGTGCAGCTTGATTCCCATCTTCATGGGATATATATCAATGCTCGTGAATTTCTCCTCAGGCCCAACCACATGTTCACTTTCCTTCCTAGTCCTTTGGCCCCATTCACGCTCTGAACCCAATGACCTAAAACAAGGATTAAAAGTCTATGTAACATGACTTCAAACTATTGGCCAATGTCTCGGCATTATGTCCTTAAATTGTTTAGAGTGTCATAGTTATATGATGTTAAACTATGTCATTCATCTTCTTCCATACTATAAGATGGACAACTACATTTCCATCGTCTGAGATTTCATTGTATGAAACATCGAAGAATGAAATATCCTATAGTACTGCTCATCCACCACATTTCTCATCTTCTTATTTATCATCCAAACATCTGAGACAATTCTCCACATGGATGTTAGGTTTGATAATTTTTTACACCAATGTGATCACACCAACACGATTTCATCATGATGGTGTAATTTTAACAATATTGGAATCATTTAGAACATTCCATCACTCCACCTCCACAAACTGTGTTCCCTTTAATTGGATACACATCTAAAGTAAACCCCTAACAACCTTTTCTGATACTGCTTTGGATCACATACAATTCTATGCCAACTTATTAGATGGCATAGGACAACATTTCAATTTTGGCACTGTGTTTTCAAATTCATTCAGCCATTAGTCCTTATTTGATTGTCCCTGTTTTAGGCTAGTTGTATAGGTACTACATTTCATGTTTGGTCAGTAGAAATCCTATATCATGATGCTTCACCCAATTTGTTCCTAATTTTGGTAATCATGATTTAAACTTTTTATTCCCCTTTTTTAGGATTGATCCCAACACCCTTGGCATTATACCGCTTGTGTACTAGAACATGTTAGGAAAGGAAATTTGGAAACTCTAGAAACCCTGTCCTCCAGTCATAGCCTCTCTCAACCATAATACCCTAGTTTTCCTATCAAAAATAGATAACCCCAAGTATTCTATGGTTAGCTGACACTCTCATATACAAAGTGGATAATTATGTGATCTCACATTGTTTCTCACAGTGGGTATGACCCATGTGAGCTTAGGGATTGATCATTTTTTATTTCATGGTTATGATTGAGATACAATGACAACAAGAAAATATATATCACTATTCATACAGTTTATAATAAGAAATAACGAATGGAAAATATGGTTCATGAGTTTGTCCAAAACACGACCAACATGGATATGCTCCTTCAATGGAATGCTTTCATGTCGCCGCCCTCGGGCATGTAGCCCCCATAGTCTCTCTTTGTGCCATGAGATCCCTTTCTTCATTAACAGCTATAGAGAAAATTTCATTTTCCATGATCAGTATTTGTTACACCTTGGCTCAATGTTTATCCATTTGACTACTTGAAAACACTGGATTCTCATGGGCTTCCACCAGCTAGACTCTCAATCGTCCAATGAGCCCGAATTGATGGGTTACAAATGTGGCACATTATCTTGTCTGCTCTTCAAGGTGTTAGACTTCCTACTCATGATCATTGAAATTATGGATGATTTAAGATTATTTTGCACTAGGATTTCTCTAATTGTTGTATTCTCTCAGGAATCATATAATCATGATTTTCATGAATCATCATATGAATATGGCAGAATCCACTCCTCAGGCATAGAGAAAGCACATCTAGGTGAAAAGTGACCCCATGTGACTCTACAATTCTTTCTCGGGGATATTTAGGAATCACTTGATACACATCCATGTCTTTCTCCATGTCATATGTATCACCTCGGGTGCATCAGGATCAAAATCATCCAATTATTTAGGTTTTTTAGGTCTATATTCTGGTTATATGGAGAAAAGATCATTACTAGGGTATTCCTCCTGTATCCATTCTAGGGGGGTGGGCTCTATGATATGTGGGTGAAATTCCACACTCATCTCTTCTTTAGAAACTTCCCCCTTTATGGTTCTCAAGCCCCACCCTGATAGTTTAATCACTTGGGACCATCACTTCCTGGTCACTGGGTGCTAAGGCCGGATTAGATCGAATGATCGGTTCCTCACATATAGTTACAACCACTAATGGATCTTCTGCAGATTTCCTGGAATCATCAGTTTTTATGGATTCTAGTCTTGTTATCATTTCATATGGATTGAGTACTTGGTCAGAAATATTCTCAAATAATATATGTGGTTCTATAAAAATAGATACTTACAAGAGCTATGTGAAGCCTGGTCAAGTGCTTGAGTCGATGTAGGAGCTTCCACCATGGGAGATCCCTCAACACATGTTAACTCAATGATTAGAAGTATATCCCCTTGAATAGTGGTGAATTCCTATGATTTTATGGCCATTATTATATCCCCTTACTTTGGTCCACCTATATCCACTTCATCCATGATTGTTCCTTTACCATGCTCAGCCCCAAATGCGGGTTCAAGGAGACACCTTTCCACGTCTATCGATATATTTTCACCCTAGAAATGGGAGATCCATGATCATCATCCCCATTTTGTTCCTAAAATGGTTAATTTTTTGTTAGTGGATTGGGATTATGAATGAAAAATGGACCAGGAAAGATAGGAGTTCAGGCGTACCTTGATACATTCAATCAGTACCCCATCAGAGCCTACAATTTCACCGCTCTCCTATTGGATCCCCTAGTGAGAAGAATTCCTCTGAGACTCCTCACATCTAGCTTCTTTGTTCTTAGCCCCCTCCTTTTATTCATCTTTGGCTTCCTCCTCTTCTAATTCTTCTTATTTTTCGTCTTTATCATCTTTGGGTGGAATTTCTTCGGGATCATGTTCTTGACCAAGCATTACGTTGACCAATAAATTTTTTTCATCATACCACCACTTTTGGCGTGAATAAGAATCCATATCTATTAGGTATTCATATCGGTGATTAAAATGTAACATTTCCACCAACTAAATTCACCCAGACTCTTGAAGATCAATATCAGTGTGCACAAGTTTTCACCACACCTCTTCAATTGATAGTGATAGTCGTAGCGTTCCCCAAGCTGAACATATGGATTGGAAATGGAATCAGCAGTCATAGGATGGAGATATCTCAGTTTCTTCGTAGGGCCCTCTCTATCTAGTCTATGAGGTGGCCTCTAGGACCACCACTCTTTGGAATGTGGAGGTGTAGCCACACCATGTGACACTCATATCGTCGAGGTTCCTAGTTGTGCCACCCCAGCTTCCTGGCTTGCTGCTGTTATTGTTCCCCAATACAACCTCTCCAACTCACTCTCATCATTAGGACTCTATACTTTCTACCTTGATATTCAGAATTATTTTCAACTAAATTTCATTTGGGTATTCCACCACCCAATGGTCAACATATTCCATCGAAATACTGGCATCGACATCGGTAGGGGTGGAGTGATTATTTAACCAAAGCCAGAAGTTGGAAACATGATCCACATCATGAGAAGGATACATGGATAATACTCTTACCTAACATCTTTATACAATTTATTTGGCATCCATTATAGGAACCTGAGCTGTCTAGTGAACCATGATGGCATGTTGTGTTTGAAAAATATAATCCCATCGATCTGGGCTAATAGAACACCACATATGATGCTCTACAGATACTCCATTTACTGTAGAGGACCATGTATGTAATCCACCATTTGACCAACTGGGTTTTGGAATGGGTCAATGTTGAAGTTCACATCATTTCCAATATTAGGCTTAATCACCTCATCTTTCAGCATTAGTGGTCTGATGCTAGTGATATTCAGTGATGATGGTCGTAGGCCATCCCCTAGAGGTTGAATTACATTTGGGAAATCATACCCACTATAGTGATTTGCATCCTAGCCATAAAGGATTTGGAATGGTCCATAGATCCTCCTCGGTGTCCCTCCTCTTGAATTACACCCAATAATGATGTATATCCTATTTAATATTTGTAATCCCAAGTTAACCCTATTGTGGGATTCCATGAACCCATTAATCACCAGTTTTTGTAGATGGACCCCCATCCTTTTGTCCTTCTCTGGAACTAGCCACCCATTTAAAAATGCAACACGGAAAGCAATGTATCTTTATTGATGATATTGACTTTCATTCACCCTGAATCCCCATGAGTGGCATTATCCTGCCTCTAGGACCACCCAATACTATCCTGCCTTTTCCCCCTAGGATGTGTTTGGGATCTAAATCCATCTCCCTATAATCGTCACCCTATAATCCCTCTTAAAGAACAAACTGAACGATGCTGGGTAAGAAATATCATTTAGATTGTTTTTATCCCTAGTGTCTCTTATGAAAAGTCCAGTAGATGCCATGTGAGAATTGTGGTTCGTGCCCTATTTCACCAACATTTTCCATTATTAGAAATTCATCATATTAAAACCCTTATAGGTGAAAGATTGTGATTAATTCGATGTCCCAAAGGATTATTTTGAACTTCCCATGGTGAAGGTGTATGGTTTTTCTATCTAGGAACCACCGGCTGAATATCACTAGAACTAGGTCCTGCTGACCAGAGAAGTGAAATTTGGATGTCCACAAGGCTTCAAATTGCCCAATGTTTTGAATCTATTCCATAAATTCCTAGCATGTTCAGTGTACCAAATATTCCCATTCCCACTCACTAGAAAATTCCACCTTGGACTGTATATCATAGTCTTACCACCAACCCTTACTCTCATTAGTGATATTGCCCTAGAATATTCTTGCGTAATGGGCGGGAAATTATTCAACCACATAATTTCCCCCCTGATAGTCAGGGTTGTAAGACTCAGGATGTGGAAGGATATTTCTCAAGTCACCCTATAAGTGTGGCCATCATTTTTTTAGTTTGTGCTACTAAAGGTTATCCTCGTGGGTTACCCATGATCATGTCACATTGGTCTCGAAACCCGTAATGCTAACCTTCTCCATGATTCCAAAATTCCATTGAAGGAGGCTATTGCTCAGAACATAATCCTTCTAATCCTACATCAACATACCTAAAAGAATTTTATTTTGGGATAGTACCATTATTTCATAAATCATTTTAGGGTTTGCGATCATCTCATCCCTCCATATAGCTAAAGCAACCTTCCTCTTTGTGGTAGTCTATTCACCAGCCATCTCGTTTAATTCATGAATGCACAAAGGGTTGGTGATAAATCGTTGATTTTGAATGTAAGATAGAAAATTGTGCACAATATTGGATGAAATCCATGAAAAAATATGGTTAATTCTGAAGCACACAAGATCCATAGGTTTTACAAAAGGCACCGACTGAATTTGGGTTCTTGGAAGTAAAATCCAAGAAAATTAAATGCATGAGATCGAGTCTATTCTCATATATAAAGTCATGGAATTATGACTTCGGACCCTCTTTGTATTTATATTCTAAGAAAATTTCTTCCACATGATGGAAATAAACCTTAAATGGATGCGTAATATGACTTATGCACAAGATGGGATATTTTGCACGCACCGACTTAAGATCATTGTTCTCTTCGACATTTACCTCCAAACCCGACCTTCAGGTCCCTATTTGGCTCAGATTATGGGGGAGTATTTTTTTGGAAATTGTTTTTTCTTGAGGTCCCAGATAGACATATTTGACCAATTGGGTGAGCAATTTTCACTCAACAGATGATCTCATGAATCCCAAGGGAGACACAAAATATTGGAAGTTTGCACCCAAGACTAAATTCTCCATGAAGGCCTCTTATGTGCCAAATGAAACATCAAATGGAAAATTACACACTAGAATTATTAAGTGATCCTACATATATTGTTTATTAAAAATATTGGGGTTCCCCCCCGTCTCTTTAAAAAACACTCTAGAAGTTGAACTGTTGCCTCTATGTGCGTAAGAAAACCCCTTCTATGACTGCATGCAAGTCATGGTTTCAAGGAATTAGATATTCCACAGTAGGTACCAGGTGAGGCCCCATATAGGTGGTCCCATGAGGGATTAAACCTATCCCATTCCCTATTCTCCCTTACTCAAATTATTGCAAAATACCCATCTTGTGTGAAAGACTTGTCTTTGTGTAGTGAATCTCTTTCCCATACCCCATTTTCTTATGCGTGGGTACCTAATATTACATGTAAACCTTCCTTAAAACTATATGGGTTGTCATTATAATAAGGCACCATGTTCAATCTCCACTGTAATGAAACATCCCTGTCTAGTTCACACCACCACCGTGTGACCTTCGAGGCTTGAGTGTAGTGATTTCCTGGTTCCCCGAGTTGTGCTTCATGTTGTGTTACCTTACCATATGATTCTTTGGAGGGTTATGCTAAAATAAATTTGATTTTCACATAGCTACACTATCATGGACCTATATATCAGTCATTACTTAACATCACTCATGTTGGGAATTTCTTATGCATTCCCATCCCAATGTGTGGGTTGGTACAAGTTATGTATGTCTAATGGAAGGGTAATGTGTCCTCAACGTCTGAGATGGAGGATGTTAAACTGCCAAGAACCCACTTCCTCAACACAAGATGTAAAACTATAATTTTTCACATGCATGAGAAGTACAAGAAGATCATAGAGGTTATGGGACTGGGGAACTTGGTGCTTACCACCTTCTCAATCCACTCTCTCTCCTTTTTGGTCTTTTCACAACGTGTGCCTCTTGTATTATTCATGATAACCCCAAACCACCTCCTCAGGATTCTCTCAGAGTGTATGTCCCATTCTCAATCTCCATGTAAAACTAAACTTGAATAATCCCCACATCATACCTCATGGATGCACTTTTTGCAACATGATTATCGAGTGTACGATTACATCTTGTTTCTCACAGTGAGCATGACTCACGTGGGGTTAGAATAAAGAGTGGCCATGAAATAATCTTTGGGCCACTAGAAATGCATAATCTCCATTCCCATATTTACCGAACTATATGTAAATTGATCAATGTCTTCTAAAAAAGGTATATAGGATGCCTCTCTGAGGTTCAAGACCTCATTCCCCAAAATCCATTGGCATTTACTATTTCACATCGGTTCACTCATCCTGTATGATGTTAAACTGCACACTAAAAACTACGTGGGTTTTAAACCCTTTTGGGTATATAGGATGCCTCGTAGAGGTTCATTACCAACCATTAGTAAACTATGGTGATCCCTTCTAGGGTTTTACGCTCCTGATGTGAAAGTTTATATTTTTAGTGTGTATCTCTTAAATCCACCTCCCTGAGGCGTTCAGATCCTCATTGGAAGCTAACTATGCATAATCCCCATAGTTCACCATACTCTAATAGAGACCCAAGCCTTTTATATACAACATTTCTTGATTTTGAGCACAATTAATCCCCAGAGTACCAGCCAAGGATAATTATGTCTATTGTCTTGGACGACTAGGTACATATAACATAAAACATGGGGCTAAAAAACACTTCATTATTGAATCTCCATAAAGGGCTCCTAAATTACTTTGAGCCCTTACATCCGCATAGGGTACCCTGGGGAATACATGAAAAAATGGATGACCTAAAAAGCCCAGTAAGGGAAAGAACATTATGATACATCTTGAGTACATGAGTTAGGAGGCATGACATAATGATATCCAAATCATGGAACATATGAAATCATATCATATTATTATGGGATTATATAAAAATGGAATTATATAAATGTTGCAGAATCATTAAACATTTCGTTAGTACAGGTCTAGGCTTATCGCTATTCCAATTTAACATTTTAGTATGGGTCAAGGCTAACCGCCAATCCATTTTCACATCGCATCTCATGGGGATCAACATTACCCTATGCATTGGAGTGATATCTAGGCGCACCCATCTCCAAATTTTCATGAATATTCTTGCCTCATATATATTTTTACAACATATTTATTATTTCCACATAAATAATCATACATAATCAAAAATACATAAGGGTACCCCTGGAAATAATTGGGTACCCCAATCATGACATAAATCATAACCAATGGGTGTATCATGAAAGTGTCCATGAAAGGAAAGGATTAGAACATAAATGGACGTCAATTGGATAAAATAGGCATATAACATGGTAAGAGGTGCCAAATAGAAGTGACAAAATATAAGAAATGTTTTTTAGAAACATTATCATTAATACATTTTTGTGCGGTTTTAAGGAAAATACTATAGAGATTTTCAAATAGAAAAGAGGCCATTGTTTTATATAAGATCATAATTGAACCAAGAAGAATTTCATAATAAAAATACTAATTTTATAAAGACATTGGTGTCTTAAAATATAGTATAGAGTGCACATGAAATTTGGGTAAAAAATCGGGATGTCCCATTAAATTTGGTTTTCATATTAGAATGTTCAAAGGAGGAAATATTTTAAAAACATGTATATCCAAGAAAGAATGTGATGAAAGGGTATTGATATAATTTTTATAAAAAATATCATGAATTTATAATATTCACATTAATAGATAAGATAACACCATTTTGAATGAAAGATAAGGCAACTCGAAAGAACAATGAAGTTTTGGGTAGAATTCGTTACTGTTTTATCGGCATGGTGTTGGGTGTAACTAAGAGGGCTTGAAGAGAGAGAAAATGGGTTTCTCATCACTTATAAATAAAGAGGTAAGTATGTGGGAGGTTCAAAAACAAACCCCATAATTTGGGATTACACAGAAATGGGATAGCATATAGGACAATCATAGTTAAGAGGGAAATAGTGAGGATCCCTTACCTTAAATCCGTTGGTGTTCTCCACAAGTTATTAAAGACATGAATAAACAATTTATGGTTATTAATTCATAATTATAGAACCTCTTATATATGTAATTGATTTATTATAACCCTTTTTATTTTGTTCAAGGCCTTTTTTAATAGTTATAAGGTTCAATTTCATTTTTCGGGTTCGTTTGTTTACTTGGCTTTAAAAGATCGGTTCACTTATATTAATGGTTGGATTAAATGTAAGATGAAATTGGTTGTCTAGAATAGAATTTTTATTCTATTAGTGAACATCGATGAGATTAAATTGATTTAAATTTAATTTGGTTACTTAGAGTGAAGTCAAATTATTATATATATAACCTTAGTGCTAACTGTTTTTGTTAATCAGTGGGTTTTACTACAAAGAACATGTTTTGCTGTATAATTTACTACCATTTGTACAAAAGGGATACAAAACTAAAAATAGGATATATTACATATAAAATAATCTGGTGAAACCATAAAACAAATGGTTTCATGATCATATTTAAATATTACAATAGAAATTGATAAACTGTTGTCCGTCAATGTGCTAAATTAGCACATCTCAAATGGTGCTTTCATTTCTTTCAAATAGATGGTGGGGAAAGGAGAGAAGATAATGATACATTATAGTAAATGTATGTTAATATACTTATCATACAATTTGGGTGAAGGGAGGTGAGGAAATAATCAAAAAAATAACTTAATAGAGAAGAAGGAATTAGAAAGAGGAATTTACCTCTTGGGACTTCCCCCATTAAGAACCTCTTAAGGGGAGAGGTTTTGGTATTTTAATGATGCTAGGATATTTTGTATGTGGGAGGATCATGAGGAGATATTTTGGCAGAATATTGGCAAGGAACAAGGCTTTAGAGGAGTGAATAGAATAGGGAGTGAAGGGGGAGTTTTATAGTGGAGGATAGAGGGGATTTCTCATTATAAAATTCATTAGTTTATTATTTATCAAAATACAATGAATAGTGAGTCATCCATGTCCAAGAAGAGTAATTTTGTCATATGATCCTGAACCAAGTGGTCTTACATCAGTGGAACATCATACATGACTCTATAATTAGCTTATTTAGCTTATTTTCTAAATTATTCTATATCACTATTCATATAACATTCAAGTATTTCAGAAAAATACCAAAAATTTTCCCTACCCATTTTTCAACGTATAAATTCCAAAAATGAAGTCCATTTGTTAAAAATAATTATCTAAATATTATTATTTTAATATTTATTTAAAATTATAATTTATTTTAAAAAACCAGTTTTAAAACATTAATTCACTTATTCTAAAATATAAGTATATCATAATTTTAACTTGAATGATATTTATATATTATTATAGGTAATTTTACTATTCATTAGGGTATATCACTATTCATAAGGGTATGTTACTATTCATAAGTGTAGGTTACTATTCATCAAAAATTAGGTTTTTCATCTCAGACTCCAAAAACATAATGATTGTAACAGTGTGTGTCAGATTTTTGTAATTTCAAACACAGAAGTGAAAAGCATATTTTTAAAAGTCACTTAGCACTTAGTAGTTAATTATGTTGTGTTTTTATGTGATTTTATGAAAAATTTATAAGAATGTAATTTCCATTTATAAAACATTGGGTAATTACATTCTCCCCCCTTATGAAATTTCAGCCTCGAAATTTAATTTTACATTCTAAGAAAAAAACATTTGTGGGTAATTTTCTTTCATTGCATCCCCTAGTTTCCTTGTTGCCTCTTCGTACTTATGGGTTCACCATTGTACCTTGACCAGATGAGTATTCTTGTTTCATAGAACTTTGCCTCTATGATCCAAGATCTTCACTGGTTTCTCCTTATAGGAAATATCATCCTCCAACTATACCACCTCATAAAGGAGTACATATGAAGGTTCTGGTATGTAATTCCTTAAGAGGGATACATGAAAGTTATCATGCACTTTCAACATGGTAGGTGGAATTGCCAGTCGATAGGCCACAACTCCGACTTGATCAAGGATCTCGAAGGGGCCGATGTACCTGGGACTTAACATCCCTTTCATCCCAAACCTCATGACCTTATTCTATGGAGATATGCATAGAAATAACATGTCTCAATCTTTTAACTCAAGGTCTCATCGACGGTTATCTGCATAGCTCTTCTATCAACTTTGGGATTCCTTGATATGTTGATGAATCGTTTTCATAGTCTCTACCACTTCATCAACCATTTCTGGTCCTAGGAGCTTTTGCTCACCGACTTCATCCCAACACGTCGGTGTTCTACACCTTTTCCCATAAAGGGATTTATAATGTGACATTCAGATGCTCGAGTGGAAACTGTTGGTGTAGGAGAATTCAACCAGTTGAAGATGTTGGTCTCATCCCCATTTTAATTCCATAGAACATGCTCAAAACATGTCTTCCAGTGTCTGAATAATTCGCTTAGAATGGCCATCAATTTGAGGATGATAGGATGTATTGAAGTTCAGTTTAGTGCTCCGAGAAGTTTGGATTCTTTCCAAGAACATCGAGGTGAATCTCAGATCACAATCAGATACAATAGATAGTGGTACTCCATGCAGCCTTACCACTTCTTTAATGTAAATTTTCACACCTTGATCCAATGAGAAATCATCTCGAATCGTCATAAAGTGAGATGTCTTTGTATGATGATCCAGAATGACCCATATATCATTGTTTCCTCTACATGTCTTTGGAAGTACTATGACAAAGTCCATGGTAATTTTCTCCCACTTCCATGTTGGTATCAGTAGTGGATGCATCATCCCATTAGACTTTTTTCACTCAGACGTAACTTGTTGACGTATGAGGCACTTTGAAGTATATTTGGCAATCTCCTTTAGAATATTGTCTGACCAAAAGTTTTCTCAAAGTTCTCGATATATCTTTGTGCTCCCTGAGTGGATAAAGAAGGACGAGCTATGTGGATCATTTAATAGCTCCTTATTTGTCTCTGGATCGGATGACACACATAATAGTGTCCCAAATATTACAACTCCATCCTCGTCAATTTTTAAATCATATGATTTCCCATTTTTAATATCTTTTATCCTTTTCTAAATTTCTACATCCCTTCTTTGAGTATCCATTATTTTCTCCAATTGGTATGGTTGAGAAATATTTTTGCAAAAGGATTTATTATGTTCCTCCTTTAATGATTTCCATGTCCATCCTTTACAAATCTAAGAAGATTAGATCCCTGTCAATTCTCATCACTAATAATGGTGTTGGATTCCTTCTACATAGTGCATCCACCACCTTGTTGTCCATACCAGGATGGTAGTGGATTGAGTACTCATAATCCTTGATTAGATCTGTCCATCTTCGCTGGCACATATTAAGCTCTTTCTATGTGAATATATATTTGAGACTCTTGTGGTCAGTATATATCTCACATTTCTACCCATAAAGATAATACCTCCAGATTTCCAATGCAAATTCCACCGCCGCCAACTCCAAATCATGTGTATGATAGTTTTTCTCATGGATTTTCATCTGCCTTGAGGCATAGGGTATCACTTTAACTTTTGGCATTAGCACATAGCTGAAACCTTTCTTAGAAGCATAACTATACACCACAATGAGTTTCCCACTTGTAGGGAGTGTGAGTACCGGTGCAGTGATAAGCTTCTTTTTCGACTCCATGAAACATTCTTCACATTCTTGTGTCCAGAAAAACTTTACTTCCATCCATGTTAGCTTGTTCATTGAGTTTGACAATCTTGAAATGTTCTTCACAAATTGTAGATAATACCCAGCTAGACAAAAAAAGATGTAGATCTCCATTATATAAGTTGTTCTATGCCACTCTTCAATTGCCTTTGTCTTGGAAGGGTCCACAGATATCCCTTTTCTAGTGATAACATGCCCCAAGAATGATTCTTCCTCCATCCAGAACTCACATTTACTATAATTTTCATACAACTTCTCCCTTCTCAATGTCATTAACACAGTATTCAAATTCTTCTCATGTTCCTCCTTGTTCATGGAGTATATTATAATATCATTGATATATTCCACAAAAAATTTGTCGAGGTAATCTCAGAAGACTCAATTCATTAAATTCATTAAATTTTTTGGAGTATTAGTGAGTCTGAAGGGTATAACTATGACCTCATAGTGTCCAGACCATTTATGAAAGGCAGTCTTGGGAATATCTTCCTTCTTCACCATTAGTTTGCGATATCCTGACCACAGGTCCACCATGGAGAAATAACTGGCCCCACGAAGCTGATCAAACAATTCATCTATCCATGGAATGTGAAACTTGTTCTTTATCGTGATTTTATTGAGCTCATGATAATCAATGAATAGGTTCATTGATCCTTCCTTCTTGATGAAGAGGATTGGTTCACCCCACGATGAAGCACTCAAGAATATAAATCCCTTCTCTATATTCTTCTATAATGGCTTATTCATCTCTTCCAGCTCTATGGTGGGCATTCTATGAGGTGTATTTGAGATTGGAAGAGATCCAGGGCTAATTTTAATTGAGAACTCAACCTCTCGTTCAGGAGGAAGACTAGGAAACTATTCATGGAATACATAACTGTATTCCCTCCCGATGGTCATGTTTTCAAGCATGATTCTCTCCTTTGTCTCAATCATTTAAGCTAGATATGATTTCTCACAAGGAAAAAATATCCACATATGATACAATGATTCTGAAGGAGATTCAACTTCCTCCTTACACATGTAATTAATTAGATCAGGCTTCAGGATGTGAAGAGTGATCTACCTTTCCCGACAGTTGATGTTGGATTTGTTCAAATATAGAAAATCCATGCCCAAAATAGCATCGAACTCCAGAAAAGGAATTATGAAGATATTTTCTTGGAGGTTCAATCCACAAACGTTAATCAACGATGAGTTTTAAACCATGGATGCAATAATTTCCCAATTCATTGTTCTCACAATTAACTTTTCTTCCAAATTTTGAGGTGGTGATTAAATAGGTCTACTAAACATGAAAGATATGAAATAATGCATATAACTAGAGTCAAATAGTACATTCTCTATTCTTGAATGAATAAAAAGCGTACCTGTCACCACATCATTATCTGGATCCACCTCAAAAGTAGTGACAGCATAAGCCATTCCTTGTTTCCATAGAGGTTGTTTTTTATTGAATCTGACAACCCTCAGCTTAGGGAAATTGTTCCCATAATAACCAATCTCCTTGAAGTTGTAACACTTCACTACAGTCTGGGTGTTGGCTTGAAACTACCTTTATTCATCTGCATTAGTGGGATTATTCTTATCCAGGCGGTAGTTCCTGGAAATATGACCAAACATTCCACATTTCAAGCAATTCTTGGTTCCCTTCAGACAGTTACCAGGATGCTTCTTCACACAATTTTTTCAAGGGAAAAATTCAAGATTCATTCCATCGTGGGATTTATTTGATGAACCACCCATATTTTCTCCATTTTACGCTTCTTGTAACGGGGCCCACAAGACCACTGAGAGTCTCCAATCTCTATTTCAACCTTGAGGGAACAACTGAAAATATACTCATAACTGTCAAAGTCTCAAATCACATAAACTTTTCATAGACTCGGCTTTTGTCCACTAACGAAGAGATCCACCATGCTATCAGTGTTCATGAAAAATCCAGAGCCGTACAATGAAATCATTGTAAAGTTTTCTTCATACGTCCCGATGGACTCATCTTCTTTCTGCTTGCGTCTGAGGAACTCTCTTTCCATCTTGACAAAGAGTGTTCAGGGAAAATATTTGTTGAAAACCATCCTCTTGAATTCCTCCCAATCCATGGAATCAATTTCCTCTTGGGCATTTGTGTTCTTGATCAGTGGCCACCACTGATCAACGTCCCCATAAAAACGATAAACTGCCAATAAAAATTTCCCTTATTCCAAGCACTTGAGTATGGAGAATATCTTTTCAATGGTGTTAATCCATTTTTAGGCGAGGAGGGGATCAAAAGATCCACTAAACATGGGAGGCCTTTTCCACATGAAGGATTCTATGACAACATTCTCTTTCCTTGGTGGAGGAGGACATTCCACCAGATTCATGTTATTATTAATTACTCAAGCCAACTGAGGAAGTATTGTCATGAAGTTTTGATCACCATCTCCCATCATATCAAGCATATAATTAGGGAAATAATCACATTTCCTATCACATTGGTTGTTGGAACATGTTCTTCTATTTCCTATCATTAACTAAGAAAAAAACGTATAATTTGAGCTCTTGAATACTTATTTATTAAGCAAAAAAATGAAACTTTCAACATAAAATCATAAAAAAATAAAGAATAAGTATATCCTAACATGTGATTATTTAAGGTTTAAATCTAGTTTATCCTCGATCTATTTCTTAACTTATATTCTTATGGGATTTTTTTTCCATTAACAATTTATTGTACTAAGCTAGTAAATATACCAAAGTATATCCCCTGGGAGTTTCGTAACCAAGAGTGCCGCAAGGTCCATTGTTGTGCACCAGTTCCCATCTGAGTCTAGCTTAAAGTTGTGCTTTCAGGTTTTACCCTAATATAATTATGCTAGACCTGACTCTACACTATCCTATAAATATAGAGATGAATTTTCAAGATAAACCACTTACTAAATACTCAACTAAATTTAGGAATGTTTTCTAATAATTTATCTCATCCCTAAGGTTCTCACTAAGGTGCTCTATTTCTAATCTCAAAAAATAACTAGACCATCCTCTGATACCATCTATAGTGACCCAAGACTTTTATATACAACATTTCATGATTTTAAGCATAGTTAATCATCAGAGTATGAGCCAAGGATCGTTAAGTCTAGTGTCATGGAAGATTAGGTACATATAACATAAAACATGGGACTAAAAAACACTTATTTATTTAATCTTCATAAAGAGCTCCTAACTTCCTTTTAGCCCTTTCATCCACATAGGGTACCCTGGGGAACACATGAACAAAGGGATGAGCTGAAAAGTCCAGTAAGGGAAAGAACATAAGAATACAACTTGAGAACATGAGTTAGGAGGAATAATATAATGATATCCAAAACATGGAACATATGTAATCATATAACATAACCATTGGATAATATAAAAATAGAATCATATAAATGTGGTAGAATCATAAAACATTTCATTAGTACGGGTCAAGGCTAACTGTAACAACACAAACGTTCATTAACTGAAATACCTCTTGATCTGATTAAAGGTGTCTTTATGTACAATTATTATATAAAATTTCAACTTCTTTGGTATTATGTTATGAATTGTGACCATTTCTAATATAGTTGTTGAATAGTGATCACCTGATTAGTATAAATATAGGGCTTTAACAAATCCAATTTACACAAAGGAAGCGATGGACTCATCCAGTAGACGTACCCCATATGAATCCCAATTATCAGAGGTCAGAAAGGGGGTGGCATCTTTGGGCTTCACTCTTGACCAAGCCCATGCTGTTCTGGAATACGTTAAGCTCGAGTGGGACCGCCTACGAGAGAAATGGAATTTGATAGAGATTACCACCCGAGCAATTTTATCTGAGCCACACCAAGATTCTGTCACCATTTCACTCCTTACTCTTCCGTATTATGTGAATGTTATAAGGGGTTATGTATCAAGACCCTAGTACTATGGTTATGTGCATTATTTTTTTTATATAATAATGAATATACTTTCATTTTATTATTGTTACCTTGTAAATAGTTTTTCTTTTTAATATCCTAAATAGTATTTTTAGTTAATGTTCAACTGAGAAATTAATTTTGATGAATTAATTGATTTTTTAATTAAATATTATTTTAATAAAATATTATTATTTTTGTTAAATTAATTTTTATTAAATATAAATGATCTTATAATTTTATGAATGCAATCATATTTTTTTATTAAGATTTGAAAACCATTTTTTTCAAAACCCGTGAATTTTTTATAAATGTCGGTTATTATTTTAAAAGTGAAAATTAAAATAATTAGAAAATTATATAGATAAAATAAATATTTTTTTGGAATCAGCATGTCAAAATTATCCAACGGTGAATTTTTGATAATTTTCTGAGACTGTCAAATTTTTTGGTAAAAATTAAATACCGTTTAAAGATATAATGTTTTTATGACATCATAATGACCCAGTAATGATTCAATCAAATAATATAAGATTTATGGTCAACCAATATATGTGTTACCATAAAAATAATGTGATTTTCAGTTTATTTTACTTATTTTACAAAGCATTAATGGACCCTTCAAGACTTATTAAGCATCTTGTCTTTTTAAATTGTTTTCCTTGGGAGTGTGACTCACCACCACAAAATCATCCCCATTATTTAAAGAAGATAGGAATTTGGCCTTATAAAATATTTTTTTACACTTCCCTTTTCGAAAAACCATGGGAAAAACAATGGTATGGTTTGTGGTTTGGATTAGTTTAATGTGAGGTGTCCCAAACCTAAATAATGAAGAATTCCCTCACTTTTCCAATATAAACCTACCCACGCTCCCACTTCCTCCTCACTCAAAGAATTTGGAGTTCTTCCATCCTCTACCCTCCTCTCAATAGAACCCTCCCAAGGTGCCCCATGCTCCCAGTAAGCCTCTCTCAATCCATTGGAAGCACACTTCCATGTAAGGGTTTATTCTTCCTTTATCATTTTTGTCCAATTTTTTATATTTTTTATTCTCTTTTAATATCAATTATAAATTTTGTGGTATGGTTTTTCACCACACCCATACTGACCACTTTATGTTTTAATGATGTTATAACCCTTTCTCTATCATTAAATTCCTCCAGTGTACACTCGTTACTATACCAAATTTTCGAAAGAAATTTCATTCTCTTCTTTTACATTCCAGCAATTATTTTGTATCATGACTCTAAATTCGATTAAAATTGTTGGGAGATGTATCTATATGACCCCCTTATTGTCCATTTCATGTAAATATGATGATATGACCTTTTCTCTCTCATACACCATTTTTATGAATTCTTACGTCACGTCATTACACTGCCGAAATAGCACCGATTTTCTAAGCCAATGCCATTGTGTAGTGAATACCATGCCCATTTATCTATCAACGGTATTCAGCTTTATGCACATTTATTTATTTATGATAAAGTTCCATGTATGAATTCCACATTCCTTTATCATGGAACAAATGATTATGTTTAATGAATCCATGTTATTGGATCAATGTGGCACACTTATGCATGAAATTAAATGTTTAAGAAGGGTGCTCCCTTATAGCGCTTTAATGCATTGGGTAAAGTATAGTATCATGATAAATCATGTGAAATGGGTGTTTACTCATGCTAATTCATGTTCAATGAGGTTTTACTCGTGCTTCATGTGCAATGAGGGTTTACTCATGCTCCATGTGTAATGAGCCTTGGCTCATGCTAATTCTATATTAAGTGTTGTTGGCATATTTCCATGTTATGATTATCATGATTTATCATGCCTTTATGTTTATGAAAATATTGTGATCTATTTATATGCCTATTTTCTAAAATGTATTTTATTCCTCATGTTATTCCATGACTATTCCCTTACTAGGATTTATAGCTCACCCTTTTCTTATGCATGTCCTCAGGTTATCCCATTCAATGCTAAGTACGAGGAAATGTAGTGGTCAAGTATAGGATGTTTTCAATAAAGATGTTGTATTTCATATTTTAAGTTGTTATGTAATGATCCTAAGCCCCAAAGACACTAGACCTCTGAATCTTCTATGTTGTAACAAGTGAATTTTATGTAATAAATTAAGATTAATTGTTTAATAAAAGATTAGGGTTGTCATAGTTGGTATCAGAGGATAAGATTAGTTATTTTTGGGATTAGTATTAGAAAACCCTAGTGAAGCCTTAGAGACAAGACTAAGTATAATAAAAACATCCCTTTTTTGTGAGTATTGAGTAAGTATTTTATCTTGAAAATACATCCCTATCGGGATACAAGCAGGTAGAGGCGGATCTAGTGTAGATGTATCCTAGGGGTAAAACCCAAAAACACCACTTTGAGCTATACTCAAAAGGGAATTGGTGCACTTCAATGGACCTTGATACAATCTTGGTTATGAAACTCCCGAGGGATATACTTTGGTAAATTCACAAGCTTTGTATGAACCATTATTAAGGGACGAAAAAATTCCCTATGAATATATGTTATCATGTAGATCATGGATAACATAGATTGAAGCCGATAGATTCATATGTTATTGAAATAATAGTTATTTATAAGTCATCAGCTTTTGTCTTTGGATTACCCTTAATGTGTTACCCCTAAATTTCCATTCACTCGAGCCAATGGCTAGTAATATGAGGAATAATTCAAGAAACTGATGTAAAGATCAATGTGATGACTATAATAATGAGATGCCCAATCCAATGGGAGAATTAATTGTGAACTTTGTCATGATTCTCTCTTAGATAACTCAATATGTGAATAGAAACATGGGAAAATATGAATTTTCAACCCCCCCAAGAAAAAACAAGTCGCTTTCAAGAGCTTCATGAGACAACGACCTCATACTTTTAATGGATCATCTGATCCCTCAATCACTGAAAAATGGATCAACTCCATTGAAAAGATCTTATCCATACTTCAATGTTCTGAACAAGAGAAGGTTCTCCTAGCTGCTTATCATATGGAAGGTGAAGCTGATCAATGGTTGGTGTTGATCAAAAATACGAATCCTGAGGAGGATATCAAGGCATTAGAATGAAAGGACTTCTGGGAGATGTTTTTTGATAAATATTATCCACGCACCCTCCGTCTTAAGATGGAAAGGGACTTCCTTTCCCTCATGAAAAAATATGACAAATTTGTTAGATTGTATGAGGAAAACTTCACAAGGCTTTCCCGATATGCTTCCGGCATTTTCGTTACCCCCGAATACAAGGTTTACCACTTCTTAGGTGGGCTAAAACCTAGCCTATGGAAATCAATGGCAAGCCGTGACTTAGACGACTATGAGGAAATTTTCCGATGTGCCCTCAAGGTTGAAATGGAGATCAGAGAATCTCAGGGGTGTCATGGGGGTAAGAAGCATAAGGTGGACTTCAATGATGGGAGTCTGATGGTTAAATTCAATAGTGCTAAGAAAATCCAGCACCCTTCTTGATAAAGGTGTGGAAAGAAGCACCTTGGAAATTTCCTGAAGGGGATGAGGAAATTCTTTAGGTGTGGAAGAGAAGTGAACCTAGCTGTTAATTGTCAGAAAAAAGACCCACGACTGTGACAGAGGAGAGGAACACTCCATTCGAACCTCAATTCGTGGTTTATTTCTAACACTGCAAAGAACCAAGGTATCTTTCAAACCAGTGCCCTAATCCAAGGGTTTTTGGAGGTAACCAACAACCTCCAAGGCAGAAAGGGTGAGCTTTTTCCATCACTACTACCAAAGTGAACCCCAAAAATGAAATGGTGATAGGTACACAAGTCATTCATTCAAGAATAGAGAACGTACTTTTTGATTCAAGTTCTACACATTCTTTTATATCTCAATATTTTTGTAGAACAATCCCAGCACCACCACAAATCATGAAAGTGAAGATGTTGGTGAGTATGGAAAATCGGTCAATCATTGAATCCCATGAATATAACTCCTCTCCTATCATAATATATGGATTAAATTTCCCTGTGAACCTTTTCATACTCCCTCTGGTAGAATTTGATGCAATTCTTGGCAGGGATTGGCTTTCTGTATATTGAGCCAACAAAAATTGTCGTAAGTGGGAAATCACACTCCATATCGATAATCGACCCCCAATTCTTTACAAGTGAAAAGAGGAAGATGAATCTTCTTTATCTCCATCATCTCAAGTGTGGATATTAATGCCCTATGAGCACACATATCTGGATTAGATGATTAAGTCTAAGGAGGGAACCTTCCAATAATACATGCCTATTGTGAGGGAATTTGCTGAAGTTCTTTCCTAAGTAATTTCTTGGTCTTCCTCCTAGAAGAGATTTTTAATTATCAATTGATCTTATACCTGTGGATTTACCAATATCCAAGAATCTGTATAGAATGGCTGTTGTGGAGCTTGAGGAGCTGAAGAAACAACTAAAAGAGAATTTGGATAAAGGGTTTATATGCCCAAGTGCTTCACCATGGGGTGCACTAGTCCTCTTCGTCCAAAAGAAATATGGTTCAATGTGCCTTTTCAGCGATTATCGTGAGCTTAAAAAAATCACGATAAAGAACAAGTATCCTCTCCCATGAATTGATGACTTGTTCAATCAGTTTTGTGGAGCACGATACTTCTCCAAAGTTTATTTGTGGTCGAGATATTATCAAGTAAGGGTGAAGAAGGAAGATATCCCCAAGACTGCTTTCTGTACATGATACAGGAACTATGAATTCATAATAATGCCTTTCAGACTCACTAATGCTCCAGAAATCATCATGGAATTGATGAATAGAGTCTTTAGAGATTACCTCGACAAATTTGTGATAGTCTTTATAGATGATATTTTGATATACTACAAAACCAAGGAGTATCATGAGGATAATAAGAGATCTGTACTAAATACTTTGCATAAGGAGAAGCTCTATGAAAAGTACAACAAGTGTGAGTTATAGTTGAAGGATGTCTCATTCTTTCACCATATAATCACAAGCAATGTGATATTTGTGGATCCATCCAAAAAAGATGCAATTGAGGGGTGGCCGAGGCCAACATCGATAACAGATATCCATAGCTTCTTGGGGTTAGGTGGATATTATCGACGATTTGTGAGAAATTTCTCACAATTTTCCAACCATATTACCAAGATAACTTATAAGGGAGTAAAGTTTTCTTTGAGTGATGAATGCGAATAAATCCTCAAGGAGTTGAAAATGCGGCTTATCACTGCACTCGTGCTCACTTTACCCATAAGTGGAGTACATTGTGTGGTATTCAGTGATTCTTTGAAGAAGGGGATAAGACGTGTCTTGATGAAGAATGACAATGTCATTGCCTATGCTTCAAGGAAATTGAATGATCATGAACATAACTATCAAACACATGACCTCTAGTTGGATGTAGTGATCTTCACACTGAAAATTTGGCGACATTATATCTTTGGGGAGAAGTGTGAAAGATATACGGACCACAAAATCCTCAAGTATATATTCACATAGAAAGATTTGAACATGTTACAATGATGATGGTTAGAGTTGATCAAAGACTATGACTACACAACCCATTACCACGCTGGGAAAGAAAACAAGGTGGCATATTCCTTAAGTAGAAAAGACCCAACGATTCTATCATTGATGAGAAATGAAAGGGATCAAATATTCATAGATTTGATGATGATGGACATTGGAATCATAAAAAAGGAACATCATCAATACTTTAACAAATTATTTCTCAACCGACACTTTGGGAAAGGTTAAAAGATGTTAGAAAAGATGGTGTAAGAATTCAAGAAAAAGTAGATGCTATAAGAAAAGAGAAATCCTTGGAGTGTAATGTTAATGAAGAAGGAATTTCAAGATTTGGGAGAAGACTATGTGTTTCCTCAATTTCGGAGATGAAGAATGAACTTTTGGATGATGCAAATAGTTAAAATTTCTCTATTCACCTAGGAAACACAAAGATGTATCGAGATCTCCGAGAGCATTTTTGGTTGGATAATATGAAGAAGGAGATCACTTAATATACATAAAAGTGCCTGGTGTGTCAGAAAGAGAAGGTAGAGAGGCAAGAGTCTAATGGGATGATGCAACCATTGCCCATACCAGAATGGAAATGGGACAACATCCCCATGGACTTTGTCACCAAACTTCCAAATACAGCTAAAGGAAACAATGCAATCTGGGTTGTTGTGGATCATCCTACAAATTTTTCACACTTCATTGTTATTCGGGTGGATTTATCATTGGATAAACTAGCACAGATATATATATGTGAAGTGGAAATGCTACAAAGAGTACCACTATCTATTGTGTCTGATCGAGATCCAAGATTTACCTATATGTTTTGGAAGAGTCTTTAACAGGATCTGAATAATGAACTGAACATCAGTACGACCTATCATCCTCAAACTGATAGCCAATCCAAGCGAACTATCTAAGAACATGAGGGCATGATGAGAGCATGCTCAGTGGACTTTAAATGAGGATGGGATCAACATCCTCCTCTGGATTAATTCTATTATAATAACAGTTTCCACTCGAGCGTCCAAATGGCACCATATGAATCCCTTTATGGGAAAAGTTGCAGAACACCGGCCTGTTGAGATGAGGTCGGTGAGCGTAATATGCATGGACTAGAAATGGTTGAAGAAATAGTGGAGAAGGTGAAAACCATTCAGTAGCATATCAAGGAAGCCCAGAGTCAACAGCAGAGTTATGTAGATAACTATCTATGATACCTTGATTTTAAAGTTGGAGACATGTTATTTATACGCATTTCTCTATGGAGAAGGTCATGAGGTTTGGAAAGAAATAGAATTTAAGTAAAAGATACATCATCCCCATTGAGATTATTGATCATGTCGTGGATATGTCCTATCGACAAGATCTTACACCCACCATGGCCAAAGTACATGATGTATTTCATGTATCCCTCTTATGGAAGTACATACCTGACCCTTCACATGCACTCTCTTTAGAGGTGGTACAGTTAGAGGATTACCTTTCTTATGAGGAGAAAACAGTAAAGATATTTGATCGTAGAGAAAATGTTCTACGAAATAAGACAATGCCCCTTGTAATGGTGTTGTGGTGAAACCAATAGTTTGAAGAAACATCATGGGAATTTGGGGAAATGATGAAGTAGAGTTACCCACATCTATTTTAGTGTGGGAAAAGAAAATTTCGAGGGTGAAATTGTTTTAGGGGGGATGATTGTAATGACCCAAACATCCATTAATGGAAATCCCTCTTGATATAATTAGATGCCTCATTATGTAAAATGTTTATATAAAATGACAACATATTTGGTTTTATGTTAATAATTGTGACTGTTGCTAATATAGTCATTGAACAGTGATCACCTAATTAGTATAAATATAGCGCTTTAACAAATCTAATTTACTCAGACAATGGAAGCGATGGCCTCATCCAGTAGATGTTCCCCATATGAAGCCCATTTGTGAGAGCATGAAAAGGAGGTGGCGTCATTGGGCTTCACTCTTGACCAAGACCAAGCCGAGCATGGATATGTTAAGCTTGAGCGGGATCACCTACGAGTGAAATGAAAGTTGATAGAGATTGCACCCGAGTAATTTTATCCGAGCCACCCCAAGAGTTTGTCACCATCGCACACCTTACTCTTTGGTCTTATACGGGTGTTATAAGGGGTTATGTAACAAGACCCTATTACTATGGTTATGTACATTTTTTTTGTATATAATAATGAATATACATTCATTTTATTAGTCTCACCTTCTAAATGGTTTTTCTTTTTAAAAGCAGAAATAGTATTTTTAGTTAATGTTCAACTAATAAATATATTTTGATGAATTAATGATTTTTTGAATTAAATAATATTTTAATAAAATATTATTATTAATATTAAATTAATTTTTATTAAATATAAATGATCATATAATTTAATGAATACAATCGAAATTTTTATTAAGGTTTGAAATCCATTTTTGTCAAAACCCGTGAATTTTCGATAGATGTTGGTTTTTACTTTAAAAGTGAAAATTAAAATATTTAGAAAATTATTTAGATAAAATAATTATTACTTCTGGAATCAAGATGTTGAAATTATCCAATGGTGGATTTTTCATATTTTTCTAAAACAGTCAAATTTTTGGGTAAAAATTAAATACCGTTTAAATATGTAATTTGTTTTATGATATCATAATGAACCAATAGTGATGTAATAAAATACTATAAGCATTATGTCCAGACAATATAAGTTTTACCATTAAAATAATGTTATTTTGGGCTTGTTTGTCTTATTTTAAAAAGCATTAATGGACCCTTCAAAACTTATTAAACATCTTGTCTTTTTAAATTGTTTTCCTTGGGAGTGTGACTCACCTCCACATAAGAAAACACATTATTTTAAGATGTTCGGACTTTAGCCTTATAAAATATTTTTTTCACTTCCCTTTTCCAATAACCATTTTCAAAAATTATGAGATGGTTTATGGTTTGGATTAGTTTAATGTGAGGTGTCCCAAACTGATATAATAAAGAGTTCCCACGCCTTTTCTATATAAACCCACCCAAGCTTCCACATACTCCTCACTCAAAGCCTTTGGAGTTCTTACAACCTCTACAATCCTCTCTATTGAATCCTTCCAAGGTTCCCCATGCTCTAAGAAGCCTCTGTCAAGCCACTCTCAATCCTTTGGAATCACACTTCCAATTATGGGTTTTTTCTTCATTTCTCATTTCTGCCCATTTTTTTATTTTGTTATGACCTTTTAATTTAAAATATAAATGTTGGGGTCTAGTTTTTCACCTCCCCATACTGCCCTGCTTATTTTTGAATTATAGGAGACCCCTTTCTCTCTCATTAAATTCCTCCCAAGTTCACCAGTTACTATGCCTAAATTTCGAAAGCAATTTCTCTCTCTTCTTTTACATTCAATCAATTTTTTGTATCATGACTCGAAATTCAATTACAATTGTTGGGAATTGTAGCTATATGACCCCCTTACTATCCAAGTCATGTACATATGATGAGACTCCCCTTTCTCTCTCATCAACTATTTTTATGAATTCTTACATCATGTCGTTATGTAGCCAAAATTGAACCGATTTTCTATGCCAATGTCATTGTGTATTGAATACCATGCCCATTTCTCTGTCAAGGGTGTTCAACTTGATCCCCATTTACTTATTGATTATAAAGTTCCATGTATTAATTACACATTCCTTTATCATGGAATAAATGATTGTGTTTTATAAATCCATTTTATATGATCCATGTGGCACACTTATGTAAGAAATGAAATGTTTAAGAAGGGTGTGCCCTTATAGTGCTCTAATGCATTGGGTAAAGTATAGTATCATGATAAATCAGGTGAAATGTGTGTTTACTCATGATAATTAAAGTGAAACAAGGTTTTAATTGTGCTTCATCTGCAATGAGGATTTACTCATGCTCTATGTGCAATGATCCTTGGCTCATGCTAATTCCATGTTATGTGTTGTTGCCACATTTCCATGTTATGATTATCATGCTTTAACATGCCTTTATGTTTATGCTTCACTTGTGCTCTATTGATATGCCTATTGACTAAAAGTTTTTGTATTATTTGTGTTATTCCATGATTATTCCCTTAATGGGATTTATAGATCACCGTTTTCTTATGCATGTCCTCAGGTTATCCCATGCAATGCTAAGTACGAGGGAATATAGTGGTCGTGTAAAGGAAGATTTAAATAAAGTTATTGTATCTCATCTTTTAAGTATTTATGTAATGATCCTAAGACCAAAATACACAAGATCTCTCGATCTTATATGTTGTATCATGTGATGTTTATGTAATAAATTATGTTTAATTGTGAAATAAAAGATCAGCGTTGTCATACTAACCGCCAATCTTGTTTCCCATTTTAGTACGGGTCAAGGAGAACCACCAATCCCGTTTCACATCGCATCTCATGAGGCTCAACTTTACCCAATGCATTGGAGTGCTATCTGGGCGCACCTATCTCAACATTTTTAGAGATATTTTTGCTAAATTAATATTCTTACCACATAAATATTCTTTCCAAATTAATAATCATACATAATCCACCCTACATAAGGGTACCCAGGGATTAAATTTGGTACCAAAATCATGACATAAATCAAAAACTATAGGAATATCAAAAAAGTGTCCAAGAAAAGAAAGGATTAGAACATACATGGACGTGAATAGGTTAAAATATGCCTATAACATTGTAAGTGGTTTCAAACAGAAGTGAAAACATATAAGAAATGTATTTTAGAAACATTAGCATTAAAATATTTTTATGTGGTTTTAAGGAAAATACAATAGAGATTTTCAAAAAAAAAACCGGAAATAATTTTATATAAAAGTATAATTGAACCTAGAAGGTTTTAAAAATAAAAATACTTATATTAGAAAGATAGTGGTGTCTTAAAACAGAGGATAGAGTGAACATGAAATTTGGGTAAAAATTCTGGAAGTCCCCTGAAAACATGTTTGTTTATCAGAAAGTTCTAAGAAAGAAATACATTGAAAACATGTATATCACAAAAAGAAATTGATTAAAGAGTATTGATATAATAATTTTGTACAAATAACCTGAATTTAGATGATTCACATAAATAGATATGATAACACCAATTTAATGAAAGATAAGGCAAACCGAAAGAACAAAGAAGGTTTGGGTAGAATTCGTTATGGTTTTATCGGCATGGTGTCAGGTGTAACTAAGAGGGCCTGATTAGAGGGAAAAGGGGTTTCTCATCACTTATAAATCATGAGGGCATTATGGGGGAGGTGAAAAAACATACCCCATAATTTTGGATTACACATAATAAGGCATATCATATAGGACAATCATAGTTAAGTGGGAAATGGAGAGGATCCCTTACCTTAAATCCATTGGTGTTCTCCACATGTTATTAAAGACCTGAATAAAAAAATTAGGATTATTAGTTCATAAGTCCAGAACCTCTTCTATATTTAACTAATTTATTATACCACTTTTTAGTTTGTTGAAGGACTTTTTTAATTGGTATAATGTTCAATTTCATTGTTCAGGCTCATTTGTTTACTTGGATTTAAAAGATCGGTTCACTTATATTCAAGTTTGGATTACATGTAAGATGAAAGTGGTTGTCCATAGTTGAATTTTTATTTTATTATTGAACATCTAAGATATTACAACTTTTAAAATTTACTTTATTTACTTAGAGTGAAGTCTAATTATTATACATATAACCTTAGTGATAATGGTTTTCGTTAATCTGTTGGATTGATTACAAAGAATATGTTTTGCTTTATAATTTAATACCATTTGTACAAAAGGATCACATAACAAAAAATAGGATATATTAAATATATAATAATCTAGTCCAACCATAACACAAATGGTTTCATGACCAGAATTAAATATTTTAATAGAAATTGATAAATTGTTTCCCTTTAATGTGCTAAATTATTCCATCTCAAACGGTACTTTCAATTTCATCCAGATAAAGGGTGGGGAAAGAAGGGAAGTTAATGATACATTCAAGTACATGTATCTTACTGGAGTTATCATACTATATTGGTGTAGGGAGGTGAGGAAGGTAACAAAAAGAAAAAAACCAAAAAGAAGAGAATTTATTGGAAAGCAGAATTTACCTCCTGAGACTTCTTCCTTTGAGAGCCTCTTAATGGGAGAGTTTTTGGTATTTTGCAGAGGCTATGAGATTTTGGAAATGGGGTAGGATCATGGGGAGATATTTGGGATTAATATTGGCAAGACACAAGACTAGGTAGGAGTGAAGAGAAGAGGGAGTTGGGGGGGGGGGGGTTATAGTGGGGGAGAGAGAGATAATTTATTAATATATAATTCATTAGTTTATTATTTCCCCACAATACAAGGAATATAGAGTCTTCCATTACCACGAATTGTAATTGTGTCATGTGATCCCGAACCAAGGGGTATTACATCAGTAGAACATCATACATGACCCTATAATTAGCTTATTTAGCTTATTTTGTAAATTATGGTATTTCACTATTCATCAAAAATCCAAGTATTTTATAAAAATCGCAATAATTCACCCTAACCATTTTGGGATGTGTAGAATCGAAAAATGATGTCCATTTTTCAAAAAAAATATAAATATTTTTATTCTAATATTTACTTAAAATCATAATTTATTATAAAAACCAGTTTTGAAACATTAATTCACTTATTCTCAAATATCTATATATCGTACATTAAACATGAATAATATTTATATATTATCATAGGTAAGGTTAATATTCATTTGGGTATATCACTATTCATAATGGTATTTTACTATTCAAAAGGGTAGGTTACTATTCACAAAAAATTATGTTTTTCTTATCGGACTCCAAAAAACATACTGATTGCAACCGTGTATGTCGGATTTTCAAAATTCCAAACACAAAAGTGAAAAACTTATGTTTAAAAGTCACTCAGCACATAGTAGTTCATTTTTTTGTGTTTTAATGTGATTTTATGACATATTTATAATAAATTAATTTCCATTTACAAAACATTGGGTCATTACAACTCTTCCAACCTATCATACCCATCTTGCAAAGTGCTGCTAGCCACCCATAATATTGTGGCATGTCTTCATGTCATTTTCCTTTGTATACACCCTGATTCTGTCCCACATCCTAAAATATGTGGAAATTTATCCCTGCCATTAAGATAGGGTATGTAGGATGTCTCCCCAAGGTTCAACCCCATCACTCATTTCCCATCATGATCTCTCTTTCGAGCCTTTGTGTCTTGAGAATATCATGCCCCAACCTAGAGGTTATACTTACTTCAGGTCCCCATACATGCTCTCCATTTCTCTTGATCCGCCTCCTTAGGTGTCTCATCACTCTATCCCAAACCATGCGAACATTTATTCCCATCCACTGGGGTATATAGGAAGCATCCCTGAGGTTTTAGCCTACAAATTTCTTCTTCACGTTGTTTCCATATCATCCATTCCACCAACTCCATTCAAATCCTTCATCATCCATCTTGATTCCTACCTATACCGCTGCATCTCAATAGGATCACATCATCCACTATGTTAGCTTACCGTGCATAAGCCCCACACATCGATTCCATCCAATCTAGAGTGCCCCTCTTATGATGGAAATAAAGCCATGTGTATTCCTCAAATAAACCCTTCATAATAGGTGGAATTTTATCCCTTTATTATAAAAAGGGTTTGTAGAAATACCACTAGAGGTTCAATCCCAACCAATGTAAAACCATGGAATCCCCCTTTTTGGGGTAGTCTTCCCTGGTCCATTTTTTGTGATGTCCAAATTAGCCTTCATGATGTGAGTCCATCCCTTTGTGGGAAACTTGATCATAAGTTCATCAATATTGGGCGTTCTGATCCATCTATCTAGTAAACCTTCTATGTACTCCCTCCGAGGAACATAGCATTCTTATTCACTCTCATCAGTGTTCTGATCAGCCTGATCCATCTCTACAGACATTAAAATAATGACATAGCCCTTGTTGAACATGGTAATCCAAGGAAAACCTCATAGACATAACTCTAGCCAAGGATACCCCTAAATTTACATGGTATTACTTCAACTTTCATTCCCTTAAGAAGACCTATAATAATGAAGAATTTTGGAGTACCAATGTTCTAGTATCCAGACATTCCCTCGATGCCCAACACAAATACTCTCCTGACTAGAGGTTGTTGCCTTGGCTTGACCCTTCTGAATGTCCTAACAGACGAAGCATAATTAACCAAAATCCACAAAGATATGGCACCTGGAATGAGTTTCATGAACAATGTATTAATCTCTATGGGCGATATGGACTAGGCGATGAATTCTGAGGAGGAATCCACGAAAAGTGGAATGGACAACACATCATCCAATTTCAATCAAGGATAAACGATCATTAAAGAAGTGATGAATTCTACCCGCCTTTGGAAAGCGGGAATGTGGGGCACAGTGAAATTCCATCAAGCGTCAACCTGCCTCATGTGGCGTGACCTGGTGGGAGTGTCAGAAACATCAAACATATGTGATAATTTATGGTATATTTCAGACCAGGGATGCCTCACATCATTGCAGACCAACTTTTTAACTGTAGCTGGTTGATGGTGAATTTTATGGCTGATGAATTAGAATGTGAAATGGTCAATATGGTGGGAATATAGCCCATTTCACCCTATTGTGAGAACTATTTCCAAATTTGGTACTTTCTTAGATATTTAATATATTCTCAGGAAAATTTTATAAATTCCAACGTAAGATCAGTTACCGTTGTTCTAGTAATTTTATCAAACCCATAATTTGATCTGAAAATTTTTATTTATTATAGGTTTTCCATATTTCTCCAATTTGTGAGTGATTCAAAGGTTTCAATCCACAAAACATAGTAAAATTGAGTGCATTTACATCCTAGGATGTGGAATGTGTTTTGGAGTTTGAATAAAGACCATGATAGGGAATTATAATGTATCCTTGTTAAGGGAATAAAAATACATAATGTTTAGTGCCACATAATTTGAAACACCATACCTTTTAAGAAAATGTGAAAAAAGATCGTAGTTGTTATTTTAAAAGTCATCCTATAATGATAAATAATGGTTGGATTTGACCTTGAAGATGTGTCTTATATAGCCTAACTAATAAGAATCAAAACCCATAGAGTTAATATTTAATTGATTAAGGTTGTGTTGAAGGAATATACCATGTTTTTTAGTTCCATTTAATAAGGGAATATAATTTAGTGAATGGGTCCTAATAAAAATTATTGCAGGACATACATCGTTATATCTATTTTTATTTCATCATTTTTTTTAAAAAAAAAACTATAGAGTGGGTGATTGTTTGTAGGTAATACAACCATTTTTTAGGATGTGACTCTTTGGGAATAAGGCTCTTTAAATTGGATGGATTATAAGGAATATATTCATTTGAGGTGTTCTTTTCATAGAAAATATTCCACTTTTAGTATGATGGATCATTTGGAATATATCCCTTTACGTAGGATATATCAGAAGAAATGTTTCACATTGTTTTCTAACAAATAATTTTAATACATAAATATTACACATTATTAGGTGACAATTCAATATAAAAAATTATGATCCATTCCATAATTTCATAGGTTAGGTGTCTTTCAGAACTCATATATATAAAAAACTTGTTCATAAAATATCTATATCATCTCTCACATAGTATTTCCAAAACAGAACACTTTTTAAACAAATCATAATTGTATCTTTTCTTTATATCATAGAGGAAATAAACATAACAAATTTTGTGCCCACATGCTCAATAAGGGAAAATAGTTAGATATGAATGATAATTTAAATATAAATTGATATTAAAGAGAATTATAATGCTAGAATAAACATTAGAAATAATACCCATAAATTCTAAGATCTTAAACATGAATCTTGTAATAAATATAGGTTTTTCATATGACATGATTCATAAAGGAATCAGATAACATGATAAATTAGAACAAAAATTTTGCATGATATAATGTTGTAAAAGGTTTTATAAGTGTTGAATATTCACAATCCTAGAAATATTACGTCAAGGATACCCACAAAGACATTTACAACATGTTAGGGTTTAGATTATCTCTTGTGTACCTACAACGAGTTTGTGATAACCTTCTATATACCCTCTCTCAATCTTTGGATAACCTCCCATGTACCCTATTTTAGGCTATGGATAATCAAACATTTTTCCTTTTATCTCATAAAACATTAATATTCACCCACTAAATTAGAGGGATATATAATTCTGTTCCCACCCATCACATGGTTATAAATCCATTCAAATATATTCCACATCATCATAAAATATTAATTATAACACATCTCATGGAAAAGAAAATGGGATTCATTGTTAATTTATCATCATAACCATAAACCATGTAGAAAAATAATAAATCAGATAATTGGATAAAATCCTCAAAAAAACATATGTAACAACAATGAATGTTATTGGAAGATAAATTTCATTCTAAAATAAACAAAATAATTCATTAGAAAATACCCTATTCATTTTTAAATGAAATATTTTATAATGAAAAATTTCCAAAGTATTGAGGAAAATATTTCAGTTGAAAAAATACCTGTAAAATTTTAAATTAATCTTCAAATAATTGAATGATCATGATGGTATAAATTTTTTTTACATGTCAAGTATGTTAAAAGAAATATTACTTTCACATTTTTGGTAAAATTTCTGAAGTACCTCATTTGAGAAAATAATGAGAATATTACATTGAAAAATTATTATAGAAATTAAAACCTGGTTGAAATGATTTTTTTTAAATGAGTGTAGTAAGACCCTTAAAGAAAACTTTTTTGAAAACATGGATATAAAGGAAAATGTATTTTTGAGAAAGAAGGGAATTAAAGTATGTTTATTAGACATTATTTTCATCCCTTGAATACTTATATTGAGAAAATTGAATGAAAAAAATATTATTTCAAAATAACTAGATGATAATTAAATGAAATGGTTTTATCATAAATGGATCATATTGTTTCCTTCAATTAAAATTCTAGCATAAACAATCCTCATTAAAATGATGTTGAAACCTAAATCTCTTACCTCATGTTTGAATTTCTTAGGATGTTATCCAACCACCTATATAATAAATTCACATTTATTATAATTATATAATATAATAATGTAATTAATTATAATATCATATATTATACACTTATAACATTTCAAAACAAACTTATTTTATAATTTCTTATTAAAATCATTATATTCGGGTGTCAACTATTTCATTTCTCATGGTAGTTTGGATTTGATAGTTCTGATCATTATACATGATATTTTTTCCATAATCTAAAAAATGTTAATAATGATATAAATATAATATATAGTCATTATATATATTTTATAGATTCAACAATAAAGAACAGATATAGAAAAACTAATTACACCATTAATGGAGATGGTAGGTCATACATATGCATGATTATTGTTTTGACGTTTTAACAGATGGAATGAAAATATATAAATAATAATTCAACTTTTCAAAATAATTATTAAATAATATATCTCACACACATATATATATATACATTAAATATAAAATTATTATGATCTATGTAAATCAGAAATAATAATCAAATCACATTGCATTGTAAAGGTGATAGTCCACAAATACGCATGATTGATGTAATAGTTTTCTAACAGATATGAAGGTAAGATGTTAGATATGATATTATAATTTAAAAAGAATAATTATTCAATAAATATATTATATAATAATTAAACCCATATTGATTACCATTCATTAAATATGGTGATGGAAACTTAATCTTATAACTACGTGGATGCGGTAGTCCACACATACGCACAAGCGATGCTTTCACTTTCAATTTGATGGGAAAGTAGGTAAATAATAGCATTATAACAATAATAATAACATTTTTATATATATGGGATTATAAATTTATTATTTTATGGTTAATTCCATACATTTGGATAATTTATAAGAAGAAATAAATTGAAAGGATTCATGATGGATGTTTACCTCTACTTCAGCCGGCCTACATTATATCCCTTCTTAACAAACCATGGAATGGAATTTCAGTATTACCATAAACTAAAATAAATGTATATTTATGTTTATAATATAATTTTTTATTGTTTGGTTGTGGAGTATGGCTCATGTAGGTGTTAATAAAAGAGAAATGGGTGTCCCTTTAAAAGGGAGGGAAAGGACACACATGGGATTACATAAAGGATTTAGTTATATTTAATATATAACTCATGTATAACGATTAAAAATAGAAATTTATTTTAATAAAGTAGGATATGGTTTATCTTTTTTCATCCAATGAAATTTATTAGAAAAATTGTTATTTTAAACCTTGTTTTTTTATTAACGCCTTCATTAAATATTTTTAACCTTAATTGCAGTAACAACAATATAAATTTTAAAAGGGTTATAATTTAACATATAAGGTAAAAATTGTCTCAAAATGGAGATGGTATGATATTTTAGACCACATATTATCCAACTTATTCTAATAGAAGATTTTAATTATTATTTAATAATTTAGTAAAATATTATTTTTCAAAAAATATCATTAATGTCACTTTTGACACAATCTCTTCAATTGGAAATTTAAGACAAAAATATAGAACATTTATTCAAATATAAAACTTATATACATACTTAATATTTTTAATTAATATTAAAAATTATTGGGGAAAAATAACCTACCCAAAAATGATTTCTTTTCTTATTTTTGAAAATCATTTCAATAATTTCTCTACTGCTTTCACAGGCACTATGTTGGCATTCTTTAAAAATTTAATGTAATAAAATAATCATTAAAATTTAAAAATAAATAAAAACAATAAAAATTTGTTATTATTTTAAATAAACATTTATAAAATAACATAAACATATTTTATCCATACATAAAAAATTTAGTGATATAAAATTCAAGAGACTGACATTGTGGAACTTTGTTTAATTAAATAATGAAAATGTTATTATCAATGAAAAATGGAAAAAAATTTCATATATTAAAATTTGGGATTTAATGGACATATTAATCACATAAAATGATTTAAATTCATGTTTTGGGTTGATTTTGAGACCTAATATCATTTTTTTAAACCAGTTTTACCGATTTTACCCTTAGTAAGTTGACAAATATTTACCATAGTCAATATTCATAATCACTAAAAAAGGGAAAACTTTAAAAAAATTTAAAACCATAATTCCAATTAATTTATATATTTTTAAATATTAAATATTTATATCTATCAAGATTTATTTTCAATTTAACCCTAAAAAACGTGTGCAATAGTAGTTATCATGATTTGTTTTTGGATTATAATTTTTTTATAAAATACAACGTAAAATCATTTAGAAGGAAATAATTGCATTATTATGAATATAAGTGAACTAATATTGTTTTTAATGACTTTTTAAACAAAATTTAACTTTGGAAGTGCTTGAAATGAAAATAAATTTTTTAATAACAATCAGAATTCTTTACTTCCCACTGAACAAATTTATCTTTTAGAAAATTATAAGAAAAATACTTCTAAAATAATTTTGAAATTAAGATATAAAAAATGAAGTTCCTTTGTTCAAATAAATTTTCTAAAAGTGGATACATAATAATTATATTATTTTCCTTCAAAAATAAATAAAACCTATTTTGAGGGAAAATGATATTTTGATGAATATAATGACTTTACTACATATTCAAAACTTTTTTATCAATATATTTACATTATCTACAACCATTATGCATAATGTTTTCAAAAAGTGTTGATTCATATTCAATATACCAACATAATGTCTATTCAAGAATGTATACTATATAACTATTCATCTAGATTTATGGATACTTGTATCGCAATTTATTGATGAAATTAATTTTTTTAAAGAAAAATATATCATAAGATCACCAAATGTGAAATTATAACCCCAATAAAATTTATTTGACCCTAAAAATCTTATCACTCTAATATAAAAAATTAGGATCTTTTTCTTTCATCACATCCTCAGGTTACCATGTATCTTCTTTGGATTTATAAATCCTCCAAAGAACATCAATCAGGTGATTTTCCTTGTCCAACGGAATTATCTCTATGATACAATCTTTTTACAGGTTATTATTCATAGTAAAGATCATGATCTAGTGGTACAATCATGGATTTCAGTAATATGATGGATTATGTATATACTTCTTTAGGAGAGATACAAGGATCACAACATGAACTTGAGAGAGGTTGGGTGGTTGTGCCAAGTGATAAGATATTGTCCCTCCATAATCAAGAATATCATATGGGAAATATACCTAGTGATTAACTTTTACTTATTTTCAAATATCATAACTCTATTAAAAGGTTAAATTTATCATAATACCTACTCACAAACATCAATTTTCATATTTCCTCAACAATTTTCAACATAATTTTTTTATCAATACTGAGATGTATTGGTGTGATTTTGGATAACTATAACTTTATCATCAATTTCATTAGAAAACTCTAGTACCAATAGCATTCATTATCCATCTTCATCCAATAAAATTGTATTTATACATTTATTTCTATATAGGGATTCATACGTATCCATCTGAATTCTCGAGTTAATTTATTTTTGTAAAAAACTCGTCTTGAGCAATGTATTGATCCCAAGAACCTTTGAAATTTATAGAAAAATATATTCATATATAATATAGTGTTTTAATGGTTCAATTATAAATCATAATGAAACTCAACAATGTATCTAGATCCTATTTAAAAACTTCTCTAGATCTTCAAGGTGAACCACATATCCTTATCATATAAAATATAGTGTGGTTGTCCATGCAACCTTGCCAATTCGTTAATGTATATTTTGGCAACATAATAAATAGAGAATTATTCTATGGTATAAATTATTTGGTTTAAATTTATAAGGTGATAATATTAAACTCAAATATATTTATTTACATCATATTGTTTGGGGATTCCAATTGAAAAAATTCATGGTGTTGTTTTCCCATTTACATTCGGATATGGATAATGGTTGTAAAATTCCCTTAGACTTCTATCTCTCAGCCTTAACTTTCTATCATAGAATATACCAAAATAAAAACTTTGATAAATTTATATTTATTTTATCCCACCATATACACTATTTCAGATATCTATAAATATACATTATTATATGAAGAATAAAAAATATTGAACAATGAGGTTCATCAAATAGGTCCTTATTCATGTTTGGAATTGACTGGGCACATCATTATTCCTATACCTAATAATTACATCACAATAAAAGTTGATCTCTAGAAAATTAATCAAATTTTTTTCATATCTAAATCTTAGATTGTCCCTATTTATTTTTCACTCTAATAAATGTTTAAACACTCATTTGAGAAAGATATATTATTTAAACATCGATACAGATTCCCAGATCCATTCTTTGAAAATCCAAAAATAATTGATTTGTTTTTATCCTCATCATATATAATATTGAATAAATATTCTCACTCATAGCATCTCCCACTATGTTCTAATTCCTAAGGTGGTAATGTATTGGGAAACTATAGTCATTAATAAACTCTAACCATCCTTTATGGGGCATATTTAGAACTTTCTGAGTGAATATATACATTAAATGTTTATGATTAGTATATATATCACACCATTATCTATAAATTAAATCCCACCATATCATTAATTCAAAAAATTACTGCTAAAAAATCCACATCATGATTCATGTAATTTTCTTCCTGAACTATCAATTATCATTAATTAGAATCTATCACCATATCATTATGTAGGTTAACTCAACCTAGTACTTTCATTGATGAATCATTATATCTCCCAAATCCTTCGATAATTTTGTTTAATATAAGCATAAGGTCACTGAATACCCATCTCTTTAGTTCCTTGAAATTTTACTACCATTCATTTATCTAGAGGAACTAGGTTTCCTTTTAAGTTAACTTGGTGAGTCGATTAGATATCCATGAAAAATTCTCCAAAAATCATTAATAATATCTATCCAAACCATGATAACTATAAAACCTAGTTATAATGATTTATCTAAGAAAATATAAAATAACTTCCATATTTTATGGATCTATCATAAAAAATATATTGAGATTATAAGACCCAAAAAATGAATCTTTTTGTATCCAAAGTTAACACTTGGTATATTTTTCATAAAGATTATGCTTCCCTACTGTCTTCAGTAAAATCCTCCTACGATCTTCATGATATTCATTATTCATATAATATATAATCATTTCATCTATAAATAATAATATAAATAGATTAATCTAATCTATAATGACCATATTCATTAAATCAAATAATATCATAGAGGTATTATTAAGACCAGATAGAATCACTATAAATTCATAGAATCCATACCTATTATATAAGGCATTCTAGGTTATTTATTCACATTTAACCCAAAACTAAATGTATCTAGATTAATTATAAATCATGATAAAATATTTTTATTCCCATAATTGATCTAGTAAATCATCATTATAGGGTAAGGGATAATTCTTCTTAAATTAAATCTTGTTTAGTTCCATATAATCAATTAAAAACAACATTGATCTGTCATTATTATTAAAAATAATAATAAATTCTATAACTCCCCTAGATTTTGTGATATATTTTCTTCAAATGAATTTAATATTTTTGTTATTTTGAATTCCATGCAACACCATGTTTAAATGAAACATGACATACTCATAAAATATTTTATTTAATATGATATTTAACATGTAACCTTTGGAATGGTGGGTATAGATAATATTAACAAAATTATGAAAATATATATTGTTTAAACATGTATAAAAAATAAATTATTTATTGACCAGTTAATTATTAATGAAAATAAAATCTATTTTATAGTAATGGAAATATTTCTCTACAAAACCAATTTATAATGAATGAAAATGTGTTTTACCTCAATAAATAAATAAAAATACTTTTGGTGAAGTATTTTATCGAAATTTATATATTCTATTTTCAATAATATTCTTAATATTAATCTTATTTGTTTTTTAGGAAAGAGACAATAATAAATATAATTTTATACATAAAAACTGTATATTTATAAAAGGTAGTCTTGTAACCTTATACACACTTAATTTAAATAAATTTTAAAAATTATTGAATATATATTCGAAAAGAATAATTCTAGTTTAAAATCATAATGTAATAATTATCTTTGGTTATATTTTATAGAATTTTATGAAAAGATAAATTTTTCGGTTATGATTGAACAATAGTGATTATTATTAATATTAATAATTTCATTTAAAGATTTTATAATTTTTTAAAAAATTGAGATATCTCTAAAAGAAAATGTAGTAAAATTAGTTGCCTATTATTCCAATTTATTTTATCTGAATAATTTTCATATTTAATTTTTATATAAGTTTTTTAAAACATTATAACAATATCTCTTCGAAAATTGGCTTTCTCGTCGCGTTTGAGATAATAATTTTAAGTTAATATTTTCCCTTTTCAATAAATGATATTTTTTAAAAAAATTACATATATATAATAATTATTATTTATATTATATAAAAATTTCAAGTTAATTTTTTACCATAATTAAAAGCATAAAATTGTAAAAAAGTTATTGTGGTTAAGGGAAACATGGTTTTACATGCCATTAAAATAAAAAGATAAGAGTTAAAAAAAACAAAAACTTGTAGAACACCCGTTTTATGGAAATATTTAATAACTTATATCATATACGTTCAATAATAGAAAAAATTGGATCATTTTGAAATGTGAAAAAATCGGTATACTTTTTTCCATTCAAATATTATAAGTGTGACACTATCCTCACATATAAAGGGAAACCCACTCTCCTACCCTTTTAGCAGTTCCTTAACTCTTTCTTTCATAAAAAACCTAAAAAAAAACTTAATTACATCCATAATATGATCCTATAATCCTTATTTTGTTCATAATTTCTACCTAACAATTATTTTGGTGCAAAAAAATATATATTTTCTGAAGAAGAGGTAACGACCCTATACAAGAGTTCTATTTTATTTCTACGTCCACCTCATTGAATTATGATTAAATAATTCTAGTATAATAACCTGTTAATATTGAATATATTAATTTTTTATTATTTTAATGGAATAACCTAAATCCTTACCTTCCATCAAAAGGATTATGAAATCATCATTCGTGTGTATGATAGACTACCACCGCACCAACTGATGTTATTCTTTTTTCACGGCCACCTCTCATGGATAGATATAATGATATATTTATTTTTTAAAATGCTATTTATTATATTATTATGATTTTTTAATCATGTTATCATGAGTTTCTTATTAAAACCCACTCCATGGGAATATAATAACATCATCCATGTTTACGGTGGACTACCGCCTCGTGAACTAATGTCATTCATCCACACTTTACATGGATGTTAATAAGGATGTTTTTACTGAATTTATTTGATATATATCACTTAAAATATATTCATTAATTTTTATTCTATAACTTTTATAGATAACTCCAAATAAATATATACTGAATATATATGATATTTATATCATTTTTAAAATTTTTAATATTATGGAACCGTAATAAATGTAATATGATAGAGAAAAGTAATCAAAATTTACTTGAGAAACAATGTAGTCATTTCTCTAAATATGACTTAATCATTTAATTATTAATAAATGGGTAATAAAGGGTCATAAATAAATAATATAAGGTATGGTATATATATATCTTGTTATATAATAGATATCTAATAAAATTATGTTTTTTATACATGTAGTTGGTATGTTCCTGAAGGAAGATGAGACTTATGGTAATGGATTTCTATCTCACTATTATTTTTCTATGATACACATGCCATATTCACCATGTATGTCTTTTATTTCTTGTATAATATAACCATGAATGTATTTTACGTTGATTACACTTATTGTTTTTTCATTTAAATATCTTTTTTAATACCTCTCTTTCATGGATTTTATGATATAAAAGTTACCAAATTGTTATGTTATTTTTGTCTTTATTTTCCTTTTTTCAAGACATTTATTATGTTATGATCCTATTATATTTTTGGAGGAGTATATACCAAGACATTGACATTTAATTGCATTGATTTATTAATATTGATGATATTATATGATTCATTTAATGTTATTATTTCATGGGGATTATGATTCAATGTTACCAAAGTGGTAAGGGTTTTATGTTACAATCTCGTCATTTATAAGGATTTCTCATGATTATGAATACAATGATAAAATAATAGGATATATTTCTAAATAAATTCATTTATTTTGTTATAATAGTGTTATTTAAGGATAATACATGCTTAAGTTTCATTTTCCTCTCATTATGTACACATTATTTTAATATAATGTTTTTTAAAAAATACCTTTATTTATCTCTTATATAAAAAACCTTCTTCCTCCAAAATATTTTTTTTCTATAAAAACTCCAAAAAATTAACATTTTCCAAATGATTTATTAAATAAATTTTTTAACCAAGATTTAATTTTAAAAATGAAAGGAATACTCATGTATTTTCTAAACAATGGTCATTTGTATTTTATTGAAAATTAAAATGAATAATTTTTTTAACATCTATATAATGAACTAAATTTACCAATATTATGAGAATTATTTTATTCTAAGATTATATTATATATTTATTAGGGTAACTTTGAATGAAAATTATTTTCAAAAAATTTTATGTTATAAAAATTATTTTTCAAAGCAGAAATGATATTTCTCATTTGAAATGATTAAAATTATTTTTAAACATTACTTTAAAAGTTTTAATGTTTATTTTCAATGAAAATGATTTTTAAAATGTTATACATTTAAAAAAAATATAGATTGGAATGGATATTTTACTCAAGAAATATTTTAAATTATTTTTAACTCTTTATTTATATGTTTTAAATATTATTTTCAATGCCAAAAAATTAAAAAAATATTATGATTAAATAAATTTTTTATAGAGTGGAAGGGATATTTTACTCAAGAATTGTATTAAATGATTTTTCATGATTATGTTAAAATTTTAAAATGTTATTTAAAAATTAATGTATTTCATAAATGTTATATGTTTTGAATAGTGCTTTTCAATGTGGAAAGGCTATTTAACTCCAAAGATGGTCCATATGATCTTTCAATATTGTTTTACATATAATGTGGAATCCTTTTCTATTTATTATTCATTAATTGGAATAATATAAATGTATAACATTCATATAATTTCTTTGAATGGTTTTTGTTAATTATGATAATATTTTTATGAATTCTATGTCTCTTCCACAGATTATAGCATGATAAAATTCTTACAAAACCCCTTTATTTTTCAATGGAGTATGCTATAATAATATAATTAAATGATAGTGAAACATATTTATTTTCCACATTTTATGTTATTATGAAATGTTAATAGACCTCTTCTATTTTATTAGGTTCTGATATGATGAATTATTTATAATATTGTGGCCTACATATGTATGATTTTCATTATGTGACGGGCGAGACTGATATCTCCCACCATTTCATTGGGTAATGGTTTATACCTCATGAGATAACAATGGGAAAAAATATAATGGGATTGATTCAATATAGTAGATAGGTTAGTCATGATTCACTTTGTAGAACAAGTGTATTCTAAGCCATAAGGGGAAGTAGGTGCATCCTGATCCATAAGGTGAAACATGTGATAAGACATAGTCCACTAAGATAATATTCCTTGTATTTAATCTTGATATATGTAATTTTTTATATATTTATTTTGGTTTCACACTTTCATGACATTGTGTTATTGTTCATGATTGATTTATGATTATTTCTCACTCTTATGGACCATGTTTTCTAAATTTATAAAATTTAATACGATGAATCATGTTTTTGAACTGTTACAGGTTCGGTATGAAGTTCATTAGTTATGTTAATGATCACATAACCATATTATTATCTTATGATTTCATATAGTGATATATTATTGTCTTATATGTTTACCCTTACTGTGTATCTAAGATCACCCTGTATTATTTTTCCTTCATTTGGTTATGAAGAGATGTTTAGGTACGGTATTCCTATGAGAATTAGTATGGGAGAAGATATTTGTAGGATATGTTTAAGATCATTAATGAAATAGGATTATTGTGTTTGTAGTTTGAAAATACTAAAAATTGTTATTATCCTCATTTATTTATTTTATAAAGCTTATTTAATATTCAGATAAAAAGTAGTGATTTTTATATATAAATAGCCTTGATCTCTATAGTGGGTAATAGAGGAATGTTTTATATAAAAAGTTTGAACAATGATGATACTACATCAATGGTATACCAAGGGATATTTATAAAAACATTTATAGGGATTTATCTAAAGAAAATTTTATGTATGAGTTAAATATATGAAAACGTTCTGAAATTTTGGTAAAGGATAGATCCAGTGGATTCCATGAAATTATATACTTGTCTTGATAATACATGTTTATTTGTCTCTAGAAAAGAGGTAACTATGGGTAATAACTCTAAAAATGGCGAATTGATGTAGACTCGATCATCGCCTGGGGTAAGAAAATGGATCTCTCTACATGCCTAGTTTGAAACTCTTGGGGGATATACTTTGGAAATCGAGAAACTATTTATGAACCATTATAATGTTTTAAATAATAAGTATGAATGACTTAATATAAACCTAAGGAATCATTTATTAAAAACAATGATTCATAATTTTGACATACTCTAAGTGATTTTCCCATTATATGGTTCTCTCATGTGATTATTGTTTCTCGCACTGATTTTTTGGTTTTAATCAATAGAGAGAACCATAACGAAATGGATCAACATTTAATATGATAGAATATTTTTGATGAAAAACTAAATGGTATAAGAATTATAGTAAATTATATTATGATTATTCTTCCTAATTTATCATGATATATGATTAAAAACATGAACCTTATCTAACTCTAAGACTCACCAAAGAAGATACTAATAGTGTTCATGGAGAAATTGGGTGGTGGAAATCATACATGAAAGAAGGAAAAGTTTTCTATATTTTCAGAATATGTCATGAATCACCCACATGAATGTCTTAGATGAATGGGAAGATAATATCAGTGTCAAAAAGGGTGAGACAATGTTTGTAATTTATGGGGAAAATGAAATGATCAGCTAATGTAATGGATAAAAATAACAGTCTTCCTAAGAAATCATTGATTGTTCACTGTATAAAATGTTGAAATTATGGGCCTTATGAAAATCAATTCCTAATAGGGAAATATCATGAGGAGAATTATCAATTTAGTATGATTAATGGTTATACTTCTATGATAAGGTGATTACAAATGACATATACATGGTATGAGCTATTAAAATAGTATTATTTAAGCTGAATGTGAGAATCGTGATTAAATTTAGGTTGATTAATTTTAAGGCATTATTCATATTTCAAATTATAGTAATGAAGATTAAAAAATAATATGGTGATTCCTTGTTAATGGTTTGATAAGGATAGGGTGATTTAATTTTTTATTTATTAGAATTCATGAATTTTGGTATATGAATCATGAAATATATATAGATTTATCCTTAAATTTTTTTCATTAAGGATTTGAAAAAATATTTAGAATGTTGATGATTACCTATATATGTGATTTAATGGTAATGTGATATGTTTTATTAAAGGAACATAAACATTAATATATTCCACATGTTGAGAAAACCGTGTTCATTTTGGATAAAGATATTGTCAAATGAATAAAGTAAGTTGGAGAGTATTGATGATGTTCAAATTGATTAATGATTTGTGGAAAAATTTGTTTATGTTATCTTTGAATGAGTTTATAGAATTATTGGATTTATAGAATATATTTGGTAATATGTGGTATTATTCAAGGGATGGTTAAGTATGTATGTTTTAATTATGGTTTTATGGTAATTTTTGGTATTACCATGATTCAAGAAAATATATAACTATGTTATTAACATAGTTGGTATGTAACAATCATTAGATACCTTATGATGTTTGGGGATTAATGATAAGATATTTAGTGACCTTATTTAAAAATATTAATTTTTTATGGGTTATAAGGTTAACCATTCATGCAATGGTTGTGTTTAATTTTGGATGAGGTTTTAGATATTAATTTATTATATCAACATTTAATGATTTACACATAACTTTTTTTAACCCTTTATTTTTTTATAATAAGTAAAAATTTAAGGAATTACTTATCATTCATTTATGGATCATATTTAGTGATTTAGAAATAAAAAATTCATGTCTTATAGTAAGAGATATGGTGGAAATTGATCAACTCACAACCAAAGGATGATATATTTCTTATGAATTATAATGAAATCAAGTACACATATATTTTCTTAAAAAATATCTATAATTAAGAAAATCGTATTGATATAATTTTTTCCCATATTATCATAGTTTTTTATGAAATCAATGATCTTTTCACACCTCTTTCAATTATCGATTAGTGGATAGTAACATTATCCTTACCAACTTCTCTATAACTATCTATTAGTATTTTTTGTTGCTTTTCATTTATATGTCCATTTTTTTACTTCAAACCTATGTTATAATATTTTTAATCCTAGTACTTGATATTCTGGATGACTATTTCACATCATTTTCTCTCTTTTCAAGGGGATGTTTTATTAACCTTTTTTATGATTTGTGTTTCCCATAATGGGATTTTTAAATGTTAAACACCTTTCTTATAAAGGATATGTTACAATTGTGAGGATAAATTTTATTTAAGTTGGGTAGAACGTAACACCGTGAGATATTGAGAAAATAAATTCTAATGAATTTAACATTTTCAAAATTTTGTGTCCCAAGAAAAACCTTATTTAAAATAAATGTGAAAAAACTATTAATATTTTATTATTTAATATAATAGTTATCACCTAGTCATAGAAATAGAGGGTATGAATATGATTTGAAAATTTATCAAAATATATGGTTTAAAGAAGAATATAAAATTAATTACATTATTACCTAATAATTACAAATGAAAATAAAAACTATTTCAATATAAATGAAACCTTTTTTTGAAAAAAAAAATATTTTAAAAAATATGTTTTACATCAATAAATTAAAAAAATACACTTTTAGTGAATAATTTTAATTTACTTTAAATATTAAATATCCACTAAAATTTTTAACATTGATATTGTGACCTTTCTAGATAAAAGATATGAATAAATCAAATTTTACTCTTAAAAGGTATTTTTCTAAAAAATAGTTTCATCAGCTTTTGTGTAGTTATTTAAAAACAAATTATTGACACTTATCAAAAATATATCTGAGAAAAATAGTTTTATTTTTTAGAATAATCAAGAGATTATTATCTTAGTGTGATTTTTTGAGAATATTTCTAAAAATATATTTTTTTAATCATTAGTGAAAAATACTGGTTTTTATTAATAATTATCATTTCAATTAAATTTTTAAAAAATATCCAAATTTATTTAACATGGTATTAAAATAAATATTTGGTCAATTATATTTCCATTAATCTAATTTATGTTATTGGAATCATTTTCATAATGAATATTTATATAAAAACATTTCGAATGTTTGAACATTCTCTCTTTGCAAACCTGCTTTCTCATCATGTATACAAGATTAATTTTAAATTAAATTTCTACAATTATATTAATGAAAATTATAAAAAATTATTCAATTTCTGCAATAAAAATTTATATTATATAATAAGTTCAAGTTAATTTTTAACCAAAATAAATTATAAAAAAATTAAAAATTATTTTCTGTGGTTAAGGTAAAAATGAATTTTACCGAGGATTATACTAAAATGATAAGGGTTAAAAATGACAATTATCATGACCCAAACCTATTTTATAATAATATTAATATATTATATCTTTTATGTTTGATAATGTAGTATTTTGGAGCCTTCTACCATTTGAAAATGATGGGTGCACCTTTTTTTTCAAAAATTACTAGTGTGCCACTCAACTCACTTATAAAAGGCCACCAACTATCATATAATATTCATACATAAAAACTATTTTATTTACAATTAATTTCAAATAACTTCATTAATTCCCTCTAGTAATAATTTAGTCCTTATTTTTGTCATAATGACAACCTAAGAATCCCTTTGGTGAAAACCAAAATAAGATTTCTCAAGAAGAGGTAACGTCTCTAATCAATAATTTTATTTTATTTATTAATTAAATATATTAAATTATTATTAAACCATGATGATATAATAAACTCATAAAATTTAATATATTTAGTTTTTAATATGTTTATGTAATAATTTAAATCATTCTACACTTCTATAAAAATAGGATACGAAATATTCATTCATGTGTACGACTGACTACTGTCTTGCGATCAAATGTTATTCATTTTCCATCACCACCTCTCATGGAAATAAAAAATGATATATTTATTAATGATATATGATATTTATGATATTATTACTCTTCTATAATAATTATATCAAATTTTCCTTCTTACATTCCAATCTATGGGAATATGATAATGTTGTTTGTATGTACGATAGACTACCACCTCGTGAAGCGATGTGATTCAATCATTCATTAAATGGAATGTAATAGTAAATAGTTTAATATAAATATATGATATACATGAAATAATAAATAATATTTAATTATATTATATTATTTACCATTATTTCATTCTTTTATTTTTATAAATGGAAACAATGTCTACGCATACTTACAGCCTACCGTTTCCATGAACAATGTATTTCATTTTTTATTTATAACCTTTTTGGATCATTCTTAGTAAATATATAATCAATATTTAATATTATTATATCGTGTTGAACATTATTGATATTAATTAACCCTAATCAAATTAAAGGTACCTAAAATTACAAATCAAAACACACATGAAAAACGAAGTAGTTATTGCCCAAAAAGTGAATTTACATGGATTTGTTAATAAAAAGTTAATAAATTGCCTTAATTATTTAATATATAGTGTGATATAAATATTTATGGTTTTTTAATATATTTATAATAATCTTATATTTTTATATGTGATTTTTTAATGTGTATAAAGGAGTCTGAGACTTATTGTAAGGGATTTCAATCTCAGTTTTATTTTTCTATGAGACACAAGACATATTCCCGATAAGTTTATTATATGTGGAGTATATACTAAAATTTAATGTGTTTTATAATTATTATACATACATTAACATGGTTTTAAATATCCATTTTGTTATTTAACTTTCTTTGGTTTTACTGTTGAAATGTTACCTAAGCAGTAAGTGATTTTAATCTCTATTTTCCTTCTTTGAGACATATGTAATGTTACACACCTATATTCATTTATAATGAGAATATATAGCCCTATTGAAATTTAATATCATTAATTTATTTATTATCATTATATAGTAATAATCATTTGACTTTATTCTTGATGGGTATTATGATTTAAAGTTAACATGGTTGTAAGTGTTTTATGTTATAATATCATCGTTTATGAGGATTTCTCATGAGTATGAATACAATGATGAAATAGTTTGATATATCACTCAAAAAACTCATGTATTATATTCTCATATAACTTCTTTAAGATAATACATGGTTTACCTCCATTTCCCTCACTTTATGTACTCAGGAGTTAAAAATAATGTTTTTAAGAAAAATTGCCTTTATTTCCCTCTTCGGTCAAAACCCATTTTTCTTCCAAAACCATGTTTTATAATAATATTTTCAAGAAATTTTATTTTAAATTATAATAAATATTTATTAATATACTTTTAACCATGTTTTACTATTTTAAAAAATCAAAGGAATCTCCCAGTCTTTTTCAAAACAATTCTCATTGGATCTTACAAAAAATGTGGGACAAATATTTTTTTAACATATAAAAAATGAATAAAACATCCCACCATCCTATCCATTATGTTATTTTAAGACTCCTTAGTACTTTTATATGGATATTATCAAATAAAAGAACTTATAAAATGTTTTATCTTTTAAAAAAATCAATGTAAAAATGATATTTTCCTTTTTAAATGTTTTAAGAGGTTCTAAAATCTTCATTTATAAATTTTAATGTTTATTTTCAATGAGAAATATTTAAAAAAAATTATTTAAAAAAAATTATCTTTATTTTAATGGATATTTTAATCAATGCATTTTTTAAATGAATTTTAAATCACCCTTTATAAGTTTCAAAGTTCGTTTTCAAAGAAATGTTTTTTAATAAGTTATTTGTTTTAAAAAAAATAGTGTGGAAAATGTATATTTACTAAATGAATATTTTATGTTATTTTCAAATATTACATTATATGATTCAATGTTTATTTTTAAAACAGTATATTTTGAAAATGGTTTATGTTTTTAAAATGATTTTTTTTTTCAAAGTGAAAAGGTTATTTTCCGCAAGAAATGTTCCAAGTGATCTTTCAAAATCATATTCTATCTATGATGACAAAAATAAATGTTAATTTTTCATTCCTGGTCATATTATCCAAGTATAACATTCTCCTTCATTCTATTAATGGTTTATTTTTATGTTAAAAATATATTTATTAACCTTGTTTCTCTTTGAAGGGTTATACCGTGATAAAATTATTATAAAACCCAATTCTTTTTAAATGGGTTATATTATAATAAAATGATGAAATTATTATTAAACCAATTTAATTTACATAGGTTATGTTATGATTAAATATTTATGAAACCCGTTTTTTTTTTGGGTTCTAGTATGATTAATGTTTTGTGATCTTTTGGAACAAATATGTATGATTTTTATTATGGGATATGTGTGACCTATACCTCCCTCAATTGAATTGATTATTGAATTATATATCATGTTATAAAAATGGGATACAATTCAATGTCATTTTCCCACCATGGTAAATATTTGATTCCTAATCCCCTATGGAAAATAGGTGTGTTCGTATCTACTGTGGTAAATAAGTGTGTCCTGATCGGTAATGGGTGACATGTGATAAGTACTAATCCTATATATTGATGGTTTTGGTAGTGTATGTTGACATATTAATTGGTTTTATATATTTATGATGGTACCAAAAATTTATATAAATAAAATGTGTTATATGATTGATTTATAATGATTTCTGTCTCTTATGGACAATGTTTTTAAATTGAAAATGTTTTCATCAATGGATTATGTTTATGATTGAGGACAGGTCGGTCGTGAACTATATAAGTATTGTTCATGATCGCATACCCTTATTGCAGCATTATTAATTGGTATTATTATATATTGTTATATATTATTATTACACTCGCTAAAATTCTGACCTCACCCTTTATTTTGTTTCCTTCCCCAGGTTATGAAGATATTTTTAGGCATTGTATGCCTATGAGAAGTACAATGTGATATTATATTTTAGGGGTATATTGAAGATATTTTGTGAAATAAATAGATTGTTCTTCTAGTATCTAAATAAACTATATGATTATAATTATTGGGTTTATTTTTATGATATATATTTAATATCTTTCAAGAATTATGTTATATTGATCTATGAGAATCTTGGGTCACTATATATACACCCCAAGTTGATGCACTTTGCTGAAAGAATACCATATCGACAATCTCCAGGATTTTATTCTTCAATTACTGCTACTCAATCATGGCCAATATATATAAAGTTTTAAATAGGTGTATCACCAAATATGAGTTCTTTTGAAAACATCTCATTATGATTTGAAGGAAGCCAAGGTAATTATTTTGGAAAAAAATCCACAAAATCCAGTATAATAGAAGTATCATTGATATTGATTTTATCCCCTACCATCTAAGATAAACACCACATTTTAATAGGAATTAAGACCCATACAATTGAATAAATTTCCATTGGATGTTTATATTGATCGATTCACTAATAGATTATAATATATTGGATCATAATATCAAATGTGACTTCCCTTCTATAGAAATTTAATTGTGATTTATATAAATAAATAAAACCAATGACATAAGAAAAAATCGGATTAAATTACATTTTGAATAATGATATTTAGAGGAATCACATTATAACAAACATCAATCGGGGAAATATATATACATAATATGTGATCATCATAACATTTAGAGTTTCATTTTTAATTCATCATCAAATCATTATGTATATGAATAGACATTCCTTGAAACATTTCAATTTATACTAGAATTCATATAACTGATATAAAATAGTGTACTTAAATATTTAAGATTACCTATTACCACCTCCACTTCATCATTCAATCTTCATTCATATTATTAAAGTAAAATGGTTCTCATAGTCATTAATCATTGTTAACAAGGGTAATTAATTATGAAAAATCAATCATGGAATATCTTAATCATAAAATATTTTTAAAAATATATAACACATTATGTTTAAAATAGTTCATCAATGTTCATTATCTATTCAAATCCTATATAATGGTTCATTATATAAATTTGGCTTAATACAAGAATATCCCCTTGGAATGTCAAACTGGGGGTGTGGTAAGGGATGCCTAAAGTTTCACCAAAATGATGTCCAAAATGTACTTGAACAACACTTTCTATGGTTATTACCCCCAATTATTGCCCCAAAACAATGTCCACTTGAAGTATCCTGATATGGGACTTTTCCTAGGAAACCTACAGACCTTTATTTACTATATCATAGGATGTTATATTATACATAGTATTATAGTATGGTTTATAAATAATTTTTTCACATCCTTGACATCAAATGTAACTAAAACTTTCTTATATTCTAACTATATTGACCCATAATTTTCACACATAAATATTATATTTTTACATTAATATTCAATACATAACATTACGATCCATGCCAAAATCATATAGGTTTACTGTCCTTTGAAATTTTGATAGATAAATAAAATTTTCTTAACATATCTAAATCATCTCCCACGATGTATTTTAGAAATATAAACCTTCTTAAAAACATCATACTTTAACTTTTTCTTCATATCCTTAGGAAAAGAAAACATAATAAAGGGTGAGATTAGATGCTCAGTAAGGGTAAAAAAGGGATATATCAATGATCATTTAGACATAAAATGACAATAAATGGTATTATAACATGATATTGAACATTAAAAAACATACCCAATAACTATTAGTTCATAAACATGAGTCATGGAATAATTATTGTATGTTTATAATAACTGAATCATTAAGGAATCAAAGAACATAAACCATAAAAACATAACAATGGCATAATATCATGACATAAAAGAGTTTCATAAGGGTGTAATAATCCTAATAATAGAAATATTATGTCAAGAATACCCAATAAGATATTAATAGTGTGTTTGTATTGGGATAACTGCAAGGGTACCAGCTTTAGACATTAGATGAACTTCCATGCACCCTCTTTTGGGATTAGGATAACCTCTTATGTAATGTCCTTATGTATTGGGAAAACAAGATATATATTATTTGAGCTCATTGAATATTAATCATTACCTAATTGATATTATAGTTATATACTTCCAAGCCCACCCATAACATAATCATAAATCTGTTCATATTTTTTTTCAAAAGATCATAAAAACCTTCTTCGTAACTTAACATGTGGAAAAGAAAATGGTTTTCATTGATATTTCATCATCATAACCATAAACCCTCTCGAGAAATAATAAATATGGTTTCATTTGATGATATCCCCAATAAATTAAAATTATCTTCACTGGATTTTTCATAGATGAAAATTCCTTCAAAAGATCAATAGAATATTTATTGAGGTAAATTCCATTTTAATTTTGAAATCACAAATTCAAAATATAAAAGATTTCAAATTATTAAGGAAATTTTTTTCAATAATTTAAAACATCATATTACAAATTAATATTAAAATAATTTCTCATTAATGATATATGGAAACTTTTTTCATGTAGTGTGTATTAAAATAATGATTTTTTATTATTTTTTTTAAAAAACTAAAAATTACCTCATTCATAAAATGAAAATAATATTCCATTCAATGTTTATTATAGAAATTCAGTAATGAGTAAAAATTAATTTAAAATATAATTTTATATTAATAAATCCATTTTTGAAATCATTTTACAAAATATAGATATGGAATAAAATTTATTTCTGACTGAAGAGAAAATTTAAGTCAACTTTACTTATAAAAATCTTCCAATATTTTGAGTAATAAAATTAGAGAAATTAAATTTCAAATTTATTAAATATAAATACAAATTGGAGAGGAAAATTAAATTTTTTTATTATAAAAAGGTCATATAATTTCCCACAATATAAATTCAAGAATAAAAAATTCTAATTAAAATGAGAGTAAAGCATAAATATATTAACTCAAGTTTATCCCACATCGAAAGAAATATAACCTATGGTATAATAATATTAAATTTATTATAATTATATAAAATAATCATTTACAAACTTATATTATCATATATTATCTAATCATAGAATTTCAATACAATGTTATTAATAATTCGTTATTCAAATCATTGTTTCTTGGTGTTAAATAGTTCATTTTTTATGGAAGTTTTGGTTCGGTAGTTCTGGTCCTTGTACTTGATCATCAATACATCATATAAATAATTTAAATGATGATAAATAGATCATATATATTCATTATATATATATTTATATAGATTCGTCTATAAAGTATGGAGATTAAATAATTAATTACACCATTCATGGAGATGGTAGGTTGTACATATTCATAAATGTTCTTTTCACTTTTCAAATAATTGAAAAAAAGAAAGGTAAATAGTAATTACCCTTTCTAAAATAATTATTGTATTATATATATCATTTGTATTTGTTAAATCTATAATTATTATCATCCATGTAAAGAAAAAATGTAAAATGAATCGCATTGCTTCATGGAAGTGGTAATTCACACCTAGGCACAAGCCATGTTATCATTCTATAATAGATGGGAAGGTAAAAAGGTATTTATGATATTATAATGATATAATATTAATAATATTATGAATATCACATATAAACCTTAAATCCATCATAATAACCATCCATGAAATATGGTGATGGAAAATAAATTATATCACTATGTGGAGTTGGTTGTCTACACATATGAACGAGGGATACTTTAACTTCTCATTAGATGTAAATAAGGTTAATAATTGAAGTTCCATAATCATAATAAAATTTCTGTATATTCATAGTAATAAAGTAATTATTTTACAATGAATACCATATATTTAGAGGAGATATAAGAAGAAATAAATTATAAAGAAACCCAATATTTTTTATTTCAATAAAACTTGCACATATACTTCTTGTAAAGAATATTTGGGAAGATAATTTTCTAGGTTATGGTAAATATGGATGGCTCATGGATGTATAGATAAAATAAGGAAGGGGTGTCTGGTTATAAGGGTGGGAAAGGACACATTTGGAATTAAATAAAATATTTAAATATAATTAATATCTTTATCATGAACAATGATTCCAAATATACATAAATTCAAATAAAAATCTATCATGCTCTAAATATAACCATTAAATGAAATTTAGAAACGTTTTGGAGTCATTTTACACCTTATCATTTTTACCCCTTTGTTAACCATTTTTCACATTCACTATAGTAGAAACTATTTAAATTATAAAGGATTATTATTTTATTCTAAAGGAAAAAATTGAATCTAAATGGATGTTGAATGGTATTTTGGACCATATATTACCCTATTAGTCCTCTTTATAAACTTTTATGTTTTTTAAAAAATTTAATAATATATACAGTTTCATAAAATATCATTAATTCCATTTTAACACAGTCTATTTAATTATACATTAATGACCTAAATAGAGTAATGTAATTCAAATATGAACCTTTTACTCATACCTATTATCTTATATTAATAAAAAACGATGGGTAACAATAAATAACCCCCAACAAACTTTTTAGTTTATTAAAATCATTTATAATATTTTTTGGTGATTCTAAAACAATGGTGTTGGCATTGTGTAAGAATTTAAGATAGTAATTTCATCTATAAAAATTAAAAATAAATTTACAAGATAATTTTTTTAATATTTCAAATAATCATTTATAACTAAACATAAACCTTTTTTATCCCATTGTAACAATTTTTGAGATATTTAATTCAATAGAGTGACACTTTGGAAATCTCTTTATCAAAAATAAGAATAATTTAATTATCAAGGAAAAATGCTGAAAAATGACATATATTATAATTTGGGATGTATAAATAATAAGTAATCATATAAAATTAGATAAATTTAAGCATTGAGTTTATTTTGAAACATTATCTTATTATTTAGACCTTGTTTTACTCATTTTACCTTTACCGTGGTGAAAAACATCTAACCACATATACTATTTATAATGAAAAATAGGAAACTATTTACATTATTTAATACTAATAATTAAAAATATGATATTCATTTTACATGATTAAATCTCTAGGAGTGGAATAATTTAATTTAATATTGAACTTACTAAACATGATGAATAACAGTTTTCCAGAAAAATGTTTTCTAATGTAGAAATTATTTTACACTAAAATTCATAATAAAATAAAATAAAATGACTTTAATTAGATTATTAGTAATAAAAATGAACTATTTTTTCTTTCTAAACATTTTGGAATCAAAATTTAACTTTTTAATTTCTTAAAATGATAATATAGTTTTCAATAAAAATCAATAATCATCACCATTCATTGAAAAAAAATATTTTCAGTTATTTATAAAAAATTATCTTTAAAATAATATTTACATGATGATATAAATTATTAACATACTTTTAAGGAATAATAATTCTAAATTTTTTAGAATTTAATTATATTATTATCTTATAAAACTAAATAAAACCCCATTTTTTGAGGAAAATATATTTTTTGAAGTTATAATGACTAGTAAAAATGGAGTACTTGTTTATAAACATATTAACATTATCAAAATCCTTTGTGAATATTATTTAAAAAAATGTTTATTCTTATTAACTCCAAATTTAATGGATAGGTTATAATTTTTTACAACATTTCTGTTTATTATAGTTGGGTTTGCATGTATCTTAAGCTATCAAAGAAAATAAAATTATTTAAAGAGAAAATATGATAAAATATCAGGGTTTAACACTTTGAACTAGGTTTAACGAATGATATATCCACCGACCTATGATTTGAGGCTTACCCATGAGTTTTCAATAGGTGAATATACCTCTTACCAGTTTAGGGTTAGAAAGAATGATGACTGGACGTACGGGTAATACGGCTACATGAGAAAAAGGTTAAGGAATATGCCTCAAATTCCCATATACATATTTCCTTGGATTATTTATGACACATATTTATGAAATAACCAACAAAAACAAATCTACATATAATAAATTGGGCAGAATCTCATGGCCTCATGACTCATTGAGTGGATCAGGTCACCCAACTCAACACAACGGTAGCCAATATGAGTATCTTGATCCACGATTGGTTTCACTGATATACTAATGATAGAGACACAAATAATAAAGGGGATACATTATTTTAATCCCCATTAGGGGCCAAATTGTTAATGTTTGAAAAATATTATTTTCCTTTTATCAAGGTTTTATATGATCTAAGGGGTGAACACAAGTGTTGTCTGCCCTTTCATGTAATTCAGCAGTTCAAGGAGGAGGAAAAAGTGAGTACCACTTAGTGGTGAATTCTTCTAGTCTAAGAGGTGTCTGTAAGGTATTTTGTCAAATCATATATTTCCTTTTGAGGAACCCATGTAAAAATGATTCCTTGGATAATTTTATATAGGTTCGGCATTAGATATGAATCTAATAGCGCTCTAATTAGTATCCATGGGTGAAGTGTCTTCGATATGATGGCTAGGGTGATGTGGTCACCCTAGTGAAGGTCTAGATAAAAGGAGATTCCTATGTGATGGAATATGGTGAATTTTTACCCAAGTGATGATCTAGGGTAATATTTCATCCAAGTGAGGGTTTATCATGAATGGTTCACCCTAGTGGTGGAATAAAAAAAATGGTCACCCTAGTGGAAGGCTGAGTGAAGTGGTCCCCCAAATGTTGCACTCCTAAGCTGATATGGGTGTGGAGAGGTTAGGTATTTATTACCCAAGATAGTTTATTTATTATATATTTAAACTAATATATGATAAGTGGTCTTATGCATGGTTTTAAATATATTAATCCTTTTGGTGACATAATTACACTATAATCTGGTTAATTCCATTATGATTTTTCTTTATAACCTACCAGAAGGGGAATGTGAAGAGCGAGGCATAGATAGATTTTGGTTTATCATATCCTTGTCAAAATTTTATAGATTCATGTATAATAATTACCATTGGAGGTATATTTATATACAATTTTGGTAATATTTTATCATCGAGGTTGGGAGATATGGTGGTTCATGTAAGTGACTATGGCACACATCACAATTGTGCTGGAGAGGCCCCCACACTAGTCAGTATGGAACTTGACTAGGAAACATTCGAATTGTGTGTGGACATTAGGTATTGTGACTTGGTACCATGGACCTATGTAGATATACATGGGCATATTCATGGACTTCTGTGGAACTCTTTAAAAAATTTCAACATCAAATGGGCGTAACTTTAGATACAGGTGTTCTTTTTAACTATATAAATAGTCAAATAGAATCCAATGAAACAAAATAAACCATTTGATATAGTTATCCTCAAAATATGGTTTTTTTAAATGAAAAAAAGTTTATAATATACCCTCAAAATATTATTTCTAATCCAAATACCCCTTTTAATAATCTAGGGATAAAATTTATAGCCTACACATTTTAGGGTGTTCCCACCACCACATCACAAGAATGGGAAATGTTTTTTGAGGAATCATCATCCATCATTTTGTGAGAAATAATTTGGTACATGTAGATCCCATTTTCAGTTTTCTATAAATATAAATAATGTCAAATTTGTACTTGACTTGATTTTTTCTGAATGAGTATCATATTATGGATTCTGCGTAAAAGTGTGTAAAACAAATATTTCCATTCCAATAGTGATGATAAAATTTATTTCCTTGAAATTTAAACTTCCCTGTATATGAATATTTTTTAGTATAATGTTGATATAGTTTGTGGAAAGGGTGTGAGATGAAACATAATGTATATCTGAACTAAGGCATGCCAGGGCTAGAAGCTAGTAATGGAATATAGTTTGTGATTATTTTCAATCCATAATGGGATCATAAAACCCTTTTCCAAGAAAGTGATCTGACATTAAAATATGGCTACAATATGGAAGTTCATGTCCTTTCCTAGCATTTTCCAAATTTTTTTCTTCAAAATATTGAGGAAGGAGCATGCATCGAAATAGGTAGTTTTTTGTATTATTTAATCTCAAATATGGTAAATGCATGAGTTTTAATAATATTATGTTTTACAAAGCTTGAGATTCTCAAATATGTAATGCATTGAGAACAATCATCATAAATGGAATGATGGGATGAAAGTATGTTCTTGAGACTTTGAGAATCTTCAAGAATTTGAAATGGAATGATGGTAAATCAATGTGACTAGAAGAATTTTCATGAATGGGATAAATTTAATTAGAGATTCAAGAATAAGGATGATTCAAGAACATAAATTTTTAGTTCCATGAAAAATATACCATGATTTTGGAATCTTCATGAATTATAGAGCCTATAAGTAGGTGGACACACCCACTTAAATTAAAATGGAAGATAATTGGATAGAACGATTAATCACTCTGATTTCATCATTTGTGGGAGCTTCATTAATCTTTATTTCTTTTAGATCTTGAGAATCATGGGAGTACAAGTTTATTCTTTACTGATGCTAATTATGATGAGTTATGGTTGTTTTGAAAAGACTGGTATTTTTGTGAAGACTTACTATTCCATGGAGGTGGTGAGATTTGTGAAATAAGTTTACTCTGTGAAGTCTTTGAACATTGATAATATTTGGATATTTGAAGAAGTTTGTTGGGTTACTAAGGATGGTATTTTATTTGAATCATTAAGGGGGTTTCACGTAGATTGGGAGATTCATGAATATTAGTATTGAAAATCTGGTTTGTGTGAATTGTTATTTCAAGTGCAACAACTTAGGACTATAGTGCAAGCAGAGTCTCATGCTAGTTGGAGAAGAAGACTTAAATGCCAATCTACTTAAGTGATCATTATGTCGTAAAATTGAGTAAAACTTATCCTAAGGTAGTGAGATTGGGGGAGCTGACAAAAGTGATCTGAGAGAGGCATTATGTCACCCCGAAAAGACTGTTAAGGTAGAGTTTTTTGAGTATAGTGACATTATGAACTTATTTATTCCACAATAACTACTCAATATTAGTGGATTAAGGTATCACTAACACACCATCAGTGTATGATCATTGGCCTCCCCCTAAGTGGTGAACCAAGTAAAAATATTTTGTTATACCTATACATGTGAATGTTTAATTACATCATGGTTCCATCATACGGGTTTAACATGTTCCCACAAATGTAGGAAATAGATCCATCACTTTATAAGAAAAAGATGACACCCAGATTCACCCCTAATCTATTATGGTATTCTAATGTCCTAAAAGTTGTATGAGAGTGTATAGGTTATTGGAGTGAAATATTTCCTTTATTTATTTATTTTATAATTAAATTAATGTTTGTGGAGTAAACCCCTTTATTTAATGAACATCTAAATTTGTAATAATGGGACGATTGCTCATGAGATACCTTATAATGGATATTACTTTCCCACTACACAGGGACTTTAGGTCACTGATGTGACAAGACTTTCTATGACTGAAATAGGTAGGAAAATGCTTGATGTAGATTCTAAATCACAAAATAATCTTAATGCAGCTCTATCTAATCAAATATATTTAATGGTGATGATATTCACTTCCAAAAAGATCATATGGGAGAAACTGGAATATATATATGAAGGTAATAAAAAAGTGAAGGAGGCCAAACTCCTTATTTTACACAATTTGTTTGATGATCTAAAAATTCATATAGGTGAAAATAGAGATTTTTTTACTAAATTACTAATGTTTTTGGGAAAATTATTGGACTTTATGACGAAACAAAATATATTAGTATTGTAAAGAAAATCTCGAGATGGCTTCCACCCCTATAAAAACAATAAATGTCATCCCATGGGGAATGATATATTTCTAAACATTATCTTGATGATCTACTAAAATTTTTGGTGGATTTTTAGATCTGATTCAAATAAGAATATGCAATAACTCGATTAAAAAAGGAAATGACATCAGATTCCATGGAAAACATGATATTTTGAGTGATATTTTTAAAGAAGGTAATGAATAAGATGAGATGTAACACCGCCGAGACTTCAGAATATTTCATATTTATGAAAAAAATTAATCTATTTTCTTTCTAGATTGTTACACAACATAATATTAATCTTACACTAAACAATACAATGAGTCGTCTTACATTACACACAAGGCCCAATTTTACCCAACAACACTGTATTAATAAAATATTATTATTTATTATAATATATAACCTCTTTGTTAAATTAGAATTTATGAATATTTTTAAATAAGTTTGAAATTTTATATATTCCATATAATTTTAAAATTCATGTTATGTATTTTCATGACATGATATAAAGAAATTAAATTTTTCAGATAAAAGATGTTTTTAAAAAAAATGCAGTTTTATGTCATTTTAAAAGAGAACCCATTTTTAATTAACCATTTGACAATTTTATACATTTAATTGGAAAAAATAAAATTCTTATTTTAAATGTTAATATCAAAATCTACTTTGTATTAATATTTGGTATTTTTCTAATAAGTTTATTTTTTATGAATAGTAAAAAATACTAAATTTTAATTAATAACAAATTTGTTCATTGAAATAATTTATATTGTAAAATTATATATTGGAATAGTTTTAAATTATAAATATATTATATTTTTCTCATTTAATATAATTTTTTTCATTGGAATTATTTTCATATTTCAGTTGGGTATAAACACATGTTTATCTTTTGATCATTTTTACTTTTAAAAACCCCATTCTGTCGTTCCATCAATGGGATTAATTTTAAATTAATTACTACAACTTCTATGTTTTGAATTTTTTAAAATTTATTCTTTATTTGGAATAAGTGGGTACAAATTTTTTAAATGGTTTTTTATTTTTGGACATTATGAATGGTAACATTGGTAATTTGTTTTATTACCATAGTTAAGGATAAATCAGTTGATTAATGATACAAATAATATTATAAATTACCCTAACACCTATAAAATCCTATTAGATGACTAAATTATACCATTATTATATATGTTTAAAAAATGGAAACATATAATGATCACTTTTCCAGTAATATGACATGAATATTGTTAAAATCAATGAATGTGAAAAAATGTCACACCCTCATTTCTTATAGTAGAATAATTTTAATATACAGATAACCAGAAGATAACTTCTATTAAAAATAGTCTCTGGAAAGATAAAATAATTACCTATATTTTAGTAAGTTATTTAAAAATTTTAGAGATTAAATATTAACCATTAATGAGGACACAATAGCGATGCATAAATTATTTTATTAATAGAAATATCAAATAAATAGTTGTAAAAATATTAAATGAATTATCATTTCAAATAATTAATGTTATGCATGAATTTTCTAGCTGACTATGACATGATAGGAGTATAATAAATTATTTTTTTGAATTTTCCTTATATTTTTTTTTATTTGAAGTCGATGAAATGAATAATGTCAAAATTAACAAAGTTTGTATTTTATAAAAGCAAAATTTTAATTAAAATATTTAAAAATTATAAAAATATTTAAAATCTACAAATTGAAAAAACTAAAATTTAAAATTTCTTAATCTATCCATTTATATACAATTCACACCAAATAGTTAAAAATTTATAACCATTTAATATTTAAAATATTATTACCACAATTAAAATTAAATAGATTAATTAAAAATAATCAAAATGATACGGTTTAAAATAAAATTAAAAAATGTAAACATTTTATTTTTGGTGGGTATTTAGGCCAAAGAACATCTTATCATCGAAATAATTCACTTTTTATCCATTTGGAATTGAAAATTAATTTATATAAATTTAATACTTTGATAGTTTCCTAAAATACCCCTCACCTATCTTATATAAGGGAACCTCTCCTTCTATTTTAATCACACATATAAAGCCCTTGGTCTTGGCCAACCCTGTCCTACTTCTCCTCCAAAATACGTAAAATCATCATATAGACCGTACTTTTTTTATAAATCCAACCTGAGGATTCTTTTTGTTCAAATCAAAAGGAGACACTCATTGAAGAGGTAATTGTATTACCAATTCAATTCAATTTATTTTCTTCTTCTACTTCATCTTCCTATGTTTTTTAAATTAAATAATAATAAAACCAGTATAATATATTTGTGGATATTTTATTTTTATCACGGTACATCCATATTCCTACTTTTATACATCCTAAAAATAATAATATCATAATGTGTGTGTACATATGACTTATCGCAGCCAAGTCACGGTGTAATTTATTATTCAACAATACGTTATTTGGATGGGTATAATGATTAATATAGTAGATAGAAATAATTAATTTGAATATATAATTATTCTTTACAATTAAAATACCATCCAATTCTATACAATTTATCCATCAAGTGAATGATATCATCGGTCATGCATACGTACGGCCTGCCATCTCCACGATAGGGTGAGATTCATTATGAAGTTTAACCATTAAAAAATTATTATAAAAATTATATAATAAATAAAAATATTAATTATGAATCCAATATAATTATTTATATGAATCAAATACATCCTATTCATTACTAACATGACTTACATGATAAAACTTGAATGTAAAAACGAAGCAATTAACAACCAAAACAGTGGTAAAACTAAAATATTATTAACAAAATGATATAAGAGGATCATATATGATATCATACATATGGATTTGGTTCTGATATAATTTAATAACACAATTTTACCATTATAACGTTGATTAACAAACTTTTGACTAAAGGAAAGTACAAGGTATGTGTTAATTCACAATCTCATTATTATCCGATGTAGTTTTTACATAAGTATATTCCCTGACATATTTATCATACATGTCCATGATTTTTAAAATGTATTTCAAAATATTATTAACAATAGATTAAATTAATTTTTAACCATTTCGGGAATTTAACAAAACATTTTAAAGGAATCATTCTATCATTTTCTAAATGTGGTACTTTAAGACATTTTCGAAAAATTAAGGAAAAATATTTGTTAATTTTTACGCCACAAGAGGCTACATTCCACCATAACGACTCCATAACATTTTGAACATTTCCTTGCAATACTACGATGTAATTTTGAAGATAAATGTTTTATTTTAAAATTTTGAGACTTTAAAATTATTTCATAGTAAAAAATGGGTATTTCTGTAAAATAGTTTTAATGATTTTATAAAACAAATTTCAACCTTGTCAACACCATTTGTTGGATTTTATGCTTAATTGAGGTTGATTTAATATGATAAAATTTTCCATATTGTGTTGAAGATATCATGGCATTTTTTACTATATATGTGTTATTTTGATAAAATTTCTAGTTTATGTTTAAATAATTAACATTTCGTACGCTAGTTTTAATAAAAATGTTTATATTATGTTTACCTTTTTCATATGAGGAATGCATTGGAATTAGTAGCTGAGAGGTAGAGCCTATAGCCCCTCAATGCATCAGTTGGTCTCATTAGACAAACAAGTGTCATGGCATGAGTCCTTGATGGTATTGTTATGTATGTTTTTTGAATGAGGCCTAGAATGTATGGTTTTGATGTCTATCATTATGCATGTCTTAATTATGATATTAGTTATTGATATTAAATGTCATTATTCGACTTGTAGAATGACTACGTAAATTTTTAAATGGAATTATTTGATTTATTCATTCAATATTATGTTCAATTTTATGTTTAAAGGGATTATGATTCAGTTTTATACTTGCATTATAGTTTATGGTTATTTATGAAAGACTCTACTATATTTTTCAACCATAATAAGAATTTAAGCTTGCCTCTTTCTTATTTTTTTATTTTCCCAGGATCCTAATAAATGTATTATGATTTAGATGTTGGGTTAATCTTAGTGAATAATGTCATCCTCAAATAATTATCTATATTTCATTTGATGTTTGGAATTGTAATGCATGGTTAATGTATTTAATCTTTATCCCAAGGCTGTTATACTGATCAGTCATTCAGGAATTGATTCATTTAAATCATGCTAATGTATTAGAATAATTCATGACTTCAAGATTTTGGGGATATGGTCTTATAGTTGGTATCATAGAAAGGTTATCAACAACCTTGTAAACTAGATTTAGAAATCATGTATTGGGGAAAGGACCCTATGATAGACATTTAGAAAAAGAATCAAATAAAATCATATAATTTTCATAAAAAATAAATTATATGGGTTTTCCAAGCAATATATCCCTTTATGGATACTAAAAGTCGATGTTGTTCTCGAATAGATGTACCTAGAAGTAACAGCTCTGACAAGGTTTTCGAAGCCAGACTCGGGGTGACCTGGTACATAACAACATGACTTACTATGCACCTGGTTTAACACACCGAGGGGATATGCTTAGTATAATTATCATTCTATTTTCAAAACATTAGGAAGTATTTAAATTTAAATATGTCCCATAAGAATCCATTTTAATGATTTAGATATTAATTATTCCAAAATTTTAAATTTGGGTTATGTTATTCACTACTTTTTTATTATACATTATATTACATAATGTTATGATATTATCTAATGTATTTCATTGTTTAGGAATGGATCCTAGAGGAAGAAATGTGAATATTATCAATGCACGTATTCCTTGTAGTGATTTCCCTCCTATGAAGGATAATGATAATGGAGATGGAGTTGAAACTGGTTGTGAACTACATATAAAAATATTGGGGAAACTCACTCTGGTTATGAATAATAATCTAACCCATATGGAGTATCATGATCCACAGTGTGTAGGAACAAAATTATACTGCTTTATTATAAAACAACCTTCAACATTCAATTGGACTAAAAATCCAGTTATAGTTTAAAAATGGACATTTTCATTAGAGAAGATATTTCTTACATAAAGAATCAATTAAAGGGGTAAATGTTTCATGGAGGTCTATCGTATCTCAGGAGATGAAGAACAATGGTGGTCGTTCATTCGTAATAAGAAAAAGGTGGAAGAAATTTGAAGTGAGAATGGAAGTATACTAAGGAAATTTTATTAGAAAATTATTTACCTTGTGAGTAGAGAGAGGATATGGATAGAAAATGTTTTTGTCTGAGGAAAAATGAGGATGGAAATGTTTCAAAGTGTGAGGTTTACTTTACAAGATTAGAAAGTCATGCTACAGACTACACATGTAACCCAACAAGTAATATTGATTGATTCTTTGACTGGTTAAAACCATTACTCTGATGGGCACCGGTCTTACCATATTTCTCATTATATGAATATATAGTCTCATGTTCAATCAAGATAGAAAAGTAATTATATAATTATTGTGATTTTAAGTGAATAATTAGAATAAAATAATGGTGCAACAAGAGATAGATAAATGGAAAAGGGGAAATCATAATTTCTACAATTTTTAATAATTTTGGGAAGAAACACCCTCATTCTTATCTGAATGGAATGGGATTTTGTTACAGGTGTGGATAGAAAGGCCATCGGGCTAATGATTATAAGGAAACAAAAGAAGGTTTAAATGTGAAAAGATATAATTGTAATGATATGAGACATTATGCAAATGATTAACCAAAAATTCCAGAAAATAGAGCATAGAAGAAGCAAAGGAATCACGTTCCATCTTATGATGTTACTATAGTTGATGTGGAATAATTAATGTATTTGTGTTTTTGGATTCCTGAATTATGTTATGATATGAATAATGGAAATAAATAAGGATTTTACTGATGTACTTTTTCGTTAAGGATATGGAATAATGAAAATTTTTATTATGTTTTTATGGTGATAAAATATTAGATATGTGATAATAAGAGCTCAATTTCATTATTTGGATAATTTGATGTTAACATTGATTTTTGAAAGTTAGAGACCCTATTGGACTGTTAATCTGTAAATTAGTTTTTTGGATGAGTTTAATGGTAGAAATGAATTGGACGTTATTGATTAAGGTTAAAAGGTTATTTAATGATATTTTTTGGAATGTTATAAATGATGTATTTTTAGAAAAAGGAGAACCCACGAGTCAGGAGACACACCATCACATCTAGCAAAGATTCTAGATTTGAACCCATAACCGAAGGGAAATAACGGTGCATCACTTACCACTTTACTATGTGATGCTTGGGTTAGTATATCGTAGTTTTCTTTATTCAAATGGTTAGATAGATAAGTTAATTATTGGAACCCATTAAAATTGATATAAATTGAATATTGTTTAATTTTGTAATCTTTTGTAGATAATGAAGAGTATTTTTAGAAATTTATTAAATAATGAAACTCTATTCATCAGTTAACTATTTTCCCTTATTTTCGTAGTCTATGAAGTATATTAATTATTCAACTATAGGGAAATTATATTAAAATAGAAAAAACTATCGTAGTACTTTTTTAGATAAATCAAATGGTCCCTTAGATCATCGCATATTTAGATATTTTGGATTTTAACATTCACCTAAACATGTTCTCAATCACTCTCCAACGGAACATAATAGTTAAAATTTTCTTTCATGTTCATGTTTTCATACATGGAGACCTTGTTTGAGTTCTCTCTAGCGACCTTCATACATCATTTTATATATTTTAAAATGGGATTATCATTAATCCTTTTTTCCTATGTGGTATTTCAACAATGATGTTTTGAATTTTCAAACCCCATGTTTTCGATACCGAGTTAAAATTGAGAGGAAGCAATTAATTAAAGGAGGGAAGGATTTAACACCCCAAGACATTGCAATATTTTCCATTTCTAAAACAAATAATTTTTTCTTTATTTATTTTTACAAAAGACCATATAAATCTCATTCTACACAAATTAATGATTTTTATTTCATTACATGCAAAGCCCAATTTTAACGAAACAGAAGTATATTTAAAAAATATTATTATTTAATATAATATATAACTAAGCTATTAAATTAATTGTTTTGTATAGTATTAAACATATTATGATTTTAATATATTTTATATAATTTTGAAATTCATCTTAAGTATTTTAATGAAATGATATATAAAAAAAATTTCAATATTCTAGAAAAAATATGTATTTTATTTAAAAAATATACAATTTTACTACATTTTAAATGGTAACCCATTTACAATTCAATATTTGAAACTTTTATATAAATATACGTCAATATTTTGACCGTTTTTACTTTGCGAAAACCAATTTTCTCATTCCATCAATGGGATATATTTCAATTTAATTACTATAACTTCTTTATGTTTGAATTTTGAAAAATATATTCCATATTTGGAATCAATGGGTCTAAATTATGTCTATTGGTTTCTTTTCCCTTTTGACATTATGAATAGTAACATTAGTAATTTTTTATTACCACTATTTAGGGTAAATCGAGTAATTAAAGACAAAAATAATATTTCAAATTATCCTAAAACCTATCAAAATCATTTCTTATGAATAAATAAGAACATTTTTATCTATTTTTTTAAAATTTATTCATTTAATGGATATTGTTCAAAGAATATGACATAAATATTATTAAAATCAATGAACGTGACAAAATGTCACACTCTCATTTCTTATAAGTATAATTATTTTAATATAGAGATTACCCGTAGATAACATCCATTATAAATATTATTTTGAAATATAAAAAAATTACCAAAATAATAGTGATTTATTAAAAAAATTAAAGATTAAATATTTACCCTAAGTGATGACACAATAGCAAGACATAGATTATTTTATTAATATAAATATCAAATAAATGGTATTAAAAATATTTTAAAAATATAATTGGAATTAATTAAGGTTCTGAAATAATTTTTTAGATGACTAAAACATGATTTTAGTATATTAAGTGATTATTTAAAAATTTATCCTTTTGTTTGGATTTTATTTAATGTTAAAAGAAATGAATAGTGTAATAATTGACAATATATATTTTATAAAAATAATATTTTAATTAAAATATTTAAAAATCATTAAAATATTTAAAAATCATTAAAATATTTAAAAACTAAAAACTAATAACTATAATGTATAAAATTTCATAAAGTTTCATTTTATGTAAAACAAACACCATACATGTAAATATTTAAAACCATTTAATAGTTAGAATATTATTACCACAATTAAAATTAAATATATTAATTAATGATATTCCAAACGATAAGGTTTAAAATAAAACAAAAACATGTATTAATATTATTGTTTGAGATAATAAAGACCCATAGTTATGTTATTTTATATATAATTCACTTTGTATCCATTTTGAATTGAAAATTAATTTATAATAATTTAATACTTCGAGAGTTCCTAAAGTGCCACTCACCTCTCTTATAAAATAAAACCTTTACTTATCTTTTAATCACACCTCTAATTCCATTTTTCTCAGCCAAACCCTGACCAATTCACATCAAAACATATGTCACATTATCCTAGGGGACATAATGTTTTCATAAATTCACCCTAAGGTTTCCTTTTGTGAAAATCAATAGGAGACACTCCATGAAAAAGTAATTGTTTTTTTAATTCAATTCAATTTCTTTTCTTCTCATACTTCATCTTCCTATGTTATTTCCATAATAAAGTAATTAATCTAGTATAATATTTAAGATAATATGTTATTATTATTATGGTACAGCCATATTTCTCCTTTTATCCATCCTATGAATAAAAATATCACCATGTTTATGTGTGTACGACTTATCGTCTCCACATCATTGTGCAATTTTTTATTCAACAGTACTTTTTTTGATGTGTATAGTGATGAGTATAGAGGATATAAATAATTAACATAAAAATATAATTATTCATTATAATTAATATACCATCCAATTCCATTCCATTTTACCATCAGGGGACTGAAATCATCACTCATGTGTAAGTATGACCAACCATCTACGTGGCGATGTGAGATTAATTCTCCATATTAATGATTAAATAATTATTATCAAATTTTTATGAAGAGTAAAAATAATAATTATAAACATAATATCATTATGGATAAGATTTTTACACATACTATTGATAAAAAAAATGTCTTACATAAAAAAACATGAATTGTAAAATGAAGAAGTTAACACCCAAAACAATGGTAATAGTGAAATTTTATTAATAAAACGATATAATCGGAACATATATGATATCATAAATATTTATTTAGTTTTTTTATAATTTAATGAAATACTTTAACAATTAAATATTAGTTTAACATAGCCTTGACTAATGGGAAGTACAAGGTAAGGGTTAATTTCACAATCTCATTATTATCCGACATTGTTTATACATAAGTATCTACTGGGACATCATTATCATCCATGTCCATGTTTCTTAAAATGTATTTCATAATATTATCACCAATTTTCAATTAAATTTTTACCCATTTTTTGGATTTTTATAAAACATTTTGAAAGGAAAATTTCCATCTTTTTCTAAAATAGGTACTTTATAACCTTTTCAAAAAATTCAGGAAAAAATGTTTTTTAACTTTATACAACGTGAGAAGAAATTGTTTTCTTTGTGGAACCATAAAATTTTGAATCTTCCATTTCAACATTAAAATGATATTTTCAAAAGAAATGTTTTCTTTTATAATTGTGCGACTTGTAAATAATTTCAAAGTCAAAAATTGGATATCTCTCTCAAATAAAATAAATTATTTTATTAAATTATTTTCATCTATGTCATATTTTTTTGTTGGATTTCATGCTTAATTGATGTTTATTTATGATGATATAATATTTTATATTTTATATATGTTTTCATGATATGTTTTAATATTAGTGTGTTATTTTCATTCAATTCATGTTTTATGGATAAATTATCAACATTTCGTATTGTAGTTTTAATATGAATATTTATGTTATGTTCAACCTTTTCATTTGAAGAATGAATTGTATATAGTAATTGATGGAAGAGGCCCACTATATCCCCTAAATGCATCTTTAGGTTACATGGGACAAAATAATGTCTTGGCTTGAGGTCTAGATGGTAAGGTTATGTATGGTCTTGGCACAAGGCCTTAACGGTATGGTTATGATGTCCAACATTATGAACTTCCTCATTATGATATTAGTTATTAATATTTAATGTGATAATTAGACTATTTTAATATCCATGCGAATGTTTAAATTGAATTATATTATTTATTCTTCCCATATTATATTTCAGTTTATGTTTAAAAGGCTTGTGTTTCAGTTTTATACTTTCCTTAACGTATATGGTTATTTATGAAAGATTATAATTTATTGTTTAACCTTACTGAGCTTCTGATCCCACCCCTTTCTTATTTTTTATTTTCCTAGCATTCCATTAACTGTATTATTATTTATATGTAGGTTTAATCGTGGAGAATAATGGAATCCTCAAATAATTATCTATGTTACATATTATTTTTTGAATTGTAATGTATGGTTTATGTATTTAATATATTTTAAAAGGATATTATACCGATCAGTCCTTCAGGATTTGATTCCTTATAATCATGAAAATTTATTAAAATAATGCTCCTGCTTCGGGATTCTGTGGTCATGACATTACACAATATGTTTTATCTATTCCTAAAAAATTTAGGAGTGAAAAAGGTATATTTGAAGGAAATATTCCTATGGCCTATTTTAAATGTCGTACATTTGGGAACATTTCCTCTTAGTGATCAACGAAGTTCGATAATGAAGAAAGTGAAGTAAGAATCATGAATACTCCACAGAAAATGTTCAACCAAAGGGTGAGATCAAATTAGGAATGAAATTAAAAATAATGATTTTCGTATGTAAAGAATTACAAGATGATAATGACTTTTTAGAGGATATCAAACCCGAGTTTAAATATGTAACCCAATAATTCATGATTGATATAGTTTAAAGGGTAGTACTTTGAAAAGTGAATGATAAATAGTTGATTAGTGTTTTTGTTCTCATGGTTGAAAGTTAGGGTTCTCTGGATATTAGTTACATTCGACAAAAAACAAATAGAAAGAAGAGATTCATTCTAGAAGATTCATCAAATTATGTGGATTGGATTAAAGCATAAATTGATTAACTGGAATCATGGGTTGAGGAAAAATTAAAAACTCTTGAAAGAATAGAAGTTGTTTTGTAATTTATGATGAGTATTAAATAAAAGAAAAAATTCATCAATTTCCTTTCATCCAGACCATAGGGGAAGGCTAAAGATGTTGATCTACTTGAAGAATAATTTGTAACTCTAAATAGTAAAATAGAAACTTAATCAGTATCAAGGGAAACAAAGAAAAAATTTAGTTGGGAAGATTATTATATATGGAGTAATTAGATTGAACTAAATGTTGTTCTTAAGGGGTATAAAAGGGCTGAAATGATCTATGATCCAAATGTATGGGAAAAGTGGAATTTGATGTAATGTTGATACATCAGATGATGGAAATGAGATGATCCAAAATAAAGGGAAGCATAATGTTTGACATATCATAAATTCAGCTGATGTTCTATTAAAAAAATCATCAAATTAAATAGAAAAGAGTGTGTAAAATTATACTTGAGTATCCATATAGTATCCCCAATCAAATAATTTTACAACAGAATCTCACATGAGGAGGAATGGAAGTTATAAGACACTTCCTCTTATGATATGTCATATTTGTGTCATTCTCGGTCATAACTTGTCATACTATTAATAAGAAATTAGATATCTGAATAGAGATGTAATCAAACATTACAAAAGAAGAATCATATCATATCCTTCATCGAATAGAAGAAATTGTTTCTATGGATATTGTTTTCATTATTCTAACCCTAAGATAAAATCTATTCATTGAAGGAACATGAATGGTGAGAACATTACCTACTGAACTCTGAGACAATTCAATACCTACCAATGAAAAACATTTAATCTTGAAAATATTTTTTCTCATTAGGAAGAATAAAATGAGTATGATGAACACATGGATATTTGAAATATATTGGAAATGACAAATTTACACTCCACTCAATCATATACCTCATGGATGTAAACGAATAAAATTGATAAATCCAACCTTACTGAAATAGATATCAAAGTTACAAAGAATAGTATCACCTAGATTCTTAACTGAGGATACACATCTCACATGATATGAAATATAATTTTTTTCTAATATTTCTTTGAAAAAGGTTTATGTAACTTTGTTATTTGAAAATGATGATGCATTTAAGGTCAATTTTAGTAAAATTAAAGAATTGTAAAATGATGAGATAATGAAAATTTAAGTTTTCTATATAGAGTATTTCCATCACAAACTCTTGAATGTGAGTCAACCCTATAACTCAGGACTGATAGTTAAATTTAATAAACCATAGTTCACTATCAAAGGAATGACAGGAAATTCTATCATGGAAGGATGTAGAAAAGAGGGCAACAAATAGAATGTTGATAATAATGATAACATTTTTTACATAAGAATTAAGGAAAAAACAACTTATGGAATGGGATGTTGGGTCACATTAATCAATAGAGAATGGAACATATATCAATGATTAAAATTTATTTGACATTCTAAATCACAATAATGCTTGAGAAAAGACATGTGATGTATGCATTCGGGGAAGGATGGTCAGGAGTTCATATTAGACGAAGAACAAAAGGGTGTCGAATTTGCTTAACCTTATCCACACAAATGTATATGGCCCAATAAATGTGGTTGGAACATATAAAGAGAGTTACATCATTATTTTTTTTATGATTATGGTATAGTAGATTTTCTAATGATTATACATAGGAAACATCAAGTTCTTGATTACATGAAGAGTTATCATCGAATAACTAAGAATGAAGCATGACGTACAATCAAGATTCTATAATCTAACAATGGAAGATAATACAAATCAATTTGACATGAAAATTAACTTTAAAAACATGGAATAAAGAATTATGTGGATGTAGTGAGAAACCCACAATAAAGTGGATTTATTATACACAAAAATCGATAGGTGAACAATATGGATAGAACTATGATGATTGAGAGTCGTATTTCTCATCACTACTTTGAAGAGGATGTTTAAGTATTAGTGTTCACTCTAAGAAGTATGTGGGTTTTTATTGGAGAATCTAATACATCATATGAGTTATGGTATGGAAGGAATCCATCTTTGTTTTATATTTATGTTTTTGGAAGTAAATGATTCATCCAAAAAAATATGGAACTCAAGGAAAGTACGGTGATACTACAGAGGGGGTTAAATTCCTCAGATATTCAATGAAGTGTAATGCCTAAATTTTTTACAATAATTATCATGGAATAGTTTTTGGGGTATATTAATTTCAATATCATTGAAGATAATTTCATAAATACATCAAGGATCTCATTTTCTAATATGATAGAATATGAATAATGAGGTGGATGATGTAAAGAGTCAAATGTAGAATTAGCAGAAAGAATTAAAAATATCAAGGGATCACAAGATTATGATTATTTAGGTGAAGAGTTAAAATAGGAAAATATGGTAATTCAAACATCATTAGAATCACATAAGAGAAATAAAAGTTTATAACATGATCAATATAATATCATTTTGTATTGGACCCCACCCACACAGACAAGGAGAATAAGGAATGAGGCACATTCTTCCTTTCTATCAGTTTTGGATTTAACCTCACTTGAAGAAGAAGAAAAAGACGAATCATGGGTTAAGGCTATTAATGAATAACTGGATCATATTGAGAACAACCAAACATGGGATCTTATTTGTATACCTAAAAATCATAATGTGATTTGAAAAATGTGTATATTTAAAAACAAATCTAATGGCATTGAAATGTTATTAGAAACCAGGAATGCTTAATGTGTAAAGTTTACTCATAGATTAAATGAATTTATGATGAAAAAAAATAATTTTATTAAATAGATACAATGGATTCGATCAGGATTTTCATTGATACAAAAATTTATAGAGTATAAAGATTATTATATGGGTGTCAAAACAGAATTCATAAATGTAGTAATTGAAGAAAATTCTATATTGAAAACATGATGGGATTTCTGATAAAATGTGATGTGATTTTGTTTTTTATATTATTAAAGGATTCATATTATCTTAATAAGGCACCACGAGAATTGTATTCGTGGATTGATTCTTATCTCAAGAAGCTTGATTTTGAAATATATGGTTTCGACCATAATCTATATGAAAAGAATTCTCAGAAAAATCAACTTATGGTGATTTTGTATGTGGATGGTATTATTTTTGTTTGAAGTGGGTAGGGATCAATGGAAGAATTTTCTATTCATATGAAATCACAATTTTTAATGTGTATGATTGGTGAATTATCATTCTTAATGGGGCTACAGGTGATTCAAAAAAAGGATTTCACCTTCATTTATCTAGAACAAATATCGAACATATCTTCTTAATAAATTCAACATGAATGACTCTGAAACAATGTCCACTTCTATTTTGTATGGTAAAAACACATGGAAAGAACACGGATTATACATCTTTGAATCCCACTCTATATAAAACAATCATTGTAATCTTAATTTACTTGGCAGTAATATGTCTAGATATCATTTTTCAAATATTTTTAGCAGTCCACTTTCCTGGTATTATGAAGGAAGATCATTTGGTAGTAGTTAAATGAATCATGAGGTATATTAAAGGTAAACTCAATTTTGGATTATATTTTTCATGAGGAAGATATAATGAGTTGTCACTGTTTTCAAATGCTGATTTATCTACCAATGTGGTGGATCCAAAGTCCAAAAGTGGTGTTTATTTCTTCCTAGGAAACAAATTTTTATGATGGTTGAGAATGAAATTGGTAAACACATGTCCTACTATGGATGAAGAAGAATATATCTCTTATACAAAGGATTACACTTTGTAATTGTGGATGAAGAAATAACTAACTAATATTGGTAATGATTTGAAATATCCAATGGTGATTCACTATGAATATAAGAGCACAGTCGATCATATAAAGAATCTGTTTCATAACTCCTGTAAAAACATATTAAGATCATATTTCACTTCATCAAGGAAAAAATTAAACAATGTATTATTAAAATGGAGATTTTTAAAATCTATTTATAAGTGGATGACATTAACACTAATCCATTGGTAGTACATGTGTTCGTGAAACATCAATTGATCCTCAGTGTTCAGCAACCTCCCAGTGCATGGGGAGGTCACTGTTTTTCCCCTCTCCCAATTTGTGTTAAATATTTTAATCTTTTTATATATGTTATAAAGTTTAACATGGGAGATATGGTCCATGGGAGTTTATTTACAAATTAAGAGAATAGATAAATTCAATGTTATAATTGTTTTTTTTCTTGGATTTTGAAAAACCATGATGTGCTTCTATGTTTCAATGATAATTAAGTGTTATGAAGAAAAAGTTCATATTTCTTAGAGATTATCTTGGACATCATTAAGAAATCCAAAACATGAGGACCCAATTAATGATTCCCCTCTTATTTTCTATTCCATGATTTTCATACATAGGTTTAGTGTTTTGGATGAGTTATTTCTCACCATTTAGGATTTATTTCGAGCATGGTTCTTTATTGAATTTATCTAATAGATTTCCAGCATACACATAGGGAATATTGTTAGAAACATGTCCTATCATATATGGAAACCAAAAAGGGAGTCTATTTTTGGTTTTTTATCAATACAGACAAGGTTGGTCATGGATTTTACATGGAAAGTGATCTTATAGTACAATATGGATATAGTGTAGAATGTAGTGTCCATTCCTAGTGTTTTCATAAAAAATTGTCTCAAAATAATGAGGAAGTATAATGCATTGTGAAGGGTAGTTTTATGGGATTTTCTCATCTCATATATGTTAAAGGAATTATTTTCGTGAAGACTAGGTTTTATGAAGGTTGATATTAATGAAGATGTGGAGCATCACAAAGAATAATTGTGAACAATGTGATGGGATCACAATTAATATTTTCATCTAAAAGAATAATTTTGAATGAGAGAGTGAATGATAATAAATCTATGAGACTATGAAAATGTTCACGAAAGGGTAATTTTTCAATAAATATTTGCAAATGATGGAGATTTGGAAACATGAATTTGGAGGTTCCTATAAATATGTAGGGTTCTTGGAATATTCACAAAATGATCAGCCTATAAATAAGGGGATACAAACACATAATTTAAAAATGGAATACAACAAGAGAAAATTATTAATTGTTTTGATTTATTGAATTTTGGGAGCTTCACAAATCTGTATTTATTTTTGAGATGGAGTGTCGTGCAAATAGTGGTTATTCCTTCACTAATTCCAATATATAAGAGTTATAGATGTTTCATGGGGAATATGAGTTTTGTGAAGGATTAGTGTTATTTGAAGTAAGTGATCTTCTCAAAGGATGATGTCTCCATGAAGGTTGTGAGCTTCACGACAATTTGGAGCTATGTGATTGTGTGTCGGGTAACAAAGGGTGATATTTTCATTGAAACATAATAAAGGTTTCATGAAGGTTGAGAGCTTCATGAAAAGAACTATTGAACATTTTGATTAAGTGAACAATTAATTAACGTGAAACAACTCAGGAGAATGATTCAAGAAGTGTCTCATGATATTCAGGGATAATGACTTAAATGCCAATCTACTAAAGAAACCTTCATGTAGTAAAACTGACTATGAATTCTCTTAAGGAAGTGAGGTATGTAGAGTAGAGGGAAGTTATCTATGGGAGGTTATGTGATGTCCCTAATATATTGTTAAGGAAATTTTCCTAGCATAAAAATATTAATGATGAACTTATATATTACACTATAACATTTGAATCTTTGTAGATTTAGGTATGACGAGCACACTATCTGTGTCTTCTCCATGGACTAGCCCTTAGTGGTGAACAAAGTTGAACTATTATTTTTTAACTCTTGATGTGAATGTTTAATTACTTCATGATTCCCTAAGATAGGTTTTACAAGTTACTACCTATGAGGGGACAAGTTCCATCACTTTAAATGAAAAAGTTGTCACCCAGATTTTCCCATCCCATCATAGGGTTTTCTAGGGTCCTATAATGTATGATACATGCTAACACCTTAGAATATGCATGGAATAAAAATGTAAAAAATTAATGCATATGAATCCTTCTCATATGGATTTAATTAATAATTTTTTCATAAGATAACATGTTTATAGGAACATTTGAATGGATTCATGTGATGAATACATAATAATACATACTATAACTCTTATGTTATGTAGTGTAACAATAATATGACGTTTGGTTTATTAAAGGATGTAGTTCCTATATGGATGATAAGTAGACTATGTCAACCCTGGGAAAATATCCATTCCCTTTTAAATTTTCTTCATTATTTTTCCTTCGTATAGTGTGGTATTAGAATAAATAGTATGTTAGGATGTTCCCAGCTAAGAATTATGTGATTTGGTAAATCCCATTGATTCACCATAGAGGATGGAGTATAATGGATACCTGTTAGGGAACATCATAGAGCTTACTGATTGAAGAGAGTTATCGAAGCCTTATATGGGGAAAGGTAAACAGTTTCATGATTATATATATATATATATGGTTTTAGTTATCAAGCATGGTAGTCCTTAGAAATAAATTATCAGATTTCTTTTGCAGAATTGATTTTCTGTTAAAAAACCATAGAAACCCAAATATGGTATTATTGATTTATTATGATTATTGTTTCACTAAATCATGTTTAAAATGAATAGAATATGATATCATTTGGTTTTATTATTCTCTATTATAAAATAAAATTGAATTTTTTTATGGGTTATTTATATGGTAATTGAAATTGTAAATAGAAATTGGGTCATTATATATGATATGAGATATCAAAGGTAGAGACATAATTAAATCATTTTTTTCAGTATATCATAGCATATAATATAGGTTTTTGTAGCATATGATATTATATTTTTATGGTTGAAAAATATAGCATCATATCATTATAACGATATGGTGCATATTGTAAAATATTACTGTCTGGGACCAGGTTGATCATACCAAGGGGCACATTATATTCGAAAATAGAATCCATTACTGGTAAATTCATGTGATAGTCCCTATGAATTATTATATTCTTACAATATCCTTATCATAAGACGTTATAAATAATTTCTATTTATTCAACGTTATGTAGCCACCCTGTTCAATTATAAGACAAGATTATGAGTTGTAGGGTACGATTAATAGTTTTGAATACAATAGTCTATTAATAGTTGATTATAATTTGTGATATATATTGAAATATGACATTGAAGAAAAAATTAAATTTTCATAGTATCAATAATGAATAGAGTTAAATAATTATTAAATTATGGAAAAAATTCTATCTGGGATATTTATTGAAATTATAAATTATTTATAAAATAATTAATTATAAAATATTTATTATTATTTATTAAATATTTATTAAAAATTTATTAAATAAAAAAATTCAATAATATTAATTATAAATATTAAAATATCTTTGGAAATCGTATGCCTTGATTTATTATTTAGAATTTAATTATTTATATTAAAATTATTATTATAATTTATAATGTGCTTATAAATTACAAAATAAGGCTAAATATAATGGTGTTAATATTTAGAATTAAGAATCATTCATAATGGTTATTTAGAGTTGATTAGTTTGAAAAATACCATATTAAATGAAATTATTTAAACTATATTAAAATGGATTTTAATGATTAATATTATCAAGGATTATGTAATATTAAATAAGTAATATTATGAACAAGTACTCGCCCGTGCATTCGCAACAACAATATCTAATAGATTCTTATTTCAATAAGAATACAGGGCACTATAAAATAATTGCTAATTTCAATAAGAAAATATTACATTACAATGATAATAATGAACATTAATATTGTATTTATTTTTGCCAGAAATAATTGGTAAATATTATTGAAATATTTGGGTAGAAACTATTATGACACAATCGATATACTAAAAAACATTAAACTCATTCAATTATTTAATGTTTACAACATAGATGTACTATGGCGATAGTAGTGAAAGAAAAAGGATGGGGGACATTACATAATAGATTTTCATATGAATTATAATAGTAATTGAATAAACAAATAAATCCAAGTTAGACATTAAAATGGAAAAAAAATTCAGCACCCCCGTTACAGCTCGTGAGACTTCAAGTTGAATAGTAACAAAAATGCATGTTTTGAAACAGGATCTTTGGGTGCAAATTATCATAAATATTTTGGTGGAGAAATACCTCCAAAAATGTACATCTAATATTGGGAGTATTACAGCAATCATGACACAATTGAATTCATAGAGATTGTCTATCATGGACATTATATAATAGAACTAATAGAAACCAATTGAAAATGTTTTCAATGAGTAGAACCAATCCAAAACAATGTAGTGAAGGATTGAGGGATCTAGAATACATAATATGTAATGAAATTTTAATAACCAAAATTCTGTTTTAATTATGATATTGATAAAAGTTAAAATGGGTATATTTAAAAAGTTGAATATGTAATATGCATGCGAATGATATGAAAAATTCATGTGAAAAAATATAGATTACAGAATTGAAATATCCAAAATATACTCTACAGATTAGAAATATTCACGGACATGTTATAATAGAACTAATAGAAAGCAATAGAAAATTTTTTCAATGAGTAGAACCAATCAAAAGAAATGCATTTAAGGATTGAGGGAGCTAGAATACATGTTATATAAAGAAAATTCATCAAATAACCATCTATTTTAATTAGGATATTGATAAAAGTTAAAAGGGGTATATTTTCAATGATGAATATGTAATAGGCATGTGCAGGATATGAAATATTCATGTGAAAATATATAGTATACAGAATAGAAATAACCAAAACATACACTATATATTAGAAATTTTCATATAATAATGGATTTTTAAAACGAAAAACAATATAAAGATAAATGGGAAGAGAATACATCACAACTTCTGTGGAGATTTGTGGAAGAATGTAGAATGAAAATTCCACAATGTTTAATTAAACACTAAAAACCACACAGGAATGCCTTGTCCCAGAAATATAGAAATGTTAATGAACCAGCCTTGAAAATCATGCATTGGATTCCTAGTCCAGTGCGTCATAATCCTTCCAATTAACCTAATAAAACAAAACATTGTTATATAATATCAACTGATCATGTTAATAATATCAAGGAACTATATTAGAAGAATTAAGATATTTTAGTATATGTTCTTTAGATATTATACACAAAAATAATCACAGGATCTGAGTAATTTGAATTATCATAAAATTCATGTCTCGGGTTAAAGAAATCACAGGATTGAGTTTCTTATTTTTCAAAACCCATTGATGATATGATCATTGCTCTGATGAGGGATCCTTATTCAAGTATAGTATATTGTGTTAAGTCAGTTTCTCAGACAATTTATAGTGTACAGGGAACCAATTCTACCATTTCTAATGTGGATTTAGGAACTATAACCCGGTATCATATTCTATTAGTGGATCATAAATAAGGAGGATGTCCTGTTACTAGTTATTGTATCGAGCCTATTTGTCATTCTGGTTATTATGACATGGATAGGGTGAGGGATTTTTCATCATTATCCACTATAGATGTATTCAATTCTAGAAAAGGGGATAATGTATATTTCAGGTTCCTAGGAAGCACCATGATTCTAGTTGCTAATGTTTTTGATTCTGTGTGTTTTGATTTTGGCTTATCTATTCCTACAGTAATGATTGTTCCTAGTTATGTGGACCTGTGAAACCCTACTACAACTTCCCCAGCTTCGAAAGCATTGGTTGTTCCAAGTTATTATGAATTGGAAAAATCTATTACCCATTCCCCAGGTTCTGCATCTAATAGTCTAATTAGACCTCTTCTATATGCCATGGATGGGTAATGGTTGTTATTGAAAAAATATATAATCAAAGAGAAAGTAATACATGCTTTAGAATTATTTCAAACAGTTATTTATTAGACAAAATGATATATTTCAATAATTCCATACAAGAGAATTTGGAAAAGGTGATGTTATTAGGGATGTAAACAGACTGCATATATTCAAAAAAAATCATAAACATTTAAAAAAGAAAACTAATAAATTGATATTTTGTTTTCATGCATGCATGTATATGGGGTAAAAATACATGTACCTTCTATTTGTAACCTTCTTCGTTGTACATATAACATATCTTCTAAAAACATTTACCATCTTTCATTCAACACAACCTTTGCAATGAATGATGGAAACATATGAGAAATCAACATGTTCAATGTATCTTATTTTTTTACTGATATGATCAACATGTGAAAGTATATGTAATCCTCTACCTACGATGGTTGGTAAGATTGAAGATGGCTGATTTTACATAGCCCATTTCTTCCACCAATAGGATCAACATCATTTGTCTATAAAAAAAGCAGTACTGCATCATGATAAGTAATCGACCTGGAGAACATAAAAAAAGTAGTGCATCAGGGGAATTGATTGATAGGGATATCATATTTCCATAAAAAAGTGAAAAACATAAAAAACATTGCCAACAATAGTGAAAAATGTAATTAAAAACATGATGCACTTCATTTTAAAAAATATGAACATGGATGTTTGTTTATGCATCTAACAAAAGTATGAATTGAACTTAAATTGGTAGATGGGGGTGTTGTACATATTTTTTACTGCCTAGAAAACACAAGAAAAATAGAGGGGATTCCCTGACAAGCATACCCATTGTTCAAAAATGAAACATCAAGAAGACATCCATGGATTCCCAGAAAGCTGTCATATTTTTAATTAGAAAATAAATGGAATTCCAGTTGAGAAGGCAGTATAGGGAAGACAAAAAAATACCTACCATCAAACAAACAGGGAAGAAAGTCTAGGATTGCATTAAGTCCTCAAAGCAGATCACTGAAAAGGGTGAAAAAGCCATCATCCAGTGCATGCAAGCTAAGATATCCAGCAAACCACAAAAAAAAATGAATTCATGTAACACATCATCATGGAGGTAAAACCCCAAAAATCTTGAAAAATTGGAAGATATTAATTTCAAAGAAAATCCTGTAAATTCCTTCGGGACCTGCTAGCACAGGTAGACATTTCATATCCAGTGAATCACAACCCAGAAGCTGGAAAATCCATTTTGCTTTATTCCACATGAGATAAAAACAACACCCTTATCCAGTAATGACATCTTATAAATAGAAGAGACCTAGGGCATAAAAAACAGTCCCAAAGCACTATAAATAAGAACTTCTAAGTGAATGAAAAAGTCATTCGCATGGAATATCTTGGAAGTTTTAAAAAGAGTCAGTATTGATATTTTTATATTTTACCAAAGTATTTCATCGAGAAAAAAGGTTGTTTAAGAAAATAAGAATGAGTTATTCCACAAATGGTTCTATTTTTAAAAGAGCATAGGGATAATAGAAAATACTATAACATCATATGAGACCTTGTGATTGAAATCTATTTAAATATTAGCCATCAAGGAGTTCTTTCAAAATTGGCAACACTATAGCCCCTATACTAGATGTTGTCATCATAGTGTTTCAGAAGTGAAAAATGGTGACCAACCAAATAGTATAATGAAAAACAAAATATCAAACAATGAATAAGGGAAACAATTATAATAATTAAGTAACATGAACGTTACAACTATTGTGCGTCATACTAAATAGTATACATTTATTCAATAATAGAGGGGAAAACATTGAAATCAAATGAGTAAGGTCCAGCCTTAAGTCAGTCTTTAAAAATGGAAATATTAAAGTACAACAAAATGTCTAGTAATGAAGAAGTTTAGAAGGAATAACCAATTGTAAAAAAATCAACATCCATGAAAACCTTCCAAAAATAGAAGAAAACCATCGACCATTAAAAGAATCCTGCATGAATAACATCCAGAATAAAAAAAATAACCATCCTCCAGAAATAAAGAGTCGTTGGATAAGGACTTGATAACACATGAACAATTTGTTTGAAATATAGAAGCAGAAGAATGTTTGGTGCATTTTATAAGGTTGATTTTTACCTGGAAGATAGACATCATAAATAACCAATCACGTTAAGGTTATTCAAAGACAATATATGATTTCGACATACAGAAATATGTTTTAATGGAAAACAAATAATTTTCCATCGATATTACTGAATTTATGAATTTAAAATAACAATAGTGCATTATTAAACAACATTATAAGCAGACATAGAAGAAGATAAATATTTTGAAACATGATATTTGAAATTAAGATATAGCTGAAATAGTCTTTTCAAAATACATACGTACCGTAAGACAAACCTTTAGTCTACATTGTATGTTTTTGTTTTTAAGATATGCTTAATGCGAATTTAAACTTCAGTGACATCTGTTGATGGTGGTGTGGAGACACCAATCACTGACACATTCTGCTTGACTGCATTCTCATCACTGAATTTAGTCAACAGATTTCTCTACAAGTGAATGTAAATATTAACCGAAACAAAATTCAATGACCCACTGCTCTATTGAAAACCATTATAACGATAATGAAAATAACTAAACGAATTATATTTAAGGTGACATATATTTACTTGAACTATTGAAATAATTAATGATGATGTTAGGAATCCTGATTGAGGCTTCGTACTGGGTTGAGAAGATTCAACAGTTTGATGATACTACAATGGAACGTAAACAACAATAGTCCAGTTTGTTGTAATTTACTGACAAGGAAAAAGAATTCAGAGAATTGAAAATATTGTACCTGATTCAGTTCAATATCACTACATACTCTAGTACAGTCAATTCTCTGATCATATTTCAAAAAACATTCCAATAGGATTAAGTGTTGCAGGTATAAAAAATAAATGAATTTTTCAATAGATATTAGCTATTACCTGATTGTATGAAAAGATGTCATTGTATTTCTTGATGTAGTTTTCATTGTCTCTATTGAAAATTACTTTGTTTGTGTTTTGTTCTGTTGAACAATGATAATTTTGAATATTTAAATTTGATATATCAATTGATAAGAGCACTGTCTTTGATTTGAAAATGTTCAGTTCTAGAGGAAATCTATATTCTCCGTCATCCAGATGGTCAAATTATGAAACAATATTCCATTCAAGGAATAGTAATTTTGAAATTTATGACATGATAGATGTAGTTGGTTTTACCTGTATTCGCACATCTCTCAAGACATCAGTTGTCTTGTGTATGAATTGCATGACTTGTTTGTCAAGAAAACCTACTGAAAAGGAGTCTATATTATCTGTAACCTTTAGTTTCACTCTAAATCTGTTTAATATAATATGATGGCCGCACTGTTAGTACTAATAATTATTTTAATTTATTAGTTCACAAGTAAGGAATTGATAATAAAAAATTTAATAATTTAAATGAATGTGACCTAGGAGTAGTGCTATGAGGAGATACATTACAATTTTGGCACCAAATTCTGTCATCTGAAAGGTGTAATTTCATTATACAAGAAATGCATGACTCATAAAACCAACTGTAGGTGCTTTGAATTTTTTGTATTTTTACAGTAAGAATGCATCCTGTAGGCTATAAAATATTGACTACAAAATAATTTTATGATTAGGTGATGTCATTATTGAACAATTAAAAATACTGGATATTGAATTGTCAACATTCATATCACTTATTGTTAACTGCGTATAGTTTTTTACATCTTAAAAAGTATTCTTGTTGTTCCAATATGGTTCATCCGTAGAAGGGTTCCCAGTTATCGGTGGTGGAGTATTGAACTGTGATTCAACCACCAACCCAAACCTGTAAAATATAAAATAACAGACGTTGAATAAAATATTAACAACCATTCGGTATTAGATTTTAGATGAAAAATGGAGAAAATTTAAATTTACTGAATCTAGATTAGTTCAAAGGTCACCTACTTTTGAAGCTGTTTACGTCTGGAATATCTTGGTTGTATAGAATTTTGGTATCATTTATAGTAGTAGTCACAATAAAAGTGTATGTAAGAAGTTCGAAACAATTGAAATGATTTTAACTAATTAAACATTCAAAGAAACCTCTTTAAACGAAAATAGATTTACTAAGATCTCAAAATGAATAATGTCATTAAAATCCATACTGCTTAGCCACTTCACACGTACCAGTTGTAATATAATAAGGGATGACGAGTCTTTGTTATTTTCCAAATAACTTTTCATTTCATTCACAAAGTCTCCCCATAAACTAAAGGTAAGTTCCATACCTCTGTAGGGAAATAATGTAATCGTAAGGCATATTTTTTTTGTTGCATTGTAATATAGTAAGAACAAAAAATTAATGACCTATCATCCTTTAGAAGAATATGCATCCATAGGTTGGAATGTCCCATAGATTGCACTGGATGTGTGTAATGGAGACGTCCAATAATTTCTATAAAATAGAAAACCAATATAAATTTAGTTATAAAAAATTGAGCAAGATAACGATATTATTGTTATCATATCTTTATTGAAGTCAACTATAATGAATAGTCAGAAAAAGTTGTTAATGAAATATACCTATTAAATGTTCTTCTAGAATCCTTCATTGAATAATCACATCATATGAAGTAAATTAGAAACTAAAATGGTGTGTTTTCATCACATGGTCAAATAATTGTCGAGGATATAAACATGATTCTGCAGGGATGTCTACTTACCAAGCACATGCCTTTTTTTGAAGTGATTTGGATGTTTTGTATCATATAACACATTCCTTCATGAAAATAATGTTTGTACTTTGAGATAAGATGATGGTTACCAATTGTACACTGAATATTAGTTCCCTAAATAATGTATATTTAATAGTATGTTTGTATGTAAAGATGATTAATGACAGAGGACAGATAGATACAACATGTGTAAATGTTGAAAGACGTACAGAACATAACAGAACAGTATTGAAATAAATAAAATGTTTTTAATGTAGCATAAACTTACTTCTTTGTCGCATAGTATTAGGTCAACCATGAAGACATCATTGGAATATTTGGGCAATGAATTGCACCACATGTTCAGCAAACAAACTTCAATCAGTACTATCTCATCATCCTCTGGTGCAATCACATTTAATAGGGTTATTGATCGTGAGATTTTTATTCTTAGTAATATTACATTTAATATTGATAATATTAACATAGTAAGGACGTAAAGAAGTCATCGAAGTACACATCATGCATAGGAAATACATATTAAAATATAAATTGATTATTTTAAATGATACCTATGAAATGTTATCAAATATTTCTTTATACACAATATTACGTGTGAACCCAGTAGATGTGTTAGTGTTTTCTTGTATTAATATTTTCAAACCATTTGGTGATGTAACCCGAGAAACTGCAACATACAATTGACCATGAGAGAACACATACTTGCGAAGATATAAGCAAAAAAAAGAAAATGATTGGCCTTGACTTTAATTAAAATTCCTTGCATATGAAATTATTAAATGATATTGTCATCTCTGTAATTTTAAAGGCCATCATTCATTAGAGTGTGTCATAGTTAGTCTTGGAATGAAATCCAAATACCCCAAATTACAGCCACTCAATTGTTTTGTTCCAATAAAATGATCACCTAAATGTGTAACAATCATACGAGTGCCATTACATAATCCAAGAGATTGATCAACATTTCTGAGTAACATAATGGGAACACCAATCTGTAGTGTAATTTTGTGGGAAACCAACCCAAAGACATTGATTCCATTCAACATTTCAGAGGTGTATATGTTTTTCCCCTATCAGTATCAAAACTGGCATTTCAAACAGGATCTGAGCTGAAGTAATCTCTCTTATCAGAGTCAGTGAGAGAGAACATGTAATCATTTACTTGTTGAACAACATCACGGGTTGGAGATAAAACTGTGCGGTCTTTCAAATAAGAGACATCACCATAATTGGTAGTGAAATTAGGATATGTATGGTCAATAATTGTTTCCATATAATTTTCAGAGTTGGTAAGAAGATACATAGAAGGAATTTGGATGACTACTTCACCATTATTCAGTTCTCCAAATCTACCTACTCCAATTTCCAAGGTCCATCTTGAAAACTCATGGACATCCTCTTAATTATTTGTGGATGCAGCCGAATGGAATCACATGTTCCTTTTTAGAGTTAAGACCTGATAGTATTACCACAGTTATGAATACTTAATACTTGCAAATACAATGTCACTTATTTTACCACAGGGTATTATCGGTAGTATTCTCCTGAAATCTCCCCCAATACAAATGGTAGACCACCAAAAGGAAAATTGGGAGCATTAACATTTCTTACTGTCATTATATATCTTAGAGTACAGTCGAGAGCTTCAAAGAAGTACTTATGAGCCATAGACTCCTCATCCCAAATAATAAGTTTTTTCATGTGTAGAAGTTCCACAAGATGACTACCTTGCATAATATTGCAAACTGACTGCTTAGTAATAGAGATTGGAATCATAAATTTAGAAAGGGCAGTTCGTCCCCCCAGAAGCAGTAATGATGTTATTCCACTCGAAGAATCATCTAGAACAATAGAGCCATCTGACCTCAGCAATGTTGTTAGAATATTCCAAATGAAGGTTTTACCCATGCCTCTATATCCGTGTATGAAGAAGAAGCCTCCAGAATTGGAAGACAATGAAGACATAATGACATCCATCGCATGTTTGATTTCATCGGTAAGCATATTCTGTTTAGTTCTGTATTCATTTTGAAGTAACTCCCTATTGTAATGTAGTTCTTCTGAAACTAAACGATTTGGACGACTGTCAATTGAAGAATCTGAAACTAGCATAGGAGGACAAAACTGAAGAGAAGTACCATTTCTCTGTAAAATCTTCTCAATTTCAAGAAAAGCATATATATGCCTTTGATGATATGTTAATGTCAAATCTAAAAAAAAGATGCATATAGTTTCAGAGAAGTATAAAATAAACTATATCTGATCATTAAAATAATGTAGAATAATTAAAAGATATCATATATGATGTAGAATGAACTGATCAGTGAGAATACAGTAACCAATAGGCAATGTGGAAGTAAAAAAGAGTGGATTATGGAGTACAATACTCTAAAAAGAGTATAATATATAATAATACAGTAGTCAGTTGAGGAGTCATTTAATTATATGATATTATAAATTAATTATGTTGATAGAATTTATGATCATCAAAAAATATAAAATAACTACAAAATTTTGTTTTTTAGAATATATTGACAAACATTCAGAAATACCTGGACTTTCTAGCCTTCGCCTTTTCCCATACAGAATATCTTCACTAAAAAAATCCACGGGTTTTATCACATATAATGTCTTGGCGAGATATGTTATTTGAAAATAACATGCTTGCAAACAACCTACGTAAACAATGTCCCATTCCCCAGGCTGACACCTCCCTTAGAGCTTCAATAAATTCAGCATCATCTGCCAGTAGTCACAAAGCATAGTAGGCCTCTCTAAATATTCCATGAGTAGTACCGTTCACTATTCTCATATCATCATATGAAGTGGCTCCTTTTTTTTGTTTTAAGTAACCGCAAGTAAAAAAACTCTCCAGTTGTTTCAGGGAAATAATATTTTCTACCAATACTGAATCCCTGTTTTCATGGAGTCCATTTTTTCATTGCAGTGGAAACCAAATCTTGTTGGAAACTCTGCATAACTGAGACATCTATCTTCTAGGTGAGTATGATTTTATTTAAACCATGCAGTGAACATTGATTCAGTAATATTTCCATGACTGAGGAAATCTTCAATATTATTATTGCCCCTATAAGTAACTGTATTATGTCTTAGTATAAGGGAAATTAACCTCTCAACTAGTGGATATATGTAGTGGATATCATAAGAAAATATTCTCTATGAAGCCTCAGAAGGAGTTATGTACTTTCAGTCATAGTACATCTTTATCTCATCCTCATTATTGTCTAGACAACCACTATTGCAACTCTCATAGAGTGCTGCTACAACACGATCATTCCCTTTGATAATATATTTGAAGAGCTACTTGATAGAAGATGATTGATTACAAACCTCAATATTCAGATGATCCTAATACTTTAAAAGTAAAATAGGACTGTCTGGAAGCACAAACTGGTTATCCAAAGGCACAAAATTTCTAACAACCATACGTCCATCATCGCTTCTATGATATTCCACATAACCATCCTCGATAACTGTTGTGTGTGTTCTAAATTTCATTGGATAAAACTTTGTACATTTTCTATTTCTCATACAAGGGGAGGAATGGTTGGCATCACCACAAGGGTCGTGCATCATGAATTTTGTAACAGCTTCATGCAACTTTGGGTATGTACAGTGATTCGGAATTTCAGCACAAACTATTCTGTTAACATCTTCAGGAGTGTTAACTTTATTTTCCTGGAAAAGAAATAATAGTATGTGGACATGAGGCAAACCATGTTTTTGAAACTCCACAGTTTGAACAACTACATGGGAAAAATAGTGATATAGAACGTTAATAGAAGATGATATAATGTAAGAGATGAATTAAAAATTTATAAATATTAAATATATAGATCGTTATCTGCTCATGATTTTCTAAATAAATATCCCTCTCTTAAATCGTTAATAAGATGTTCAACCTTAATTTTGAAAATTTGAGATAATATCTGAGGTCAGTTAATTGGACAAAGATTGTTATTCATAACAAATAGAGTAATTTCAGGCCACATTGGGTTACATGTGAATTTTAGAAATAGATCTGGATACCCTGTCCAATTAAAAATAGACATTGAATCCTAGTAATTCTGAATCATATACCTGGGTCCACCGATAAATGATGAAGATAAAATGATATGCTTGCCACAGGATAACCCCTCACGGTCACCTCGTAGAAATGCATCTTGTAACCCATTGTATAATTCAACCCCAAACTTTTTCTAATTGAATTGAATGAAAAATAGTCTTTGAGATTCAATAATTGTAAAAGAGTCAACAATAAACTACTACAACAATATTTTACAACATAAAAAGGTTGAGCCATTATTTTGATGAAATTGCAAGTGAAATGAGAAGTACTCTTTCATTTTTACCTTCCTGAGTTTAGTACTTGTTGTGAAAGGAGTAGCTCGATGTAATACATTTTCAAAATATCCATCATGACCTCCTGTAAAAATCAAGGGGTATTTCAATGGATGATATAATGGGTGAAGCTCATCTACTCATTGTAAATCACCACTTTTAATTTCAATGATGGTATCATGTTCATTGTTGAGATCTTCAATATCAATGACAATCAGTATAGAAATTTCAGAATTGTTCGGTAGGTTATATGTGGCTTCACTTGGATGTCTTCTTTTAAGTATCCATAGAATTAATTTTGGTACCTCACGATGATTAATAACATCCCTTGCACTTATGAATTCTCGTGCCAAAGCATTTTTCTCATGTATCATATGTTTTAGTTTATGTACAATATTTTCATCAATAATCAAATGTTAATTACTGGAATCAAAGCTGCATAAATCATATTGGTAGCTAATATTATATGGTGAATGGTTTGAAAATTTAGTATGTAATATTGAAATTTACTGATACCCAATTCTGCAGACCATGTTCTGACATTCACGTGCAGTATCATACATGTATATTTGTGAAAAATGTGGCGGTTTTCCATCAGGTGGTCATAAACTACCAATTCAATGGTAGTTTTGTCTATTTAGTCTAAAAATACATGGACATTGACCGTTTTTTAATGAACTATCTACCTTTCCACCCATGGACGTGAATGAAAACATTGAGTTTTAAACATGCATGTGGTCTTGGAAAGATCAGGACTCGGTTGTAGTTCGATTGAATACCAACATCGTTAGGTACGCAGGACATGACGGTAGTAAGTCCAAAGATATTTTTTCCATCAAGTAGCATAGTGAGAAATGTGGGTTTTGTCTATTGTTGTATTTATTATTTCTCTCATAGAACCACATAAAAGAGTGACAATATTGGTAGACTTTAGAAGGGTCTCTAATGTCCGAATAACCTGATTGTAAAATAGTATAATGTAGAACATAATAATAAAAAATCATATGGATATTCTGAGAAAATGATGGTTAACTATAGAAAAAAAATGCATGTTTAGTAATCACACTAACCTGTGATCTCAGCATTATTCTTCTCTATTGAGTTTTCTGTAATAGGAAATGTTAAGTTCACATTTATAGGAAAAATTAACAATAATTTGATTTCTAATTATAGAGCATATTGTTATATGACATACCTATATTTTATTTTTCATTAAATAAATCGGTAACACAGAGTCTATATGTTAAAGAAACCATTAGAAATTAAATTTTAACTAAAAGGGATATCAACTTTTAGAGAGATTTTTTGGTCGTACTATGTTGAGGAGATAGGCGAATCATCTGTCAGCATATATTCATCAACCATTAAAGCTATGAAAAAAATTGAGCGAAAAGTTATACGGTGTATGTCGAGTTCAAAAAACCAACATTTGTTCATCAAAAAATCATTGACTGTCTACTTAGAGAATGGTTGTGGGTATAGTTTCATTACCTGTGGTCTCTGTTTTCATCTTTTTGTCCTTCAACACGCTGTTGATGGACAACCAGATGGTTCTTCCACTGTTTTCAATTAGAAATTTTAATATCAGTAGTTTATGTAATTATCAATTTCCCCGTGAATTTTAATAATTGTTACTGGTAAATTAAAAACTAATAACCATCTATATATAAAGGATATGATGGTACACGTGTTACTCCATATCTACCGCAAATTTTTGGTAGCGCTGCAGTAATTGTAGTAGTAGACTGATTGGTACACATCACTGAAGATATTACAGTAGGGGTCGGATTGATTTTGTGGCCAGAGAAAGAATTAAATTTCTAGTACTGTTATTTATTTTGAAATTGAAATAGATGTGATTATTGACCAGAAAAGATGATAAAGGATTACCTGTGACCCGTCTTGGGTTGTCATAGTTTGATACCGGTTCAGTTATTTGAGTAGTAGACTCATCAAAGGATATAACTTAAGCATTTCCACTTTATTTAGACGTTGTTAACATGTAAGACATAATGAAATTAAAGTTTGAAAAAGTCATAATTTGTAGGACATTCTATGGTGAACATAAAAGTAGTACTTACAAACTCCTTGTTGTTCCTTTATTAATTGTCTCCGCAGTAACCTTGCATGTATGGTGGATGATGGGCCAGACATGTTTGTATTTTATTGAGGAGCATCAGGTTCAGGGACTATTTTCAAATATGAAGTTACATATCCATCAGTTCTGATAGTCTGGATAGTAGTTTCAATTAATTTGTACTATTATAAAAGATAACAGAATGAACCATTGACATAGAGAGATGACAATGGAATTCATGTGAGCCTGTGTGTGAGGGAATCGGTTGATAGTGGTCCAGTTAATACATTTGAATTTATATTGGTAGATGTCACAGAATAATCTGCAGTTGATGTTGTAAAAGTTATGTTTGCAGTTCTAATGAGATGTACTAATGGCACAACGACATTTAGTTTAACAATTATAAACAAACATAGCACAATAAGGACAAACTTTGCACTTTGTTATATTCATTAGTTAGATAATTTGATGCAAAAAATAACAGATGACATACAAACATTATGTCGGTCCTTTAGAAGTTCCATCTATTGTACCTTTTCATCTCTAGAGCTTGATGGGCCATAAATTTTTTTTTATAGTTGAGGAGCTGATATTTTAGGAACTTTCATCAATGATTAAGGTGGGTATTTGTCATTTGTTTTAGAATGAAATGCAGTTGGTGGTTTAATGTTTTATGTTGTGTAGTATAAAAAGAACTGACCGTTGACAAACAACGATGATAACGAAATTTGTACAACTACATGTGTGATGCCATCAGGTGACAATGGTTCAGTTGATGTGGTACCAGAGATTTATTTAGAAATAATTAAAAAAAATCAGTTGATTTTTACACTGTTATTGCATCGGTTGTAATTAATACATATATTAAAACAATGATATTAATTAGAACATGAGATAGAGAAGAATACTGAGCACTTACCATATTTATGTTTTTTTTCATAAGTTGGCTATTATGATACCTTAACTATGTAGAGTTTGTAGGGAGATACTTGTCTTTATTTGGTGTAAAAAAAAATTCATTGGCACTATCTTCAAAATAGAAGTTAAATACGTCTAAATTACATTACTATGGAAACCAGTTATTTCGTGTAGTGTTTTTTTCTACAAAATTAAGTCACTACAAACCATTGAGAGATATTGATCACAATGGCATTTCTAGGACTGCATGTGTGATGCCAATAGTTGATAGTGGCTATGGTGACCTAGTGCCTGAAGAAATAGTAGAAGACATTGACAACATTACAGTAGTTTTCAGCAATGTTAAATCAAAAGTAATGATGAGTACTAATAATGTGAAAAAATGGCTGTAAGTTGATTTATTTAAACAGAAAAGAAAAGATAACTCACAAATTTTTTATGTTATGTAGTTATCGTCCCTTGACTGTAACATTTTTGATTCATATCTTGATGGGGAAAACAGGTTTGCAAAGTTGTTCGTTATTTATGATTCTCAAGCTGTGGAATGAAAAATATGTATAGTTAAATGTATCGATAATGTAATTCATAGTCCATAGGAAAAAAAGTTTTGTAAATGTTCAATTTGACTAGAGTAAATTGTTAGTAATGAGAAATATATGAAGTGAGACAAAATAATAAAGTGAAAATTGATTACTGCAATTAAATATATTAGATGAAACCATTCAGAAGATATTATGTCATGTCAAAGAAAGCTGAGTTTCCTTCTATGCACAGAGGTTGAAGAATATGTGTCTATGTAAGTGAATGATGTTTTCTTGGAAGTTGGACTGTAAATAGAGAATCATGCCAGATAAGTAAAAAACTAATTGAAATTATTTCAAGTAATTGTAATTATGTAATTGTAGATGTCTAGTTTCACATGAGTGCAAATTTAGGTAGATAGGCTAGTCTTACCTCTTTCTGCCGGAGATAAACAAATGGAACAATTGAAATTCAAAGATAAGATGGAATGCGACAAATCTGTGCAGTGGATACATTTAATGGAAAACACGAGACACAACATGAACATGAATTGAAAATATAAGAGACTAATGGAATAACCATAGTCCACTAAATGAAGCTTTCGTTAAATGCACAAATACCTCCAAATAACACAACAAATTTACAGACCTCAATCAATATCAAAGGAATCAGTTGCTGTTGTATCAAATCAGAGTCCCGAGTACAGAGTGGATTCATTGAGGGGAGCGGGAGAGGGGATTTGGAGAGCGAGATCGGGGAGGGAAACTGGAGGAAAGTGAGTAGTATGTGGCTAAGTGTTGCGAGAACCCTCGGTCGAGAGGATGAGTGGTTGGAGAAATCTGGGGAACATGCGATGTCGAGGCAGCACGACAGAGTCATCGAAGGTAGGGTTTTCTCAGGCGTGGAAGAATATTACGTAGCAGTGGCTGATATAAAAGGATTTTTGAGCCGAAGAAACATTGAATGGAAATGTGAGTTAGAGAAAAAACAAAATGCAGATGTATGTTTAAACTCAGATTAGAAGGAAGAAGACTTACGAGCAAGATGAAATACAACGAAATTGGGAGGAGATTGAAGCAGCCATCGGGAATTTGGAAGAACTCTAGGTCTCAAACAAGTCAATCCTGACCGCAACCAGAATAATGAAAAATGCAATGACTGTAGATCAACTGAGGAGAAGGAGGAGGTCGGAGAAGTAAGGCTTCAGACTGTGATTTGATTGGGAGTTGGAGGATGACAAAGGCAGGGGTCGTGGGAATTCTAGGTTGGGACCCCGGAGAATGTAAGTGGGAGCGGGATAGGGAGGTGTAGAGAAGAAGAGGTAGCACGCGTTGGGGTGACGTGGGTAATTGGAGGGAGGAAACGTATTTAAAAACAGATGTGGAGGCATGGTAGTTTGACACATATCATGGTAGAATACCTAAGATTAGTATATATATATATATGAAAATTGTTTACATAATATATATGAAAAATAAAATGATTATATTTCAATTAATATCATATATTTATTTAAAATTCCATATAAAATATAATATGAAATAATTCATATTAGAAGTTAATATATAATGTTTATATTTATTTAGTTATAGAATCTCTATAATGCATGGATAAATTATAAAGTTTTTATAATCAGTCTATCTATGAATTATTCTAAAATTGTTTATCTCAAAAAAAACTAATAATTTACGACTTATTTATTGTATTCCCACATTTATTTATGAATATATATTATTTTTATTAGTAATTAATGTATTTATTAGTTTAAATTGTTAAAGTATTTTTAAAAATCATAATATCTTCATATAAAGGGTTCCATCTTAGGTATGATAATTGATTTTTTTCTATTCAAACTTGACATTGTCTTCAAGTATGTTATGTGATTTAAATTAAATGTTAATAATATTGTATAAATACTAGTTGTTAGAATAATGATGTAATTGAATTAACATTTACTTAAAGTATCCTAAGGTAGAGTGTCTTTGGGTTGGACTGTTCACTTTCTGAGAGTCTTATTCTATGTCTAGAATAGTGAAGGTTTAGTATTTTTCCCTCCATGTTTAATCTTGTAGGTATAGTTAACTTCATATAGTTTTAATACATTACATTTAATAGTTTTATGTACCTTATATAGAGGAGTTATATAGATATGTTTAAATATAGTTGTATTTTAATTTAGATGAGTGAAAGGAGTTATGAGTTGTATAAATAGTTACAAATCAATTTGGTCTAAACATTTTAATTGGATGGAAGGAGTGAATTCCAAAATAAATCATTTGAATCATTCATATATTTAAATTTAATAACATGGGAAATGATGTTGAGATTAAACACCCTTTAAAATATTAGTTTTTAGAATCCTTCCAAAGTGAATACATGTCACTACATATAACATTTAGTACGGTTGACCAAAATAATTAGGTTCCCATGAATTATCTTTCATAGAAAAATAAAATAATGGGGTGACTATAACCCTTAGGTTTCTCATTCTTAGAATATTCATTGGGTTATACCTATCTAGGAAATACTAACCTTCACAATACCATAAGAATGTAGTTGATTAAATTCATATGATATTTTGGGGTGAAGAGTTATACACTCAACTACCAAATAGAAATATATGATATTATTGACATGATTGTATACCAGATACATCCATGGATTATTTACATTCTTAATCTGGGTATGTATTGATGAAATATGGATATTGTCCCACGAATATATTGGATGAGTATTAAAGGGGTTATCCTTTTATTGGGATCAAATTTAATAAATGTTTATATTAAATTAATGTAAAACAAGGCACTCATTCGATAAAATCCATTATTATATATTAATATAATAATTGTCATCCAACATAACATTGATATAAGTCCTATATAGAGGATACTGTTAATGTAAGAAAATTATTAAACGTGTTCAAAACTTAAGAAATTCTCTCAAGCAAGTGAGAAATTTCTATGTGCTAGAGAAACACCTTCATCGGTAACTTAATGTTGAAATTATTCAATTGATGAATCTTGATTCTTATGAGAATAATATAATGATTAACATAAGGTTTCAATGTAATAATATACAAATTGACATATAGTTATTGATTTTATACTCATATACTCAACATAATATAGTGTACCTATAACTAAGTGTAAAAAAATGTTATATATAAGGCTTGTTTTGAATATAGAATTCATTCTGTTATCCTTGATGGAAATTATTTGATAATGTAACTCCATTTTAATTAAATTGTACCAAATATTTTCAAAGTGTTTATGATAGAATAAATAGGAATGTTATTTCTAGTTTCAGGGGATATGATTCCAATATATGTGGATAAACTTTCAATTCGAAAGAAAAAATGTTAGTTAGAATAGGAAATAATGTTTCTTTAAGATTCCATTCAAGGTTAGTGTAACCTAAAGATAAAGTCAAGATCGAATGGAAATGTTTCAATTGGATGGAATAATCTAATATACCTTAGTATGTTTATGAAAATTCATGGAATTTTCATATTAGGTGTCATTGTGATAGAAATTATTTTTTGGATTTTGAATGGTTTTTGGTACCAAATTTATAATTCAAAAATGTTGTAAATATAAAGGGTTTTCAAAATAAATTAAATAATTGATGAATTTTATTGTTTGTATTTATATAATGAATAAAAGGATTGAAAATTCATAAAATTTAATTAAAATGAATATATATCATGCTCAAATGAGTCTAAAAAATGGATTTTCATTTTTATTTTATTTCTCTTATATGATAAGAAATTGTTAGAAAATAGATTTTATGAGGAATATTAGATTATTAATTATATATTCATGGTTATTATTTGATCCAATTCTAAATAATGTTTTCATAAGAGTATGAAGATAAAAATATATTATCCAATGTAAATTTTTTCATAGAGTTGTTTGTTAAAAATGAGGGATTTGATCCTACAACCAAAAATGCCATATTTTAAAGAGTAAATTATTTTTCTCAGTTAAATTATTCAGAAATATAAAATGAAATACATGATATGGAAATAATAGTTTATTTGATACATATTACCACTAAATAAAATAATATTTACTTCCTAACACAATGGAGTTTGTGTAACACGACATGATATTCTGAAAAGAATATAGCCTCTAAAAGGTTAGTGGGAGTATGATTCAACAAAGGGAAGTTCAATGTTACCAAATAAAATATTTTTCCAGTATGAATAGAAAGTGATATCTCAGGTCTATTTTTAATGAGACCTCCCTTTACCATTGATTACTTTTTGACCCTATTGTATATGATCATTACACAAGAGATCCTATTATGACTTTTATGACTTGGTTTACATGTACAGTTTCCCATTTTGGTATTACATAGTGGTTGATATTTACTTTAAGATGGAATTTAGAAGAGATAATTATCATTAAATTATATATATGTTATTATGATAATTTTATTTATATTTCATTTTTTATGTTTAATAACCAACTATTCTTAAGGTTATAGTTTCCCCACATGTCATAAATCAACTCTCACCACTATTCTATGGCCTCTAGTGTAAAAGGATGCATGATTATGGGGAATGGAAACCAACTCAATAACAGTCAAGGTGAATTGGATAGGGGATGTAATAATTTTATATCAAGGACTTGATTATTTTGTATTACTATTGGAGATGTGATAGATAGGATATAGGACACAATCAATGCATGATATAGGCCTTGTACCTAGGAGTAGGTATCCCACACATAAGGGTAAATCCCAGTTTCCAGGAATGGGATTGATGTTATTTCTTTTCACGTATTATGGTTTTTTGTTTACTAATATTATTTTTGAATTATAGTTTATTTACCTTAATCTGGGACTATACTGGATAGTGTGTTTGTGTTCATATATGACATTCAATATCTATTGTTCACATTAAATTCATATTTTTCATGTTATTGATACACTTAATTAATATTCTAGATACAACATAGGTTTTGGTCATTTAAATTATTAAAAAAATATATATCATTAACCTGTATAATTCATTGTGTAACTTTATTTAACTATCCCTTAGATATATATTTTTCATATAATATTTGATGATTTTTCATTTGGACTTGTGTGTGATTTTTCCTTACATGAGAGTTGGAGAGTTGGGATAAAATCAAGATGTGATATGAGATCCCCTTTAATAAATTGGTGTCTGTTTAAGGTAGGGTGGTGTGTTCTTTTTAATTCTTTTAAATAGGTTATAATTATGTTCAGAGTATTATTCATGCTACTATAGAGATATATCACCCTAAAAACTTCTTTTTGAGTGCCAATGGGATTGGGAATGTTAATATACCAACTAAAATAAAGATAGATCTACCTTTACGCCAATTAATCCTATAAATTAACACCATAAAAAGACTATTATTGAGGTTCTATTGTCATGGATTCTTGGGGAACAATGTTCCATCACCAACATGTCACCCCTGACTATAGAGTTCCAACTGAAATATAACCACTCTTTGTGGGTAAGGATGGATTTTAGGCTATTGAGATCCTAATCTAGTACATGAAAACCATCTTTGATCATCTTTAAAAACCCCATGATAAGTGAGTCAATCATTCTTATTATAAGAATGGAGGACTATAAAAACATGGATTTTACATTCTATTCAAGTAATTGTATCATATTGGGATATCCTATAAATATTTATATTTTATCACTTCTTTATAGAGACACAAAGGCCTGATAGTGTGAGGGGTTTCATAACTATGTTATAGGGGGAATTTAATGATTTATTAAATTATTATCTTTACTGATCTACTATGATTTTAACTTATTCTAGATGGATATGAGGCCTCTATGGTAAATAATTTTGATATTGAACCAAGGTACTCTATTCAATCTGAAGTGAACATCATTCAATTGAAATCCTTCTCAATGGTTTTAAAATTGTCTCTAATTATAAAGTTGAACCAGATTGATGGAATACCATCTGGGAAGTAAACTATATATATTAGTACCTAGAATGGGTCCTCGAGTAGTATGAAGTAAATATTTGAGGAGTCTCTTTAGGGAAGATATAGGAAGGAAAAATAGGTCAAGGTTTTCTTCATCCTCTGAGAGGGAGTGCCTTGCTTTAGTTCCACTCCTATATATAGATTAGTTACATATAGAATATTCTTTTAATAGTTCCCCAACTAGATGGAAAGAATGGTTCTGGTAAGACATGGGGTTCCAGAGAAAATCCAAGAGCACAATAGCAGTCAAGTATTTATGGATCCATTAGTTGATTGGTTTATTGATTAGATTATGGTGCCCAAATACAATGTTAGAAATTATATTTTGGAAATGAATTATGGGGTAGTCAGTTGGTGGCATCCTAGGGATGGTGTTTCAAGTTATCCTCAAACCATCAGGTGAAATCCTAATGTGAAGGGAAATGGTCCATCTACAGTTCTAGGTACCATTTTTTTGAATCAACCCTACAATTTGTTTTCTTTTATATGGGTAAAAAGATTTCTAGAGTGAGCTATAGTGATCACCAATTTTAAGATTATTTTTGATTTCATAGTGTTAGAGTTGTGTTGTTTTGAAGTGATAATCGGAATAGATGGAATGACTCATTATCGAGTATGCATAAACTTTTACCACTAGTTGGTATCTTTCCCATCCTTAGATGGTTATTTTTATAACAACATCACTGAGCGTTTTATATAGGTAGGTTTTTCTTGTAAAAATACCATATTTTTCTAGGTGTTTTATTTTTATTTTATCAGTTATTTAATGAATATTGTAGTTATTGTTTCCTTCGGTGATGACTTGGGTAGTTTCAGGGTTGTTTTCTAGGATTTTAGAGGCCTTTAACGAGGTTCATGGTTTTTGAATGGTTTTTAAAATCCTTGCAGATCTCCATAGAGAATCATGTGGCTTGTTGTTGTAGGGAAAAAATGGTGCATGGTTGGATCATTTTTAGAGATTACTATGAAACATTATCTAGGAAGTTTTATGACATGGAGAAGAGGGAAATATTGTGTTCTTTACATTGTTTACTAAACCTTGGGAGTTCCGTGGAGAGGTGGTGAGCCTCATGGGGTTAGAACATAGTTTAGAAAACCATGAAACCATGAAATGCATGATGTTTTAATTAATTCTATAATTTTTTATAACTAAAACTCCTAATTATTCCTCCTAAACCTTGGGATGTTGAACCTAAGGAATCTGGTGGTCATTATTAGTGATTCCTCTCAATCTATAAACTAATTCTTGTGGATCTAGAGTGTTAGAATCCAGATAATTATAGGTAATGAATTTTTATTCCTCTGTTATTCATGTTCTCCATATATATCATCTTTTTATATTATGATGAGTCACATATCCTTGATTATTGGGATAGATTTATGGATTATATAATGATAAAATGGATAATTCTTGGTTCATTGATGTATAGGTGGGTAGATCTTGAGATTTTACATCACCCTATAGATTAATTCAAAATATTTCTGTGGTATTGTTTATGATTGGATAATAATAACAGAATTATCACTCCTTTTTTGGATCTTATATTTGGACCACGATTCTAGAATCCTCATATCTTGAACTTGGGATGGTTATAGGCATCATTGGAGCACGAGCTTAGTCTAGGTTGAAATTATAGAATTTGGGTGTTGGAACTCTTTTGGTAAGATGTCCATACCATATTAGGTCATTTTATATAGTTTCTTTACATGATTTGATTATGGTTTCATGAATATAATGTGACACATATTCTTGATTGATGTGCATATAGGTGTTCATGTGTTACCATTGTAACCTTCAGTTAATACATTCAACTTTTTCATTTCTATTTGTACCTTATTATGATTGTTCCATATCTTGTGAGAACGTTTCCTCTGGTCTCAAGATAGTAGGTTTCTCGGGGGTGATTGGTCAACTCCTTAGACAGGGGACATCAGTATATGACTATAGAATAGAGACTCTAAAATCACATGATGCTGAATTTTGGGATAGGGAATAAATTAGTTATAGTGTCTAGAATTCATAGTGGTAGAGATCAATGAGTCAAGATGTGGTTCAAACCAATATTATTGAATGATTTTGGGTGCCATGTTGATCACAGAACCTGTAGTTTGAGTGAGGGTAAAATGTATATTTTGTCAATGGTACAAGTTAGGGTTGGACATACTGATTTTATGGGTGATTGACCCAACTATATTGACAAGTTTCTTAATAGTGAATATGTTTTTAGTCGATATACCATCATGATAAGATGGGAACCATGTGACTATGGTTGGTTGGATGCATAGGAACCTTGGTGTGTGTGCAGATTTCATGATTATAGATATTGGAATGGGAAAGGTCCCAATGATAGGGAGATACATAGATTGAACTTGTTGTTCAAATGTGGTTCTAGGATAGACTTCTGAGTGATTCAACATTGTTATAATTTTCTTGATATCTAATTACGTATACTCTACCGAACATGACACATTAGGGTGTCCTTATTATCTTACATTTATAGTTTCATGATACCTAATAATCCCTTAATTATAGGGAATGTCGTTATTTATTTCTATAGTGTCATTTGGGGATTTGTTCTTACATCTTTATATGATTTTTGAGTATTTATTTTGATACTAAGGGTATAGTCTCTCCACTACACAATTTGTACCGTCACATATAATTGAAAAACTCATGCATACAAGGAGGTCTTCGTGTGGTCATGTAGATCACAATCACAAACCGAGCAGTTTGAGCTGGTGAATTACAAAGTGGTATCATATAAGGTCTTTTAATTTTTCTTAACTATATTTTGTGTATGCTGCGAAAGAGATTGTTTGTGTTGAACTCAGGTCGGGGAGTAACATTTGTACCTAGTCGGCTCATGAGTAATGGACCTCTCAGTTACCTATGATCAGACTACTATTACTAATTATGGATTTTTGGTTTAATGTTTATATTGAGTTTTTTTTGTTTTGTTACAATTTATGAGTTTTTTATGTGTTCATTAATCATGAATCGTCATGTAGGATCACATTTTATATATACATATTACATTCAATGAATGGTAGTTCATTTAGTTAAATGTCTTCATCTGTGCTTCTGTTATATGTTATATTGACATCTTGATTATATGAACATGATTATTATATATATGATTGTTTTTTCATAGAAAATGACCATTTTCGAATTCAAAAATGAAGGAATACCTAAATATGGGTATTATTTTTCCTACAAAGGGAATGGAAGAAGAAGATGGTTGAGACCTATGGATCGCATGAGCCTTCATGGGACTTGAAATCATGTGAACATCATATGGTCATGTGAATAATCAACACATATAATATAACATGTAGTGGAAAATGTGTACCCCCTTTCAACAATTCATCCTACTCTTTTGAGGACTCCCTCGGCTCGTGCGGGTTTTCATTGGTTGACGCTAGACAATCCAACCAAAAATCAATCGAAAATGGGAGAAAATATGTCTACATTTTACGACCCCTATATGTTGTAAATATCATGAGACTTATCACCGATGGGAAGGATATTATTCCTTGAAAATGGACAAAAAAATTTACATGACCGCCGAACCATTGTAGAATAAAAAAAATGAAATAAAAGAGGAGGTGGTAGAGACAACCCATGGTCATTTAGCACCATGTGATGCACCACAAGTGGCATTCAAGACACCACTAAACCCCAATGAAATGATTATCTCATCTTGAATGATTCATATGTCTCGTCAGTTTTTTCTTATGAATGGAAACAAGTAAATCCAAGACACCATGTGCTTCCCCTTTGGATCCATAAGGATAAACACATGGATTTTTCCTTACAATTATAGCGCATCTTCATAGGACATATATTGGTCATGGGATGCATTATAAAAAAATAGAGTAATTGTCTTTGACACTACTCATGTGATTTTTCATGACCCTTGATCTTTGTAAAATAAAACAAAATAAATAAAAGTGGGAGTAGGTGGAAGCCTCTTGCGGTTATAAAACATTGGCGACACTCTATGGAAGTCCACTGGATGGTCCCATGAGAATTTTGGACAATCCACCCCAATCTCGAGGAGACCCTCTAACAAGCCACCCTTGCCTTGTGAAATGTTCCATGGAAGGAATATATCATCATGTGAATGCCTTTCAACATGTTCTCTGATCTCACAAATTACCTCATACATGTTAACATGAAAATATTTAGTCCTTTGGCATGCATGCGTGAGTCAACGAGTCCTCATTAATTGGAAATAATCCAATAAAGAAAGCATTAAGGGGAGGGGCTCATGGTCACTAAAATTTAGTGATGTAGTTGAAGTGATCCATGGAAAAGGATCATGAAGATGCGTGGTGCTGGACCCCTTTTCCAACTTTATCCTGGATCCATTCCAGATACACTGGAAAAATTAGCGAACAACCTAGGTAGCGAGGCCTATATATTCCCCACCATAGTAAAAAAAATGCACCAATACCTATCACAAAAAAAGAGGAAGAACTATGGGAATTTCACACAAGTACCAGTTTAGATTTCTTGGAGTGGATGATATATGACTGAAAGTCTTCCATAATGTTATATATCAGTTAATAGATGAAGTGATCACGCAACATGCATAATGTACTCCCCATGATCATTTATATATCACGTGAATGACTTATTGAAAGATATGAGAGGAATATACCACACATCTTATGGGTCATGAAAGACTCAATATAAAATGATACTAAATAAATCTAAGGAATTCACAACATAATGTCTAGAATAAAGACTATAGGGTAAATATTTAAACAAAAATATGCTCAATGTTCCTCATGTGCTTCACAATAATCATCCAAGACACGTGACAACACCAAGACATGTCGCTTAGATCTCATGAGTTCCTTCAACATGTTATTCATGTCATAAAAGATCTTTCATACATGATAGAGAAATTCAAATGTCCCACTAGTCATACTAGTTTATTCTTAGAAATCCCTTTGGGTTTATCTCCAAATACTTATTATTTCCTTCAGATATATCGCTTGACTCATAGAATGGTTTCGATTCATGTTAGAGAAGTCTCGCTATTAAATCTCATCATGTCAACTATATCCATTTTGATACCCACTTGGAATCTCAATAAAGACTCACAATTCAATCCATATATGTCTTCAAATTGTCATTATTCCCTCCATGGATGATATCAAAGACATGCAACACCCCTGATATATATCGTATTGACTCTCATGACACCTTCCATGTGTGTTAAGGAAACACTTACGAATGAAACCAAGGAAAGTTATTTGGATCCTGAGACACCAACTAGAAAATATGCCCATGTCATGTGATGGATTTCATAATAGACCACTAGGATCATGCAATTTAGTCTATACAATTCATCTTTGATCATGAAACAACCTTCGTATATTCCACCCGAGTAACATGAAGTCATTTATAAATACCAACTAGATAATTTAGTTGTCTCTAGATATTTTAAGAAAAAACCATCCTATATATTAGTTAAAGTAGAGAGTCAATGCATGCTAGGTAGGAAAAAAGTCACAAGGGTATCCTTAAAGTATATGCCCAGAAAAAAATGAATTACGAGAACTCTAATTCTTGAAATATTTAGGATACTAAGGTCGCGTCGTAAAGGTTTGATCTCCACTAGGCTATCCCAATACTATGTCCCTCACCTCCAAGTAATGATATTGATCATTTCACATGCCTTGTTTCTCACAATGAGTGTGGATCACGTGAGATTACAAAGTTGTAATAATAATATCATTCACATCATGAGGCTCATCCATCCCAGGAAACTTATGTATATAAATCCTTAATGAGTGGCATGACACATTAGCCACAACACAAGGGAATCTACATTGGGGATAGTCTCATGGGTGTTTTTGAACTACAAGAACATTGATTCATTCAAAAACTAGGATTTTTAGGATTCCATTATAAGTATTGGTCTAAAAAACATTCATTTTGAAGTAATCCTTATAAAAATTTCATTTTCGACCATCATGATACAATAATTCTGGTGGGGGTGATTACAATACCTCATCCATCAATGGAATGAGAAATAAACTAAAATATGATGACTCGAATTCATTCCATTTCCAGGATATATAAGACATATCTTTGAGATTATAGATCTATAATAAATATTTTTAGGGTGGTCATATCACATAAGTCACATACCATGACCAATGAAAAAGTGATGATTTTACATCCCTTGGTTCTCACACCGATCATATCACACATGGAAATAGAAAACTAAACTAAAAAATTACTCTACACTATCAATATTTGAATGATAAGGTCATCCTCAGTGTGTAAGACCCTAACAAATTAACAATAAAAAGTATGATTCATTCCATAATCATGATACATAGTACATCCCTCCAGCACTTGATCATGAGATCATAGTGTACCATAGCACCCCTATAAGTCCTTTCTGCATGATGTTACACTGAACTATTCCAAAAAACAATGTGGGCTATGATTCATAAAAATAACTAGGATGCATAGGACACCTCATAATTGCTCAATTCACTCCTCGGAATATTAAAAGCCTCTTTGCGTGGTATAACATTCTGAAGCACCTTGTTATACGGTTTCAACACATAAGAAACCACTCATTACTGGAAAACAATGAAGAATATAGGATACATACAGATGGATTCAATAAAGTGTCCCCTAGTCTTTTGAACATAAAATGGAATTAACCCTTGATCATTTTGATAGGGTAACTGGTCTCGTATTGGGAGTAGGAACAGATTCATAAAGATATCTTAAATCTATAAGAGTACCCTGAAGAAGACAATATCTTTCCCTCAAAGGGTGTTATGAGCCCAACCTCACATCCAATCAACCAATGTGATTCCCCAAGATTCATTGGGCTGGAAAAACCTAGTGGATACATTAATTTGGTATGTAGGGATGTACTCAGTTAAGGATAAGGGAGCCATTGGAAGTTTCTAGTGAGAGAAAAAATTGTAATATGATGTTCATTATTCTTCACAACACAAATAACCCACAATCAAACCGTTTGGTGGATCCCCTCCACACCTATAATCCCAATGAAACAAAAATGGTGAACATGGTGTGAATCTTTGTAATAACAAGAAAATCGGTTATAATCCATCAAGAAATTTTTATTTTTAAACCATACAGAATCAAGGACAGAAACTATTATGTGAATCACACAAATGATAGAATAATCATGAAATAGTATAATTTCCTTTTACAGACCCCATAGAAACCAATAAGTAACATTAAAATGATATTGTAGATGATCCTCTATAACATGTGTTCCTATAAGTCAATACGCGTGTTGTCAAGACCACCTGTGTAGAATGGATGGATCTATAAAATTGGACAATTGGGTTAACCATGAATATCTGATTGGGAACATCATTCCTATGATATTTCAGTAACAGGTTACCTTGTTCCTTTTTGTCTACATGATTGCAGATACATCTTTCATCGATTGTATCCCAACCCATTATAATGTCTTCACCATATAGTGTTCTCCTTAGTAAATTCTTTGTAATAATAACCCCTTTGGGTCCCAAAGCAATATCACATGCTTGAATGTTCAAAATTCATATGGAGAACACAACGATCTTGGAGTACCACTAACAATTTACAATACCATCATTGAAATTTTCCTATGTGGTTCTCCAATTACGATATCCATCAAGTCCATATCGCCTAACCAAGGATTCATTTAACCTTGTATCCCTCATCGCTACAACCAATACCTTCGAGAGATTTTCTACAGATTTTGACAAAAACCACCATCAGTATCTAATGAAGGTGAATCAAGAAACCAAATAATTCTCCCTCTTGGATCAGGCGCCACCATGGAGGGCACTGGTCTATCATTGTCACCTATACCATCTTACTGGTACCCACCAATTTCCTACTAAGGGTACCGCCATACCAGTTGTCACCTAAGATGCCCATGCATGGCCAGAAAGGAAGGATTATTGTGGGAGGAAGGATATAGATATCCAAAAGTGGATTTTTATCATCACCCCTTCTAACGATTCCAATCAGAATATCCTAGATGGAACCAGTAAGAATGATTATATCACTTCTGAATCAAAATAAGTCTATGGGAATATTCTCAATGTAGGAATGGGGGAGGTTCATATCCTTACCTATGTCAATGAATCCCATCAGCATATTACTAATTTTATAAGGAGAAAAAAGTGGGCATATATCCCTTCTTAACTGAGAAAAACTAACAGTGTATAAAGGATATGAAAAATGTATAGGATTATATTATTTACACACTTTTCAAAAATTACAAATTTTTTTTGTAATATATAAATTACTTTTCTAGAATATTATGATTATGTTGTGGATAAAGGGATAGGTTCTTACTCCTATCACTACAAGAATAGAAAAAGAAAACTATGATCATCACAAACAAGTGGTTGTACCAAAGAAAGGGTGTGTTACTTCTCCCATCTATGAGGATTATCATTATTTTCTGATAAATGAACGAGGCATTAGACTGAGCTCATACTCTATTTCTAATTGGGGATCACCAGTTGAAGGAAGAACATGACTTGGGATAGGAGAACATGTTTGTTGAAAAATTTTGGCATCATATTCCCAAGGTCTAGGAATGGGCACATATCCCCATTTTGGATGGGGTTCTCCCTTTGGGAGGGGCACAAGCCTCAGGACAGGCTCATATACCTATTGGAAAATTCCAGCGGGGTAATTTAGAGGCCCTATATCGGAAATATATCCCTATTATAAATGGGGATAACCATAGAAGAATAGGTCAAGTCCAAGGACAATCTCATATTCCTATCAGTGAATCTAGTTTTCAATATTCTAGAAGATCATAGGAAAAAGCCACATATTCTTACTTCTACTGATGGACAATTGCATCAGCATCATTCAAGGAAAATAAAGGAGGAAGCTTATATTCATTCTACCATTCTGGAGGTCTAGCAACATATTCTGAGAGAGAATTATTATTCAAAAAATGCGTGTATACATGTCCCAACCGGGGCTCACCAGGTGAGAGTGGAACACACCTTGAGGTCGGATCATGCTCCAACCAAGAGTGACTAGTGGAATGCCCCAATGGTTTAGGATTATAATTATACAACCTTCTTGATGGAGGCTCACCAAGTGATAATTTCACATGCCTTAGGAAAGGCACATATTCCGATCAATAATTAGACAACTTATGGAATATTCCAACAGCTTCTCAGTAGCCGGCAGATATTCTCATAGTACCAAATGGTTGTATGAATGTTCCATAAATAGTCATATAGTAGTCACATATCATTCAAAATTCCAAAAGGAATGTTTGCATATTCCATACGTGATGCATAATATGGAACATATTCCTAATATGCTCAGTTCCAGTGTCCTTGAGGTTGTTGAAGACACATTCTCAATGCTATGAAGGTATGTTTACTCAACTAGCAAATCATAAGAAGAATAAGTTCATTATCAAAATTTTCCTCCTCATGTTACTGTGGAGATTGATTACATGGACCCTAATCCTTACATACCATAATCAACCTCCCTATGGTGATATCTCCCATGAAAAATGATATCATCCCCTTTCCCAAACACCTCTGTATAGATAGGTGTTCAAAACTCTGATACCTTCTAATAGATAGGTTCTTGAAACATCAGGTTCAATTGTATATGGATCCCCATCAACATCTAGTAGTGATCCACTCTTATTAGTGGGTGACCCTCAAACACATCATATCTGATCTAAATGGATGGAGAAATGTTTTTTAGATGACCAGGAGTCCAAAATTAAATATAAAGAGAGTTATCCAGAAACAACCTACCCATTATGTTATGGCCCCTTTCAACATCTGACTATAAGATCCTAGATGATCTTGAAAAGGAGTGTATGCCTTATATACAAAAAAAGAATATTTTTTATACACATCAGATACTGAAGGATCGACATCTCTCTTATCTAGGTTATGAATTTCACCTCCATACAATTAAGATACTCTGTTGTCAGCTACACCTGACCACTATCTCCATGGCCTAGACCTAAAACTAAAAAATCACCATGCAAATCTACATCATGCTTACTGTTAATGCACCGTGAAACTTATGTGGATATTCTCTAAAGCCACGTAATGTATTTTTACTCAAGGATCAAAATAATATGGAGCTTTAAACTTATCTACAACCCTATAACTACATAACCCCACCGATTCAGCATCATATAATGTTATAACCTCTAGAAAAATTATGGGATCATGTAATGAATGAGAGATTTAGTGACTACAACAAAATTATCACGCATCAATGATTCCCATACCTCATGAATAGAGGGCTATTAGAGCTAAAAACATCAAATTGGGCCCCTTGACGAAATCTGAATGCATTTTAGACACAGAGACCAAAGCTTAAATCATCTGGAAAACATAATTTAATGAATGGTTCTCATCAGGAGATACCATCACAACCAGATCCTATACAATCATAACTACACCTCATCAAACTTGATGAAATAGTATGTTTCAAAACATATGTTGGGGAGCAGACCCACCCCCATGGGCTAAGAGGATATCTACCCCTGTCTCTACCTATCATATTTTCAATTCCCAAATGTATTTAGGACATATACTTAGTAGTTAAGAGAAAACATTAGCTTACTGGTTTATGGGATTATATATCTCAATCATCTTTTCTAGGTTCATCATCCCCCAAGAGGGTCCTAGAAGAATCAATAGTATTTACAGATCACCCCCATCCCACCGTGATGGGGGCACTTATATCAACATATCAATCCTAGGAATCATCATGTCCCAAATTGGAATCATTGGATCCTCAATAATAGAACCAATCAGAGCCAATTGTTTCCCCGAATAACCCCCAACCCACAGGGATGGGTGAATTTTCATCATCATCATCACCACAGAGAGAATAATCCTTCTCTAGTATGGGAGGAAAATAATCAGTGTCCCCCATATCCATCCCATAATGGGGAAAACCTCAACTGGTCATGGAACATATTGAAACCACATTTGGAAACTCCCTCAAAATCACTATTCATAGGAATATATGGGAGGAACATATGGAAAATGAGATCATACCCTCCTAGAGTTGCAAGCTGAAATGGACCAAATGGAGAAGGTTTCAAATAATTACCCTAATGAAGGAAGTTCATAATATGATTATTGTGTTTAAAGTAATTAAACAACCACTATTACCCAATATCACTCTATGAATTTCATCACTATCAATATGGAATACATTGATCAAGATGTTAATATAGAGGGATGAAACATAGATAATCTACTCTTAGAGGAAGGTGAATTGGATGCACCAAATGAGGATTCCATCACCCACAACCAATGAATGATCCAAAACATGGAACCTCTAAATATCTTGTTGCCACCCCCATGATGGAACATTTCTAAGGGGAAAGGTATGGAAACATCTAGATCACCTACCAGAAATTTTTTGATTCATTCTAGGGAGGAACAATTGTCCCTATATGAGAGTGAAATATAAATCTTGAGCAACTCAATGAGGATCTACTCTTGTGAAATATTCCTATTGGGTATCGTCTTTAGGAAGAGACTAACATTTCCTCTCGTATGGTCGATCTTCTAGCTAGATCCGCATTTGAGCATCACGTTGGTTCTGAGTCTAGATATCCACACGTCATAAATGAGGATGTCAAAAAATACCATCACTTCCCTTCATTTTGGTGGATGTGCCTGCCCCATCATGGAAATCATTCTATCCTAGGATGAATTGGGAATCAGTGAGAGGTGAAGCCAGAAAAACCTCAACAATCCTTGATCTCTCCCTGTGGATGGGAGATGTCTCTGAAAACAGTTCTCCTATAGTTACATAACATTATTAAGTCCTTAGATACATTAATGGAAGCCATTGAATGGTGACTACACTTGTGCTGCCTAAGAGGAAGTCATATCCCAAATTGGTTGATGATACTCCACCTCCACCCAAATTCAGTAATCCTGCCTTATCTATCGTTGACAGTGTAGGTGAACCTGAAAAACAGCTCACAAAATTCATATACCAATGTGGGATGATGATAGGTCATTGATATCAATAGGTGGAAAAAAAGATGTGGTTTTTTACAAACATAGATAGGTCCAGCATTTTTTTGGTACAAGAGCATACCAGTAAAATCTATTGCAGGATGGGAAGGCATTAATCATTAGTTCATGTATCAGTTCAGCTTCACACTAAGGAAAATTATGATCAACAACCTAAAAAACTTCATGAAATGTGACAATGATATGGTTTATGATTTCATTACAAGATGGAATGGTTTAACCTATTGAATCAGTATCTATCTATCGTAAGGGAAACTACTAGAAATATGTGCAAAAAACCTCAAGGATGAGTTGTAGACACCTCAGATTCCCATGAAGTATCAAATTTTATTCGTATAGTTCAATAAAATTGCACAATGTCTTGAGCATGATATTTAGAATACCTAATCCAAAACTCAACTCATGCCAACAACACATTGGGAAAGGCTTGGATGAGAAAAATTTGTAGCTATCACCCTCAAGATGACAGTAGTTCCCATCCAATAACATAGGATATATCGAACCCCCCCCCCCAAACCACCTATCTTGTGCAAAAAACCACAGAATCTCCCTCGGCCAGAAGCACAATGAAATTAGAGTCACTCGTCATTTGAGGATCAAATTAAAAAAGTATACTTACTCTGAAATGAAAAAGTCCCTAGCTATTGCTTGGTCTCCATGGACAAAAACCTTCTCATGTTTTCAAAGCCTATAAATCCTTAGGAGGTCATCCTCACTGAACATCCAAACTAATACCCTTACCATAGAAGATTGGGTCATAATATCTTTGACGTATTCATCTTTAAAGACGTCCTTCAAGGAATGGTTGACTCTTGATAGGTGGAATTAGATAACTACCCAGAGTTGACTGTTGCATAAACATCCTCAAGATTGTCGAAGAGCATGGATGAAAGAATGTTTTGGTTGGGCATGAGAAAATTTTTGACAACAAGATGACTCAAAAATAAGTTTAACGAGCTCATGGATTCCTAAGAGAAAAGTTGTGCATACCCACAACAGATCCACCACCGTAAAAAGAAATATTAGGAGTACCTCCCAAAGGTTGGTGTTACCACTAGAAGTAGTAATAAATAGATGAGGATAAATCATATTATTCTCCAATGCAAGCCCAAAATCTTGCATATTTCTTCCCTGTAACATCAACAACATAGAAAAAACCACTCCAAATGGAATACTCATCTAATGAAGATATCATCTTTGGTTCTTCCAAGGTGATACACATGGAATAACCTTTCTCCAATGATGTGTATTCCCCAAAAAATTAATTTTCCATACATAACCGGTGAAAGAGAGGCTGCATGCACTAAAAACAAGGATACAGAGGATAGCGTAGATGTGTTCTGACCCTATATTCTAATTAAATCCTCTTGGAATACAAATATACAAGTGAAACTCATGGGAAGACACTCTAGTGGGCCCAAAATATGCACTGTGGTGCCCTAGATTCCTCCAGCATTCACTTGATTCTGATTATCTTACATGATAGATTAAAAGGGGTTCAATTTGATCAACTAATGTTAGGGGAAATTCCAGAATGACATTCACTACTAGAAGCATATTTTCCCTAAACATCTTTACATGACCCAATCCTATCAACATTAGATGACTCATCTCATGAACCACATATCTAATTGTATCCCCATATCTTGAATTTCCAACCATTAGCATTGAAGTTTGAAGTTCTGAAATAAGTGGTTGTCATGCCAACATAGATCACAATACTCAATGCATTAAATCATTCAAAAGAACTCATGGAAGAACTTGTTGATGCCCTTTGTATCCAACAAAATTCTGAGGTATAAGTCCATACTGTTATAGACTATTGAGTGGTAACCATGTCCTCAAAATGCCATGTTTCCATCTCAATCTCTGGACATTATTAGGAATATGTCTTTCAAGGACATATTAGGCCTCTATATGTTTTGAGTAGACTCAATAATGTCAATTTCCAAAGGGTTCTGATAGATTATGGATCTGGGGTCAATCTCATCCTAGTCCAAACCCTCCAATATTTGGAATATGGTGAAGGATGCTTCTCTCACATAAATTTGGCCAGTCAATGGTATGATAAGAATGAGAAAAGACCCCTCAAGAAGATAAAACTCAAATCCAAGTTTTCAAAACTCAAATATGACACTGAGTTCATAATTATTTAGAAAGACACCACATAAAATGTCTTGATCCGCAGGCCCTAGCTTCATTTCCACTCTGAGGTACCTTCAACATTACATTTTTGTCTTAAGTATCCCGTCTAAGGAAAACTCCACATACTAAATAGAGATACTTCCTCCATCAAGACTTATGGAGCCACATTTATTGAGGTAGAATTCTACAAGAAAGGATGAAAGAAACCAATGAAGGATTATGATATACAGGTTGTATCTCCCAATGGATTGGGAACATCTGTTGTGAATCCATGAAGTATTCTCTATAGTGACTATGTGATCCCTTTAAATCTAGTTGAGGTAGCAGATCCAATCCAAGACATATAATCCCATCATGTCCTCAATGAAAGTGTATAATGTAATAAGCTTCAGTAACTCTTTGTGATGAATCTGATAGAGAGGGATGATAATTCCTATTTTAATTTCCTCCCTCAACTTGATAGTGATGAAGAAAACCCCAAATTACCATCTTCATTTGAAAATGGATCTACATAATTATAATAAGAGGAATATGGGGATGATCTCAGTAACTCCCCTCCAACATTCAAATAATGTTTCCCCACCACCATATATGATCTCTGAAAGAAAAACATGGAAATACAAGAATACCGGAAACCTACTATGATTACATTCACCATAACCCATGATGATCAACAGAGTTTTGTAAAATTTATAATGTTGCATGAATATGTGTTCATTTCAAAATATATGAAAATGTCTAGACTAAATTCGGTTCTAGAAATGTACCATCATGGATTACCTGATGAGAATCAAGGCTTCAAATAAGAATCCAAGAGGATATATCCATCTCATGCCACCAATTTAGAGGCATAATTTTGAAATTTTATCAATGCCAACATCATCCCAAAAGGGAATCCCAAAAGGCATATTACCAAAATTATCCCCTACATGACATAAAATATGCATATTAGGGCCTGCATTTACATTATAGTCCTAAACAGAATTTTTTGAAGGAATATTTTCAAGTTCTAATCACATAACTCTTGATTGATGCAACTAATGGCCTCCAAGACCTTTCTATCATTGATGGGTACTCAGGGTATAATCATATCAAGATGGCCCTATGATATGAAAAAGCCACTACATTTAGATCTCTTCGAGGGATCTTCTACTATCATTTCAAGGCCTTTGTATTAAATAATTTTATCTCTACAAACTAGTGCACCATGCATCACATCTTTATATAATTCCACTGAATTATAGAAAAGTGTTATGTCTATGACCTGGTTGTTGAATCCTGACAATGATGTGATCCCTTCACATATCTCCAAAAAAAAAATTTTACAAGATGCTACAACACATTTTAAATATGAATCCTCTAAAATGATCATTTGGGGCATCATCAAGAAAGTTTCATGGATTTATGTTATGTCCCCATGGAATTGAGGTTGATCTAGAGAAGTCTAGTGCTATTTTAGAAATTTCAACCCTAGAAATCTCAAGGAATTGAGGGGACTCCAAGGGAACCATGCCCAAATTCCACGATTCATAACTAACATGGTTGGAAAATATCTCCCCTTCACCAAGCTAATGAAGAAGTGAATCGCCTCTCGATGTGATTATGAATTTAAAAAATCCTTCGAATGTCTCATGAAATATATGGTGCACCCACTATTTTTGATGACACTGATGGAATGGAGGTCACACATCTTATATGTGGTCATCATGGAGCACTCGCTGGTTGCCCTCCTAGCACATAAAAATGATGTGGGGAGTGAGAATAGACTCTACTATCACAGTATGGCTATGATATGTACTGAGACTAGATATTATTATGTCAATAATAACATCCTTTCACCCATAATCATAGCGAAAATAATATCCATAACATGTAGTATCATGAAGTGCACCTGGTTTCTTGCAATTATCTAATCAAGTATATCCTCGGTTTCCCTATGATGACTAGGTGCTTGGTCCAGTGGTTGGTCATTCTACAAAAATATCGCATTATGTTCATTTTATATAATTAAATGAAATGGAAATCCGTGGATAATTTCCTCAAAACACATATTACCCTGGAAAATACATTGGAGGACACCAATCTTCAAGATGATAATGCCTTTTATGCCCATAAAAATACCCACAAATGGTTGTTGTACTTTGATGGATCCTCCTGAATCCTTCTCAGCACAAGGATGGAAGTACCAAATCCCATTCAGTTTGGTCTTGGGATTTTATTTGTCTCTCTATAAAAATCATTTTTCCCTACTCTTTCTCACTATCTGAAGTCTACACAAATTATGAGCTAGAATACCATGCTCTTATAACAAAATTGGAACTGTCACTATAGCTTCACATAACGTACTGGAATATCAAAGGGGAATCCTAATTGGTTATAAAACAGATCAATAGTTAATATAACTTTGAAAAGGATGAATTATCCCCTCTCACTTTCTACTTCTGGGGACTAATGGAAGAGTTCTATTTTGAACCCACATTTCATTATGGTCCCTGATCAAAAAATGCTTGTGTCGACATACTAGAAAATGAAGATGTTGTCTTGTCCATCCCTGATCGTGAGGAACCAGTCATAGATATCACACATAGAATAATGTTATCCTCAATTTTCGTATGTTATGTTCTATAAATCAATCAGTTCAGCACTGCACCAGAGAATGATGAGCCAATTACTAGCCTTATATAGATTGATCCCATTATTGGTTAACTCTAAAATGGGATTCTCCCAATAGATCGTGCAATAAGGGAATAGATTCGGTGTCAGAAAATAAATTCCACTACGAAGAATTTTCTAAATAAGAAAAAATACATCAAAAATAAGGCTTTTATGGAATCCTTCTCTGATGTATAGGAGAAGGAGAAATTATAGCCATCATGGTTGAAGTCCATACAAGCTATTTTGGTTCCCATCAATCTGGAATTATGCTCTCCCACCAAATCAATAGGTTGGGATATTACTGGAAAACCATTATACAAGATTGTGTTTAATTTACTATGATATTTCAAGCATTCTAGATCCATGAAAACTTCGTCCATAATCCCTTTAAATTACTACATAGAGCGAAATATGTTTTTCCATTTTCCATTTGGGGGATGGATTTTGTGGGGCCATATCATCCATCCATAAATATGCAGTTCAAAGACATCCTTACTATTACCGAATAATTTTACAAATGGGAAGAGTAAATACCACTCAAGCAATTCGGGATATATAATATCATCACCTTCATAAAGTCTCATATCATCACCAAATCTGGGATCCCTCACACAATATTCAGTGACAATGAAACCGACTTCTATCCTAATGAATTGAAGAGATTGTACATGGAGTATAGTATCGAGTCTAACCACTCATCACACTATCATGCAGAAAAAATGGATTGATCGCATACTTTAATAAGACTATCAAATATAATTTAGAAGATAGTGAATAAGGATTAGAATTTTTGGCTGAAAAAACTTCTACATTCTTTATGGGCTTACCATACCACCACATGTGCTGATACATAGTAAACTGAATATTCATTGGTGTATGGGACTGAGGATATGTTACCTATATATTTCAAGCTACCTTCTCTCTGAATAAACATTTTCAAATAGCTCTTAGATGTTGAAAAATCATAAAAATGAATGAATAAAATGGAACAAATTATATGGGAACAAGTTGTGAACACTACACAACATAGAGGTTCATTAGAATCAGATAGCATGTGCCTCTAATAAAAAGGTTCTCCTTAATTCATTCCTCTAAGGGGAACTGATGATGGCCTTAAGATCCCCAATGATACCAGTAAAGAAGCCACCAAAACTAGAACCCATGTGTGGAGGGCCTTATGATATAAAAAAGGTTTATCATAATAGAGCCTACTTATTGGGAACCATGGATGGAGAGCAAGTCACCACACCCACCAATGTGATATTTATCATGAAATAGTTTGAATAATTTCCATTGAATGGAAATCTACATCAGGACAATTGATTTCATTCATCTTTACCACATGGTGATAAACTGTATGGAGTTCATGCAAGCCTCATGATGTTTAAATGCACAGTTCCTTACGAAATACATATGGCATGAATCCTTATATAATAAGATATGTAGTGATGCTCAAATATATTTTGTTAGGCTCAACCATATGATTAATTTCTTTTCACATCAGGTGATCCAATTTTCTGACCACATGAATTTAAACTATAAGGGAAATTTCAATACAAAATTAATTTAAAACTACATGGATCCACAACAATCATTTTCCATTAAATCAGGTGATCTACATCGTTACTACATGATGTAAAATTTCATGGATCCATAATACCCATATTCATTCACATTAATTCACCCACATCCTTACAGAATGACAATAAACTATATGGGTTTCCTTTAACTATGTATGGTTTGATTCTCATTTCCAATGAGATATATAGGGATTCATTGATCTGATATCTTGATCTAGCCCCCAAATGATACAAAATTTCCCTATCCTACTCTTAAATGTATCTACACTGTGAGAGGGACCCTTTTTGTTCCTTATTTCCCACATCTATCATAACTTATGAGGGATTATAAGTCTCAATAAGGTATTCCCTACTCAAAAAAGGCAAAATAGTTTTCAACATTCCCATATCAGTCCTGAATGTAAAACCATAAAAGGAATAACATGAGTAGTCTCTTCATGATATTCAACTGAACATTAAATGTTCCCTACATGACATGAAACTGCATAATTTTGTCGACCTCACCTGAGAAGACCACTAAAATTGGTGTTTTCCTTCTAAAACACCTCTATACACTCTATACATATCCACATTGAGAGCCCACATCTTCTTCGTATGTTGTTAAATTAGACATTTCATCGTGATTTTTGTGTGGCCTAATTCTTATTTTCATGAGATATGTAGTAATTCCCAGACATCTATCATGTGGCCTAACAACAAAATTACCACTATTCCACATCGGTCCATCTTTGTCCTTACCTCGTGACATTAAACTACATGGTTCATTATGAAATATGCATGGATTTATTCATGTCATCACATGATACGTACTGATACCATAGTCTTCAATCTTGGGCCTAGCTAAAACAATTAACAGAAATAATCCCTAGTTATACATATGGGACATAATTTCATAGAGTATTTCATAGTCAATAACAACATGTGTTTTGATTCTCATTCTCATGAGATACATAGTGACACCCAGACATCCACCTTTGGGCCAACCATGAGATTTCAATCCTTTTACTTCAATTATGACATTCTTACTGCATGATGTTAAATATCACGAGAATACATCCTTACTTCATGATGATAAACTACATGGAGGTACATCCTTACCGCAAGATTTTAATCTATATTAAAAATGTCTAGGTCACATGACATTAAAACTGAACAAAAAATATATGCTTACCATATGATGATAACCTAAACAAAAATTGTCCTTACTGTATGATGTCAAACTACATAGAAAACATCATCACTACATGAAAACAAACTACGATGACCATTCCCCATTTTTCTTTATTTATTTAAGGACCATAAGAGACTTACCTCACTCAAAAAAAGTATTGGGTGATTCTACCATATTTTAAAAATCACATCACTCCAAGCACCAAACATCATGTATTGACTAACTCATGTTTCCAAACGCCTTTTATATCCCTTCAACAATAAAATAGTTCTCTTGATTTTTTCATTCTTTTGATACAGAAGGGATTTAGATCCACCAATCAGTGACATCCTAGCCCAATGTAAAGGGATTTCTAAATCTTATAATCCTGACATCATCGGGAGAACTAAGAACCTTGAGCCATATCATTACTCATCGAGAGAACTAAGAACCTTGATTTTTTCATTCTTTTAAATCTCATGATTTAAAATTATCCGTGTATGACTATGCCATATCATTACTCATGACCTAAGAACCTTGAGCCATGTTCTATAAAATTTCAATATCCTACTCAAAATAATGTTAGAGTGATCTTGACATTGTGTATCCTAATTAGTCTCTTATGTAACATATTCCATGTTAACTCCTTGTGTGTCATGACCGTAAACTACCTAAACATTGGACTGAGTTGTACGAAATTAAACACTACCCTATAATTTTATAAATTTCAGTTCCTAAACTACTAGAAAAATAGACACAAAACTTTTCAGGTTTAAAACTCACAAGGGGGGACCTGATCAAAATTCATGTCTTTTCGTTCTATACTCATCATCTCTACAGTTTAGGGTGTAGAATAATAAGGCTTAAATCTCATAGGGTCTACTATTTAGTCCTACTAAAAGGCAATATATTCTCTCTAGAGCCCTTGGTCTAGGAAAAAGTTATAACATAGAATTTTAATATCTCCTTGCCACAATAATATGTTCTCTATCTAGAAACATAACATTTAGGGTGCTCAAACCCTTCTTGGATGTTACATTTTCAAAAATCACGCTCCATAATCTAAGTGCCCCGGGTCACTGTAAAACTTCCATGGACCATGAAAAAGATATATACCTTTAAGGGACCCTTTTCTTTAATATTCATTAAAGCATATGGATCAGGCATATGATCCATTGGTCGTCAACCAAATTTATCACTCTCTAAAAAAGGAAATTCCAATCCTTATGAGCATAGACATCATCACAGATGCACTAAAACACATATTGTTTATGAATTACTCATGGTATGAATTTTTCAAATCATCCACCTGATCTGAGAACATTGAAAAATTATTTAAAATCTATGTTCGAGAATATCTGAGCATATTAGAAATCCCCGATGTTACATCACTGTGTTTTGTATCCTTTCTTAAGACTCGAATGTGACACTCTATTATTAATTGTTTTTGGCCCACACCTCTGGATTTAAAAAAATATGGCATGGGGCTAGAGCTTCAAAATCTAGATCTAAACATCCCAAGGGCGCTAAAACCCTTCCAATATAGTTTTCCTCCCATACCCAATCCTCATCATTTTGAAATTAGAGTCTTTAGAAATTTTATTATCCCTTGAAATGAAATGGAGATCATAATTTTCTTGGTCATGCTAATGATTCTTAAAGTCCATAACCCAAATATTAAAGGCATCTCCTCTGTGTTATAAATAATCTTTAATCCTAGTGATACCTAGAAACACCGAAAAAAAACTCTACATCTCAGAGTGTTATGAGTCATCCCCAACGCGTTCTCCCCGTATCATATTCATGGACTCAATCTTTAGGGTTATGATTTACATCATCCACATTCCTACTATCCAGGTGGGCCTGGAATCCATAGTATTTCATCCTAAACAGATTTTTCTTCCAAAAATCTTCTATGACCAATGGAAAATATTGGAGATCATATTTTCTTGCACATAATATTGATGAATATGGTATTCAACACACCAATTGAAGGCATCTCCTCTTTGTATGAAAGGAACTCAAATCCTAACGAGCCCTGCCGACCCAATTGAATAACCTAGATCCTTAGTGTGTTTTATGTCAATCAGGGTAGTTATACACCATATTCTACGTTCATCCATATTAGGCTTGAGTGAAAAGATCCTAAACTAAAGAAATAACATGTCAAATAAAAAGGACCTAAGACTAAACAAATATCTGGTTCGAGATAAACGACCCTAAACAAAAGTAATATCAGATCTCAGCTGAAATACCCTAAACTAATGAGAAATTAGGACCGAGCTAAAAGACCACAATCTAAATTGGTATTTTGTCTAAGATGAAAGACCATAAACTAATTTGATATTAAGTCTGAGTTGAAAGATCTTAAACTAAATAAATATCAGGATAAAGCTAAAATACCCTAAACAAAAGTAATATTAGGCCTGATCTAAAATACCATAAACTAAAACAATATCAGGTCTGAGATGTAAGGACCTAAACTAAATCGATATCATGTATAAGATAAAACCCGTAAATTGATGTCATATCTGGTATGAGAATAAATACCCTAAACTAAAGTGATATTAGGTCTCAGATAAAAGTCATTAAAGTAATGTGATATTAAGTATGAGCTAAAAGACCATAAACTAAAGTGATTTCATGACTTGTGGAATAGTATTGTGACAGAGGTATGTGACAGATGCTAGGAAAGATAGCTCATGAGGAATGAGAGTCAGTGGATAAATCCTCCTTATGTCCCTCTATATACGATGTCTATCAGAATACCATGAATCCTTGATAGTCCAAACATTGCCCAAGAAACTGATTCGCGATAATGAAAAAGACTCAGGAATGAATTTACTTTTCTCAGAACTGAGTCCTTTTCCCTATGGACGTTTATCCTATGGTTGGTCATTTTTTTATTCCCAAAAAATGATAATTTCAAAACTCACAATGGAAGGAATACCTGAATAGGGATAAAATTTTCCCCGCAAAAAGTAAACGAAGAAAAATATGGTCGAGACCTGAAGATCCTATGAACCTTATGGGGACTCATGATCAAGTGACCATGATAATATCAAGTGTATAATCAATAGGCAACATATTACCTACAGTGGACTCCACATAAACAATTTCAACAATCAACCATTCTCTAATGAACACTCACCTACAATGCATGATTTTTCTTTGGCAGATGCTTCACAATCCAACATAAAATCCATTTCTAATGAGAGGAAATATTTCCAAAGGTTGATACCCCTAGCTGTCGTAATTTTCATGCTACATATCATTGATTAGAAGGATAATTGTCCTTGATATCATCCAAAAAAATTTCATAATCCTCGAAACATTGTAGAATAAAATAATGGAAATTAAAGGGGAGGAGTTGAAGACCACTCGTGATCACTCAACATCATGTGATACAATGTTGGTGGCCTAAAAGAGGTCATGAGAACCCAGAAACATGGGTTCCTTATCTCACAAAATCACTTTGGCTTTTCAGCCTCATTGTAGAAAAGGCCTTGGTTATTTCCAAGAAACCATACGCTTACCCTTTGGTTCCTTAAGGATAAATAGATGTATTTTTTTCTCAAAATGCTAGCACATCTCAAAAAGACAAATTGTGACACCCCAAGACATTACAATATTTTAATTTTAGAAAAAATATATTTTTTTGGCATTTTCTATACAATATGATAAACTTACGCTACTTTCAACACTAAATTAACTTCTATTACACATAAAACTATTTTTTACAGCCTTTAATGAAGAACCTATTTTAAAACTAAATTTTTACAATATTTTTGAATTTTATTTTTAAAAATAAAGATAATTTTTGAATTTAGAATGTCTAAATTTTATTAGGTTTAATTTTTTTTATTTTTTTGAGAAACATCAGTTTTTTGATGAGTAGTGAAAACCAATGAAATTTAGTTAAAAACATCATTTTTTTAATAATTATTAATGATGATTTATATTTCAGTTTTATTTTAGAATCTCATTAGATTAATTATACATCTATTCATGCAATTAATTTTATTATAATAAATTTTACTTTAAAATTGAATATAAAATCATAATATACTTTTGAATGTTTTTCTTCTTTAAATACCCATTATTTCACCACGTCTGTGAGATTAGAATTAATCTTAATTTTACCACTTATAGGGTTATAATTTTGAAAATCATACATACAAAGATGTAATTAGTATGATATTTTCAGTATATCATAATCAACTTAAATGTTTTGACCAAAATGACGATTGAATGTGATTAAAATTAATTATGGCGATTAAAGTATGATTATCCTTAATAAGGGACAAAACTATAATATTATGGACCAAAATGACTTGGACACTTGTCCAAATTCCATTGGATGAAAAAAATTACTAATTACCCACTTGTTTAGAAATATGTGGTTTAATGGGATATTATTAAATGGAAGTTCCCTATATAAAAGTTTAAGCATGGAAAAAGACATAAAGGAAACTTTCCATACCGTTAACATTTATAAAACAATGAGATATGTAAAAACCATAATATTTTAGGTTATAGATATCCTTTTGAAATATATATGGGTTATTTTTATCATAATTAATTATCTATAATTTTTAGAGATGTTTTAGGTACATAAAGTGCTTAAGAAACGTCTATGTAGTGCGTATTTAGTTAATAATTAACTAAAATAAATGATACTATAAACATGAACAATGAAGTTAATATATTGAATTGTGTTCATTAATTTTTTTTAATATTAATATATATTTTTAGAGAAATTTTTACTTAATATATTTGAATTCCTATATAATATTTATATTTTAAAATTAACATTAAATAAATAATGTAAAAATTGACATTATTCTATTTTACATTAAATGAATCTTATTAAACGATTTATAGTTAATAAAAATCTAATATACTGCCAAGTTATTTTTAAGTGTTAATTAATATTAAATATTATCTATTAATGGCCCAATTAACCTTTTATAATTATCATATTGACCCATATTATGTAAATACATTGTTAACATGGTTCAGGTTCAAGGACCGTTTTAGCACATGACATGCTCTTGTTGTAAAATTAATTTCCATACAAATGGGAATTTTATTTTATAAATTATATATAATATTAATAATTTAGTGGATCTATATTTTCCAATAAATATAAATTTAATTTTTTATTAATGGTTAAATTAATTATATTAGAAAACTAGATGCTTTAATAAAAACAAAAATGATAAAACTAGGGAATCTTAGAAAGGTTTTATGAAAATAATGAAAATGCACATATTTTTATGTGGACAAGGTATTTATAGACCACGATTCCACTTTAATACATTATTTTTCCATTTATGAAGTACATTTGGTAATATTGACCCCCCCAACAGTGAATACCTTTTGGTATTTAGAAAAGAGTCACTCCGCCTCCACTATAAAAATTGGCAGCACTACCACTTCTACACACCTCTCAATCCACATTGGATCATCCAATATCTATCTAAATAGTCTAATAAAATCATTCCAAATGACCTAGAATCTTATCATATGGATGATAATAATTCAAGGATGGTTTTGGAGCAATACAAAAGTGGTTACCCGATTAAGATGTAACAACTTCTCTTGTGCATTCTAATTTCATTTGCATTATCCACTGCCTATACTCTTATTATTCATTTAATAAATAAAAAACAGGTATACATAAATATAAAAGTATATTTTTATGATAATTTCTAAACCTACACTTACACAAACCTCCATCTAATGGCTATCGAACATACTGTTTCTGTGTACAATGAACTACGACCACACGAAATGATGATTGTTTAATTCTCCCATACCACCTCTTACGATGTCCTTTATGATGTAAAATATGTTTATATAAGATATATATGTTATTTATTATTGTCTCGTGATTCATAATTTTTTATTGGTAACATGCCTCTATGCTATCCAAAACGAGTAAATACTATAATTTTGTTTGAGGAAGTGTTGACTACCACCCCCTCAAAGCGATATGATTCGTTCATGACAAATATGTAATGTGTAAAAGATGTTTTTAATGAAAATGTATAAAATATATAACATAGATATGATAATGGAATTATAATATAAATATGTTTCATTTTTTTATTTATTTTAACACAAAAGAGAAATGAATATAGCATTCAAGCGTATATACGACATACCATCTCCATGAACAGTGAACTTCATGTGTATACATATGTATGGAATAAATAAGATAATATAGTCATAATTTAAATGCAGGATATTATGAAAACATGATATATTTAATAATGCAAAAAATCACAAGTCAAAATGTACATGAGAAAACTAAGCATTTAACACCCAAAATAGTTAAAATAACAAAAGAGTGTTAACAAACTACGCCTGCATGGACCGAAGGCCTCATTTTTATTGATTCATGATAACCTCCCTTTCACGGGATGAGGGGGAACCCATACAAGGCCTGTAGTCTCAATGATTACATGGCCCGTAGGATTAATAGATTACATGACCCAAAAGTCTTAGGGAATTCAACCAGACTATCTACAAGGAACTGCCCCTCCCCAGCGTCTGCATCAGGATATTATCTCTCCACCTTTGCATGACCGTCTGGCTAGGCTTCCCATGAAACTACTGGCTGTAACCGATGGAATATCTATACCCTCTCATTTTGAAAATCCATTTGGCTCTACTCTGGTGAGTGCACCTTCTCTAAGTCCTCTTCTGGGGTTTCTCCTTTTTTATAGTGTGTCTGTGGGCTACATTCATATGGCCCGAGGGCCTTGGGGTGTACATAAGGCATAAAGGTGGCCTGATGTCCTTGAAAATCAACTGGCCCGAAGGCCATGGGTGGCCCGAAAGCCTTGCAGGACCGGAGGACCAAACCGATGGCCCGAAGGCCAAGATGGATGAATAGTTCCGGCTGCTACAATACTGAACAGTGCCTGCTACAGTACTGCTACAGTAACCGGAAATATGCCTCCACTCGAATTTAATCTCAGGTCTCTTGGATCCACCTAGCGAGTCCTCACCAATTGGGCTGAAGCTCATGTGTAAAAGAGTGTTAACAAACAGGTAATAATATATTGTATTAAGTTAATATATGATACTATAAACATTATTGTTGTTTTTATTAGTTATTAACATATTCTAAACCACTATATCATAGTCTAAATATCGCACAACAAAAAGAAAGGATAAGGTATGATATTTTATCTCAAATTATGTTCAATTGAGACTTACTTTTCTTATGCATCCATTAACTTTTATTTGGTGTATATACCTACCATTGACATGTTATATCATGAATCCAATTATTCTCTTGATATTATAAGTTTCATTTAATTCATGAGGAACTTTTATTTAAACGATTCAATGTGGTATGGGACACATTGAAAATTTTAAATAATTTTATTCCTCAAGAATGTTTTAATGTCAAGAACATTTATTGTACTAAACATTCTCTGATGTATTATTGATAAATCCACATTCTTTATTCCATATGAATATTTGATAAGGCGCAATATTTATTTGATATATGAGGAATTATTTAGATATGAAATACACGAGTTGGGGACCATTTATGTAAATTCCTATAGGTTGGGGACCTGTGAATGAAAGCTGCTCGATTCATCGGTAGTATTGTGGGGTGCATGAGTTGGAAAAACAGTTTAAACTTTAGTTTTATAGTAAAGTAATCATGTTCCTGGGAAACATGGTGTCTATAAAATAAGTATTTCGATTATTAATAATTCATCTTTTAATTATCACTGAGATTCTTTGTTGACATATCTCAGGATAAGTTTCATTTTCAGTTCATTGATTTAATGGAATGTGTTTCGAGTTTCTTACCGTGACATATAGAAATTGCCTTATGTATTTATGAAATGGAATGTGTTATCAGTTATTTACCTTTTCATGTTAGTTTACCTCTATTGATTCATTTTTTATTCCGATTTACATACCCTTACATAGAAATCGAGATCACCCTTATTATGTTTCTTTCCATAGGTTATGAAGAAGATAATTTTGATTAAGCTTTCAAGGATGATGTTTATTTTCTTTTTATATGTATCTTGTTTGTATTTCTTATTTCCAAATATATTATGGATATTATTTATGTAATCTATCATTCCAAAACATCTAAAATGAATGGTTCTTTAGGATTTTCATCCTTTTAATAATGAAAATATAATGTAATAAGGAACCACCTCTAGGCATCCAGGGCTGGGGAATTACACCTATGATATTCAAAAAATTCTTCATAAAAAAGGGTATTGTTCTTTGACATTAGTCATTTAATTTTCCTGGACACTGGACCTTTGTAAAATAAAATAGAGGAAATAAAAAAGGGAGGATGAGGAATCATCTGGATGTCATAAAATATTTGAATCTTGCAAATGAATTCCACAACATGATCCCACAATACTCCTAGATAAGATAACATGATCTCACAAAGACCCCCATACAAGACTCCCCTACCTCCCGAAATTTCAAATGAAAGGCGCCGAGCATCTAGAGAAGGCCTTTCAATTGGATCTATGATCATGTAAAGTCCCTTAGACATGTATAACTGAAAATATGAAGTCCTTAGGCATGCCCACCAGAGTCAATGATCCCTCATTATTTTAAATTAATTAAATAAAGGTATAATTGATTTTAGGGACTCATGGTTGATGAAAATCAGGTGATGCCCTCGAAGAGATACATGGAAAAGGCTCATGAAGAAGCATGGTGCCAGAACCCTTTCCTATCTCCATCATAGATCCATGCCAGAAATGCTACAAAAACCGTCGAACAAATGGGGTGGTGAGGCCTATAAATTTCACACCCTAGTTTGGAAAATGCACCACTACCAATCATGACTAAGAGGATGATCTATGGGAATTTCACACAAAAACCAAAACATATTTTTCATAGAAACTGATACGGTGACCAGAAAGTGTTAAATTAGATAATATTCTAGAGAATAGCAAGAGTGATCATGTGTCATGCATAAATTACTTCACATGATCATTCATAGATAACATGAAGGACTTATATCAAGATACACAATGAACATACCGCACAAATGTCAGGTTACGTGCGACTCAAAATAAAATGATACTAAATAAATATAAAGAATTTTAAATAAAAGGGATATTATATTGACAAATGGTGAATGTATTTTTCAAAAACATCTTCGATCACCCTCATGCACTTCGCATAAATCATCCAATAAATGTGACAACACCATGACAAGTCATCCATATCTCATGAAGTTCTCTCAAAATGCCATTTGGGTCATGAGAAATCTTCTGAACATGTCATAGAAAGTGACATGGTCCCCCTAGGTGTACCACTTTCATCTCGTGAATCCCTGTAGGTTTATCTACTAAGACTTTTGACGTCCTTCAGATATTTATCCTGTCTCATATAACTATGCCACATCATTTCAGGCAAGTCATATAGTCGTATCTGGGCATATCATCTAAATAAATTATGATACATACTAGGAAATTCAGCCAAGACCCGTGAATCCCTCCCAACATGTCAGGAAGGTATCATGATACCTTCCAGGGATGTTAGAAAAGTCATGTTACACCATCCAAAATATGTTATATTGACTCTCAAGACACCCTCCATACATGTCAGGACAAATATTTCAAATGAAACTAGGGAAAGTCAGATGGATCATCCAGTACCCTATAGACAAGATAGCTATGTCTTGCAATGACTTACTGGATAGAGTACCTGGATCATGTGATGTCTTATGGACAAGTCATATATGGTAAATATAAAACCTTGGGAAATTCCACATGGGTTACATGAATCCCATTAGAAAGAACAATGGGATTATTTAGTTGTCTTTAGATATGTCAGGAAAATACTATCCTACATATCAGATAAAGTGGATAGTCAATTCATGTCAAGAAGGATAGAATTTCATATAGAAAACCTCAGAGTGTAAGCCCTGACCAACAACACAACATGGTATGTCCCAATATCCAAGGATACCACAAAGTGTTACCCCTAACCAAAGGGGCTTATAGGACAATGATTCTTTCAATATATAGGATACATAGGTCACCTCTTCATGGTTAGAGTTCCACTAGGTTTTCATAACACGATAGTACCTAATTTTCCAGGAGATGATATTGATCATTTTCTATCCCTTGTTTCTCACAGTGATCGTGGATGACATGATCTTAGGGTGTTGAAATAATAAAATCATTCTCATCATGAGTCTCCACTAACCAAGGTAATATGTTTATGTAAATCCCTAACGAGTATCATGACACGTTATCCTCAACATAAGGGAATATACCTTGAGAAATGTCCCAATGGAATGATTTAACTAGAAGATATTATATTCCTACAATAACCAAGATACATAAGATGCCATCCTAAGGATCTAGCTAAAATAAACACCCATTTCGATATAATCCTTCTGAAAATGTCATTTTTGACCATCGGGGCCCAATAATTCCTATGGGTTAATTAATCTAACTCATCAATAAATGGAATGAGAAATAATCTAAACAATGATGACTCTGGTTCATGCCATAACCAAGATATGTAGTACATCTATTTGAGGCTCGTGCCCTATAATAAATCATTTCTAGGCAGTCACAACACATAATTCCGATACCATGTGAAATGAAAAAGTAATACATTTCAATCCCTTGGTTCTCAAACCAAGGATATATCACGTGGGTTTATGGGACTATATTAATCATTTCGTTTTCACCATGAGTCTCTAAAATAACAAGGGGCACTCAATGTGTAATCCCCTAAAAATAAACTTTGGGAACATTGATTCTCATAATAATAGATATACATCTGATGTACATCTGGGACTCGATCTAGAACACAAGACATCCCTGAGCAGCCCATTAATTCCTTTCTAAATGATGTTAAACTTCGTGAGTCTATAAAACTATTTGGGTTTTTCTCTTAAATAACACAGATAATAGTTCACATCATAATGGATCAATCTCATACTTGGAATATTAGCTTTCTCCTTATGTGGCAAAACATTCCGAAGCATCTGTTTATAAATCATCAGCACTTAAATAACCACTAAATACTAAAAAATGATGTAGAACCTCAGATACCTATATATGGATTCACTAAATATGGCCCTAGTGTTATTCACTTAAAAGGAAATTAACCTATGACTATTTTGTTAGTGTAACTAGACTCATATCAGTTTTAGGAAGCGATTCATGAACATAACTTAAATATATAAGATAGTCCCGAAGTATGATATAATTCACAGCCCACATAAATGGTCTAATGAGCCCAACCTCTCATCCCATCAACCAATGTGAGTCCCCAAGAGTCCTTGGCCCTAAAAACCTAGCTGGCCGCATGACTTTGGAAAGGATTTTTGTACATAGTTATAGAGAGGGTCCATTTAGAGTTTCTAGTAATAGAGAAAATGAAAATCCAATGTTCGTGATTCTATGAAAACATTCCCCACAACCATACTATTAGGCGGATCCTATCCACGCATAGAATAGTGATGTAACAACAAGTGTGAATAATATACACGTATAGATTATGGGGTGGAGTCCTTGTGTAGTATTAAGAGGGTTATGCCTTGTCACTGTGGGTGGTCCCCAAGGATATTCCATCCTACAGAAATCCCTTATAAATGTTAACATCTTGATTTTATATCTTATTTATGTTTTTATATGTGTTTTAATAATTCATTTGGCATTACATATAATTAATCCTACAAGACATATAATTGGGACATAGGCCTAAGTATGTCTGAACACTCTTGGTAGAGAGGATACTTTAATTCCTCCAAAAGAGGGATATGAAGGTTAAAATGAGTATGCTTTTATATATAATCAAGTGGTTCAGTTTGCATAACTAATACATCCAAGGTTATTCCACATATTTCTTGATCGTGGAGGTGGATTTTCTAGGATGTTGGTAAATTATGCTCTGGGATTTCTGCTTTAGTGTCCTCTTTCTGTATAGGAAACTGGAGGACCATGAGATTCTAAGGAATCGATTATTTTCCCCGAGGGTATATTTGATCTAGTGTAAAGGAAAGAGGTTTGACATGTAAATTTAGATTATTTCATGTTTCAAAAACCTAACAACATGTGGTTTTTTTCTAAACTAGGCTGGTATGCACGATGGTCTTACATGGGAAACCTTCAAGGATATCTTCTTTCAGGAGTTATTCCAAGATACATTGATTCTAGATCATTCTCATAAGTTCATGAAACATTACTAGTGGATGATATTAGTGTCTGTATAATCATTTTATTTAATGGATTTTCAGTTTTCACCACTCTTTAATATATAAAGGAGGTGAAATGTTCCAGGATTTTTGGTATCATCCTTCCACTAGATTTGACACCCAATGTCAAGATTTTCAACTTGAAAACATATTCTGAAGTGTTATATAATTCCATAATTATAAAAAGGTTTTAGATGAGGATAAATATGAGTGAATTACTTCATTGTTTACTAGACTAATGAGTGGGAACTCTGATGATGTGTTGGTATCCCCTTATAATCGTAGGAAAATAATGGAATATGGGATTCACTAAAGAGGGAAAAGGATGCTGGAGAATATAAGGGGGTCAAATCCTTCTTATATAGAAGGAAATAGTAAATTTATATGCCACTATGGAAATAGAGGACATATAGTAAATCTTGTGGAATTATAACAAATGAGTTTCACTAGTATGATAAGAAAGGTCATCTGTAATATTACTACTATAAAGTGTTGTGTATGGGCACTAGGATGATGGTTTGGGGTTTAAGATGGTTTCTTTAGTAACATATTCAGACTCTATAGTCCTCAGTGACCCAATTAATTCGTCTACCATTAGGTAAGGTTCATGGTTTGTAAGAATGTAGGATAAATATTTTAAACTAGGTTCTTTGAAACATGGGATAGGGGCCTTCAACTGTGAGAGGTACAGTCATTATTTCCTCAAATATTTCTTCTTTATAGAGTGATATAGGAGCTTCCCATTTATTTATATTGTCTTATGATTTTTTTCCCTGACTTTTCAATAATGTTGTCTTAGGAGTTACAATCTCTTGATACACCTTTATGGAAAAAGTGGATCATCTCTAGAGATTGCTATAATTTCCCTTACTAGTTTCTGGATATGGACATCTTTGGGATTTCTGGATTTTTGATGTGAATAACATAAATTTTATCTTTATTATTGATTGGTTTACTAGTTATATGTTGTAGATGACTAATATAGCAAACATATATCATTTATTATATATAAAGGATAAAATTTTGTTTTTAATAGTTATTAGGATGTTATAGTAGGAAGAACAGAACTAATACTATGTTAAATTGGGGTTATTATAGTGTAGGTAGTGGTCATAGTCCTTGAAATTGATATTGTGGTATCTCCATCATCTTTTCTTTTAATGTAGGATCATTACATTTATATTCTTGAAAATTAATTCTCATTACACCCTCATAATAGAATAATAGATTTTGAGATCAAAGTCATACCATGAGAGAAACCTATATTGATACCTCCATGTCATATTTCACAAGTTTTGTTAAAGGAAATCAAGGTACAACCAGAGGATTTAAGAAGTAAATGGATTTCATAAATGGTGCACATCTCCCTGGGGTGCACGGATGATGTTCACAAAGAATATTGATAGTATTATTTGGTTGTGTGTGAACTATAGTAATCTAAACTAAGTGATTGTGAAAATTAGAAACCTATTTTGTAGGATTAATTAATTCATTGATCAATTATGGGGAGCATAATAGTTCTCCATGAATAACCTATTATCATGATACCACCAACTTTATGTTAGAGATAATGATATTACTAATACATAATTTATAAGTAAATAAGGACTATACAAGTATTTATTGATCCCATATTATTTAAAATATCACTAATTGTATTCATGGATCTCGTGACTAATATCTTGACCCATTCATTGTGGTGTTCATTAATGATACCCTTATATACTCACTAACCTCATATATACATTCGATAAACCTAGATATTCTGATAAATACACTTCGAGTACCTCAGTAGTATACCATGATTTCAATGTATCACTTCTGGATTCCTGAGGAATGTTTTCATGGGTATTTAATCTCTAGGGTGGGAATTCTAATAGACCAAAAGAGGATAGACGCCATGATGTCTTGGTCACCCCCTATAAATTTGTTTGAGGTCATGATTTTCCTTTTTTTGAAGGATAATATGAATTTTTCCTTAAATAATACTCCCATTTGGATGTTACCATGAAAATAATAAACAAGAAGGGGTGAAGATTGAGTATAAAAAATGATGTGAAGAGGCACTTGAGGCTAAAAAAGAAGATTGAAAACAACCCTAATCATAGTAGTTTCAGATCATAGGATTGGATATGTGGTTTACTAAGATACCTCAAGTTTTATTTTAAGGTCTTTTTTGAAAAAAAACAAATCATGAGTTAGATTATGGATCTCTCTAACTATGATCCCATGAGTGAAACTACCATACTCATGTCTTAGATGTGGAATGTATGATCCTTGATATATTTTTGTGGTTCCATTATCTCATCAGTGCATGATTTTTCCTATAGAATGACCAAATGTGATCACATTAAATCTTCTCTCAGTGGGACATGAATATTTGGTAGATTCATTATGTGGAGTATCTATTGACATTGGAAATTGAGATTCCATACTCTATAGGTAATGGTAATGTTCGTTAAGATTCTTTTACAAGGAAAATACATGATCTTAGATACATTCTATCAAAGGATGAGTTTTTTTAATGAGTGCAACGGTTGAATATTTAGTGGATACATCTATAGAATGATGGATAATTACTTTTTATCCTTTGATTATCACATTTATGTTGGTGTACCAGGTACATTTCATCCAACAGTCAAATCCCAAATTCATTATGATGTGGGAATTGATCATGAGATGTGAACATTTAAAGGATAATCTATGGATAGTGGAAATGTATTATTGATTCATGGAATAGTAGTTATTAATGATTCTATGATGTAAGAGATTATTAGGGGCTCCCATGCCTCTTTTTGGCTAGTGTTCCCATGATCAATGAATATGTATCCAGATATAAGGTCATGCTTATGGTGTTTTCTAATGAAGAGAGACATCAAGGGATTTGTCTCTCATTGTATTACTAGTCATAGGATTAAGGAGGATCATCAGCTTCTATGATTATTTTATCAGAAACATATAATTCCAATATGGAGGTGAGAAGAGGGGATGATAGAATTAACCATGGGGTTTCCCAAAACCATGATAAGTCAGGGTGATGTATGGGTGATAATTAATAAGTTGATGAATGTGAAAATTTTCTTTCCAATCAAAGAGTCTCAATAAATTTATTAGTTTTTAAATATTTATGTACATGTGATGATAATACTACATATATTTCCATACAAAAAAGTTCTATATAGAGACGTGTTTTTACAACATGATTTTGGAAGGATTGAGGAAGTTTATGGGGGCTCGGTTAAATATAGGTACAATGTATCATCTATAGATCAATGGGTAGGCAGATAGGAAGATCAAAATATTAAGGGATATTCTTCAGGCATATTTCCTAGTCTTCAGTAGAGAATGGGATTACCAAATGTCCTTACTAGAGTTTTCATCAAATAATAGTTTATATACATAAATTCAGATGGCCCCTTTGAGGATCTTTATATTTGGTCATGTCACTCACCACTATGTTGGCATGAGGTGGGTGAGGAAACTATAATTGGGATGAGTTTGGTATAAGAAAACTATGAGATGGTTTATTATATATGGAAGTGGTTGGAAAATACTAATAATAGACATTTATTTTATTCAAACTATAGAAATGGCCTCTGTAGTTCACTATGGGTGACTGTGTTTATTTCCCTTGTGTTGCCTTGGTTGGGTAATCATTGACTATAAAATCACAGGAAGATAGCACTATGGTTTTTGGGTATATTGGATATCATTTTATGCATTAGTGTAGTTTACAACCAATTTTATTTTCCTCTATGATATCAAACTATGCATAACATGTTCTATGTGTCGTAGATTTGGACGTACGATCCCGATACTTTGGTTGTGATCAACTATGATGACTTTTGAGTTGGAACCAAATAAATCATTTGTGGAGTTCCATATGTGTATTATGGACTAGAGTGAAAAGGTTTTTATGTTAAAAATATACCACTTATCCAAGTTTTATATATTCATGGTGAAATCAAAGAGGAGATAAAGGAGAAATAATCTTATGTGTGAGCTCCATAGATGGAGTTTTTTAAAAGGTACCTTAATAGAAACATCCCATAGAAAATATGTCCTTATAGGGGTAGTTTGTAATGGCCTTCAATTTTACTAGGTATTTTAATATTTGTTTTATCCCTTATCTAATGGTGTCTTGAGTTTTGATTTGATTGTGTGATGTATTGGGTTTCTTCAGGGCTGTTTTGAAGAATTCATAGACTTTAATGTGGTGAATAGTATAAGAACCGTTTGGGAAAACCATGTAGTTATCCATAAAAAAATTGTATGACTTGTTAGAGTGGGACTGTAGATGGTTAATTATTTGAGCATCGAGTTTCTTTTTATATAGGAAACCATGTGAAATGTGGTAAAGTAAAAAAATCATGATTCGGAAACAGATATACTAAACCATGAATCCAATCCATATAGGTACCCAGATGTGGAAATAATCCTCACACAGTTGGTGAATTGATTAGAAAATAATTCAACCAAACTGTGAATTGATTTTTTATTAATCTGAAAAAATTATTTTAAACTCAAAACCTAACATTATTCATATTAATCCTAATCCTCACAACCCTATGAACATAAATTTTCATTCATAGTGATTATTATTCTTCCAAACACTTTTTATAGTGGTCCTACGGACTTGGACTAGTGATAATTTAAGATAAGTTATTGTTTTTCCTCTATTGTAAACATTTTCCTTAGATATACTCTCATATTCATGACATGAGTTGTAGATACAACCTATGATGGATATATTAATCGATTCTACCATGATATAATATATGAATCTTGATTTATTGATAGATAGGTGGATAGATCTAGAGATTTTTAATCTCCCACATGATTAATTATTTATCTATTGGTGATGGGTTTTATCATTGTGTAAAACTAATTGAATTATCACTCAATTTGTGATCTTATTCATGGATATTTATTCTATAGCCCTCACATATTTATTTAGGTATGGTTTTAGGAATTTATAGTGCATGGTTGTGGTCCAGATGAATATTCTAGACTTTAGGAGTCAAAATTCATGAGGTAGGAAGTCCTTACAATATATGATCGTTGTATACAGCTGTTTTCTATGATTTGATTGTGTGTGGATGTATATCCGATGAGACATATGATTTATTAATGTACATATAGGTATGTGTTATTGTTATAACATTTTCTTCATATATTTTACAAATTCTTTTAAATGGTGTTCATCTTTTTGATGTTTTAAAAATTGTTGGAACATTTCTACAAGTATCAGGATAGTATGTTTCTCAAGGGAGATCGGTCAACTAATTAGATAAAGAGAATGTGTACAATACTATTGAATTATGTTTCTAATAACAAATTGTGTTGAGTGTTATAATATGAAGTGACATTTTTATGGTGTTTTCACAAGAGTAGTCATAGAGTTCAATGAATCAAGATGTGGTGCAGACCAAGCTAATGGTAAGAGTTAAGGTGATAACATTATCATTGAGTTGATGGAACAAGTCAGATGAGATGTATATCTTGCTGATGGTATGAGTCATTTACAGAAACATTAATCCACTAGGTAATTACCGCTATATAATTTTTATGGTTTTTAAGATTTGGAAGCTTTCTAGTTGATGTAACATCACATAAAGTCAAAAATCATGCAAGTATGGATGGTGGGTTAGTCAGAAGACTACTCCTTAGAGGTAGAGAATGGGTAACCTTTAAAGGTTGGTGGATTTTGTTCCATAAATCTTGAATAGAAAATATAGTTTGATATTTCCATGATGTGATCCATGTATGAAAACTTTCAATGATTTGAGTCAATCAACTTCCAGTTGTGACCACTCTTTCAATATAATGATGAAGTTGGTATGGGTGGGGTTCATGGAAACCTATTTAGTGCATGATGTCCCAATTATTTATTGATTTATATTTTCTTTATTACTTTAGTTATCTTTTAATATATATTATATACATGTTAACTTATGTTAAGGATGCATTTGTGGTTTCTTAATAGGATATACTCATACCCTATATTGGAATCATGATGTGCATATAGACTTCTTGATCACAGATCTTGGAAATAGTAAGGGTATAGTGAAATAAAACTAAGGAGATGGAAATTTTTGTTTTATGGTGAAACTATAATGAATTTTGCAGTGATGTTTCAATGTATTTTTTTTATTATACACTACATGAGATTTCACATTGGTGATCCTTTTACTATTACTTGTTTGGTTATATGATACATGAAATGTAATCTGTTATAGACCGTGTCATTATTTATTTAAATTATTTCATTTGGTGATATTAGATACATATTTTTATGAATTTGGTGTATAGAGTTTTTTTATTAAGGGTATAGCCTCCCAAATGCACCTTTTATACCCTTACTACTGATCAACAAACTCTTGTATATGTATAAGAATGCATGAGGTCATCTAGCTCACCGAACTAGAATAAGTGATTCTACTCAGGGTATTATAGTTTGGGGCCTACATTTTAGTACCTAGGGGATATTTATACCCAATTATGTGTTATTATTATTTTTTGTTGAGTAGGTATGACATCTAGTCTTTCATATTATTTTTGATCATTTCTATGATGTTTTTTTGATAATTTCATAGGGTTACCACACAAGACGGAGGTAAAGTTAATGATCAAGATTATGTCAGGTGTGGATCCCATATGCATACCACCATATAGTTTGGATACTATATTCATTAAATAGATAAATTATTATGTAATCTAATTGGATATTATGGAGTTTATTCACCCCAATAATTTCCTCTAGGGGAACTCATTTCTTATTTGAAAATAAAGTGTATGGGTTAGTATTATTTTTGATGAATTACCATATGATGAACTAGGTGACAGATAAGAACTGGTATCCTATTCCACATATTAATATCCTATTTCATAATTTAATAAGATAAATTGGTTTTATAAGACTAATTTGAGGTACTATTATCACCATTTATGAGTGAGGCCTTTTAAAATTTATTTAATTACATTCAAGGGAATGTGAATATAATATAAGATTATTTTAATGTCATTTGGGTATATGAACATGATGAAAATTTTCATATCCTTGATTAATAAGGTTTTCTATCATTATATAGTTTTTCTCATAGTTATCTTTATTGATTATATTATAGTTTAATCATATTCAAGGGACTATTAGGCTCACAATTTGAAAATTATTTTATGCATTCTATGAGAGAACCAGTTGTATAAAACTCTTTCAATGTTTTGTTTATAGACCAGGGATGACTTTTATTGGGGAATGTTATATCTAAGGAATTTATATTAATAAATATTTACTAGGTTGAGTTTATAGTCTCTTTATAAGAACCCAATATTGTATTCAAGATTCATTGCTTTTTTTGGATTTTTAGGATATTACCATATATTTATCGATGGATTATTCTATTTTATTGCACCTATGATGTCCTTATCCAAGAAGTGGGATACTTTTTGACAATAATATTTAATAAAAATAAACATTAAATATTGGAAAGTGATATTTATTTCTCTGTTTACCATTTCATTACATGAGTTGGGAAAGTTGTAGACGTTTTATTTTAATGCTCTAGAAGTAAATCGTTGCGTAGTTCTAATATAGGATTTGTGAGTGGTCACTTATGGGTCTTGGAAGGTATTTACATATAATAAAAACTACCAAACACGTGGTCTATAACCAATGGAATCATTTATGAACTATGATATTGGATTCATTACTGTTTGGGTGAGAGGTTTATAGTTTATACCAACAATAATACCCCAAAGTGTATATTCTATTAGAGAGGGTTGAACCTTCATCATAGGAGGTGGTTCAAGTACATGATGCCATTAGAATTTGATATGGAATATAACACTTGAAAATATAATTTGTTTTTTATGCACTATTTAGGAATAATCAGGTGTATGTGGTTCATGTGGATAGAAGAGAGTTATTGTTGACGAGCCACTTCACTAAGATGTATCTTGATGATTTATAGTATCAATGTATAGTGAACCTACAATCTATGTGTATATATTCATCAATCATTTATAGAGTTATGTTGATGTATATTTTTTTACTCATATTACCACGTGATGAGGTATAATATATATGGCGGTGATCCACCACCTGATTGGTCCTTAGAAGTTGATGAGCAAAATTAGATCAAATGTTAGGTTTTGATCTTTGTGATCATGTAAGATGATTAGATGTGGGACTCACAATAATTAATATGGGTTGTTCACTTAGATCTTACCAAGATGTATCATGTTATTTTAAGAATGAATTGTTGTCTATGGAAGATGAAATATATGTTGGATTTAGTTTCATAATGCTTTACCTTTTAGCAGGTGAAGGTTAAACATCATTGAACCAAAGGTCTTGTATTGTCATTACCCATTTTTGAGTGGAATTGGGATGATGTGACCATGGAAATCATGATTATATTTATAAGGTATTCATATGGTAATGATGTGTATGGTTTATCATAAACCAATTGATAAAAATATCAAATTTTCTATCAATCTTGGAGACTACATTTATCAATGATTTAGAAATGATACTTGTCTAAAAGATTGTACATCTCCATGGAATACCTAAGAGCATAATTTATGATCATTATTCCTATTTTACATTGTTTATATGGTGATTATTATAAAATTTGATTGATTCATAGGTTTATTTGAGCACTTTTTATCATCCTCATATAGATGGGCTACACGAGGGTATCATACAAGTGTTGGAAGACATGATATGAGAATTAATTTGATATTTTCATATCATGATTATTGATTTATCCAATAAAAATAGTGATCATGTATAATTTAAAAGGATAATTTTGAGACCATTTACAGTCGTTCATCATGATCACCACTATGTTAGTTGGAGGCCCAGGATTTAGTAGTTATCTTTCTGAGTGTTGTGTAAGAGATATCAGAGAATATCCATTTGATCCGTACATAGTTAGTGATCTCTCATATTTATGGGAGATCTTATGTTAACCTGTGATATCTCCCTTCTAGAATTGAGTTTGGAAGCTTTTTTTCTTATATGAGTCAACTTAGTTAGGATATAGATCTATTTAGAGGCATGGGAAGTTGGTGCCCTGGTTCAGGGTGTCATTTGACGTTTCTGACAAGATAAATACCATGGTGTATCAATTACATCATACAAATATATAATATTTTATGAATAATAAATTAATATAATCTAAAATTCAATGAATCTAGCCCAAACCTTCTCATGTACTCATCATTGATAAGGTTGGGATGATTAATGATGTTTTATTCAAGGAAAAATAGATCAAATAGTAGATCAGAGTGAGAATGCACTATATGGGAATAAAATACCTATAGTATGTGTGTAGTGGTACCACGAGTGTATCCAATAGGATGTATCAATGTTTGCTTCAAGTATACAGGTTCATTTGAATGATATTTCCATCTATGAAGCTTAGTGATGCTCAACACTACAACTCAGGGATGCTTTTTCATATGGTGGTGAGGTTTTAACATCCTGTTCTTTTTTAAGTGTGTTTGTTATTGAAATTTTACAAAAATATATGTATTTTATTGAATTATGGATTCCATAGGTGTTTTTGAGATCCATGTGTTTTTTTTTGGATAGTGGAACATATACTAAGACATTTGAATTTCGAAATATTTCATCAGGTACCCAATGGATTAGTACTACATGCATGATGGTCCTAGAAGAGGGGGCAGGGGATCCATGTGCTCCATCAGGTAGCCAATGACCCTAGAGAGAGTAATCTAAGGACATTTTTTTCATGATGGTAGGATGGTGGGTAACTATCCATTTCTATTGTTGGTTTTTAAAAAATATTTTTTTTTTAAATTATATTAAAACCCTTTCCCCAGATTTGTTTTAATCTAACTACCCACCCATATCATATTCTCTCCCATTTTCCTCATTATGTGTAGGATCTCCTTCATTAGGGATTATAATCATGTGTCATTTATCAAAAGATTTTTAATTCAGTATTCCTAAATCTCTGCTTCTATTTCTTCTCATTATCTCTTATTATTTTACCATTCATCAATGGATGACCCACCAATTTGGAGGTTTTGTTATCTTTTTTTATTTTGAAATTTTTTTATTAGAAATAACCAGTGGTTTTTATGAGTGGCCTCTATTGGATTCTAGTGTGTGGTCCCTTTATTTACCATTGGTATTCACCTACATAACATGCACCTTATTAAAAAACAAGTGAAACATTATATACAAGTCATAGATGTTGATTTAAATTGATTTATTCACTAACTATAGTATTAATATATTTTTTTAGACCCATGAGAGGTCCCTTTTGTAATGGGTATCAATTTCATGGACATCTTTGACCTTTGTCAATTTTGGATATGTTATGGAATCTAGATTTTGTATGTGGTAGTGGTTGTTGATAATAGATACTTGACCATAGGATCCTAGTGGGGTTTCTTAGTCTATCCCTTTGTAAGGAACAGTTGGGTAATTTGATAGGTTGGGGGTTATATAGTCCTGGATTGAGACTTAGAGCATGGTGCAATCATGAGAGAATGACCCTGAATAAGAAAAGTTTTTGTGAATTATATGTGTTAGTAGAATGTTATAATTTTTTAACTTTCATAACTACATTGTTGTATAATGACCACCCTTGATGAGTTAGTGGTATGTCATTCATCATACAAGTTGGGTTGGTGGTACCATGTCCACCTAGATCTGGTAGGTGGGTGGTGCCTCATCCACCCTGTGATGAGGCATTAGTGGCAGATCAACCACTAAAATAATTTCTTTGGTGAAGTATCATAAACATTAATATTTTTATAGTGGTGTGTCATCCAACTAAATATTTATGTTGGTTATAATTAACTGAGTCACATAAAAAAATATTCTAATTTTTTTAACATAAAATCCCTAAAAAAACCAAAATTCTAGAGGTATAGTATCTTGGGAGATGAGAAACATAAATAAAAAATTTAATAATAGAAAAAAATATAACTATTAAATTGTTTATAATGTACTCATAAGTATCATTGAAGTTATATAACAATATAGGGTACTATTCGGAAGTACATTAAGGAAAATGGTGATCAATGTGTCTCTATAATTGAATAAACATGATAATGAAGTATAACTATAAGGCCCCAGCCTTAAACCTTACTTAATCTTGAGTTATTACAAGATTACACGTTGAGGATCTTTTCGGGTTTAGAGTTTTAGAGAATTAGATCATAAAACTTGCATTACATTCCACATATAAACAAAGTGGTTACATAAAGATAGTATTCTTCATTCCCATCAATGGAAACACATTTAAAATAAAACATGGATTATTTCTTGACACATCCTTGACTCTATCATCTTGTCATGTACCTTTCCCTTGACCTGTGAAAAACATTTCAAAAACTTGGGATGAGCATAAAAACTCAGTATGGGTTATAAAAAAAACATGGAAAGGAAACATGAGTTCATATATACATAAGAATGAAATCATACTTTACCCATAAAACATAGGCACTTTAACATACCTCATAAAATCATGAATAAATCATAGAAATCATAAGACATAAAGGTAACTTGAGGCATTCATAACATTCTTACGTAGGGAGTAACCCTCTTGGTTACGTTTGGAATACCCATCACAGTATATTCCCTAAAATCTCTTCGGAGAAACCTTAACGTTTCACTCCTTCACGTTACCCAATGCATTGGAGAGCTATATCGGGCTCACCCGCCCATGGTTTATCACGGAACTACCCGTCTTCATAATAATGCCCAAGAACCATAACATAATCATATCACATAAAACATGCATAAAGGAAACATAACATTTCCACATTTCAATCACGAGATATCAATACAACACATTGATATAATAAAAACATTATGAAACCCATTTTCAATACCAAAGTAAAAGAAAAGTAAAACATGGTATTTATTTTTCTTTTAAAAAGAAGGTATGGCTTGTAGAGGAAGCCGAAACTCAAATAACGGTTACGACGGCGGAGAAGTCGTTGTCGCCGCATACGTACGACAAAAACATTCCCTTTTGTCGTTTAGTAAACGCCTCGTATAAAAAAGATTCCTTTTGAATAAATGTAAAAGTCAAAGGGGTTTATACACCGTATAAAAGAAAGTTGTGTATAAAATAAAATATGCCTCAACGAAAGGAGATTGAGACGAAGTCCCATACAAAGATAATTTTTAGAATAAAATAGATATATTATGTGCATTCTCTATAAGTACACATAAATAAAGTACAAATACAAGATATGACATAATAATATAATGACATACATTGAAAGTACGAGATTAACCCAAAGAATGGAAATTGGGTTAAGAAGTTCCCATACCTCGTATCTGACTTGACCCGACCGTTCTTTAAACTCCTGAATAATAAACATTAGTTAATCTCTACTTGCTTAAGAACCTTTTTCAAGTTCATTATTCCTTTTATACCATGTTATGAACATCATGTAATTATTTAAGTTAATAATGTTTATTTTGTCGGTATTTGGTTCTTAAGTCAAAAATAGACTTCTTACACTTACATGTTATTAATTTGGTCAAAGGTTCATTATATCCAGAATGGTATTCATGATGTAGATATCATATATGTCATATATATCCAGTACATACATTCATTTATAATATTACATCACATTTATAGGTAAGAAATGAAATGCACCGTTCATGGAGACGGTAAGCCGTACGTACGCATGAACGCTACTTTCATTTCATTGTCATATAAATGGAATTAAAACTAAATGAGAGGTATGTATATTTTAATTCCAGAATTATATTCATCATTTAGATATATCATTAATTATATATATCCATTATATACATGTACTTTTAATAATAAATTACATTTGGGGATAAGAAATGAAATGCACCGTTCATGGAGACGGTAGTCCGTACGTACGCATGAACGCTACTTTCATTTCTATCTCATAATTTAATGGAAATAAATGATAATGATATATATAGGTATATTATAATTCCAGTATAACATCATATATAATAACTTTAAATCCTTCTTTTACACGTCCCACATATGGCATTAACGAATCACATCATTTTGAGGGGGCGGTAGTCCGCACTTCCTTAAATGAAGATATCGCGTATACCCATAATGGAAGCCATAAAGGTAAGACACAAATGAAAAATACAGAAGCATAAGTAAAACATAAAAATATTACATATCATATATAAAATTAGTGACATCATAATGGCCACCTTTGAAGGTGTTAAATGAGTATTGAACAATCATCGTTTCGGGAGGCAGAATTTCGCCATCCACGGAAACCTTATGTTCTTTAACCATTTGATGTAGTTTTGTGACAGTGTAGCTCAAATAAATCTTATAACAACATCCTAGTATATTTAAGATACTGGTGTTGTTACAAAAGAAGTAAATAAAAAGAGTTTATGGGGTTGGAGAAGCAAAATAAAACAAAAGAACATGAGAGAATGAATTACCTTAAAAAGTGTAACTCCTTTTGAGTTGAGCCTAAAGGCTTCCTTTGAAAGGATTCTTCCCAAAGGGAATTCTCTAGGATGAGGAGAGGAATGTGTAGAGAGAAAATGGGCAGGGATTGGCCGAGCCAAAGGCTTGAAGAGTGTGTGAAATGGGGTAGAGGTGGGGGCCTTTTATAAGAGGAGAGGAGGGGCACTTTTGGAAAGTTAAGAAACATTACATTATTTGAAAATGTGTTTCGGTTTTAAAAGGTCCCACATTGATAGAATTCGTGGATAAGGTGATAAGGCATCGAAATCCATTCATCCAATTGGTTTTGGACATGTGTAGTTCATAGATTTTATATTATCTTTCCATTTTATTTAAATCGTCAAATAATGATGTCATCGCTGCATCATTATTATGTCATAAATAATTAAATTTATTTAATGTCTAAAAATTATAAAACAATTACTATGATGTAGTAAATCTTTTTTTCTTTCCATTGAATATTTATAATCCAAATTTGGACTTGTATAACCCCACTTAAAAATTGTTTTCGCAAAACATATTATGTTTGTGTCATTTTCACTTTAACATTAAATAAAAAGTAATTTATGTCATTTCCCAACAAAAGTGGATCCATGGGGTCCCCAAGTTGACCCATGGCTTTTCTTGGTCGGCCATGACACAACCAATGAGGTTGGGACATGTGTCTAGGTCATTTTATATTATTAAAGCATTATTTATACATTAAACTACCCTAATTACCACTAATCGCGATTAAGAACTTAATAAGTTACTATTCACCAAAAAATTATTTTAATCTCATTGAACCACATTTTACTTCTTAATGACAACCATGTATGTCGGATTTTCAAAATTCAACACACATTAGTGGTAAAATTTCATTTAACCGAAAAATCAGTTTGCTTGATTACCACTTAGTGGTTTCACTATTCATCAAAAATTTAAGTTTTTCAGAAAATTACCAAAAATTCACCCTAAGCTATATTTGATATTCCGAATTCAAAAATGAAGTCCATTTTACAAAATTCAAATCATATAAGTCACATTAATTAATTTAATAATTAATTCCCGCTGCCAGAGCAAATAGCGTGTTTTTACAAAACAATAAGTATCAAAAGATTGACACCAGTTTAAGTCTAATTTCAAATCGAAATTGATTCCAATGACCACCATTGGATAAAATGGTAAAAATATATTCTAATTTCACTTTAAAACCAATTCAAAAGATAATCTAATCATATAAATAAATTAGATCAAAAAGAGGTTTTGAATTAAAATGCAACATTTTACACTATTCATAAAAAAAGAACTTTATCAGAAAGGTACCAAAAATTACACAAAGTAAAATTTGATGTCCCGATTCTTAATAAAAGTTTTATTTGGTCCAAAAGAATGTATAAGAGTGATCAAAACTATATTTAATGACGGTTCACCATTAAAAGGTGATAAGTGAACCTTTAGTGAAAATTAGAGTATAAAAGCCTAAAATTGAACTCTTTCTGTATTTTAAGCCTTTATCTTTTATTGGGTAAATGTAAAAACATCTAAAAACATATCTATTCATATTTTAGTTATTTCTATTCATTCCCGCCAGTACAACGGCTACTTGTTAACTAACATAATATTATTATATTACTAGTGTGCTACGTAAGTTTCAAAGAAACTCATCGTTGCGTATCGGGTATGCTATCGAACATAGCAACCCCTTTTAATTAAAATTCATATTTAATTCTCTAATATTAATAAATATGAAAATTATTTATTCTTTAATTACCTGGGATGTTACATCCTTCCCCCCTTTTGGGAATTGCGTCCTCGCAATTTTATTCACTTATCAAAATAAGTGGGGGTATTTATCCCTCATAGCATTTTCAGATTCCCACGTTGCCTCTTCAATCACATGGTTTTTCCAAAAAACCTTTACCTGATGAATCACCTTATTCTGTAACGCTTGCTCCTTATGGTCAAGAATCTGGACCGGTTGTTCCTCATAAGATAGGTTCTCTTCCAGCTGAACTACCTCTGGACTCAAATCATGAGATGGATCTGGCATATACTTTATCAACATCAAAACGTGAAAAACATTGTGTACCTGAGATAAACTCGGAGGTAAAGCCACTCGGTATGCAACTGATCCAACTCTCTCCAGAATTTCGTATGGTCCAACAAACCTTGGACTCAACTTTCCTTTCTTACCAAATCTCATCACACTTTTCCAAGGAGAAACCTTGAGAAAAACATGATCACCTACCTCGAAAGATAGATTCTTCCTCCGGTTATCCGCATAACTCTTCTGCCTGCTCTGAGCTGTTCTCATGTGTTTCTGAATCAGCTGAACTTTTTCTACCATCTCTTCTACCAATTCTGGTCCCATCAACTTTCTTTCACCCACTTCATCCCAGAAAGTTGGAGTTCGACACCGCTTCCCATATAATGCCTGAAATGGTGCCATCTGTATACTAGAATGAAAACTGTTATTATATGAAAACTCAACCAAAGAAAGATGTTGGTCCCAACTTCCCTGATAATCCATAGAACAAGCTCGTAGCATATCATCCAATGTCTGAATTGTTCGTTCTGACTGCCCATCTGATTGAGGATGAAAAGCTGTACTAAAATTTAATTCAGTACCCAACGACTTATGAAGGCCTTTCCAAAAGTTAGAAGTAAACCTGGGATCACGATCTGATACAATGGAGAGAGGAACTCCATGTAACCTGACTATCTCTTTAAGATACAAATGGGAAAGTTGATCTAGATAGAAAGTATCTCATATAGAAAGGAAATGAGCAGATTTAGTCAAGCGATCAACAATAACCCAGATTGCATTATTACCTCGAGATGTCTTCGGTAATCCAACAACAAAGTCCATGGATATATTCTCTCATTTCCACTCTGGCACTGGTAAAGGCTGAAGCATCCCTTTCGGTAACTGCCGCTCTGCTTTAACCTGCTGACAAGTCAAACACTTCACAGTAAAATCAGCAATATCTCTTTTCATTCCATCCCACAGTAATACTCCCGCAGATCTCTATACATCTTATTACTGCCCGGATGAACTGAAAACGGAGAACTATGAGTTTCACATAACAACTCTCTCTTCAACTGTGAATCACAAGGCACACATAACCTCTTCACAAACCTCAAAACACAAACACAAACTTATCCAAGAACTCATGGAAAATTTTATTCATAAGGTCCATGAATACAGCAGGTGCATTGGTTAACCCAAAAGGCATAACTACAAATTCATAATGGCCATATCTAGTACGGAACGCAGTCGTCTGCTTCTTTTACTTTCAACTGATGGTACCCTGACCTCTAGTCAATCTTCGAAAAATACTGAGCTCCCTGGAGCTGACACCACTTCATTCGATGGCCCAACATCTGTTGAAGTAGTTGCAAAGTATTTCACCACCCCTTTCTGCTTGTAGTCTAACTGCTTCCCATCACTCAAGCTCCTTGTCGGACACTCGTTTGCATAGTGACCCATCTCATTGCACTTATAACATTTCACTAACTGTAAATCAAATTTATTCTTACCTTCACCTTGATCCTTTTCAGTGCAATCACGAGCCTTATGTCCCATCTTACCACATCGGTAGCACTTTCCAGAATTCAGAAGACATTCCCCAACATGCCTTTTGCCACATTTATCACAAACTGGAAACTTAGTTCTCTTACCATCAGACTTTTTTGAAGAATTCTTACCTTTCTCCTGCCACCTCGGTCACTTCTTCTGCTGGTTGTTATAGAAAACTTGGTCATCGGCAAACTCCATTTCCACCTTCTCAGCACATCGAACAAGCTTTTCATAACTTTTAAACTCACGAGAAGCTAATTCCCTTCGATACTTTGGCTTTAATCCTGAGTAAAAACAATTGATTTTACTATCAAGGTCTCGGATAAAATTGGGAGCATACCTTGCCAATCGAGTGAACCTTTCTTCATAGGCAGCCACTGAGTCTTCCTCTTGCCTCAATTCCAAGAATTGATTTTCCATCCTAAGTCGAACAGCCTTAGGAAAATACTTCTCAAGAAACATACCTTTGAATTCATCCCAGTCAAGAGCATCAATCTCATCGGCGTCCCTGATATTTTTAACCATAGACCACCACTGATCTGCTTCACCCTCCAAACGGTAAATAGCAAGACTAACTTTTTGATTGTATGAACACCCCATGACATCAAAAATCTTCTCCAGTGCTTTAATCCACCCTTCAGCTAGCACAGGGTCAGATGATCCTCTGAATGATGGTGGATGTTGCCTCATGAAATGTTCCACCACTGACATGTTCCTCTGCGGTTGATCTGGCTGATCTCGTGCATGGTTACCACCACCATTTATAGCCTGAGTCAACTGTGCCATTACTGCAACAAACTGTTCAGTTCCGATTCCGACCATCTCAGGTTGCTGATTTGGAAGGTTGTCTTCCTCCTGATGTCGTCCCAACATAGATGCTTTGTTTCCTCTGCGGAAAACTATTCTGAACACCGAAATATCTTAGGCGAAGCAACATGGTAATCCGTAAATGCTATATCATTTCAATCATATTATAATTTAACACTTTTCTAACTCCTAAAGTTGTCTAAACCGACCTCTGATACCAACTATAAGGCCCCAGCCTTAAACCATACTTAATCTTGAGTTATTACAATATTACACGTTGAGGATCTTTTCGGGTTTAGAGTTTTAGAGAATTAGATCATAAAACATTCATTACATTCCACATATAAACAAAGTGGTTACATAAAGATAGTATTCTTCATTCCCATCAATGGAAACACATTTAAAATAAAACATGGATTATTTCTTGACACATCCTTGACTCTATCATCTTATCATGTACCTTTCCCTTGACCTGTGAAAAACATTTCAAAAACTTGGGATGAGCATAAAAACTCAGTATGGGTTATAAAAAAAAACATGGAAATGAAACATGAGTTCATATATACATAAGAATGAAATCATACTTTACCCATAAAACATAGGCACTTTAACATACCTCATAAAATCATGAATAAATCATAGAAATCATAAGACATAAAGGTAACTTGAGGCATTCATAACATTCTTACGTAGGGAGTAACCCTCTTGGTTACGTTTGGAATACCCATCACAGTATATTCCTTAAAATCTCTTCGGAGAAACCTTAACGTTTCACTCCTTTGCGTTACCCAATGCATTGGAGAGCTATATCGGGCTCACCCGCCCATGGTTTATCACGGAACTACCCGTCTTCATAATAATGCCCAAGAACCATAACATAATCATATCACATAAAACATGCATAAAGGAAACATAACATTTCCACATTTCAATCACGAGATATCAATACAACACATTGATATAATAAAAACATTATGAAAACCATTTTCAATACCAAAGTAAAAGAAAAGTAAAACATGGTATTTATTTTTCTTTTAAAAAGAAGGTATGGCTTGTAGAGGAAGCCGAAACTCAAATAACGGTTACGACGGCGGAGAAGTCGTTGTCTCCGCATACGTACGACAAAAACATTCCCTTTTGTCGTTTAGTAAACGCCTCGTATAAAAAAGATTCCTTTTGAATAAATGTAAAAGTCAAAGGGGTTTATACACCGTATAAAAGAAAGTTGTGTATAAAATAAAATATGCCTCAACGAAAGGAGATTGAGACGAAGTCCCATACAAAGATAATTTTTAAAATAAAACAGATATATTATGTGCATTCTCTATAAGTACACATAAATAATGTACAAATACAAGATATGACATAATAATATAATGACATACTTTGAAAGTACGAGATTAACCCAAAGAATGGAAATTGGGTTAAGAAGTTCCCATACCTCGTATCTGACTTGACCCGACCGTTCTTTAAACTCCGGAATAATAAACTTTAGTTAATCTCTACATGCTTAAGAACCTTTTTCAAGTTCATTATTCCTTTTATACCATGTTATGAACATCATGTAATTATTTAAGTTAATAATGTTTATTTTGTCGGTATTTGGTTCTTAAGTCAAAAATAGACTTCTTACACTTACATGTTGTTAATTTGGTCAAAGGTTCATTATATCCAGAATGGTATTCATGATGTAGATATCATATATGTCATATATATCCAGTACAAACATTCATTTATAATATTACATCACATTTAGAGGTAAGAAATGAAATGCACCGTTCATGGAGACGGTAAGCCGTACGTACGCATGAACGTTACTTTCATTTCATTGTCATATTAATGGAATTAAAACTAAATGAGAGGTATGTATATTTTAATTCCAGAATTATATTCATCATTTAGATATATCATTAATTATATATATCCATTATATACATGTACTTTTAATAATAAATTACATTTGGGGATAAGAAATGAAATGCACCGTTCATGGAGACGGTAGTCCGTACGTACGCATGAACGCTACTTTCATTTCTATCTCATAATTTAATGGAAATAAATGATAATGATATATATAGGTATATTATAATTCCAGTATAACATCATATATAATAACTTTAAATCCATCCTTTACACGTCCCACATATGGCATTAACGAATCACATCATTTTGAGGGGGCGGTAGTCCGCACTTCCTTAAATGAAGATATCGCGTATACCCATAATGGAAGCCATAAAGGTAAGACACAAATGAAAAATACAGAAGCATAAGTAAAACATAAAAATATTACATATCATATATAAAATTAGTGACATCATAATGGACACCTTTGAAGGTGTTAAATGAGTATTGAACAATCATCGTTTCGGGAGGCAGAATTTCGCCATCCACGGAAACCTTATGTTCTTTAACCATTTGATGTAGTTGTGTGAGAGTGTAGCTCTAATAAATCTTATAACAACATCCTAGTATAGTTAAGATACTGGTGTTGTTACAAAAGAAGTAAATAAAAAGAGTTTAGGGGGTTGGAGAAGCAAAATAAAACAAAAGAACATGAGAGAATGAATTACCTTAAAAAGTGTAACTCCTTTTGAGTTGAGCCTAAAGGCTTCCTTTGAAAGGATTCTGCCCAAAGGGAATCCTCTAGGATGAGGAGAGGAATGTGGAGAGAGCAAATGGGCAGGGGTTGGCCGAGCCAAAGGCTTGAAGAGTGTGTGAAATGGGGTAGAGGTGGGGGCCTTTTATAAGAGGAGAGGAGGGGCACTTTTGGAATGTTAAGAAACATTACATTATTTGAAAATGTGTTTCGGTTTTAAAAGGTCCCACATTGATAGAATTCGTGGATAAGGTGATAAGGCATCGAAATAAATTAATCCAATTGGTTTTGGACATGTGTAGTTCATAGATTTTATATTATCTTTCCATTTTATTTAAATCGTCAAATAATGATGTCATCGCTGCATCATTATTATGTCATAAATAATTAAATTTATTTAATGTCTAAAAATTATAAAACAATTACTATGATGTAGGAAACCTTTTTAGCTTTCCATTGAATATTTATAATCAAAATTCGGACTTGTATAACCCCACTTAAAAATTGTTTTCGCAAAACATATTATGTTTGTGTCATTTTCACTTTAACATTAAATAAAAAGTAATTTATGTCATTTCCCATCAAAAGTGGATCCATGGGGTCCCCAAGTTGACCCATGGCTTGTCATGGTCGGCCATGACACAACCAATGAGGTTAGGACATGTTTCTAGGTCATTTTATATTATTAAAGCATTATTTATACATTAAACTACCCTAATTACCACTAATCGCGATTAAGAACTTAATAAGTTACTATTCACCAAAAAATTATTTTAATCTCATTGAACCACATTTTACTTCTTAATGACAACCATGTATGTCGGATTTTCAAAATTCAACACACATTAGTGGTAAAATTTCATTTAACCGAAAAATCAGTTTGCTTGATTACCACTTAGTGGTTTCACTATTCATCAAAAATTGAAGTTTTTCAAAAAATTACCAAAAATTCACCCTAAGCTATATTTGATATTCCGAATTCAAAAATTAAGTCCATTTTACAAAATTCAAATCATATAAGTCACATTAATTAATTTAATAATTAATTCCCGCTCCCAGAGCAAATAGCGTGTTTTTACAAAACAATAAGTATCAAAAGATTGACACCAGTTTAAGTCTAATTTCAAATCGAAATTGATTCCAATGACCACCATTGGATAAAATGGTAAAAATATATTCTAATTTCACTTTAAAACCAATTCAAAAGATAATCTAATCATATAAATAAATTAGATCAAAAAGAGGTTTTGAATTAAAATGCAACATTTTACACTATTCATAAAAAAAAGAACTTTATCAGAAAGGTACCAAAAATTACACAAAGTAAAATTTGATGTCCCAATTCTTAATAAAAGTTTTATTTGGTCCAAAAGAATGTATAAGAGTGATCAAAACTATATTTAATGACGGTTCACCATTAAAAGGTGATAAGTGAACCTTTAGTGAAAATTAGAGTATAAAAGCCTAAAATTGAACTCTTTCCGTATTTTAAGCCTTTATCTTTTATTGGGTAAATGTAAAAACATCTAAAAACATATCTATTCATATTTTAGTTATTTCTATTCATTCCCGCCAGTACAACGGCTACTTGTTAACTAACATAATTTTATTATATTACTAGTGTGCTACGTAAGTTTCAAAGAAACTCATCGTTGCGTATCCGGTACGCTATCGAACATAGCAACCCCTTTTAATTAAAATTCATATTTAATTCTCTAATATTAATAAATATGAAAATTATTTATTCTTTAATTACCTGGGATGTTACAATAACAACCATGATAAGAGGTATAACAAAATATAAAAAAATAAGAAGATCATATATAATAATATATAAGAATATAATTAATAAATTTTTATCATCGAAAATTGATTTATAACAATGTTGAAACAATATAAAACATGACATCATAAGCAAAAATCAAGGGTCACTAGTAAGACAAGATAACATAGTGTTTCAGGATAACTATCCATGAACTATATCATGTATCTAATTAGATGAAAACATTACACAAATTATTATAGGTATATATAATTATTGCCTCAACCATCACATCATATTATTTACAATAATATGTTTTCCACATATGTAAATCATTCATTAATTCATAATCATTTGAAAAACCCATGATAATGAAATGTATAACATAATCTTGTCTCAAAACGCAATCATAGGATAATTCAAAATGATTCTCAAAATAATGGTGAAACAAATACAATGGAATTTCATATATTAAATAAGAATAATAATCATTAAATATAAATCCCAAATGAAGAATAATTCATAAGAAAGTGTGAATATGAATGTATATAAATGACCCTCTTAAATGATGTTTTATGAAATTGGTAAAGAACCTTTTAAGAAGGTGATCATGTGATCTTTTCATTATAATTAACAGTAATACAGAATAGTTTCCTATAAAGTATTAATTATTTTACACAATTATTAAAATAAATATACTTTAAATGATTTAAACCACAATATGATAATTAATAGGTAAGTTTCCATTATTTTAGTCTTTTATAGTGGGAAGATTGAGAATAGAAATGAAAAATATATATATTATTATAAAAGATTGCTAATTTAAAAGTATTATATATGTAATGGGAAAATATATTGAAAATAGAAGAGGTACATTATACTAATATAGAGGTAAATAGATGTAAATAATGGTAAAACCTAACCCAAATGTATAGATTGTGGTTTCGATGGTTCCTTACCTCATGTTCTAAGTCATTTAGTATGTACATCTAATGTCCCGAAAAATCAAATTCTATTTATTAAATACTTTGTTAAGAAACTATTCATGTATACTTCATTTTTTTAATTTCATTAACCTTTTTTCAAAAAGGATGATGGTCGAGCCACTGTTATTGAAATATTAAAAAAAGGAACCTCTTTAAGTACTGGGAAAGAGGGAACCCACTACAAATAAGTTAAAATTTCCTAAAGAAACAAAAAAACAATGGTCAAAATAATCCCACAAGTCCAAATGAAGAAAACCACAAACCAATAACTATAAAATCCTCTCATACCCCTTTCTAGATAGTACAATAGTCATATTAGTCAAAATGATGATATCACCCTCATTGCTAGGAAGATACACCATTCTGACCACACAATGGGGAAGAGAACCTCTCTATCCAACACAGAATTGTTAGGGAGAGATGAATGAATGGTTAAAAAAACATCCCTATTTTGAGCCACCCACCTAAAAAAGAATGATAACAACTCACATAAATTTCATCGTGATTCAATAAAAATCAGATTGAAATCACTGATAAAATTTCATTAGAATGGTACCCATCTGTCTATCAATAATGATCAATAATGACAAAATTATGGGTATCATAACACCCATCCATATTTTGAGTCCACCCACACAGAACCACCAGAAGAATATTTGGGCCACTTCCAAATTCAATAGGTAAATACAGTACCCATAAAGAAATATGCACCCCACGAACAAACAGAACAGAATTTACTGACCAAAACATGATAAAATTCATCTAAATCACTCCTGAAACCACCACTAAAGCATTTTACACATCCCTAGTTACTAGAAAACCAAAATAATATAGACAAAAGTATCAATCCCCACCAAAATGGAGAACTATACATAGGTTTACACCAATTAGAGGACAAAATCAGTAAAGCATTCAACTAGAATCCATGTAACACCAGTAATAAATAATTGGGTAAACCATGACTGCCGACTAAAGACTGAAGGCCAATAATTAATCTAAGAAGCACTGGCATGTGAATAAAACATCATCATGATTGAAATTAATAACTAACATGTGAATAGATCCTCACATAGATTTTTATTTGAATCCCCATCACCAACCAACCAAAACTCACCACCTCGTTCGGATCTAAGGACATGCATGTCGACAATTATCCATCATCTTCCCCCCAAAATCATTTAGTGATGACAAGATAAGAACTTAAGAGAATAATCTAAAAAATAAAAAGAACAAATATAGATATCCCACACTAACTAGGAACAAAAATAAAAATTCCTACACCATAACCATGAGATCATGAGTTCAAATCCAAAAACACATATGATTTCTCAAAAGAGGCCCAATAAAGACGAGTGAATAAATAATACAGAAGAGGAAACAGACTGTGATGGTCGAAGATGGATTAAAATTTTATAATGTTTTTTAATTATCTCAGTAATTGTATCATTATAAATTATTTATCAATATATTTATATAATAGTTATAAAGTCTCATATATTATCAAGAATAATTTCAAATTTTGAAATATATCTTAGCATGCTCTTTTTTGGAGGATAGAACCACTAAGATCATTATTGTAAATATAATTAATATAATTACAAATTTCTATTTATATAATTTTAATAATTGTTAAATATTATATTTATTCATGAAAAACATGTATGAAATATTAATGTAAGTTAGTGATAAAAACTTCTAGTATGCCATCTATGGATGTAGTGAACTACCTGTAACATGTGTGACATTTTCTTCATTTTTTCCTTTTAGAATATATGGGAGGATAATAGATAATAGGTATTCTGTTAACATAATAAATTTTCTATATACTAATTTTATTTATTTATTTATATCATAATGAATTAGTGATATTTTGAGGAGTTATAAGAAGAATAAACTTAAAAGAACTCTATTAAAACAACTACCTTTTCCTTGGATATCCTCCTTTGAACCACTCTTTACAGCCTTTTAGATTGGTTGTTTAGGGGGAAAAGATCCTATAAGAAACAATATAGAGTAGTAATGAGTGTTTTTGGAATATTTTGGTTGATATAAAAAGTGTACGGGGTGAGGAGATGTGAGATGTTGGTGGAGTCCTTTTATAAGTGGGATGGGTTGCACTCTATGGATATTAATTTTTTTTAATATTAAAATGATTGCCTTATTTAGGTTTAGTTGTTCCAAAATTTATAATTATTTAGGATAATATAATTTATGGTCATTAAAGACCACAAAACCATATAAATGTGGTTTTTTGATATTTTGGGACTTTACTTGTTGATTTCAAATTTTTTCAACATCTTAACAATTGTTGGCGTGGTTAATTTTTACCTTGGTAGTTAATCTTTACTCCTTAAAATTAAATTGAACTTATTACCTAATTTTGATTATTCCAATTTTTAAAATTAAATCCATTTAACTAAATTAAATTTCTAAAGGAGATTATAATTATCTTCAGTATATGTATATATAACACAATAAAAGCAATATTTTTATTATTCCCTAAAAAGTAATTTTTTTTAGAAAATTCACAAAAATCCATCCTCTGATAATATATACATGATAATTCCCAAAATATCTTTTATTTAGTAAAAATAAATTTCTAAAAATGAGAAATTAAAAAAAATAATTATTCATATAAAATTGACAACTATTTTATAAAACCATTATATAAAAATATCATGTATTTCAAATTTAGATGGTTATCCAAAAAAATTTATTTAATAAAATTAAAATGTATATGTTCTACCAAAAAATTATTATTATATACTTTTGGTAAAAAATAATTTTATCATATTTTACAATTATATTTAATTCTATTATGAATTATATTTATTATATTTTTATTTTCTAAATTCCATGTTCTAAATTTATTTCTTAAATTTTTTTTCACAGAATGATATAATACAATATAAGGCATATGTTAAATTGAACATATAATATATTATGAAACATTTATGGATTTTTACATTGGTGGGATGACTTACACCTATGGGAATAGTTATGGTGTTGCATCATCAAATATAAGACTACTGTCAATGTTGTATCATCCAGACAAATATTATTATAGGTGATTCCACCTCCACATAGAGTCATATATCAGTGTATCATCCACAAATAAATCAATGTTAGTGATATATCTTCTACCTGAGGAGTTGGTTTCAGTGATGTTTTATCCACCCACAATGTGTTTTATTGTTGATATATCATCTTAGGTCCATGTGTAAAAGATTCATGATGTTATCCATGCGATTATTTTTAATGATTTTGAATCTATGTATGTCATGGGAATTAAATATTTGATATTCTATATCACATAAATAAGAATGAAATAATCTGAGTATTTTAGTGATTAATATGAAACATTTGACCAAAAGTTATAATGGGATTTTAAAATTATAAAAATATTTTATAATTAAATTAGAAAATCACTTTCAATGAATATTATTTAATTAATAAATTTTTAATATCTACATTATTGTTCTGAATATTGTGAATATACATGTTTTTTGGTACCTAAGAAGAATTAGATGAGTTTCAACTATGTGAGAAAACATATACATTATGCTAGAATTATATGATCCTAAAAATGTCAAATATTGGAGAGTGATCATCAGTATAAATGTGTGGACATATTTTTATTGGCAAGAATACTAGCCACACAATTATTCAGAAGGAAGAGAAAAACTGAAATTGTTCACGAGTTAAAGAGAGTTTTTGAGTTTTCTAGTTTTAATAACCATTTTCACCTACTAAAGTTCTTGGAGTTATTGTTCATGGGACAACTAGATCATGGGTTCCCATTGAAGAAGATCTAATCAATAATTTCAAAAGAAACATTCTTCCTAAAGGATGAAATTCAAATTGTGGATCAAAGTTTTGTAATAGCTATGGGGTATAAAAAGTTTTATGGTTGGGGTATATAAAATATATCACAAAGTGGTAACTCTATATTGGGTGTATAACCAATGACATGGAGATGGAACATAGTATATTGTGTCTTGATTGGACTGGATTTTACCATGGTGTAAGTACATGAATCTATTGTGGTTATTTTTTTTTATTTTGGTGTCTACTAAATATTGGTAAGAAGTAATAATTAAATGAAGAACACAATAAATCAACTGCCCTACTCTCTTTATTATTGTTACTACATAATAGGTGTGGTGGTATGAAATCATTTAGTGGATCATATACCTTAGCTAGTTTGGGATGTTGAAATAAGAATTTTTCAAATAAGATCAAAAAGTATCCTACCACCCCTCTCAATGGTCAATCACTGCTACATAATTACAAGTGGTATCATAGAAAATCTATGTTCATTCGAGGTGTTCTTATGTTCGAGGGAAAAAATAACCATAGTTGGAGGAATATGATTCCACCCAACCTCTTATATCTATTCCTAGAAGTTATATATTCTCCCACAGTTGGTTTCTACCCATTTATGAAGGATCTTAGATGAAATTATTTTAAAATATAAATATATTGAATGATGGAAAAGAGAAAAATTATATATATATATTGTTTTCACATTCAAAAAAAACTGCCTAAATGTGGTGGGGATTAAAAATTAAAATAATATTTAGTTAAAATTGAGAATTATATATGAGGTCAATATCAAATTCAATGAATCCAATTTTTAATTATAGATAATCTAATTTAACGATACACAAATGACTGATAATGAGAATATTGATTACTAATTTATAGGATTTAGTGAGAGGCTACATAACTCCACTATTTTCAAAAATATTATGTGTTATTTTCATGAAAACATTTATCCAAAAGTTTCATCGTTGGAAGATAAGAAATATTTTTCATTGGATTATATTTAAAACATTATCATAACTAAAGAAATGAGGAAATATATTTCTTTTAAGAAGAAGTAAAAAAAATGATATGACATTCTAGGTTATGAGAAAATGAATAGTCAGGCAAGGGAATGTTGTAGAATCAAGTTATTCAAAAAATGAGGATAATGAAGAAGAATTCAATAAAATTGATAATCATATTTAAAAAAAGATTTTTATGAAAATAAAGTGGATAGGATGTGGGAAAAATAACAAAGTTATGAAATTGTGATGACATTGGACACTATTCTAATGACTATCCAAGGAATAAGGATGATGATCCTGAGTCATAAGTTGAAGAAGATGCCTCAAAGTACAAAAATAAAAATATAAATAAGAAGTATCCCATAAAAAAATAGGAACTTTATTATCATAAAGGAGAAAGATAAAAAAAATTTTTTATTGGATAATGAATTCAATTTATATAAAAAACAAATTTGTTTTTTCTTTATCAAGAATTTATAATGATGGAGAATAAAGGATATAACATGAGTGAAAATTACAAGTAGATTTGAAATATTTTCTTGAGAACTGATAAAAACTCAAGATAGAAAGGTGAAAATTAGAGAAAATAAAAATAAGGTAGCTCCAAAGAATAGAGAGTGAAATCAGCAGACAAAAACAGAAGGTGGATTAACATGAAAATATTGTATATAGGATTGAAGAAAATTTATCTGCTAACAAAGATTAATTTTCTATGAAAATATCAGTGTGTCTCTTAGTGTAATATCAGGTTAATAAGTCCATATAAGTCTTCATAGGGTCATTTTAGGTAAAATAAAAATCTTCTCAAGTTGGTTATAAGAAAGTTACTTATAAAAAAGGAAGATGATTAGTTTCAAAATAGATTTTTTATCTCTAATATGGAGGCGTTTAACTAAAATATAAATACATATGGAACAATAAAATTAAGAGATAATATTCAACATCAATGGAATGGAAGAATATACCAATTATATCATTATCCCATAGTCAAAAAGTGGATTAGTTTGTGGTAGGACAATAATATAAAAAATATTTACAGATTTCTTATCGAAATGATAGATCAATTTTTATAGGATTTTTCTAGTGTTTTGGAAGGTGTGGATATGAACACTACTCATTATAGTATAATATGTATCTACTATGGAAGAGTTACGAATTAAGGAATATATTTAGTGATAAAACTAGAGAAATGTATTAAAGGTAACAAGTTGTGAGAAAAAAATCAGGTAATTTATCCACAAAAAATAAATTTTAGATGCTAAAAGATTTTTATGGTTGATATAATCAGTAAAGAAATATAGATAAAAATGCATTTATTTTTTTAACTGTAAAAGTTACCTATAAAGAAAATGGGATGAAATTTTAGAAGATAGTAAATGATAAGTCATGTGACGTTCAAAAATCATGAAATATTAATGATGAAAATCCCAAGAAGTATAAGAAAGAGAGAATATAATTCTTGATAGTTAGCCTGGAATAGTTGGTGATGTCTAAAAAAAGATGATGTAGAAACATGTTCTGTGGACGAAGGAAAGAAAATGATTTTAGAATAATATGTTTAACAACATAAGAATGTGATCACGAGCATAGATTTAATAGTTTAAACTTGTTTAAGAAAAAAATAAAGACAAATTGATCATGGTAAAAATAATTGTATGTCTAACCATTTATCCTAAGAAAAATTAATTAAACTATCAGTTGAATAATAAGGAAATGACCATACCTTGATCACTAAGGTGGAAAATATATCCTTAAATTAAGAAATAGTTGATATAAAGAATGAAAATATATGAAATATAAACACTGTTAATAAGAATAAGATAACTCTATTTGCAACATTGGAAAGAAAATAGAGTCCTTGGTTGAGAGGAAAGTCTTAATACTAGTTTTACTTTTGAGGAAAAAGTAGTTGCATATTTTTTCCCAAAAATATTTCTGTATTTTCATTTTCGTACATGGAACTTAACAAGTATATTAAGAATTATATACAATATAAATCAAATGATTTTTTCTCTATGGTCTTTTATAACTACCCTAGAGTGGTGATATTGAGTTCCTCCCTTGAGTGGGAGGGATGAGCTGAATTTTTCATACCATTATTAAATAAATTCTAAATTGATATAGAAAACAAAAGATGAGGGTATTAAAATCACAAATAAAACTCTCATTTTTTTCTTGTAGGAATAATTTTCATAGAGAGGGGTGTTGGTTGATGAAAATATAAGGAAAAGAGAGAATCTTTGCGTCTTTTATAATACATTTTTCTTGATTTTATTATATTTTTTATAGATAAATATCTCTTGATAAATATATTTTGTGCTACCCTAGTATGTGAATTTATGAATGATATCACATGGTTGGTTACTTATAGAAAACATTGACATCCTTGGTTATGATCCTTTTTTTTTGGAAAAAGGTTTTCCAATGTATAATTATAATTTTTTGACTGAAGGATCATTTCTATGAAATTCATGTGGTGTTATACTTGACTCATGTGAAAATAATCTATATTTCAAAAAATAATGTAGAATATGATTAAGAATTTTGAACTAAAGAATAAGAGGTGAGAAGAAAACCCCATATTTTCCTATATATTTATTAATATTAAATGGGAGGAAGAATAAAACATATTGGAATGATATGTTCCTAGAGGAATTGATAATAAACACCAAGGGGGGTGATTGAAGTTATCAATTATTGCATTTTATTTGATGTCAATATATCAATATGTGTTTGGTAATGGATAGCGGTGGTGCATGGAGAATTTTTATGGATACATCCTTATATTAATCATAAGGGTGAGTTTGTGTTGGATTTCATGCTTAATAATACATCCATGATAAAAAATAACATGATATTGATGTTACTCTTTATAAATCAATCTTTAAAATATTAAAGTTGGAGAAAAAAATTATACATGTTGATTTTTAAACTAATCTTCATCGGGAGATAAATTAATTTGATATAGATAAGTGAATTTTATAATATAAGTGTGAAATACTAATAATTATTTAGAAAAAAAATCACAAGCTATAAATTAATATGTTCAACAAGGTTTGAAATAGAATAATGAAGATATAAAACAATGGTGGATCCATACATAATGATTTTATTTTAAACTATACAAAAATTAGTGTAAATATTCCTTGATTAAATTTTTACGAAGATTGAATAGTCCTAGAGATGGTTTTTTAAAGTCATAATTTTTTTTAAATATGTCTTGTAATTATTATCTAAAATCGAATAAATGGAAAATTACCTGATCATATGACTTTTTTATTATAATACTTTATGTGATATCTTGTGACTTTAAATAGTATAACTTCAATGAAATGGTTCATATAAAACATCCAAGGTGTGTTTTTTACATTTAGATTCCGAAAACTAAAAAAATGGAAAATTTCTAAATTATATGATTCTTCAAAATTATTTTAAGACATCAACATTTGAATTCATCATAAAAATTATGGGTGATTATTTGAATTTTTTCCATACATTTATACTTCATCATGTGAATTTAGTTGATCATAAAACATCAGCATATAACTCTACATCATTCTATTAATTTTACCCAGACTCCGAGTCTTTATTGTCATACATCCTAAATTGTATGAATTTTGTAAGTGTTTTTTTGAGAGATAATTTCATACTTTTTAGGGAGATCATATTCCTTCACTTATGAAAACACAACATTGGATCATATGAATTTGGATTGTCGTACTTTAAAGTCATATAAACTAGAAAAACATTATTTCTATGATTCAAGAATCGTGAATTCTAAATAAAAGAGGTAAAGATTCAGAATATATTTTTAAGAAAATACTCATGGATAATACATCATGATCACACAAGGATCATTATTCTTACTGATTTGATGAAAGAACATTCCAAGGGAGAATACGGTGTCACTAAGATGAGACCGATTCCATAAAGAGGTGGTCCATGTGGAAATTATTAATGATTCCATGGAACTAGATTTATTAGAAGAGTTATAAGATGTAAATTTCATGGGAATTAAAGATAATATACTATATATCAACCTAAGAATAATGAAACAATCTAAGCATTTTATAGATTTGAAAGGAATGATTAACATGGAGTTTGAATGGTATTTTAAAACTAAGACATGTCTTCTAATTATATGATGAGATACTCTAGAATCAAAGTTCATTGAACTTTAGTATTTTTAATATGGAAATATTTATTCCTGATATTGTGAATTTAAAAGGTGAAGGTGCCAAATAAAGAGAGGGTTTGATATGAATGTAAGAGAAATCGCATAAACTATTTGATAATTTAGATAGTTTGATAATGATATATATTGTAGATAGTGGATAACATTGAATCTAAGAAGATATTTGACTAAAAATGAAGACCAAATGCTTGAGTATTTAGAAGGAAGAGAATAAACATATTTTTCAAAATCTAGAGTAGTTTTTGAGATTGGAAGTGTTGATAACCATTTTCACATACTAACATAATCAAATGTGCTATATACATGATACACAGAACCTATTTTATCATTGATGAAGATTAGATCAAGTGTTCTAAAATTGTCATGGATTCTTAAGTAGGTATTTCAGATTGTAAATCAAACTATTGTTTTGAGTGGGGCATATAACAAGTTTTATGAATAAGGATTTGTTTTTGTGGTGTATAACCGATCAAATAAAATGGAAGATATTTCTAGGTTGTATACGCATTTACATGGAGAATTAATGAGTTAGACTCCAGGTTGATCAGACAATATTTTTCTTTTTTGTAATCATGTATGCTTATATGGGTTAATTCCTAATTGGGGTATCTAAAAAGCATGTAAAGGATTAGTATTTTATGTTTGAACATTATAAATCTTGTTTGTTGATATTATTGTTATTGTAAATAAATAGAATTTGATGTTGTGGTAAATCAATGAGAGGGTTATAAAACATAATAATATCCAGAGGTTGAACTGAAAATTTGTGAAATAATATCATTGATTCACCCCCTCACCCCCACAAGTGCTTAATCAGCTCTAAAGAATCATAGTGTTGAAATAGTGATTCATTATTAAACTATAAAACAAATGGTGTAATGTTGTTCACCTTGATTATGATTTGATTAGTTGTATATAATTCATCCTTAAGGTGTGTTTAGACCACAGGCGAATCATTCCATTCTAGTATTGTCCAAATCATGTGTTTTCACACATGATTTTGTTATTGACCACTCTATAGTGTGACAAGTTTTTTATTTATTTACTATATTGGAATTTTATATTAAGGATGAATTATTATTTAATATATTTTTTATGGATATAAATAGTGGTGGCCTATTAAGAAATACACACACCCAACTCAAGAACCTCGGTACTCGAGAAGCTTTTATGTTTTGTGATCTGGGTAAGGGTAAGTTCCCTGCTACATTAGATGGTTGATATAGGAAGTTCAATCTAGTTTTGGCGATGGGACTACGATAAGAATCAATATCAATTTTCAGAGAAACCCCTTTACCTTTTTTAATTTTATAACTTATGTAATATAATCTTTCTATAATTGGTCTTGTTATGAATTCTATGACATGTATAGTATCTAATTTTGACATAACTTGATGGATGATATTTACTTATGGTAGGGATTTAGCTGATATTTCCATATGAACATTAATGTAAAATTTTTGTTATAGTTTTCATGGTTTTCTTTCTTAATGTATTATGGTTATATATTCATGGGGGTATAGTCTCCCAACCTACCATATGCCGTCCCTCACCATTAGTCCGTATTCTTCTGCATATGGGAATGAATTATTAAAGTGTGTGGCTTATAATTCATTATTAATGGAGTCAAACTAGATTGGGGGTGTTTAAAAAAATTACTCCCCTTCCATATCTATAATATCTTATTCTAATCAAGCTATTTTACTAACAACATTCTCATAAGTATGTAGTTTCAAAAATATAATCTTTGGTGAAATATATGATCATAGACGTACATCAAACCTTTAGGACTTAATATATTCATTCATATCCAATTATGGAATATACTTTTTGAGACTGTATTATTTTAACAAATTCTCCATAACAAACATATATCCTTGGTTAAAAATAGAAAACTCTTAATCTATATACAGTTTTAGTAAATCATAGAAATATTGATAAAAATGACTTCTTGAAAACCTTTACAGTCCATATTTTTGACTTTACCTACTTCATCAATTGATTCCCAATATTTCCTATCTCATACCTCTATAAAATTATATCTAAACAAATCCATTAATATATCTAGTGTTCACAAGTACATAATGATAAAATAAAAATAATTCATCCACAACATAACATGGTCCAACCCAACATCACCTATGAATGAGGGTGGATGATTATTTAAGAAGAAAAGGTTTTGATCTACCTCCCTTATTTAATGATGATTAATATAACCTATAATTTACTAGAGAGATTATAATATCTTGTTTAATAATTGACGATATGAAGGAGTATTATATACCACTCCTTGATCATTTCCAAGAGTAACTCTTCTACGTGTCATAATCCTATGACTTATAGAACGATAAATTGAAATTAAAAAACCTACTAAATGATTATTATCATTATAAAATTTTATCATAATATATATATATATATGGATTCATATACCATTATTTTATAAAAATCCCTCTCCATTATTTAATAAGATGATATTAGGTAAATTATTAAAAACCACTTTGGAAAAAATAAAAGGTATTGAGATAAATGATATATACTTTTCCGAAAAAACCCCCTTATTTTTAATACTATGTAAATGTGATTAAATAACATAGAATATCTTCCATAATTTATGAGTACTTTTACTTTCAAACCAATCATGGGTAAACAAGGCACTAAAAACAACATTCTACAGAGTCATCATCAACCTTTAATTTACCATATCCTCCTAGTAATTCAAGATTGACCATAAATGTCTATTTATTCCATTTTATGTGTATATTTAGAGTTTCAACCATACCATTCACCATTACTACTATACATCCAATGATCTAATATAAAAAAACATACATAAATGCCAATTTAAAACACGCTGTCCCAGGGACCCAAATTTCAATATCCAAATTAGAGTTCCATATAGGTCTTAATACACTCCCTTAGTCGATATAGGCTATAAACTAGTGCTAATGGATAATGTAAACCATTGGAGGAATATTTTGCCTAAAAATTAGTCAACCTAAAGGATAACATATCTAATTTAATATAAATTCTCTTTTATGGAAAACATTTAAATTATATAATTGAAAAGAAAATGGGGTTTACAAAATATAAATCAAAGGTCAATTAATGTATAAAACTCAAAGTAAATATTGGATCCTAATTCTAAGATATTAAAACCTTCATCCAAATCCCTAAAGTGGATATATGCTTCTCAATTGATAAATTAGAATACATTTTTTCATTGTATCATAACTAATCATGTTGATAGGACTACATAAGCACACATGTATAGGGTGTGTATGAACTCATTATAGTTTGTTTAAGGATTCTTATAAATATCCATATATTATAAAATAAAATAAATAAAAATATGATCAAAAAATATAAAACAAAACAGTTTTATCCAAAACAATAATTTATCAGAAACATTTCAAAACTAAGTTATAAAAATCCAAGATATAAAAACTATTCTATTAAAACCAACATTTTCTATGACACAAAAAAAATAATCATTAGTGAAATTGCTCCAAAGAACATTTTTCCCTGAAAAAATACTCTTAGAAAGAACCGTGATTTCTTAATTTCAATATAAAAACACCCCATTTTCCTAAAATAAGGAAAACTATTAATTCCCTAGAAATCACAAAAACTCCTAGTTTGTTAAAAAACACTAGAAACACCGATTTTCCTAAACAATCACTCATTTTAAAGTGTAAAATGGAATAATCAAATCGAGTTATATTTTATCTACATATATCTCTCATGTGAAAAAAATTCATCATTTATTCATAAATTTATCTTCAAACAATATTATTTTCCCTGAAAATTATTGAGTTGAAAAGCTTTATTCATTATTATCCTAATTTTCCATGGTAAAATATTATATGTTTTCAAAAACACTATCACATAGTAATTTTTACGTATTCACACACACCATAATATATCAAATAACTATATTAAAAAAATTACACAAAAAATATTTTCTCTATGGTATTTTAATTTGTTTATCAAAAAACACACTTTAAACAAAACATGGTTTCTAATAAAATATAGCTAAAAAATACTTTTATGATTATATTTGATTAATAAAAAATAACTAATTATCTATTATCAGAGAAAGTATTTAAGAAACTTACATAGAAAATATTTCTTAAAATAAATATGAACTATTAAATTGATTATCCTTTCAAAGAAAATAATTGAGTTCTATCAAAAAATCCTTAAATGTTAATTCATAAATAGAAGTTCAGGAATTCCTATTTATAGAAATTAATCATGGTTTGTATTATTTTTTCACATTCATGTCAACGAGTTCATAACCTCCAAATACTTTTGTGACCTTTGTTCAACATATAACAACACTATAAAACCACCCAGTTACATAGTATAGAAGAAGGAGAGTTGAAGGAAAACTTTACCAAATAGTGGCATAACCCCATACTGATTTGGATCAATCCACACCAAATATTATAAATCTTCCTTCCAATACCTCCATCAAGTGAACTTAAAAATTATTGGTTTTAAAACATATGAACAATTCTGGATACATTAATGAATTGAAATATAATATACATAAATGAAATATTATACAAACCTTTTACTCAAACCAATACCCAAACATTGTTCAACTTTTATTTATCTCTCTATTTAAATAAAACAATCAATACATGTAAAATAGATATATTTTAAAATAACATAATAAATCACTATCCCTATAATGTATATACTATCTCATCAAACACTATAATTCAATCAAAATCACCTAGGAGATCTCATTTAATGAGTCAACTTTTCGATAAAAAAATCCCCAAAAATATTAGTGTAGTATTCTATGTTTACCTTAATTATTTATAGAAACACTTTTATCCTTACATTATTCCTTTAAATATATTTATCATTATTTATCCACCATTTATGAATATATTCCAAATACCATTATAATTTCGATTTATTTAATAATAAATATATGGTGGACAACTACCACAATTCCTTGAATCCTCCAAAGGGGTCATAATTACCAATTATAATGGAATCCATGACATTATATAAAAATAAATTTCCAATATTTAATTATGTAAATGTAGTAATAAATCCCATATATCATGTCATGTCACAGGTCAATCAAATTAATTTCCAAAAAGTGATTCTATTAGTTACTTAATCATTTAACTCCCATAAATAAATTATGTAAAAAACAATTCATAATTAAAATAAATAAAATTTGACCATGATTCCATAAATAAACTAAATTAAAAACTCTATATTATAAAAATATCATAAGTTAATGGTTGTTACATGCTATAACTATACATATTTAAGCAATAGATTCTATATTTTTTGGTTTAAAAATGAAAATATGAAAAAAAAACATACTATAATATTTATATATAGCGGGTTTTATTAAAAAAAATCATCTCTAGTTTTAAATCATATCTTGCTAAATAAAAATATATTGATAAATTACACTATTTTAGTGACAACCTCTTTTAAAATTTATGGGTTATCTTAAGATGTGTAACATGTCTATATCCCTCTCAAGGATATTCCAATTCATACTCTTTGTTATCCTATATTTTGAAGTATTTATATAATGAAAATATGAATAAAAATACCCATAAAATTATAGATTTATGTAAAAGGTAATAGATAGATATTATACCCATTATCAATCCTAATGTCGTTAATTTTTATAGTAGTATAGTTCTCTGCCACAGACATACAATATCAAAAAAAAAAATTGAATGAATATTTTATACATTTAAGTATGTAAATTCACACTACCCTAGTATAATCATACATTAAGGTGATGATGTAATATCATCCTCCAAGATATATAGATCTAGAGGGTCCTTATAAATATTAATGAACATATTCTTGTGTATAACATTTTCAAAATTTGTACTTTCTAAACTCAACACAATTATATTTATTGAAGAAATAGCCATTATATTAAAGATTTCTAGTTGGGAAAAATCCATTGAATATCTCTTTATTCTAGAGTTTTATTATTTTACTATCACTTTTATGATCGAATATATTATTCCCTAATAATTTATAGTCTTTTCGATACTTTAAGAATAACAGAATCACCTAACATGTGTATTACCATTTTAAAAAATAAAAAATATTTATAAGAGAAACATTCATAACAATGATGGATCCTCTAATGATTTTCCATCAAAAAAGCCTAAACCTAAAGGAACACTCCTTAGATAAATCATGCTTAATGATATTAAGATTATTTTTCATTAGGAACCCACCTAAAATCATTATGAATTTAAATTGACTTATCATGGTGTTCATGTAATATAGAACCTATACCCATGACTCTAGAACTCTTATTATTTTGTATGATCACATCCACTTACTCACATAATATTAATTTTGTAATGTAATCTCCCATACAAAACCTGTGAAAGAAAATATAATATTTTAAATTTCACTCTACTCTTATAGAACTAATAGATTCATTTTAGACTCTAGAACTATCATACTTAGTCTCCTAAATTAGTGAGTTATCAACCCATCCTTACAACTATTAAAGTCTTTATTATTATGAGAATTACTATTAATATGGTTTTCAAATTTCCAATAAAAATTTTCAAGCTATATTTAGACTTATACATACAACTTCTACTTTGATTATTATCATTAATTTTAGTTATATAATTTGTTTTAACTCTCACATTAATACACATACCATTAAACATTAACTAATTATTACTCTATAAATACCTATGAAACAAATATGATTTGAATTATTCTAAATATATATATGATTTCTTATATGTCGTACTGAATTTAAGATAGTTGTAAGGACTATCCAGATATGTTAAAAAAATATTTAATTGACCTTTACAGTATATTTTTATATATATGGTGGATTGGTCAACTGAGATCATACTTACTCTTGTGTGTGTGCTCAAATTTCAATTTTGGGTTATATTTTATAAGTATGAAATTTATTTTTTATACAACTAACAAATAAGATATTTATCTATATAAACATGTTCTTGTTTAAGCCAAATGTTAAAATTAATGGATTTATATAAAAACTCACACGACACTTTATCACATAATTATAAAATGAGTATATTATGGTATTTATCTTGGTAATAATAAGGTGTATCAATTTTAGACACAAACTTTTTACCATCAATATATGGTGACGTTATTTTACCTTTATTTTTTTATGTGTTAATAATACTTCATTTATTAAAAGGTTAATTGGTTTAATATTTCCAATATTAATATCATTTCCATTGAAAATTTCAAAATTATAATTTTATAAACTTCTATAGAAAAAATATTCTATAATTATACATATTACTGTACTATATGGGGTTAAATGAAAAATTTATAACCACATCATGGAATATTTCATCATTACTTTTCCATTATATTTTTAAAATATATAAAATAAGAAAGGATAAAAAAATTATAACTTTCACTAAAAAAGAAAATAAATCAATAAAACCAATTAAGTATATTTTTATAATACAAAGATAAACAATTCATGGTGAATATGTAAACAACATTCAATTTATAGTATCATAATAAGATATATAAATTCATGGTAATATGAACATTTGATATTCAAGATTGAAACTAATAATAATAAACTATAAGAAAAAACAAAGGATGTATATGATTTTGTAATAGTTATAACTACATGAAAGGTAGGTTTAACAAAAAAACATTAGTATATTGAAAGTGAATAAAAATGAATATAAAATATAAAAAATTTAAGAGGTACTAAACAAGAAAATATTCATGCTAGAGATCCTTGAAAACCAAGGGTAAGTGATCTAATCTTACTCAATGAGTTGAGACATGCTCCTAACTAGATGGACTCTAATAGATAGAAATATACTAGATACATTATTTATAGAAGTGAAAAATAAAAATTAACTTAAATAAAGAAAACATTTATCTTGGATTTGGATTATTCATACTAAATTATGATGTAATTTTCCATGATTGAGTACTGGAGTCATATTTTCAAGATTCATATGTTTTATTAGGGATCATCATACAAGAAAATGTTTTCATGTCAAAAACCATTAAATATCTCAAAAAATAACTTGATGATCTATTAAATTAGGATTATATGAACCAAAAAAGAATAAAAAAAGATAAAAAAAATCAAATATCTTAGTAACATTAATCTGTATCACTCTCCAAATAGTAATATTGCATGGTTTGAATTAGGTGATAAAAAAAGATTCCCCAAAAATCAATGTATTGCAAGAAATGTCAGAACTATTTTTCATGGGCATAGATCTTTTTTATCATTGAATGACATAGCCAAAAAATAATTTTTTATAAATTATGAAATGAGAGACAAATAAATGAAACATGGACTCTAGTAATTGTAAAATATTGTCACAATATGAAACATGCCATAAACCATGTGAGAGAAAATATGTGATGAAATAAAATAGAGGAATAAAAAATTTATTAAATAAAATTGATTAAATGAAAAAATTAGGGCATGAAAATGAACTATCCAACAAAAATTATAGAGAAAAAAATAAAAAAAGATGAAGGAAATTTTCATGAAAATATAATATCCTGAAAATAGAATATAAATTTTGTTTAATTGAAATCTTATGATATTTTTTACATTTCTAGGTGGATTTAAAAAAAAATTATATTATTTTATACAATTCATCCAATTAATAGTAGAAAAAGATGATTTGGAATCTGAATATTAACAACAGTTTTTTCATAGCAGATGTTAAAAGTTACACATGAGTATTTTAACATCATCTTTATAAGAAACTAACATTAAAATATTTAAAAAAATATAATTACTGTAGAGTTATACTAATTTTTTATCTGATATTTTTGAAACCCTCAACCTATAAACTTCTTATGGCACCCAACCAGCAATCGATCCTATATTTTTATATTTAAATTGTTTTTTAGATCTAAATTTTTTATTAAAAATTTATTCATATATATATATTTATATTTAATTTTGTTTCAATTTAATTTTTTATAGATATGTTTACATATTTATATGTATTTATATATTCATCTATTATTATGTGACATTTTAGGTAATTAATGGATCATAATTGGATAAATTAATGAAGAACTGCTAATGAATAAGAGAAAAGGTTTAACAATTTCTTAGAATTCTGTAACTGAAATATTGAAATCAATTTTTTGTTTTCTTTCCATGCATAAATTTCTTAAATAAGAGTAAATTTTGGTATGTATAAATAAAATACCATCTGATTTTATATGTTTTTAGTCATAATTATACATTCTTTATCTGGCATGGTAAAATAACAAACATGTCAAGATATAATGATGAATAAGTTGTTTTGTATGAGACATATTATCATCTTAAATAATTCATTCATGATATAGGTTGAACTATATTTTAATTGTTATTGATAGTATTTAGGTAATTTAACTTTAAATAAAGTCATGGTTAGAATGATAAAATATTCATTAAGTTCCTTAATCTTTTAATAGGTATACTTTTAGTAGGCAACAAGATTACAGATTCCAAATATTTTGTAAAAAATATTATATACAATGGTATTGGGGTATAAAAATATACATTTTTTTCATAATTATTGTGTGTTTAATAGTAAGTAATATGATTATCCTAAATATTAAAAATCATGATATAAAATGAATAAAAAATCCAATCATAATTCATTCTCAAGAACATACACCAAACGTCCCATTAAAGAAATCAAGTATCTTTTAATAATTCCTCATTTGACGCATTAATTTTCAGAAGAAAATAATGACAATAGGCTAAGATGAAATATAGAAAAGTTTATCTATAATTCTAACCTACATCACCATACTGATTCACAAGAATAGAAAATATTCCATCACAATTTTTTTGATTTTGAAATTTTTTTATAAATACTATAATGGTACTACACACATATAAAATGAATCCATTTAAAAAAATCAATGAAAACCATAGTTTGTGGCCAATTATGTTGGTTGTATATAAATTTTACCCACATATATGTATGAATTGGATATATGCGATTATTAGATTTATGATTTCAATAAATAAATAGTCAGAAAATGATATTGATAATTATCAATCTTTATTGATTGATGGTTTGAAATTTATTTGAGAGGCATGTGTCATAGTATCTAATACATACAAGAAAATTTATTTATTTTGGTTATGGTAATTTTCACTATAAATGAATTCCCTATATATGGAAACATATCTAGATATAGTGATAATGTATATTAAAATTGTACAATTTATTAATATTGTAATTCATTTTATCAATTGTATAATAAGGTGAAATAGATTACATGGGACATCATCGATTTTTGTAATTGGTTCATCCTTATGGAATATTAAAAAAGTAATTTAATAGTTTATAGGGGTATAAGTTTTCCCAAAACTATTATCTTTTGAAGAATGTTATAAAAATGAAAAAAACACTGATTCCATATTTGGAATGAAAGGATGTTCTGGTTGTTTAGAAAATAATTTAAATAAATGATCCATTTTCTCTGAACTATCTTATTAGATATTTTTGGACATAAAACATAACATTTTCATTATAAAATGTAGTGAAAAACATTTGTGATAGTCTAATTGAATCATTTTAAAACATAAAAGAAAATAAAAACGATAGATTGCATGATAGACTAGACTGAATAACCACAAGAATGCATTAAGAGTTATCTACCACAATAAAAGGAAACAAAAAATATTTTCCTTTATCTTGTTATGCATTAAAAAATAGTGAGAAGATAATTTTTTTTTCAAATCCTGCAAGGGATTAAAATACCTAGTTGGTTTTCTTCATAATTAATTATTTTAGTGTAATTAAAGGATTTAACGTCAATAGTTATGAAATATCATGGCTCTCATGAATTGATAAAATAGTTTCTCCAAGTTTCATTATTTTTCATATATTTGATACCTATTAAAAAGGTCCATCATCAGGCTGTGTTACTTTTTCAACTCAATTTTTGGTAAATTCATAGATATACCTTTTTAATATGTGATAGAGAAATATGTTTTCCTCATTATTTTTCAACTTGAAATTTATTTTTCCCCATTATTTCTTGATATAATGGTTCATATATTGATTCATTTAGTAAGAGAGATAAGAATAAATGGGCTGATTTAATTACATTCTATGTGATCTTTTATAATATATATAAAAACTTTTTAGGGGTGCATTAATAATCCATATTGATTAGAGGCCTCAATTGTTCAAAAATATATATCAAAATAGTCTTTTAATATTTTTACTAAATATTTGACTAATGAGGAGCACATTGGTCTCCATTTATCTTGAAATAAGATATTTTATAGTGAAGTTAATGTTTTATTTGGCTTATAGGTACATATAATTATATATAATGAAGTTATGCATGCAAATTTATACATTTTGACCAACATATATAAGGATAAACCATATATATAATAAAATATTTCTAGATTGAAGGTGTGTTATTAATGGGGAAATAAAAAGTGGTTGATGAATGAAAATAAATGAAATGTGATTAATTCTTTAAAGAAAAAATCAATACCAATTTATCTATATCATAATCATTGAAATGATACGAAGGTACAAGATGTTAAGAAGATCATGTGGTTCTATTTTGATATTAATGGTTATCTCATTGACATGAAAATGAGGATGAAAATAGTACCATTAAAAATATTTATGTTATGATTACTGTTGAAGCATTTTATTTTTCATGTGTTAAAGATAAAACATGAGTTTCAATATCAACTTCATATTTTTTTAGTTATTGAGGATATATGGGAGATTTATTATACAAAACGTCAGGTAATGGTGTTTAATTATAACAAGGTTAAAAGTATTAGTTGTGTAGAAAATGAATATTACCAATTTAAAATTATTTATTTGAATGTATTTAATTGCAAGGAAGAATCATTTATCATAGAGACACATGGGAAAAAAATTTATATTGTTAACTCATCAAATGAACACTTGTTCACTATTTATCATGGGTAAAAATTCATGTAGGTGATGATAATATTGATGATGCAGAGGAAGTATACTAAAATTATTCATCTATTACATGATTACCCAAGGATAGAAAATAACTATGATGTGTAAATTGACACATTAATCAGGAAAATATCAATATTTTTGTGAAATCGTCACATTTATTACCTTTATTTCATTACTTTTATTTTTATATGTAGATATTCTCATTATTCCTACCATTTATCATAATATTTTATATATTAAATATATTTGGATATCCATATATTGGATGAAAAATATTTTCCTTATCATTTAATAGTCGATATTTTCTAAAAATTATTTATTTTCTCTTATAGGACTTTATTAAAAATAATAATTATATTTTCCTTTATATTAGGAAAAATTACATTATAACTTAAAAATTTATTTAACTATAAGAAAACATATGTACAAGAAATTAATGATTTTATATGATAATCATTTTTTTCTATTTTTTAAAACTTTAATATTCACTAGTTATAGTGAACATTTTTTTGGTTGGAAAGTCTAACATTCAATGTTTATTTACAATTATGAATAATAAAAATTTTATTTACTAATGTAATTTATTTTTTAAAAAATATAGATATACATAATTTTTTTAGGTAGCATATATATTTCTATATGAAAAATATAGATGAAGTGGAACCTTGGTATATACATTTTTTTCATATAAATATATTTATAGTAATTAAATTATTTAATGAAATTAACTATATATTCCTTAAAATTATGTGCAACTCCTCTAATTCTCTAGAGACGGTGGTACCTAAATATTGATGTCATATGATTACATATTTTAGAAAACTATAACTTACACATAGAGAGAATATGTTGATAATTAACTTAGATGATAATGAGTACCCAACAATCCAATATTCCTTGTAAATTATGACTTATCAGGTTAAGTTAAGTCGTTGTGGGAGAATTATTTTATTCCCTGACTACATGAGTATTGACCAGTCCATTAAAGATGTATTATTGGAGAACACAAAGATAAAATTTATAAACTTATTTATTTACTTTTATAATTGTTAAAATATTATACAATTCATAATATTTAATTTAATTAATTCTATATGCCATTTAACATTCAAGAGACATAAGAAATTTTTAAAAGTGTTTATCCTTTGCAGAAATTAGATTGCTATTTTTATGTCAAATTTTATTTCCTTTTATGTTTTTCGGATTAAAATAAATTTATATTCATGCCTTATGTATTTATTTATATATATAGATTCATGGAATAAGTTTTTATACAACCAGTTCGAGTAATCCTTATGGTTTGATTTTTAAGTTTGTAAAATTTATTTTTGAATAATTTTATGTAATTGGAAACTTATTTATTTATATATTATATAACAATCCTCCATGAAACATAACTAATAGATTTAATCTTATCTTTTTTAATCACATACATTTTCACATGGTGGGTATCCTTTAATAGTGGAGAAAATGTTTGTACAAATTTTGTTGAATTAATATCCAAATCAAGTGATGGGTCCGAAGAGGATATATAAAACCCTATATCACCTCCCCCTCAGTATGAATAATTGAAAAGGATATAATAAAAAATAAGTATATTAATTATCTAACAATTGAATTAGTTAATAATATTGAGGTAAATAATTGTTAATTGTATTCAATATTAAAATTTTATAAATTTGTCTCACAAATTTATCATTTGAAAATGATATTTCAGGGAAATATTTATGGGAAAATTAAAAAGATACATTTATCCCTAAGGATATTATAGATATTGTTTCCACTTCTTTAGGAATTTTGAAACAGATGAACCATGATATGTGGAGAAGGATTGTATTGATTTTAGAAAAAAAATTGATTATTCCCCCATTACAACATCAATGGGGGGGAATATAAGAGAGAAATAGTTTCTTTTAAAGTTGAACTAAAATACTTGAATGACTTCATAAATGATTGAATTAAATCATTTATAGTGGATATACTTGTAGAATTAATGAGATAGAAATAGCATGTTCATTTATCCTACCAAGACCCCCCACCACTCCATCCAGAATTAACCATGTAATGTGACTTGAACATCGAGATCCCCTTCTACATATTATAGCATACATAATTTAAATCATATAGAGGATTATATATATCATTATATTATGTAGTTGGGTTATTAAATAACAATGGTAAATGGTTTTATAGATCCAACTACTCCACTTCTTCTGCCTACTAAGGAGGTTTCCAAAGATGGATAAATTCTTGGTCATTTTTTACTTTAGCCAAGTAATGATTTTTCAAGGAACGACATATGATGTATGCATTATTTTTAATTTTTTATTTATCGTAAAATTCATAATAACTTAAGATATTTTACTTCACTTAAATTATATATAATTATTTGAAATTTAAGAAATCACTACAAAGTATTTGATTGTTTTAGGCCCCAATACCTTCAAATACTCTTCGGGGTATTAATTGGGTTAAAATGGTAATGCATGTTTTTTCTATATTAGATTATTATTATAGTTTTCCTATAAGTGTAAATATATTTGGAAGAAATTATACATTGAATATATTTAAAACTTACATCATCGATATTTTTACGTGTGAGGATCTCTTTGTACTTGTGTTGTAGTTTTTTCTATGTAAGTAAATTTCGATTACTAATTTAATTTATATATGTAAACATATGTTATATTGGAAAAATTAAGTAAATTTATATCTAGGTATCTCCACACTATTTTAATATAATAGAATTTCTCATCAATTTATTTATTTATGGATCCATAATACGTTTTATAAGTTGTTTAATACTTAATCCAAAATTCTATAATTGAATATATATCTATAAGATTAAAGAATTAAAATATTACTTCTTGGTTTTTTAATTCCTTTAATACTAAGAACACATATATAATAATGAACCACTATTAATTATACTACTATTTTTGTTGAATTTTTTATATTTTATTGGACATTAAATGTTAAGCATATTGTTTCATACATAATGTCAATCATGTTGTTTACTCTCTTTATTTGGTGGTTTTTGATGTAAATTTTGCAATTTATTAAAAAAAATTAATTCCAATTATATGATTTTAGTTATTTAACATTAATATCATAATTTAAAAGTCATTTTGATTATTAATATTTTCAATTAGAATAGGTCATGGATTGAATTCAATGAGGCTTACTTTTCAATAGTGGATCCCTAAAAAATTTAATATGTGATATTTTATGTAGATAACTTTTATATTAGTGGATAATTGGTTTTTATTATATATCGAGTGCTTATGTGTTTAAAATATTATTCCATAAATACAATTTAATCATCAAATAGGTAATTTTGATTATGGGTATTGTGTTATATGATTCATTTTTGAGATTATCATGACCAAAACAACAATATATTTTTAAAATATTACTTTTATTACAACACTTTTAACTAAAATATATGTTAAATTTTTAAATTACAAAAACGTTATATTTTAGGTATTTTATGATGTTTATTCAGATATATCGAATAATATGAAATACATTAAAATTTTATTTTCAAACAAGTTTACACATTTTATTACTTTTCATATTCAGTTTCATTTAGATGTACATTTGTAAATAATGTGGTGAAATATTTCAATGAGTTTTGATACTAATTTTAATATTTATTATATTTGTTACTACTATTTTGTGTAGTAATTTGTGTTTACATGTTTGTAACTAGGTATTTCATATTATTTTTTTAAAAAACTTTATCAGTGTTCAAAATTTATTTAGGAAAAAAAACATTGAAAGTCTTTGTATTTTGGATTAAGACATTGGTTTACTGATTTAATGATATTAAAACGTCTTTCTATGTTGATTTATTTGAAAACTATTTTGAAAATACATATTTTAAGGCTTTCAAAATCATTTTGTTAGTAAAACCATTGTTGAGATCCAAATATATATATTTCATATTTTGTAGTGGATTTGAACATCAATTTATGAAACCTGATGTTGAAAATACCACTTTCTATGTCACATATATTAATGTCACTTTTTTACTAACATTGAAATAAAATAATTACATTGAATGTTTTTTATCAAAAAGTTAATATAAATATAAATACATATAAATTGGTTAATAAATTTTAAATGATTCAACAAGTGCTGGTATCCAGAAGTTGATGGTCTTATTTTTTTCACATTGCTTCTAATACAATATATCCTGTAACCTTCTCATATTTTCAATATTTTTATTTAATCTATAATAGTAATAATAAATATAATAATGACCTTATGGTCATATGTATAAAGATCTCAAATCATGTTTATTTAATAATTCATTTATTTCAAACTTTTTATTTTTTCCCTTATCAAATATATTATTTCATTAAAATATAATGCGTGAACTCAAACAAAAAAACTTATATCAGTTTTACGTCTAAACAGTGTAATGATTAAATAAAAATATAAATCCTATAGTTTAGAATAATATATATATAACAAATATAATATTGAAACCAATTAAAATTTAAGAATGTTTCAAATATGAATAAGACAATTAATTTTATCCATGTTATGAAAGAAGCAGACATTTTTTAAAATGTTATTTAAACCTCACTAAAATTTTAGGAATATAGATATTTATAATGAAAAATGGGGACTGTAATGAAAAAATTCTCTATTTTGTGTGTGTATTGATTCCAATTCATTTCCATTTTATAAAAATTATATAGAAATTATAAAAATCATTACTTATCTACTTCAAAGAAGCTAACTAACTCAACTAATTAATACCATTTATTCTAACTTGTTCTATATTAGGTTTAGTATTTTAATTAAATAAATAAACTATTTTAAATTTCATTTAATATTAAATATAATTTAATTATAAACTATAATTTATTCAATTAACATTTGATTAAATTATATCGAAACTATTTGGATATAAACCCACACATGGATGGATCAATATATAACCCTTATAGCTTATTATTTCTCTAATATTAATTATAAATCTCATTCAGGACCAACAAATACTTAAATAAAATATTTGAACATTATTTCATCACTCCCATGTTTTCATGATGGAGTTTCTCTATCTAATAAATAATGTAAGATAAAAAATATGGATAATTTAAATATAGAATAAATCAATTTTTATACATCAATTCAATAAGTATATTAAAAAATTATATTAATATGTTTCCTATAATAAAATTTAAATAAAAATACTGTTTTCAATTTCTTCAAATCAATGAACAATATTATAATAATTTTCGTAAAAGTTGATATATCTCATTTTAACCTATACATGGTTTATCCGTTGATTAATAATTTAAAAATGTGACTCTATATAACATATTTTTATTTTAATATATAGTTAAACAAAAAAAATTAATTTTATCTTTTTAAAACTATTTTCAGACATAGTTCAAATGACAAGATAGAATCATATCCATAAGAAAAATCATTGAAAAATATGATAATCCTTAGGATAATCTCAAAATTGTTTAATATAGCATTAAATTCCAATGACATGTTTCTTATGACTGTGTTGTTTCTCGATAAGGGCTTCTTTTCATACAACTATCAATATAACATCATGACCTATTTTTTCAAGATAAATATTGACTAACGATATCCTAATACGTATTTAGTATACCATAAAGTACTATTATCCAAATTCATAAAAAATAATAAATTAATGATAAATAAATAACCTTTATTAGATTTAAAAAATAATTACATGATAAAAAGTTTCTCGTGAAAATATATAATGATTAGTTTTATGGAATCAAATCAAACAAAATTATTGTAAAAAATATCATATAACTTTTTCCACTTCATGTCTCTATCCATTAATGATTTCTCAGTAATAATTTTTTCTTTATTAATAGGCTTCTTCATGCCAGTAGCCTATGCCTCCTAAAATGTTTCCCATGAAAACCCATTTTCCTTGACTTCATTAGATACCACATAAATTTCAAAAACATTTTATATCCTTATATACCTCTGCCAGTACATTAACCAATCCCTCATTCAATTTCTCACTATTTGATTTATCACATGCATTATTAGTTTACATACTCCTATACTACTCATAAAATTATATTTATATGTTCAGGAGATAAATTTCCACCCCACTTTAATTTCATGATTCAGATCATGGTACATAAAAATTTACTCTATCCCCATATGTTGTCATCTAATAGATCCTCTTTTTTAAAAAAATTATCTTTCTCCGTTATCATAGTATTTTTCTAAACAAATTGATTATTATTAGTCACTATATAATCATAATAGATATTTATGACTTAATTATTTTTAAATTTGTTTCATTCAAAATACATTTTTATTGATTAAGTACATAGGTGTAGAAAAAGTATTCTTTAACTAAATAACCATCTCACATCTCTCTTTTCACTATTATAAATTCATTTTTTCTCAAGATTCACTCTACATAAATACCTTTCTCATATGAATCACCCATTTTCTGATTGGTTGGTGCATTAGGGGTTTGCTTAGAGATAGTTTAATCCCACATAGGTGGTTGCTACATCTTAATTTCTCACAAAAACTTAAACTAAAGAGTTTACACATTACATATAATAGAATCATTAATGTTTTATTTTTTATTTAAATCATATTTTTAATAATTAATTTTAATTAAAGATGTGTCAAATAACATCTTCCATTAAAAGTATTACATTCCCATAAATCCTTATAGTTACATCTAGCTCTAGAAGACTATACTCCAATAGTGGACTAGAATGTACTCTTTTAAAATAGAATATGTTTCTCTTTTAAGAAAAATAATATTATAGTGTTGAAGAAGTTAACATAATAAAAATAACTAAAAAATCATAAAGATATTTGTTATCTATTACACACCTTGCAAAAATACTAATGACATGCATGATGTTTTGTATATGAGTGTTATTATTTACATGGAAATATAGTATCATAAAGTAATATATAGCTCCTCCCTAATAATAACTATTCACTTTGGATAGGTAATGAAAATACGAAAATGATAACCAAACATTCATAAGAACCTGATATGGTAATGAAAATCGTATCTAGTTCACTAAGGCACAATAGAATAGTCATGTTTGTATAATACTCTTCATATATACCCTTTATAGATATAAAAACTACATTCCATACACCAATAGTGTTAATAAATATATTTTACTATAAAAATATATTAAAATAAAAAATATTCTTAGTAAACATATACTCATCATCAAATAATGTGTCACTATAATAAATAAAAAATATGAAATGTTTGTCTTTCACATTTAGTATCATGCCATTATTATCCATGTGTAAATTTCCCAATTTTTATGGTATCATTTAATTAAATAGAGTACATTCCTATAATTATTTTAAAGATATTAAATTTATACCTTTTATATTAGTGAATTCTATAAATATCATCAATAATAATTCACTTATAAAGTCACATGGGTGAAAAACCGATTCATTTGACCTCAGCTAATCAACAATCTTGATTATTTAAATCATTAGTGACCATTAATGAAAAATCTTTTTAAGTATAAATTTCAATCATTGCTATATAAAAAATGCATGAAAATTAAAATTATGAGACGTCAAAAATACTAGTGCAATTTTTGGTGAAACATATCATAATCCTCCATTATTATCCTAATAAAAAAATTAAAACTTTATTTTTGTCATATAAATTACTATATTTATTTTAATAGGAAACCTCCTAAAAAACTTATTTTTACTTTTGTTTGTGAATTATTATAGAAAATAAAAGATTAATTGTTATTTTCCAATATATTCTCATTTACTGGGGTGAATTGAGATTAATAATTTTAAAATAGATTGAAAAATATCCTCCATGACACTTTTAAAGTTTATCCAGTTAAGACACATTAATGTAAGAAAATAGTGGGAGATGGTGATTTGAAATTTAATAAATATTTTATAATAGAACTGATCAATACATAATTAAATAATTTAGATAATGTAATAAATTTTGAAAAAAATTACTCACATTAAATTTAAAACTCACACTAAAATATATATGAAATAAAATTAAAACATTTTTTTATAAAAAAAATTATTTTCAGAATAACATTATAAGCAAATATGGATTATTTGATATCATTAAGAAAATATTGGTTTAGTATCAAATAATACTACTCAATGATATATACAATGATAAATTTTATAAATCCATAAAGAAAAATTTAAATTAATATAATATTCTTTTGGTCTAAGGAATAACCTAATTCTCTTAACCTAACTAAAACCATGGATAAGAACACTCTTCTTAATAAACTGAATATTTATATCCATTGGATGAGCCCAAAAACTTGGATAAGTTTAAAAAATATATAAAAACTACCCAAATTCTAAACCATGTACCACTTACACTCTCTTATATGGAATATAGTATATAGATAATAAAGGTAAAGATAGTGTTTAATAATCCATTGATACAATACAATGAGTGTATAAAATATAAATAAAATAATACATCTAAGTTTCAATAATGTATAAGAGAAATAATAAAAATAAATAATCAAATGATTTTTTATATTTCTACATTGAAATAGATTATGGAATAAATGTGTCTTTTCACTTTAACATGATTTTAATGGTAGTGGTAAAATATAAATTATAAAGATTCTATTTAGGGTTGATGAACAGATCTTGTGATTTTGGGGAGGATCTTCCTCAGAGTAAGAGAGTACAAAAAAATTTATGAGAATGTGAGAATATATATTATGTTTAATATATGGTTTTTCCAGTGAATTCCCTTCTTATGTTAATATATTAATCCTCTCTAAAATATCAGTTAAAAATAAACCAATAAGTGTTTCCACAGTCTTACAAAAATAGATAAATAAAGCACCCTGTTTTCCATAACAATTATAGCACTCAATACATTTTAATATATATTTCATTAATGATTTAAAATATTCAAATTATGTTATCAAAATAATAGCCATAGTCACTTAAAGGTATCTATCATCCACTTCACTTCTTCATGGGTTATGAAACCATTATTCTCAGATAATATGAATCATTGTGAAAATTAACAATATTTAGAAGGACTTAGTGACTACATTTTATTTCATAGTCAATTATGACACTTATTAGTCATTATTTTCTTTAAAAATGTTTGTAATATTTTAATCTATTAAAATATATTGTTTATTTTAGTAAACTACTTGGTTATCTCAAGTGATATTTATAATGTACTTAGTTATATTGTTATATTGGTATAGAATATAAAAAAATATTGAAAGTGAATTCAAAACTACCTTTTTTCTTCTATATAATCAATTGGGGCGTTGATGTATACAAAATTTCACTAAGTATAGAAATACATTGAAGAATATCTATTTATTCCAATTTTATCTTCTTATAGAATAAACACATGAAACACATAATAAAACTGAGTTGTCAGTATTAGAATAATGTTTTAATGTACATATCTCAATAATATCCCAATTTTTGATATTCACAAATCATAATTCTTTAAATAGTAAGAAATCATAAAACAAATACAATTTAGTGACAGTAGTTTACTAACTCGGTATCAATAACACAATATTTTAATAATTTTTCAATCCCTTTGTCAACATCAGTGGGATATCCAATAAATCACAAAAATGAGACAATAATAGGATAATTTATAGTATAATATAAATTATATTATAAAATAATTGATTATTAAGAATTAGATAAAATTATACAACAATGAATGTGATATATTTACGAAAAAGGTATTTTAATATTAAATATACTAAAATATTAACTAAGAAATAATAATAAGAGAATAAAAATGGAATTTATATTTAATTTATAAAAATTTAATTAAACACTTACATCAAAAAATATAAATTTCATAAAAAATAAAAAATTTAAATATAATCAATCATTGTTCCTTGAAAAAACTAAATACATAAAAATGATATAGAGTTTTTTACATCATCTTTCACCTTTTCATCATTAGGAGGACTAGAAAAAATATTAGTGGTACAATTTTAAATTAGAAAATGATGATAGTTTAATGGAAGGAATATGAAGTAAGTCACACGTATTAAAACTTATAAACTCATCAACATGCTTGTACAATGTTAGGGTACAATACTAGAGTACCTATGAACCACTAATAATAGTCTTTACAATGTGGTTCTTAATATAAATATAAAATATTAAACTTCATAAAGATTCATCCCTTCATACAAAATTAAACTTTAAATGTTTATTAACCATGGGAATTTTTTTTACTTGCGAAATTAACATAATCATTGATTTAAACTTATGATTGTTTTTTGTTAAGTTACAAAACAACTAAATGATCAAATTCGTTAAAAAATATGTTAGGGTATATATTATGAAAGGATAGCAAAAATATGATTTATTTAATTAAGTTTTGAACATTATAAAAAATCATGTCATCATTATATCAATTATGCTTTAATATTTATGTGATTTCTATAGAAATTGGTTAACTATATGTCACATTATAAGGATTGTCACTACACCATGATTTTATAGATGGTGATAAAGATGATTACAATAGTCTTAATGATATATAGAACATTAAACAATGGTATTCAATGGTTTATTTGATTTCATGCTACTTTTTACCATATATATATTATTTCATGTTTTGAAGGCCATGATTTAAGAATTGAATTCAAATTTCTATTACTACAAGTTATTATGTTGCAACTCAATGTAACAATAAAAAGTATTGTTTATGAATTCAATACGATAAACAAATTTGGATATAATATGTAATAATAGAATTGAATATGGATTTACACTATAATGGAATACACTATCGTGTAATTAATTGGAAACTAGATTCATTTTTCTGAGTATTTGATATTAACTATTAAATTAACCCTAGAATTAAAACATAATTACGGTCAATACAAATGTATGTTTTGAAGTATATATATACTAGATTATATGTGAGTTATTTAAATTTAAATGTCTCACATAGTAGAAGATATTTATGGATAATTGAATTTACCCAACAAAGGGTAGAGGGAAGATATGAGAACATTATTACAGTTATAAAATTATTTTATCAAATATTATTGAATAAATATTTCTGTTTGATACTAAATATCTTAATTATTAGAAGGAAGTGTTTTTATATAGTTTCATAGAATTATTTTGATTATTTTGTTAGTGTTTAAATTTAAAACTAGGATTATATCAGTGTTTTATGAGAAGACTAATTGATATTAATCATTTATGGAGAGAAGAGTAAGTGATTAGAGAATATTGATAATGAACATTTCTATTGTTTTTTTAATATATGTATTGGACTACTTGAAAATTTTAGAGAATTGAATTATAATGAGTGAAATATTTTTTTATTCACCATATTATATGAGTTTATTATATATTCATGGGTGTTATAATGTCAATCTAATGATAGAGTCAATCATATTTGATTAGTGATCCTTGTAAATGATCATGTCCTGCCGGTTCATTTTGTATAATTCCATTTTTAATAAGTTAATAGTAGTGTAAGGATAATAATTTTTTTTAAAAAGGATGAAATTGCGTTCATGATGGAAGATCCTATCTTTTCATTGAGGTACAAAAACTTTTTATTTATAGTTTAACTCTTTGGTTTTGACCATATGTGAATGTCTAGTGAGTTCGTTGAGGAAATGGGGGTGTTCAAGGCTTGTTTGGGGCCTATAGGCTTGATTTTTGGAAAAATATACTTGTTCATAATGTTAAGGAAAACAATACCTCACAGACCATATGGTTAGAGTAAACGGTGTGGGAAATATTAGAGCCCAATAGAGGGTAGTGGGTTTGACATAACTGTGAAACCTTGGCTGCCAACCCATGCAGGAGCTCTAAATTTTTTAAAGAGGAAAAATGAAAAACCAATGCTTTGTTTGTCTAACTATACACCCTAGCCATGTGATAGAGTTATTGAAGAAGATAAAGTTTTATGGTTGGTTCACGGTTTAACCCAACATGCATAAAAACTATTTGACCCCATATTTTGAGGGGAAATTGCTATTTTGGTCATAAGTTATTTAATGATTAACCCTCCTCTATTTTAATTTCGCTACCCATGATCACCCCCTAATTCTCTAATTTGAGCTTCTTAGGTCTCCTACATAGTCATTGATCCAGTTTATCTTCCTGATGAATGATTCGAGAGTTGTTCATCTCATTTTATAGCCACTGGTGAGTTCTAAATTATTATTGCACCTTTAACTATTTCCCTTACTATTAATGACGTTATTTTGTTTTAGGATCTTACCCCTATTTTCAGATAATTGCTTTATTATTCAATTTTTTTTCTAATTTAGACTAAATTAGAGGCGGATAATAGATTAGAACTCTTCTATGGTCTTAAGGGAGATGCTCTATGCATTTTCCCGAAAATCCACAATATTTATAGCCTGTTGTTGTTGTGTCATACGCTAAAATTTCAAAGAGATGATTTCTAAATTAATTCATCCTTGAATTAAATGATAAAAAATGTCCTAGACATTCCATGACACGATTCATAAATGTTATAAATTTCCTACCTCAACATGAACCACCCATGTGGTGGGTTTTTCTATTTTTATGATGATTATACCGCACTCAGGCTATGTTGCGATCTGTTTTCATAATTGAGAATTGAATGTTCTAATTTAGAGTATTTTTTTAGTTTTTAATTACTTTTATCATCATATCATTTATAAATGGAAGATATAAATTGTTTAATCCCTTGGATATAATATGATTTTGAAGGTATTAATTAAATTTTTAATGAATTGGTTAGGAAGCCTTGGATATTTCTACTCCATATATACAATTTAATTATCACCCTTGGATCCCATGGAAATTTATAATTCTTAGATCCAATTACCTGATTTTCTATAAATATTATGATGATTTGTACAATACTACTCATTGGATATGATGAAACAATAGGATGTCTTGTAAATTTATACTAATTGGACCCTGGATACGTGCCTTATATAGATAACTTTAACTTTTCTATAACTTAGATCTTATCTATATATTCTTTTTGGATTTTTTGGACATTTCTACTACATGGTTCTTATATACATATCTCACATAGAATCCATGGTCATTTATAATTAAAGGATCTAGTTAAATTAGTTTACATGATTTCTAGGATTCCTTGTACATTTCTACTCCTTGGATCTAATGACTCATTAGGACGCCATGGACATTTCAACTCCTTGGATTCTATTTATTTGTTTTAATTTGAATAATTGGTTTCCTAGGACAGTAATACTCCTTAGAACTTGGACCATTTAGGCCTAACAGATGATTATATGACATTTTAGGTTTTATTTATTCTTTTTATGCTTTACTAGTTGCTTTATGATTCAATTTATTGATCAAGGTGATCCTTGATAGACTAGATATCATCACTAATACTATTTTATTAGAACACCAATTATATTTTTTGATTGTTTAATCTTATCAGAACATGCAGGATTTCATATACACTCCATTGGTGGTGTCCTACTAAGTGTTATATCTCACCCTATTCAAGCCACCATTGGGTACCAACAAAGACATTATGGATATAGGTAGGGATAGCTGCAAGAACCTTATTGTTTATTCTTGGTTAATTATCGCATATGATTAAATGAGGATAGAACTCGGCTATAGATTTTTATGGTATCTAAGGAAATTTTATATTAATGTATTTTTACTTTTGACAAATTTATTGTATTGGATTCTTGTTTCTATATATTAGTTATCTTTTTTATAACATTCCATGATCATTAGTGTACATGAAACTGCTAGATGAGATTACATGGTTTATTATATGATGAATATTTATTATTCCACTCCTCTGTTATTTCTTATTCCTATTATGTTATTTGTAATGATTATACTACTATGTTGTACTTTTATCATGAGGTTATATTCTCCCGACTATTCCACCATATACCCCCTATACTAGTCAGTAGCATCAAACATATGGGGAGGTGTGCTTGAGGCCATGTGGCCAACCGAGTTTGGTTATTGGTGAGTGAACTTGGTCTACGACATCACAAAGTGGTATTAGATATTTTATTTTTTTTATTATAATTTTAGAATATTAGATAGGATATTAGGCATGTGTTGGAAATTATTAGTGAGTTGCTCTTGGGAGTAGCTAACCCACCTACAGAAAAAAAAATTATCAGGAATAGGAAATGATGTTCTAGATTATGCTTGGTATTGATGCCTTGATTTCACTATTGGGTGATTCACATGATGATTTATGTTCCTTATGATTATATATCTTTACCATTTGACTGGTAAGGAAATGAAGTGTTTCATCATACATCACTATGGGCACTTTAGGATTTATATGTTAGTAATTATGTCATGTCGCATTTATATTACTGCATGCATTGCATGCATCATGTTTTCATTCCTTATTTCTATATCCATGAAATTGTGATCAAATTTTATGTAGGGACTTTGTGAATGACTTATTTGTTATTAAATAGTTACTTCACATCAATTTTTAAAGTGTATGGGACCTTATAAATTGGATGTGGTGATCCATAATGTTCAACCTTTTAATAATTTTTTTTATAAATTAGAATTAATTTAAACAAAATTAAATTCTTGTAATGAATGGTTTCGACTGATTTTGTACTAAAATTACAATTACAAGGGTTTTTTATTCAATAAATATTAATTTAAAATCTGTATGACTCATAGAAGATAACTTGACACTAATCCAACCTGAGTAGTGGGTAGTATGCTATGTCTCTATATTTTCATAATCAGTTGTATATCACCAAGACGTATAATCAGTAGAACACATAGGGGGTGTCTTAGATTTTGGAAGGCTTTTTCCTACCCTTCTTATCTATATGTGATCTTTTGGTTGTGAAATATTTACTGAGGACAGTGATTTTCATTTTAAGAGATATTCCCTAGCGATGGAAACCACTTGTCATCATAGAGGTTGTTGATGACCATCCTTTGAATGATTTGGTTCATGGGATACCTGTAGAATCTCTAGTAGTGCCTCGTGAACCACCTATGGATATTCATGATATGGGTTTTGAGGCCCACTTTTCAAAGTGATTATTACATTTATTGTAGATTTTTTAGGGGGCACCGTGACCTACCCTGACTATGGTAGAATGGACACGTGAGTTCAAGAAGTAGTATCTACCCACATTTTTAGGGTATGGAATATCACATGATGTATATTCATAGACAGAGGCCATGAAATAAATTTTAAAGCATCTTGAGAGACCTACTATGAGGAGAGTCAAGCTAGCTATGTATATGCTCCATTATTCCTCCAAGAGATGATGGGGTGTTAATACTCATATTGATCGTCATCAGGATATGTATGGGAGGTATTTCAAGACATTCTTCTATGATTATTTATATCTTGAGATGTTGAGGGAAGACGGAACTATAGAGTTTATATAACAGGATTAGAGAACATTATTAGAAATGGAATATTATTCCCATTTTAAAAAACACCATTATTTTGGACATATGTTATTAGGTGACGAGTTATCAAAAACTAGGTTATTTTAGGATAGTATTTGGTATTTCATCCTATAATTGGTGATTTTATTACAACTTTATACTATGTAATAAATAGTTAATCATTTATGAATTACTAATCATTACCAGAGGGAAGCTAGGGGTGTGAAGTATGACATATCAACTTCTTAACCCAGTGTCTCTGCGTCAAGTTTAATGAAGACATACATTTATGTATCACGTGGGGGGAATAATGGCGAAAAAACGAGTTCTGGTAGTTCAGTGCTTGTTCATATTTTGGTATGGTGGTACACATGTGTAGAAAGTGTTATATACACCCATTAGAGAGTCAAGCATAAGATAGTATGGGATATCTACAATAGTTTTGGAGGACCTTTCCTCCTGTTGCTAGTGAGTGAGGGTCTACACTGACTCAAATATTGGGAGTGAGGTAAAGAGTATCTCATTGGGTAGGGAGTAGAAATGTGACATTCCAATTCGGATGAGGTGGTGGTCGTAGAAGGGGTATCCAAACACTAGATTCACAGTTGATAAAGTTCAGATGTTCTCATGGTAGTCAGCCTATATCTCAGGATTGCGGTTTAGGCCTGATGTATACAGTATAGTTGATAATTGAGAATCAGATTTTCATACCTTCTACCTTGAGAGGTACTATTCATGGAGCCCTTATAATTGTATCTACTCTTTTTGATACAGGTTCTTCACATTATTTTTAATTTATACCTACCATGGAGATATTTTAGATTAAATTTTAGTTTCCAGGTTGTGTGGGGACACTTGACACTCCTTTGGGGATATGATCGAAGAGTATACTCTAGTGTAGGGAGGTCCCCCTTGAGGATGGTGGGATTCACTTCATATGGGACCTCTTTTTTTATTGAGATGGTGTGGCTTGAAATCATTCTCAGGATTAATTGGATGGTTCCTTATCCTATTCTCATTGAATTTTATCACCGAATAGTGACTTTAAAATCACAAGAGGGAGGAGTTTTTATTCGCAAGGTTTAATGGGATATTTAGAAAATATAAGATATACCCGAGCATTATATGATGGGAATGATGAGATCCCTAATTTATTTATTATACCAAGATAATTAGAGAATTAATATGAGAGAATTCCCTCCCATGGTTGTCCATTTCAGGTATTTTTTTCATAGAAAACATTCTGGGAATACCTCCTTTGATAGTGGTAGAGTTTTCCATTAATTTGTTTCCAGAAGCAACACCGGTATTCATTCCTTCTTATAAGAGGATACTACTAATTTTCATGAGCTAAAGATGTACCTAGATGACTCAGATTCAAAGTAGTTTTTATGACCATGTACTTCTCTATAGGGTTCACTGGTCCTTTTCATAAAGAAGGTGGATGGAACCATAAGGATTTGAATGGATTAGTAGAAATTTAAGCAATTTCTGATTAAGAATAGGTATCTCATTCTTCAGATAGATTATTTATTTGAACATCTCCAACGATCTATGGTGTCCTCAAATATTGATCTGATATTGGGATATTAAAATTTTTCTTTTTTACCTTCATAAATTCCTCATAAATATTTCTATAGCATGTATAGTTTATATGATTATTTCATCATGGCACTCGGTCTCATGAACAAGCCTATAGTGTTCATGGAACTAATGAACCATGTTTTCCATCATTATCTATATTTGTTTTTGGTGGTATTCATAGACACTATATTGTTGTATTCTCACACTCAATTCATACATGAAAAACACTATAATATCATATTGAGTATTCATAGAGAGAATCAGTTATATTTTATGATTAAAAATTACCATTTCTGGATGGATAATATTCACTTCCTGGGTTATATTATATTAGAGGTTGGAGAATTAAATGTCCCAGAGAAGGTGAGAGATAGAGTTTCTTGAGAGATTCCAAAGAATAACTTGGATATATAGAGTTTATTTGGATATTTGGTTCTTACATATTCTTCATAAATGACTTTTTTTCACTTATCTGTTGCTCTTATAGGCATTAGTAAGAATGGTGTGAATTTTATATGGTTTGAATCTTATTAGAAGGCCTTTCAAGAGATAGAAGGGAGACTGACTACAATGCTGGTCGAGTTTCTTCTTTGTTTGGATAAAAGTTATATTGTATATTTTGATGTATCAGGTATTGGGATATGAGTATTTATGATATATGATGAGTGTGTAGTGGCATATGGGTCTCATTAGTTGAGGGCACAAGAGCGGAATTACCATATTCATGATCTCATGTTGGCCATTTTGGTACATTCCATGTGTTGTTGGAGGCATTATTTACTGGGAGAGCATTTTTTGGGGTATACAGACCACTAAAGCCTCAAGTACATCCTAGAATAGTTAAACTTGAATCAAAGGAAATGAAGGTTGGTTGAATACCATCAGTCCTCCAACATCAATCTTTTTTTACGTATAGGGAAAAAATTAATTATCTAATACTTTTAGCAGTAGGTGTCAGACATAGGTGTCTTAGGAGGCCAATATTAAGAAGAAGCTTATGGACCTATTTTCCGATATTCATGAGGAGGTTTACGACCATCATGGATATTCTATAATTTCATCGTTATTGGTCATCTATTTACTACTAAAGAGCATGTAGATTATTAATCGATCATATTCTGAGGTAATGGTCCTACGTGAGGGCATTGATGGTGACGACCTACCTCTTGGTTGGATTCCTAGTGAGGATGAGATCATTCAAATCCATAGATATGTCTAGGTTCTTACAGGAAACCAAGATGAGTTGATACAAGAGTCACATGTCTATATATGGTTTTTGAATCCCAATATCACTAATATGTATTGTTAATTTCAACATCAATATTGGTGGATGGGGATGAAGTGGGAGATACCTAGGTACATTACTTAGTGTTCCACAAATCAGCACGTGAAGCCAAAGCACTAGAGACCAGCAACTCATTTACAATTGTTACCTATTATTCTATGGAAAATGGATGATTTTACTATGGATTTTAGGATAGGAATGCCTAGATACCCTCAATGTAGTGAAACCATATGGGTGGTCTCAGACAGGTTGACAAAGATCACCCATTTTCATCTAATTCAAATGACTATTTAAGTGTATGATTATAGGATTCTTTATATTTTTTATATTATATACCTCCACATGGTTTCATGTTCTATAATATTAGACATATATGCTCATTTAATAACACAATTATAGTAGTGGTTTCAGAGTGAAGTGGGTTCATAGGAACTGGTGAGAACAACCTATCACCCACAGACCAATAGTCACTCTGAAAGTATGAATTTGGTTTCAGAGATCATGCTCTGAGCATGTGTCCTTGAATTTAGAGGTTATTTGTAGAGACACTTACTTATCACTGATTTTACTTATAATAAAATCTTTTAGGTGATCATTTATATGGATTACTTTAAGGCTCCATGTGGTAGTCCATGTGGTTTACCCCTATGCTAGTTAAAGGCAGGAGAGGTGGCACTAATGGGTTCTCATATCATTCAAGAGACATCAGGGATGGTTTGGATTATTACGATATTGGTGTCTAATTCTCATCCTAGATATAACTTGTAACGACCCAAACTTTTATTAATGAAAATTTTTGTTTGTCTAATTAATCATTTTATTATGCAATATGATTAAATAACATATGCACTTCAACGGTTTCATGGATTTTAAAAATCTATTAAGAATTATTACTGATGCTAATATAATCATTGAACAATGATCTATTTATTAGAATAATTATAGGGCTATCACACATCCAATTTATTCAGGAAAAGGAAGTTATGGCCTAATCTAGTAGAAATTATCCTTACAAATCCCATTTGTCAAAACTCGGAAAGGAATTTGCATCACTGGGCTTCGCTCTTGACCAAGCTCAGGCTGAGCTTCAACATGTGAAGCTCTAATGGAACAGACTATGGGAGAAGTGTAAGTTGATAGAGATTACCCCCTAAATGATGTTATCGGAGCCACCCCAAGAGTTTTTCACCATCGCACACCGTACCCTTAGGAATTATGCAGGTGTTAGAAGGGGTTATGTAATAAGACCTTAGCACTTTGATTATATAAATTATTTTTGTATATAATAATTAATAAACATTCATTTTATTATTGTTGCATTGTAAATGGTTTTTAAATCACAAATAGTATTTTTAGTTAATATTCAATTAAGATGTATATTTTGATGAATTAATGGATTTTTTAATTAAATATTGTTTTAATAAAATAATAATAACAAAGTAATTTTTGTTAAATCTAAATGAATGAAATTTTTTTTATGAATACAATTGTGATTTGTATTAAGGTTTGAAATCCATTTTTGTCAAAACCCATAAATTTTCGATAAATTTAAGGCTTTTTTAAATTAAATAATTCACATATTTAGATAATTATTTAGATAAAATGAATATTTTTTTGGAATTAGGATGTAGAAATTATCCAATGGTGAATTTTTCAAAATTTTCCAATATAGTCTAAATTTTTCGTAAAATTAAATATCATTTAATTATATAATATGTTTTATGACATAAAAATGACCCAATAGTGATGTAATAAAATACTATAAATGGGATTTTCGGCCAATATATGTTTTACCATTAAAATAATGTGATTTTAGTTTTCTTTTATTTAGTATACAAATCCTTAGTGGACCCTCCAAAACTTATAAATCCTTTTAACTTTTTAAAATTATTTCCTTGAGAGTGTGACTCACCTCCACATAAGAAGGCCTAATATTTTAACAAGTTCAGCTATTGGCCATATAAAATAGTTTTTTCTACTCCCCTTTGGAAAAACCATGGGATGGTTTTGTGTTTTGATTAGTTTAATGTGTAGGGTCAAAAACCAAAATAATAAATAATTCTCTCCCTTTGCCCATATAAACCCACCCATGATCCAACTTCCCCTTCAATAAAAGCCTTTGAAAATTGGAAAAACTCTTCCCTTCACTCTCTAGAATCCTCCCAAGGTTCACCAAACTCCCATGAAACCTCTCTTGATCCCCTCCCAAGCATTTGGGATCACAAATCTAAGGGATTTTATCATTTCTCATTTCTATCCAAAATTCATTATGTTGTTATGCCATTTTATTTTCAATAGTGAATGTTGGGGTATGATTTTTCACCTCTCCCACACTAGACTCCTTATTTTTGATTGATCAAATACCAATTTCTCTCTCATTAATTCTTCTTGAGTTCATCTGTTTCCATGAAAAAATTCTGTAAGGGATTTCAGTCTCTTCAATTACATTCAATCAATTATTTTGTTTTATGAATCTAAATTCCATTTAATATTTTGGGACAAGTAACAATATTACCCCATTACTATAAATTTCGTGTACATATGATGAGACACCCCTCTCTCTCTCATCAACCATTTTTATGAATTCTTATGTCATGTCGTTATGCTGCCAAAATTGCACAACGATTTTCCAAGACAAAGTTATTATGTAGCGAATACCATTCCAATTTCTCCATCATGTGTATTCAACATTATTCACATTTACATATTTATTATACAGTTTCATGTGTTAATTACACATTCCATTATCATGGAATAAATGATGATGTTTGAGGAATTCTTGTTATATGATCCATTAGGAAAACTTATGCATGAAATGAAATGATTAAGAAGGGTGTGCCCTGACAGCACTCCAATGCACTGGGTAAATTTTAGTATCATGATAAATCATGTTAAATGAGGGTTTACACATGATAATTCATGTTCAATGGGGTTTTACTCATGCTTCATGTTCAATGATCCTTGGCTCATTAAAATATCATGTTAAATGTAGTTTCCGCATTTCAATGTTATGATAATCAAGCTATATCATGCATTTATGTTCATAATTCTCTTGTGATCCATTGATATTCCTATTTCCTTACAAATATTGTATTATTAATTTTATTCCTTATTTAATCCATTGCTAGTCTTTATAGGCCACCCTTTTCTTTTCATGTCCTAAGGTTAGCCCATGAAATGCTATGTATGAGGGAATGTTTTGGTCATGTAAAAATGTTTTCAGTAATGATGTGTATTTCATAATATAATTTTTTATGTAATGAACCTATGCCCCAAAGACACTATACCTCTCTATATTCTATGTTGTATAAAGTGAAACTTTTATTTAATTAATTAGGATTATGTGTTGAATTAAGAGCATGGTTGTTATAGTTGATATTGGAGAATAGGTTTAGTTTATTTTGGGGATGGGATTAGAAAACCCTAGTCAAAGACATAGGTATAAGACTAAGTATAATAAAAACATACCTATATTTTGGTGAGTATTGAGTAAGTGGTTTATTACAAAAAAAAATCTCTTTCTGGATACAAGCAGTTAGAGGTGGCTCTAGCACAGTTGTATTTCAGGGTAAAACCCAAAAACACCACTTTGAGCTAGACTCGAACAGGAACTGGTGCACAAAAATGGGCCTTTCTACAATTTTGGTTATGACACTCCTAGAGGATATGCTTTTTTAAATTCATAATCTTAGTATGAACCATTATTAAGGGAATAAAAAAATCCATTAATAATATATATTGGGATGTAGATCATGGATAACATAGATTGAATCCTATAAATTCATAATTTATGGAAATAAAATTAATTTATAAGTTATCTATATTTGTATTTGGATTTATCTTTTTATTTTCTACCCCTAAATTTCCATTTATTTAATAAGATGGCTGGTAATAGGAGGACTCCATATAACAACTATTTCCATGATCAATGTGATGATTGTTCTAATGAGATTCCCAATCCTATGAGAGTGGGAATCACGATCTTTGTCATGAAACTATCTCTGTTTACTCATGTTTTGAATATAAACATGGGTCAAGAGGAATTTTCAACTCCCCCCTATGAAGGAACAAGTCTCCATAGAGATATTCAAGAGACAAAGACCTCCTAATTTTAATGGATATTCTGATCCCTCGATTTTTGAACAATGGATCAACTCCATTTAAAAGATCTTCTCCATCCTTTAATGTTCCGATCAAGAGAAGGTTGTTATGGAAGCTTATAATATGGATGGTGAAGCTGATAAATGGTGGAAATTGATAAAAAAATATGAAGTGTGAGGAGTTGATCGAGGCATTGGAATGGAAGGATTTTCAAAAAATATATTATAATAAATATTTTCCTCTCACCCACTGACCTAAGATTGAAAGGGACTTCCTTTACATCAGGAAAAAAAGGGAAAAAAATTATCTTAGTGTACAAGGAATACTTTACAAGGCTTGCATGATACACCTCTGGCTTTGTCATTACCCTTGAATGCAAGTTTGATTGCTGCTTTGGTTGGCTCAAACCAAGCCTACGGAAAGCCCTAGCGATCTGTGGCTTAGAGAGATATGAGGGAATTGCCTTATGTGCCCTCAAAGTAGAAATGGAGATCAGAGAATCCCAAGGGTATCATGGGGATAAGAAGAATAAGGTGGACATAAATTCTATAAGATTGATGGATAAATCCAATAGTGCTATGAAAATCCATCACCCCACTTTCCAATGGTGCAGAAAGAAGAACCCCAGAAATTTAATGAATTGGAAGAGGAAATGTATTAGATGTAGAAGAGAATGGCACTTGGCCATTAACATATAATAAGAGAAACCTACAACTACGATAGATGATTGGATTTCTCTATTCGATGATCAACGTGTTGCTTGTTACTTCAAGTACAATGAACTAGGGAACTTTTCAAACCAATTCCCTAATACAAGGGTTTTTTAAGGTAACCAACAACCTCCAAGGTATCAAGGGTGATCTTTTTCCATCACTACCACCGAAGTGAACTCCAAAAAAAGTGGTTATAGGTAAGATATTAATTGATTCAAGAATATAGAACATACTTTTTTTTTCTAGTTCTAGGCATACTTTTAAATCCCGAAAGTTTAATAGAATAGTCCCAACACTACCTCATGTTAAAGAAGTAAAGATGTCAATGAGAATGGATTTGGGGTAATCATTTCATTCATTGAAAATAACTCCTTATCTATCATTATTTGTGGATAGAACGTCCTGGAGAACCTTTTCATACTCCCTTTGGTGGGATTTGATGCAATTATAGGCATGTAATGAATTTCCTTATATAGATCCAACATTAATTTCCTTGAGAGGGAAATCACTCTCCATATAGCGAATCGACCCCTGATTCTGTACAAGTGCAAGGAGGAGGATGGATCTTATTTAGCACCATCTTCTCAAGTGTGAATATTACTGTCCTCTGAGCATGCATATCAGGATTAGATGATTGAGTCCAAGGAAGAAACCATCCTTGTATACATACCTATTATGAGGGAATTTGATGAAGTGTTTCCTGAGGAATTGTCTGGTCAACCTCTTTGAAGAGATGTTGAATATTCAATTGATCTTATACCTAAGGGGTTTCCAATATCAAAGAATTAATATAGAATGGATGTTGTGGAGCTTTATAAGTTTAAAAAACAACTACATGAGAATCTAAATAAATGTTTTATACCCCCAAGGGCTTCACCATGGGGTGCACCAGTCCTCTTCGTCAAGAAGAAGGATGGGTCAATGCCACTTTTCATTGATTTTCATGAGCTCAAAAAAATAATGATAAAGAACAAGTATCCTATGCCACGAATTGAGGACTTGTTCGATCAAATACGTGGAGAACAGTACTTCTCCAAGGTGGATCTGTGTTTAGGATACTATCATGTAAGGGTGAAGAAGGAGGATATAACCAAGACTGGTATTGGTAAAAGATACATGCACTCTGAATTCAGAATAATTAATTTCATACTCACTAATGCCCCATAAAACATCATGGACATGATGTATAGAGTCTTTATAGATTACCTAGACAATTTTTTGGTAGTGTTTATAGAAAATATTCTAATATACAAAAAAACTAAGGAGCAGTATGATGATCCTCTAACAATTGTACCAGATACCTGGCGAAAGGAGAAGCTCTATGAAAAGTACAACATGTGTGTGTTCTGGTAGTAGGAGGCCTCATTCATGGGTCATATCGTCATAAGAAATGGTATATCTATGGATCCCTCCAATATAGATATAATTGAGGGATGGTCGAGGCCAACATCAGTAATAAATATCCGTAGCTCCTTGGTGTTAGCTGGATATTATCACCGATTTGTGAGAAATTTCTAACTATTTTCAAAGCCTCTTACCAAGAATACTTTAAAGGGATTAACATTTACATGGAGTAATGAATTTGAAGAATGTTTTGTGATGTTGGAAAAAGGCTTATCACTACGCATATGCTCACATTACCCACAAGTGGAGAACTTTTTGTGGTATTTATTGATTCTTCGATGAAGGTCCTTGGTTGTGTGTTGATGCAAAATGAAATGGTCATTGTCTATGCTTCAAGGAATTTGTAATTTCATGAGAAAAAATATCCAACACATTATATGGAGTTGGATTTAGTAAACTTATACTTAAAAATATGGAACCATTACTTCTTTGTGGAGAATGGTAAAATATACACAGATCACAAAAGCCTTAAGTATATATTCACACAGAAATAGTTGAACATGCGGCAATGAAGATGGTTAGAGATGATCAATGACTTTTACTACTCAATAAATTACCACCACGGGAACGTGAGAAAGGTAGAACATGCTCTACGTAGAAAGTACCCATAAATTCTATCATTGATTAGAATTGAAAAGGATCCAATATTCATATATTTGATGAAAATGGACATGGGAATCATAAAGAAGTGAACACCATCAATCCTTTCACAAATTATTTCTCACTAATTTCTTTTGTAAAGGTTATAGGATGCTCAAAAGGATGATGTTGGGATTTATAATAATGTGGAAACTATTAGAAAAGGGAAATCCTCCAAGTTTAGTGTTAATGAAGAAGGAATTGTGAGATATGGGACAAAACTATGTGTTCCATTATGTTCATAGATAAAGAAAGAACTTTTGGATGATTCACATAGATTAAATTTCTCTATTCACCTGGGATACACAAAGATGTATTGAGATCTCCAAGTGCATTATTGGTGGGATAACACGAAGAAGGAGATCCTTGAGTATACATAAAAGTTCATTGCATGTCAGCAAGTGAAGTCTAAGAGGTATAAGTCTAAGGATATGATGCAACCATTAACCATACCAGCATGGAAATGGGAGAACATCACCATGTAATTTGTCACAGGACATCTGAAGACATCCAATGAAATCAATGCTATCAGCATTGTTGTGGATCATCTTAAAAATACTACATAATTCAATTCAATTCGAGAGGATTTCTCATTAGATCAACTCGAACAGATATATATCAGAGAAGTGGTAAGGCTGTATGGAGTACCACTATCTATTGTATCTGATTGAGAACCAAGAATTACCTCTCTTTTTTGGAAGAGTCATCAACATTCTCTGAATACTAAGATGAACTTCAGTACATCTTATCATCCTCAAACTGATGGCCAAACTTAGTGGACTATCCATACACTTGAGTATATGTTGAGAGAATGATAAATAGACTTCATAGGAGGATTGGATCAATATCTTCCTCTGGTTGATTTCTCTAACAATAATAGTTTCTACACAAGCATCTAAATGGCTCCTTATGAATCCATATATGGGAAGAGGTGTAGAACACAGACATGTTGGGATGAAGCTGCGGATAAAAAACTTCTAGGTCCAGAAATGATACATGAAATGGTACATGAAATGGTGGAGAAGGTTAAGACCATCCAGTAGAACATTAAATATGCTCATAATCGACAAAAGAGATATGGTTTTAATCATCGACGGGACCTAGAGTTTGATGCCGGGGAATTGGTATTCCTCCTCAAATCATCGTGGAAGAGAGTTATGAGACTTGGGAAGAAGGGAAAGATTAGTCCAAAGTACATCGGCCCTTTTGAGATCCATGATCACATTGGAGCTATGGATTATCGACTATCACTCCCACCGAACTTGTCTCAAGAACATTATGAATTCCATGTATCACTCTTGAGGAAGTACATACCTAACCCAACACATGTACTCAATCACGAAGTGGTACCATTATAGAATGACCTCTCCTATGAAGAGAAGCTAGTGAAGATCATAGATCTTAGGGAAAAAGTTTTATGAAATAAGATAATGCCACTTGTGAAAGAGTTGTACAGAAACCACTAGTTTGAAGAAGCAACGTGGGAATCAGATGAAGTGGTGAATCAGAGTTACCCGAATCTATTTTATTGTGGGGAAAAGAAATTTCAAAGGTGAAATTTCTTAAGGGGGGAATATTGTAATGACTAAAACATTTATTAATGAAAATTTCTCTTGATCTAATTAAATTTCATATTATTTAAAATTGTTAAATAACATATGCACTTACTTGGTTTTTTGGATTTCAAAATACTTTTAAAATTTTATACCATTTCTATTATAGTCATGGAATAGTGATCAATTGATTAGTATAAATATTGGATTTAACAAATCCAATTTACATACACAAAAAAAGTGATGGCCTCTTAGAGTATAAATTCTCCTTACGAAGCCCATTTTTCAGTGCTCGGAAAGGAAGTGGCGTCATAGCGATTTTCTCTTGACCAAATCCAAGATGAGCTTTAAAATGTGAATCTCGAATGGAACCACATATCAAAGAAGTGCAAGTTAATAGAGATTTTTACCCAATCGATGTTATCTGAGCTACCCAAAGAGTATGTCACCATCATACACCTTACACTTAGAGCTTATGCAGGTGTTATAAGGGGTTATGTAACAATACCATAGAACATTGATTATGTGAATTATTTTTGTATATAACAATAAATATACATTCTTTTTATTACAATTACAATGTAAATTATTTTTAAAGAACAAATCGTATTTTTAGTTAATATTAAATTTGGAAATATATTTTGATGAATTAAAGGATTTTTTAATTAAATAACATTACAATAAAATATTATTACTCAATTGTTTTTTATTAAATAAAAATGATCAAATATTTTTTATGAATATAATTGTGATTTTTATTATGGTTTGAAAGTCATTTTTGTCAAAACCCTATAATTTTCGATAAATGTTGATTTTTATTTTAAAAGAAAAAAATTCACTTATTAAGATAAATATTTAGATTAAATGAATATTATTTTTTTTGAATAAGCAAGTCAAAATTTTCCAATGGTGAATTTTTCAAAATTTTCAAAGACAATCGAATTTTTGGGTAAAAATAAAATACTTTTTAATTATAAAATGTGTTCTATGACATCATAATGACACAATTGTGATATAATAAAATACAATAAATGGGATTTTCAGAAAATATATGTTGTATCATTAACATAATTTGATTTTAGGTTTATTTGATTTATTTTTCAAAGCCTTAGTGGGCCCTCCCAGACTTATAAAACATTTTAACTTTTTAAAATGAATTCCCTTAGAGTGTGAATCACCCCTAAATAAGAAAGCCTAATATTTTAATATGTTCTTCCAATTCCTACATAAAATAATTTTTTCTACTCCCCTTGGGAAAAAACTGGGAAAAAACCATGGAATGGTTTGTGGTTTTGATTTGTTTAATGTGTAGTATCAAAAGCCTAAATAATATTGAATTCCATCCCTTTTCCTATATAAACCCACAAAAACTCCCACTTTATATTCACTAAAAGCCTTTAGAGATTGACCAAACTCTACCCTACAATATCTCTATAATCCTCCCAAGGTGCCCCAAGCTCCCAATAAGCCTCTCTCAAGCCGCTCCCATGCCTTTTGTATCACACTTTCAAGTTAGGGATTCCGTAATTTCTCATTTGTGTCCAAATTTCATTATGTTGTTATGCATTTTGATTTTCAATTACAAATTTTGGGTTTTTATTTTTCACCTCACCCATACTACCCTACTAATTTTTGAATTATTCTATACCCCTTTCTCTCTCGTTAATGCCTCCCAAATACACTCGTTACCATGACAATATTCCTTAAGGGATTTCACTCTCCTCATTTACATTCAAGAAATTATATTTTTTTATGAATATAAATTCCATTAATTATTTTAGTACATTTATATATATGACCCACTTACTTTCCATTACTTGTAAATATTATGATACACCCCTTTCTCTCTCATCTACCATTTTTTTTGAATTCTTATGTCATGCTGTTATGCTGCAAAAATTGTGTCGCGATTTTCCAAGACAAAGTCATTGTGTAGTGAATACCATGTCCTTTTATCTATTAAAGGTATTCACATTTATGAACATTTATTTATTGATTATATAGTTTCTTTTATGAATTAAACATTCCTTTATCTTGGAATAAATTATGATGTTTGATGAATTCATGTTATATGATCCTTGTGGCACACTTATGCATAAAATGCAATGATTAAGAAAGTGTTCCCTGATAGTGCATTAATGCACTGGATACAGATTAGTATCCTGATATGTCAAGTGAAATAACACTTTACTCATGATAATTCAAGTGAAATTAGGGTTTAATAATTATCTATTAGCAATGAGCCATGGCTTATGCTAATATCATGTTAAATGTTGTTTCCACATTTCCATGTTATGATAATCATGTCCTATCATGCCTTTATGTTCATGTTTCTCTTGTGAATCATTGATATGCATATTTCCTAACATTTATTTTATTCTTCATGTTATTCCTTGTTTACTCCCTTATTATTCTTTATAGCTCACCCTTTTCTTATGCATGTCCTCATGTTATCCCATACAATTCTAATTATGAGGGAATGTAGTGGTCATGTAAAAGATGTATTCAATAATGATGGGTATTTAATGTTTTAAATTGTAATGTAATGACCATATTCCCCAAAAAAACTAGACCTATCGATATTATATGTTGTATCAAGAGAAAATTTTATGTAATAAATTATGTTTAAGTGTAAAATAAAGAAAAGGGTTGTTATCGAACTCACACAGAAATAGCTACAATCGACTACGAAAGTTCGAGGTGGGAATTCAGGTTTTCTTAAGAGTTTTTCCTAGAATATGGCATATAAGGATTCAAAAATAAGGTATTATATTGCCTCATTACATTTTTAGAATCTATATTCATGATATATTTGAGTTGGTAGAATATAAATTGTAGTTACCTCAGAGGTATCAAGTCATGCACGACGCTATCCACATATCTCATCTTCCTCGATATCATTCTAATTAGTCTCATATTCTTCAGTCTATGGTAGTTGAATTGGAGGTAGATTTTTTCTTTTGGGATCATCCTATTTTTTATCAATTCAAAAAGGTTCTTTGGGACTAGTCAATTTTTCTAGTAAGGGTGCTATGGAAGCACAATCGTGTACAGGACGAAACGTGGGATCACAAGATCGACTCACCTTCCCAGTGGTCGGAGTTATTCTCAGATGAAGCATGACCACCATTGGAAGGGAAATTCAGTGATGAAATTATTTAAAGGATAATATTCTGAGATCCTATATTTTCATTAAGGTGGAAAACCTTTTTATTTATTGTTTAAATCTTTTCTTTTGACCGTATATCAATGCCTATTGAGACCGTAGAGGAAAAGTTGGTGTGTGGTTATTGTTTGGACCCCAGATCCCTAATTTGTTTTGGAAAAAATATGTGGGATGGAAAATTAGTGGAAACTATGCAGCTGATTATTCACCGTTATAGTAAATTTTTCAGGGTGTTTCAGTGCACGGTATAGGGCGCAATGTTTTCCTTACCCCTGAAACCTATGTCGCATGCCTAGATATAATCAATGAAATTTTTAGCCAAAGTAAAATTCAAGGTTGATTCATGGTTTTCCCTTCCATGCACTATGAAGATGTGTGGGAGATATTAAGCTAGAGAGGGGTGCATGCTTACTTATTATTTTGGCCAACTATGTGTCCCCAACCATGTGACACATTATTTAAAATGGAAATGACCATTTTCACTTACATAATATAATGATTAACCCTCTTCCTATATTTTTTTTTCTCCAGACATAGAAACCCCTCTTTCTCCCAGTTTAGCTCCCCAAGACTCCTACATTGTCCTTGATATAGTTTCTCTATCTGAAATTTAATTTGAGAGTATTCGTATCATTGTATAAAAACTGGTGAGTTATACTTTCATCTTAAACATTTAATTGTTTACCTTGTTATCGAAGATGTTATTTTGGTAAAGGATATTATGACATATATTCATATGATTCATCAATTAATTCATTTTCATCATATCTAGATATAATTAAATGATAATACTATAATATTAAGCCTCTACACAATTAAGTTAGGTGGGTAAACCATTTCCCTAAAAGTCTCAATGTTTATAGCTAGTTATCATTGTGATTCAAGCTAGACATTCTAGGAAATTCATTCTAAATTAATTGATCCTTGAATTAAATGATAAATACATGTTTGAGACATTCCATGAACCTATTATTCAATGTTGGAGGTTTATTACTTCAACATGAACAACCCATGGTGTGGGTTCTACCCTTTTTACCATTATTATACCACCATCATGGTGTTTTGGGATCACATTACATAATTGATAATTGAATGTCAAAATTAAGATGATTTTTTATGGATGTTAGTACCTTGTATCAGCTTGTCATTTTTATATGAATGTGATGAATTATTGAATCACTTGGCTTGTATATGATTATGATGGGATTGATGATATTTTGAATGAATTGGACAGGATGCCTAGGGAATAACAACTCCGTAATTCCAATTTAATTAGAACACTTAGGTTCCATCCTCCAATGGCCCGAAGGCCTTCATTTATTATTGATTTTGATAATCCACCTTTCAAGGGGTGAGGTGGAACCCTAACAAGGCCCATGGGGGTAAGAATTACATAGCCCATAGGCCTTAGAGTAATTCATTGCTCGTAGGCTTCAAACATAACATATAACCCAAACTAACTACTTGGAACTTCTCCCCCCTACATCTTCATCATGAAATCAGCTCCCCACCTTTGCATCGTTGTTAGGCTAGCCATTCTCGTGCATGGACAGACTTGTCCTGATGGCAGGTTCCATACCCTCTCATTCTTACAATCTGTTTAGCTCTGTTGTGGTGAAAACTCCTTGCTCATCCTCCTTGTAGAGATTTTTCCTTGTAGGTTGTCTGGTTTGCATCTACACTAAAGGTGGCCTGAAGGACTTGAGGTGGCCTTAAGGCCTTACTGACATGAAGTCCTAGGTTTCCCGAAGGCCTTAAAGGACTCAGGGACCACATTGGTGTCCCGAAGACACAAACGGGGGCATTTTCCATGCTTCTACGGTGCCAAACAGTGCCTTCTATAGTACCTACTACAGCACTGTATAGTTCCCTCTATAGTACAGCTATAGTGCTGCTACAGTGCTTCTATTGTACCCTGGAAATTCTGCCTCTGCCTGGATTTGATCCATGGTCACTTGGATGCACTTACGGAGTCCTTACCAACTGGGCTAAGGCTCATGTGCCACCTGGATTCCCTGGACATTTCTACTCCTTGAATTTGATTACATGAATTCTTTGATAGATTATGATTCCATGGACATTACTTTTCCTTGTATCTGATGAACCAATAAGATGCCTTTTAAATTTATACTCCTTAGATCCTATATACATAGCTTATTTGGATTTCTTTGACATTTGAACTCCTTAGATCTTTGATGTTATTAATATTTTCACGACTTATTATATTCCCCCTTTACTTATTTTATATTAAATGTGCATAATTTGTGTGAAATATTAATGTTTTAATATTAAGTATAATATTTGAGCATTTTTAGAAGTAGTCAAATTGAGTCAGTTTACTGTTTTAATTATAACTATCACTATACTGATCCAAATTGTTTGGTTCTTGTTTTTTAGGATTCTTCTTTCAATATACAACATTTCATTAGAAGGAACCATGATCCAATTCTGCCATTTGAAGGGTCATATGGTCCTCCCAAACAAGACCAAAGAATCTGTGAAGAAACTGGACTATTCATGAAGATTGATTTACTGGGATCAATCCAGAAGTTCAAAAACCTTAACTCTCCTCCATAATTCGTCAGACACTACATTTCATCTTGGATAAAAATTTCATGGCCCAAATCCAAGTACAAGGGGCCCAAATGAATCTTTGAAGTCCAGACCACCATTCTGACCGAGAATGAAAATCAGTATAGTATGCATGACATATCTCCTGATGTAATCATCCAAGCGAGATGAGAATTTGCATTGTGAAAGAGGGGATGTAGGCGGCCGACTTTGTTGAAGAAACAATTCGGATTTGAAGGCATCTTAATATTCAAAAACCCTTTCACATTATGGACTTCAAAAAGACTGGATTGAAATGGACAGTTTAAGTTTGTTTATTCAACCAGGCATAACCTTTTATCCTTACGTCCAAATGACTCCAAATTTTGAGAGTAGTCGGCCAACATTATTGCATAAAACTTTGAAGAAGAAGATATTTGAAGATTCGGCTGTCTGAATTTCCAAATTGGCGATGCAAGTGGAGGGACAGATTGGGAATGCAAACAGTCCACTCCTTGGGCTATAAATACTCTTCCCTTCTCTCCTTGAGAGGGGTTGGCATTTCAGAAGAGAGGAGATCATATTGGCACGACCAAAGCTTTGACAAAGTCTTGGGAGGACCTTCCAAACTCAAGTTTTCACTTGAGAGACCTTTCCTCCTCTCTTTCTTTTCACTTACTTTTGTGTTCTTCATTTTTGTAATCTTGTAATTCTCTTTCTTTGTAATTCTGTTTTAATGCAAGTTACTTCTTCAATATCTCTTATTCTCTTCCACCTTCTGTATTTTAATATTAATGTTCTTAAAATAGTTTAAATTCAGTTCAATCTCCTTCCCTTCTTTAGCTTCCTCATTCAATCGAAAGTTCGTTTTTAATTATCATCATTGTTCGTGTGTGTGTGTCGACGTACCACTCTTTTCTTATCCCTTTCTTTTTCTTCTCTTATTAATTTATAATCATAATCATTATAACCAGATTATTAATCACCCAAATGGCTGAGTAAATCTCTCATTGGGGTGAGTTATAATTTAGGTATGTTAAGTGATTGAGAGCTTCTGCTCGATGAATATTCTTTGAATTAACATTGTGTATGTTGGACTTAACATGTCATGGATTAATGACTTGTTTTGTTTAACATGTGGTTTCCATGGATTATTGGAACCATAAATACACAACCATAAATAAGATCTGATTGAGATTATAACCTTAAGTTATGTTAAGTCTTGGTTTAAAGCCTTAACACTTAAGAATTTTAATCAACATCATCTTGTGACATGTGTGTTAATTTAAATGCAATATAAAGCAAAGCTCGAGGATATCACAAGCTTAACTAACCTAATGATGAACTCACCCCAATCTTTATCAATTTGGTAAATCAAACATCATCCATAAATCATTTCAATTAAGATCTGCAAACAAACCCCCCTAATCAAAATACAATCAACTAAAAACAAACGACTACTACAAAGTATCATCGCCGATGATTCGACCCGAGTGCTGCTATACACATTAGCAGAGCACCGGAACCTTGAACGGTCGATAGGCGACAATCGGCCGCACTTTCAAATGGCGCCGTTGCCGGGGATGGTGCTTTATGTAGTCATTAGTTTCTGGTTATTGTAAAAAAAACCAAAAAAATACAAAATTTTAAAAAAAAATTTGAAAGAAAACACAAAGAAAAACCCGTCTTCCTCTTTCTTCCAAAATCTCTCTGAATGCCCCGTAGCCTTCCAAACAATCCCTCGGATTTGTTTGACCCTGAAATTGATAGAACTCTTCGTCGACTTAGGAGGACCATTAGGGATAACCAAATCACCCAAGAACCAATCATTGCCCTACCAATTGAATTAGATATGGCCAATCCTAGGGAACAAACATTGAAAGAACTTGCTGCCCCTGATATGAATTACCAACCTCTTGGTATTCAATATCCAAACATAGAGGATGACTTCGAACTCAAGTCGGGTTTGATTCATCTTCTTCCTCATTTCCATGGTCTAGCTGGTGAGGATCCTCATCTTCACCTCAAAGAGTTCCATGTGGTCTGCTCAACCATGAAACCTCAAGGGGTTTCTGAAGAACAAATCAAGCTTAGAGCTTTCCCCTTTTCCCTAGTGGATTCTGCCAAGTCTTGGCTCTAATACCTCCCACTTGGTTCCATAAACTCATGGGTTGACATGAAGAGACTTTTCCTTGAGAAGTTCTTTCCCGCTTCCCGAACATCTTCTATCCGAAAGGAAATAAGCGGCATCCGTCAATTCCCTAATGAATCACTCCATGAGTATTGGGAGAGGTTCAAAAAGCTTGTGGCAACTTGTCCACACCATCAAATCCCTGACCAACTCCTGATCCAATACTTCTATGAGGGGTTATTGGCTATGGAGCGAACTCTCATTGATGCCGCAAGTGGCGGTGCTCTTGTTGACAAAACTCCTGCAGCTGCACGAGAACTCATAAGCAACATTGCTGCAAACACGCAGCAATTCCATACTCGAGCACATGCTCAAGTGAAACAAGCCCAAGATAATCAATCCATAGAGCCCAACATGATGACTGAGTGGATGAGTGAACTTACAGGTCTTGTGCGTCAACTAGCGGTGGCTACCAAAGCCCCAACCTCAAATTCTCCACAGTCACTATTCCCTGGACCTATCAAGAATTGTGGAATCTGCAACTCTCCATCTCATCCGACTGACACATGTCCACAACTTCAAGATGATCCATCTGATTCATCTAGTCCAATGGAGCTCAATGCGGAATATGCTCAGTGAAACTTCAACCCTCAACAATCAGGTCAGTTTGTTAGAAACTTCAACCAACCCCACTCTGGTGGTGGTAACTTCCATCAACCTTATCCTTTTGTTCCTCAACCTCAAAGGAACAATCCTCCTCCTGGATTCCACTATCCTAATGAGCCTTCCCAATTCCCCACCCAATACAATCGCTTTCCCAAGAACCAAAATCAAGGCCAACCCAATTTGGGACATGCCTCTTCTTCTAAACAACCATGGGAAAGTGCTGTAGAGGATCTTGCTTCCTTCACCCGTTCTAGCCTAAAGAACATTGAAACCCAAATAGGTCAACTTGCATCCCACCTTAGCCAGCAACAACCATCCAATTCATCCCAACTCCCAGCTCAACCATTACCCAACCCCAAGGGTAATGTAAGTGCAATTGCACTTAGATCAGGAAAGGAACTTGCTATGCCTCAAGATAAATCCTCAAACCCCCCCTTTCGATGTTGATCTAGAAAATGAAAAGAACAAAAAGCTGGAAAAGGAACTTGAATCCACTCCTTCACCTTCTTCCATTCCACTTAGGAACCCAATTCCTTTTCCTCAAGCCATCTCCAAGCCTAAGAAGTCCTTTGAACCTGATCCTGAAATGCTTGACATGTTTAGACGTGTTGAAGTGAACATCCCCCTCTTAGATGCCATCAAACAAATCCCTATGTATGCCAAGTTTCTTAAGGAATTGTGCACCCATAAGAGGCAACTTAGGAACATTGAAAATGTTTCAACTCAACAGTCCATTCCCATGAAGTGCAAAGATCCAGGGACCTTCACGGTTCCATGTCAAATAGGGAGTTCCAACTTTGATGATGCACTCATAGACCTCGGAGCCTCAATTAATGTCATGCCCAAATCCATTTTCTCCAACCTTGGCCTAGGTCCCTTGCACCCAACGGGTGTTGTCATTCAATTAGCCAATCGAAGCACTGCCAGTCCTGAGGGGATAATTGAGGATGTTCTTGTTCGGGTCAATGATCTTATCTTCCCAGCTGATTTCTATGTCCTTGACATGGAAGGTGAGACGACCTCTTCTCGATCTCCCCTAATTCTAGGAAGACCATTCCTCATGACTGCGAGAACCATGATTGATGTCCATTCAGGCATCTTATCCATGGAATTCGGTGACCAACTGGTCAAGTTCAACATTTTCCAAGCCATGCGATACCCATCTGAGGATCACTCTGCATTCTCAATCCATTCTTTTGAGGACACTTCTAAGATTCAATCGAACCCCAATCCACCATGTTATTCATGTTATAATGATAAAGGATCTTGTGAAATCTGCACCATGATTAAAAAAGTCATAAATGGTGAAGTTGATGTGGACCTCTCATTCATAGACTCCATCAATATGGAGGAACTTGAAAACTCTCTTGAATCCCACATCAACTCTGATCTCTACTGCTCCACCTTGGACAGTGTTTAGGAAAATGATCCAAACCCATCTGGAATCCCTTCTCCTTCTCCTAACTTGTCTAGCTCTCAAATCAAGGCTGAAACTGATCTAAAACCACTTCCTTCACACCTCAAGTATGCATTCCTTTTCCATAATCCCTCCTACCATGTCATTATCTCTGCTTCACTTTCTGAAACTGAGGAGTCCCAACTTGTTCAAGTGTTATAAGAAAACAAAAATGCCTTAGGTTGGACCCTAGAGGATATTCCAGGAATCAACCCTGCCCTTTGCATGCATCACATCCATCTAGAGGAATCATCCAAACCAATTAGGCAACCTCAAAGAAGACTCAATCCACTCATACTTGAGGTAGTTAGGGAAGAGATTACCAAGCTTCTTCAAGCTGGTATTATCTACCCAATTTCTGATAGTGAATTGGTTAGTCCAATTCAAGTCGTTCCTAAGAAGGGTGGGATAACAGTTGTCACAAATGAACATGGAGAAGTGGTCACAACTCGAGTGAAAAACAAATGGCGTGTGTGCATCGATTATCGCAAATTGAATGATGAAACACGAAAAGATCACTACCCACTTCCTTTCCTTGACCAAATGCTTGAGAGATTGGCCGGAAAGTCACACTATTGCTTTATTGATGGTTACACCGGCTACTTCCAAATTCCAATCGCACCTCAAGACCAAGAAAAGACCACATTCACTTGCCCCTTTGGAACCTATGCCTATAGGCGAATGCCTTTTGGCCTTTGTAATGCTCATGCAACATTCCAGCGGTGTATGATGAGTATCTTTTCTGAATTCATTGAGAATTGCATGGAGGTCTTCATGGATGACTTTACCATTTATGGCGAGTCATTTGAATCTTTCTTACATTCACTCTCTTTGGTCCTTCAAAAGTGTGTCAAGTGCAACCTTGTGCTGAATTTTGAAAAATGTCACTTCATGGTTTCAAATGGGATTGTTCTAGGGAACATAATTTCTCAAGAGGGTATCCATGTTGATCCAGCCAAAATTGAGGTGATCCAATCACTTCCTGAACCCAAATCAGTTCGAGACATTCGGTCCTTCCTTGGTCATGCCGGTTTCTATCAGCGATTCATTCAGAACTTCAGCAAGATTTCCCTCCCACTCACTCGTTTACTTCAAAATGATGTCACATTCAATTTTGATGAGGCTTGAAAGAGAGCCTTCATTGAACTCAAATCTGCTCTCACATCTTCTCCAATAATCCAACCCCCAGATTGGTCCTTACCATTTGAATTGATGTGTGATGCTTCTGATAGGGCCATTGGGGCTGTTCTTGGTCAAAGAAGAGAAAACATTCCTCATGTCATCTTTTATGCCTCAAAAACATTGGATGAAACTCAATCACACTACACTGTGACTGAAAAAGAACTTTTAGCTGTGGTTTTTGCCTTGGATAAATTCCGGCCCTATCTCTTAGGTGCCAAAATCATCATCTTCACGGACCACTCAGCATTAAAGTTCTTACTTAAGAAAAGTGATTCCAAACCAAGGCTAATAAGATGGATTTTAATGATCCAAGAGTTTGACCTTGTGATAACAGATAAACCTGTAAAAGAAAACCCTGTGGCTGACCACCTGAGTAGAATTTCTAATTCTTCTCATTCTGAAATAATTGATCCTGAATTTCCAACTGAGCACCTCTCATCTCTCACTCCAAAGTTACCATGGTATGCCCCAATTGTCAATTACTTGGTTTCTGCTGTTTTCCCTGAATATTTTTCAAAAGAACAAAAAGAAAACATGAAAAGTTATTCAAAGCATTATTTGTGGGAAGATAATAAACTTTGGAAAACTGGGGCTGACATGGTAATTAGGAGATGTGTTGATGAAACTGAACAATTCTCCATCTTGGAATTCTGCCACTCAATGCCTGGAGGTGGCCACTTTGGACCACAAAGGACTTCTCGAAAGGTCCTAGATTCTGGATTCTTTTGGCCTACACTCTTCAAGGACTCACACGAGTTCTGTCAATCATGTCCCACTTGCCAAAAGTTTGGCACAATTTCCAAAAGAAACGAAATGCCTCAAAAGCCATTAATCTTCTGTGATCTTTTCGATGTTTGGGGCATCGATTTCATGGGACCTTTTCCCCCTTCCAATGGATTATCCTACATTCTCCTTGCTGTTGACTATGTTTCTAGGTGGGTCGAGGCCAAACCCACTAGGAAAGACGATGCTCAAACTGTGAGTGAGTTCCTCAAAACCCATATCTTCCATCGATTCGGAACACCACGTGCTTTGATAAGTGACTTAGGAACTCATTTCTGTAATAGAAACATGGAGTCACTTTTGAAAAATATTGGGGTTGTACATAAAACATCCACTGCATATCACCCTCAAACAAATGGAATGGCTGAACTTTCTAACAGAGAAGTGAAAAGAGTGCTTGAAAGAATTGTTAAGCCCACAAGAAAAGACTAGCCCGATAGACTTGGTGAAGCACTCTGGGCCTGTCGAACAGCCTATAAGACACCCATTGGGATGTCTCCATTTAGGCTAATCTTTGGTAAAGCCTGTCATTTACCAGTTGAAATCCAAAATAAGTCATTTTGGGCTGTCAAAACATGTAATTTTGATTGTGAAAAATCTGGTGAAGAAAGATTGTTGCAGTTGACTGAATTGGAGGAGCTTCGACTCGATTCGTATGAGAACTCCATTCTCTACAAAGAAAAGGCAAAGTCACTCCATGACAAGCACATTATTCGAAAGGTATTTCATGAAGGTGAAAAGGTAATGCTCTTCAATTCTCGATTTCGACTTCACCCAGGTAAGCTCAATTCTCGTTGGGATGGACCTTTTATTATTACTAATGTTTACCCATTTGGTGCAGTGCAAGTCGAAGACCCTTCTTCAAAAATAACATTCACGGTAAATGGACACCGGTTAAAGCATCACCATGAGAGGCCATTCACTTCAGGTTCCACATCGACTTCCATTGACCCACCACTAGATGGAAATGGCGACCCACCAAATCCAAACCAGGGGGCACCTCTTTCCCTTTAACTCTCTCTCTATCTCTTCCTCTCTCTACCTCTTTCTTCTTCTTCCTCTCTCTTTCATTTTGTTACCACTTTATTCATCAAACCCTTTATTTTTATCTTTCTTGTGTGGGTGTGTATTTTTTTAAAAAAAACCTTAAAAACTAAAAAAACAAAAAACACAATTACTTAAAAAAATTACAAAAAAAGAGTCATGCTTACTCACCATCTAGTTTTGAAATTTTGTCCAACCATTTTGGGGAGTCAAAAGGCTTGTTTTAAACTCAAATATATTGAATTTTTATCTCAAACTTGGGTAAACAATTTTGTGTCAATAACAAACATTTTGAATGAACAATTTTTGGTGGAAAATGATTCTCCCCTACCGTGAGGAATAACATTAGCCTTCATGCCAAGGTCATCTATGGCCATCTTTTTCATTGTGTGTCTTCACCAGTGATTGTGAGTCTTGAGTTTGTGGACCTTCGAGCTGAATTTCCATCTTTTGTATGCATTAATATGATAGAGGCATTTTCTAAGCCACATGAGAATCATAATAGCCAAATAGCCTCCCGTTACCCTTACATTGATCCTACTTTTGAAAGCCCCTTTGAGCCTATGAAAACCTTTCTTTTGATAGCCACATTACAAGCCTAATACCTTGTCCCACCCAACATCTTCATGGATTTTCATTGTACAATTTATTGAAATTTAAGTGTGGGAGGAATGGACTTCATTTTTGGGCGTACCTTCATTGATTTCCAATGTGTCATCATATGCTTGAGGGAAAGCATCCATTAAAGTGTGGGGGAGAGGTTGTAATTCTGTGAGCTTTGGGGTGTATATGTGTAATTGTCATTTGTACAAAAGTCATTGAAAAGTGTTCAAAAAAATGAAAAAAAATTATATTAAAAAAATGAAAAAAAAAGGAATGGGTTGTGTCTTGGGTGGGTCAAAAATCATTCATCATCAACATTTGATCATGTTATAACTACTAAAATTAGTTCCATGTGGAGATCAAGCATGGGTTGGGAGATGACTGTGAGACTTGTTTCAAGCACAACTTTCGAAAAAAAAGAGCAAAAAAAAAGAGAAAAAGAACACTTGAATCATCTTGTATTGTGTCATTATTGGAAGTCTTCCATGTTGTACATATTCCATCATCTCAACCTATTACATTTTCTATCTCCCTCACTTTTCATTCATCACACATTCATGCCCTTGTAAATATGTGTTTCTATTTCCTTTCAAATCAAATTTCAAAAAAAAATGTGCATTGATTTTTCCATGTTGGTGTTTTTTTAACCCCTCTTTTCCTTTGGAAATTATATACCTACCGTCCCATAGCCACTGAAAAACCCCTTAAAAGACATCTTGATTCTTGTACACATTAGATTTGGGAATGGAAGCTGAGAGCTCTTACAAACTCTTGATTTTCACTTTTTGTTGGTGAATGAGTGAACCTCCTAAAATACATTTTTATCATCTTGAGAGGAGTAAGTTTTGAGTGCCTACATTTTCTAATTGAAACCTTGAACATGAAAAAATGAATTGTTTCTGATGCATTATTGTGAACCAAATTTGTGATGGAATTCAACATGGATGAGTGAAATAGTCTAAACCTCCCCTGATTGGAGAAAACAAAATTTTAATATTTGTTGGTGAGTGAAAATGATTTTGTCATGTTTTTATATTTGTTGCACATGAGGACACGCGCAAATCTAAGTGTGGGGGAGTTGATGTTATTAATATTTTCACGACTTATTATATTCCCCCTTTACTTATTTTATATGAAATGTGCATAATTTGGGTGAAATATTAATGTTTTAATATTAAGTATAATATTTGAGCATTTTTAGAAGTAGTCAAATTGAGTCAGTTTAATGTTTTAATTATAACTATCACTATACTGATCCAAATTGTGTGGTTCTTGTTTTTTAGGATTCTTCTTTCAATATACAACATTTCATTAGAAGGAACCATGATCCAATTCTGCCATTTGAAGGGTCATATGGTCCTCACAAACAAGACCAAAGAATCTGTGAAGAAACTGAACTATTCATGAAGATTGATTTACTGGGCTCAATCCAGAAGTTCAAAAACCTTAACTATCCTCCATAATTCGGGGTACACTACATGTCATCTTGTATAAAAATTTCATGGCCCAAATCCAAGTAAAAGGGGCCCAAATGAATCTTTGAAGTCCAGACCACCATTCTGACCGAGAATGAAAATCAGTATAGTATGCATGACATATCTCCTGATATAATCATCCAAGCGAGATTAAATTTTGCAGTGTGAAAGAGGGGATGTAGGCGGCCGACTTTGTTGAAGAAACCATTCGGATTTGAAGGCATCGTAATATTCAAAAACCCTTTCACATTATGGACTTCAAAAAGACTGGATTGAAATAGACAGTTTAAGTTTGTTTATTCAACCGGCCATAACGTTTTATCCTTACGTCCAAATGACTCCAAATTTTGAGAGTAGTCTGCCAACATTATTTCCTAAAACTTTGAAGAAGAAGATATTTGAAGATTCGGCTGTCTGAATTTCCAAATTGGCGATGCAAGTGGAGGGACAGATTGGGAATGCAAACAGTCCACTCCTTGGGCTATAAATACTCTTCCCTTCTCTCCTTGAGAGGGGTTGGCATTTCAGAAGAGAGGAGATCATATTGGCACGACCAAAGCTTTTCCAAAGGCTTGGGAGGACCTTCCAAACTCAATTTTTCACTTGAGAGACCTTTCCTCCTCTCTTTCTTTTCACTTACTTTTGTGTTCTTCATTTTTGTAATCTTGTAATTCTCTTTCTTTGTAATTCTGTTTTAATGCAAGTTACATCTTCAATATCTCTTATTCTCTTCCACCATCTGTATTTTAATATTAATGTTCTTAAAATAGTTTAAATTCAGTTCAATCCCCTTCCCTTCTATAGCTTCCTCATTCAATCGAAAGTTCGTTTTTAATTATCATCATTGTTCGTGTGTGTGTGTCGACGTACCACTCTTTTCTTATCCCTTTCTTTTTCTTCTCTTATTAATTTATAATCATAATCATTATAACCAGATTATTAATCACCCAAATGGCTGAGTAAATCTCTCATTGGGGTGAGTTATAATTTAGGTATGTTAAGTGATTGAGAGCTTCTGCTCGATGAATATTCTTTGAATTAACATTGTGTATGTTGGACTTAACATGTCATGGATTAATGACTTGTTTTGTTTAACATGTGGTTTCCATGGATTATTGGAACCATAAATACACAACCATAAATAAGATCTGATTGAGATTATAACCTTAAGTTAAGTTAAGTCTTGGTTTAAAGCCTTAACACTTAAGAATTCTAATCAACATCATCTTGTGACATGGGTGTTAATTTAAATGCAATATAAAGCAAAGCTCGAGGATATCACAAGCTTAACTAACCTAATGATGAACTCACCCCAATCTTTATAAATTTTGTAAATCAAACATCATCCATAAATCATTTCAATTAAGCTCTGCAAACAAACCCCCCTAATCAAAATACAATCAACTAAAAACAAACGACTACTACAAAGTATCATCGCCGAGGATTCGACCCGAGTGCTGCTATACACATTAGCAGAGCACCGGAACCTTGAACGGTCGATAGGCGACAATTGGCCGCACTTTCAATCTTATCTACCCAACTAACTTAGATTCCTTTGATATTTATATTCCAATGGTCTAGCTTAATTTGTTAAAATGATATGATAGGATGTATATAACATTTATACTCCTAATATCTAATGAATTTTAGGATTCTGTGGACATTTCTACTCCTTGGATCCAATTTATTTTGTTTTCATAGCACACTCAATTTCTTTGGACATTAATACTCATTAGAAACTAGTCCATGTAGGCAGGACACATGATTGTATGGATTTGGCCATTGTTGTTGTCGGTTGATACAATTTAACGATAACCTTAGGATTCAGTTTCATTATCACAATGATATTTTAAAGATTCTATAGAATCACTTCTATTGTTACACTTGTACACTTTGTTATATTAGTACACTACATCATCTTATATGCATAGCCTAGACATGTAATAGACAACATCGTTAGTTCTGTACTGAGTGATATCTCACACTCTATTTGGGACATCATTGGGTACCCATAAATACTTCATGGATAATAATAGGGATAGGTCAGAGAGCCTATTTTTCTAATGCTTGATTGATTATTTCATAGGAGCAAGGAGCACATGACTGATCTATAGCTCGTTATTCTCTCTAATGATAGTTCCATTTGGTATTTTTTTACTTTTGATAAATGAATTATATTATATGAAAGTAATAATATATTACCTATTTTTTTATTGAATTCCATTATCATCATATTATATGACACTAATAGATGAGATTACATGGTTATTTATATGATGATTTTTTATTCTTTGATGGCTCAATTATTTCGTATGATTTTTCAATTATTCATTATATTTATACCATTTTTATACACTCTAATCAAGGGGTTTTGGTCTCCCCACTATTCCAATAAGAAACCACACTACTATTCAGTAGCCTCTAGTGTATGAGGAGGCATGTTGGAGGATATTTGGTCCACCGAGTTCAGTTACTGTTGAGTGAACCAGCATTGAGAAGTCACAAAGTGGAATCGAGTATTTCCTTTTCTTTTGTATTAATGTTTGTTAATATTATACAAGAGATTAAGAATGTTCCAGAATTTGGAAATGAGTTGCTCCGAGGAGTAGATAACACATGATTAGGTAAATTACAAATTTTGAGTGGCGAGACAAGATTTTCAAGATTTTTCTTGCTAAAATTTCATTTATTTCACCATTGGCTGACAAATATGATATTTTTTGTTCCCTATAACTGAAAAATATATTTTTATTTTTAAATTATTTTTGTGTTGAAACTGAGGGAAACTTATCAATTTCCAACCAAGAAAACATCAAACTTAAAAGGGAATTTCAAAATTATTTGAATAAAAGTATAAAATATTAGAATAAATATTATTTTATAATTTCCAATAAATATTGGTTACCTTTGTATCTGATTTTTCAATAATAATGTCTTCAAAATGATAATCCATATTTCTCCATTTTTGGATGACCTCATCCATTCTTATCTTCCTTTTTCTAAATCCACTTTTCGAAATTAGTTATTCCTTGGTGATCCAATCACTCTACTCTATATATTCTTCCCACAAGAATTGATCTCTCTTCTATCTTGTCCACAACAACATGAGAAGCATGAATAATTGAGGCCTCCTCCAACATTTATTCCTCATAGTGCATGATATGTTACAAATAATTTTCCACATTCTACTCACAGGTTTCTAGCTTTGTGTCATATGAATGCTCAAAATGGGCATCATCATTTGCAGACCACTTTCCCAATAGCCCCTAAAGAACAACGAGATAATACCATACAATCATAGAGCCCCCTATATCTGAGACTGATATTCCATCATTTTACCCACCTATTCAAGAGTATGATTCATTTAATCACCACCACTAACCATTACACTTCCACTCAACTGGTCCCATATCATATTTTTTAACTACTCATTCTTAAGGGGGTCTTAATCCATCAACTTGGACTTCAATTTTTTCACATACCTTATCTACATTGGTTTGGGTATGTATGAGTAATCTTTACACCCTTTGTATTTCTTCCTATTTCTCACAATTCATCTCCCTAGATCCAGGTTTTATTTCTTCCCCTTCTTCCTCCTTAGGCTGTGAAAACAACTATTGTATCCTCCATTATCTTTATCATTTGAGAATTTTCCATTGATATCCCCCTAAAGCTTCCTCTAAGAAGAATCATCCTTTATTGTATCTTTATTCCCATACTGGATCTCTTTGATTTTGACCAATTCCTTCAGTTCCCAGACCTTCAAAATTGTAATTAATATTAGTATATCACAAGTATATTCTTAGAATTGTCTAACCCAATTCATTTATCCAACCCTCTATAAAATTTTGGAGAGACATGTGTATCATTATCTTATCCCTTGGAAGAAAATGCCTCATGCGAGGTACAATATCCATGTGGATAAGCTTCTACATAGGATGAGGCCTTTCAAATTTTGATATCTGGTTACATAGGATCAGTTTTACACATCCCCCAAATTCCCCCTAACCCCAGAAGACCCTACACTACTGGAATACAATAAACCAAATCACTACTCACTTGATCAAATATGTACACCACATTTGTATTATTGTTTGACGGTCTTCCCTCTTTCTGATTGGGAACAACACATGTTACACTCTTAATACTCAATTAACCCATATTGAGGACACCCAAATCCTCCTTCCCTAGAAAATATCTAGATAACTAATCAATCAGTCTATGTTGAAACCTATGAATATTATATAATTTGAAGAAAAGGTAACCCATATGTTAATTGGATGACCAATAATTAGTCTATTATTTGAAGACCAATTCTTATTTCCATCAGAATTCTTCCCCAACTGCAATCTAAATCCACTTCTCTGGTGGTCTTTAAACATCAATGTTGACACATGTATGTGGTGAAATTGAGTGAAAAACCGAATCATTTCTACTATTATATCTCAAAATTATTACAACCATGTTCCCAATCATACATATAATAGAGGAGTTTTGAAAGGGGAGAAAATGTTTTTGAATCATTACCCACATCACCATCGTATGATCATAATGGTTAATTTAGAAATATTATGAACATCATAGTAAGTATAAGAGAAATACATTGAATGTTCTCATATCTTTGAAATTTTAAATAATAAAATCATTATTTAAAAGAAATAAAAATATCATGTGTTATTTTTTTGATAATTCCAACCAATGCTCGCTCTTGAAACCCCATGATCCAAAGACACACATATCAAAATAATCAACCTTGGGACAGTGATTTATAAATCAAGCTGCGAAAGTTAAGCTCATAATACCAGAGGAATCCATGAACTCCAATGTTTAAAGTGTTTTATACAGAGATCCATCAAATAGATATGGAAGCTTCAGTATAATTTTGATAGCTATGAAAGATGATAGAAAGAATGAGTTAAAGAAAAAAAGAAATGGATGTGGTTGAGATGAAGATGAATGGGGAAGGGTAGATTACCCCCTCTCTAATGGAGTGGTTGGAGTTCAAGCTATGGCTATTGATGCCTAGGAAATTCCAAAGGAACTCAGATGACAAGGAGATGAAGGTGGATCCTTGATTACCCTTTTATGTTTCATATGATTATAGATCTTTACCCTTGTCCTAGTATTGTAAGGAATTGGTGCATCATGCATCATTATTGATACATTAGGATTTATATTTCATACATTATTCCATTTCACATTTATATTATTTCATGCTTTACATACATCATTTTTGGGTAACTTATTAGATTATTTATGATATTATTCTAAATTTTTATAGCGGAACTCAGTGAATGACTAGTTCGGATTAAATGGATTTCACAAATCAATTTACAAGGTGTATAGTCCCATATAAATGAGATGTTTTATTTCCTATAGTTATACTTTTTAAATATAATTTTTTTATAAATGAGAATAAATTTTAAAATTTGAATTTTAAAATGATTGGTTGTTTTCTAAATAGGGATTTCAATTACATTTTGAAGGGTTTTTTCTGTAAAAATTTCAATTGACGCACTGTATACCAGAACAACTAACTCATAGAATAGATTTTTAACCTGAACTAACCTGAGTAAGGGGAAGTAGGAAGTGTATCTATGTAGGGACTCGAAGCCTGATGTACATGAACATTACATTACTTTTGCGGAATACTTAATACATAACAAAAACACACACACAAGGACCGTAATAGTTTAGTGTCTTTGGAAACACTGAATATAATCTTCTAATAGTGGTGAAAGATCTTCAACATCTCCCATAAAGATCTTATTCTTTTTTTAAACCTAAATCCTTTCTTTATATCCTGGGGAAAAGAAAACATAAAAGGGTGAGCTCAAATGCTCGGTAAGGGTAAAAAAAAGAAATATCAATCACATCATATTCATAAGAACATATCTTTTGGAAATATTAACCTGCAAAAGAGATCATAATTTAATAACATGGGATAAATAATAGTAGTGAAATGTAATCCCAATAATCATAACATAAAACATGAAACTTTGTGGCATACAAACATAATCATAGACAATCATTTCTTATTAGTCAAGACTCATTGCCAAGACAATCTTAGTGGACAAAGTCCATTTCTGAACTGAGTTCATTCCTCGTTTCAGTCCTGTTTCACTGAACCGATATAACCTACCATTCCAGCCATGTCTATCTCATGAGATATAAAATCTTTACCCAATGCATTGGAGGGAGATATAGGTCCCACCCATCTCATAATGATACCATTCTTATGTGTTCCACAAAATCATAAACCATACATCATATCATAACTCATGCAATAAAAATGGGAATCTTAAATATCGTGACATCATAAAACAACTCATATAAGATAAAGGAATTCATAAAAATAATTCCATCAAAACATAATGAAATCAATTTAATAATAGGGATAGAAACAGAACCCTTTATTATCTTAGATGGAAAATAATTTTGATAAAATGCTTGAACTCCATTCTTGAGGAAAATATCCTTTCTACTTGAAAAACACTTCTCCTTTATTAACATGTCATACAGTTATAAACTAAAAGAAGTTGATTAAAAATAAACTTGAAAACTTGTAAGGGAAGCTTCGTGGAAATAATGTTTTGAAAATCCACTCGTGTCGTATAAGTTAAAAGAAAACATTCTTCTCGTACTTTTGTCGGAAAAGTCAAAAAGTACCTCGTACGAAAAACGACAAAAGATTCCTTTAATATATTTTACTAAAAAACTCACGAAAGGGTAAAATTGGATATAAACTATTTTAGAATGATGTAAATATTACATATTGAGGAAACATGGATGTGGATGATAAAATGCACCCCAGTAAATTCCAAAGTATAAACAATCTCGGATAAAAATGAGATTGTGATATTTCCCTTACCTTATGTCTGATATGCTTTGTACGTATCCGAACCTCCTGTATAATGATTTAAATAATGTCATTAACTTATTACAGAATCATACTCATTGTTATGATATCATATATGGTTCACTTATTACTTTATATTACCCGTTCTTTTATAAATTCAATGTTAAAGAGCGTTTTGGGTAAAATTGTTTTATTTGTTGTCCGTGTTTTGACATGTAATTATTCATATGATTACTTAGATCATGATTACTTAATTTCAAAATATAAAACATTATTTATATATAATAAATATTCAGAATATATATATATATATAATAGATAAGTAAATGGAATGAAATACACCGTTCATGGTGACGGAAGACCGTACGTACGCATGAACGCTGTTTTTTTCCTTATTGAGTTGAATGGAATTAAGTAGATGAAATACATATATATACACATAAATACAGAATCATTATTATTTCATATATTTCATTATTACTTATTATATATACTTTATAATCATTCATGAACGTTTAACATGGAGAATGAATCTCATCGCGTCGTGGAGACGTAGTCCGTACGTACGCACGAGCGATGATATCATTCTCATGATCGTGGAATTGTATTGGAGTGTATGTATAATATTTCAGAATCAATATCACTTTTTAATATTCATATATACTCATTATTTACACCATTATACCCATCCAAGTAAGGTGGTGGTGGAAAATAGATTACACCACGGCGTGGAGACGGTATTCCGTATGTACGCACGCGCGGTGATTTCCTTTTTACATAGGATGGATAGAAGGTTAATTAGATTTGTTTCATATTTATAATAAAATATCAGTATATAAGAAATACTGATGTTATTACTTTATCATGAAACAACTAAATAATAAGAAGTTGAAGAAGAAAGAAATTGAAAAAGATCGGTAATGGATATTACCTCTTTTTGACGCGCCTTCTCTTAACCTCCACTTAAAGAACTAAGGATGGTCTTTGAAGAAGACCAGGACCTCTAGGATGATACTAGGGAAGTGGAGAAGAGATTTTGCCAGTGGTTTTCCAAGCTTGAATGCTCAAATTGGTGTGAGGAGGAGAGGGAGGAGGTGCCCTTTTGTAAGGGAGGAGAGGGGCATCTTAGGAAAATCTCAAAATATTATTTTATATTAAGGTGAAGTTCGGTTTATAATGGTTCCAAAGGGTCTTATTTCGAATCTAAAGTGGGGATGGGTCGAAATACTCTCATCCAATAAGATTTAGATAAGTTTAGGTTATTATTTTAACCTTATCAATTAGATTTAACTCTAAGTTAAATAATTTATCTTTTATCGTGTCTTTTTATTGTCTTACACTATATGGTTAATAAACTTACCATAACAAGCCAAACGAACCCCAAGTTGTATATTTTTAATATATCTTTCCTTATCTAAGTCATTTGGTCGAACCTTAGATTTTTAGGAATTAAATAACAGTTAATAATATAATATTTGTTTTAAAAACTAATTTATGTCAATTTTGACACTATTTGGTACTTTATTTTTATGAAATTCATAACAGAATGATAAGTTCAAACAATGTTACTTAAATAAACAATAAAATGTCATATTAACCTAGAAAATTAGTTTAAATCATAAAAAGTCTCAAATTACATTTATTTGGGCATTTATAACATCAATTATGTGAATATTTCATTAATAAGACAATTACTCCATCATCTTTGTGTCATAATAAATTATAATTATATAATCCTTAAAAATTCTAAATAAATTCCTATGATGTAGATAATTGTATTATCTTTCTGTAAAATATTCATTTTAGAAGTTTCATGAAGTTTATCACTAGAGTAAAATTATTATACTTATAAGATTTAAGAAAGTGACATGTTGTCACATTCTTTGGTTTTAATAATATTTAAATTATTTTCATGGACAAAAGTCCATTAAATGAATCTAATCCAACCCTTAGGTGATATGGGTCTACTTTTAGTCATCCAATAAGATTTTTACATGTGTTAGGGTAATTTTATAATATTATATTTATACTTAATTACCCGATTTACCTTTAACTATGGTAAATAAAATTTACCGTAGTTACTATTCATAATTCCCAAAAATAAAAAGTATCTTATTAAAAAAATTTGGATCCATTGATTCCAAATATGGAATCAATTTTTCCAAATTCAATACACAAAAGTTGCAGAAATTAAATTAAAATTAATCCCGTTGTCGAAAGAAAACGGGTTTTTCTTTAAAACATTGCAAAAGATTGAATTGATTTAACCTACGAATTCAAGGTAAAATCAATGCTAATGACATACATTATATTAAATGGTAAAAATATATTCTATTTATAATTTAAAACCATTAAATATTATAATTTAACCACATAAGATATTACGATGAAAAAAGTTGTTTTTAATTAAAATATAGCGTGTTTTTACTATTCATTAAAATATGAAAGTTATCAGAAAAATATCAAAACCTTATCTAATGTAAATTTTTATATCCTGATTAAAAAGAAGAATTTTATTTTGTCAAATTGAACATATAAACAAGTCAAAAACTAAATTTAAAGTGGGTGTGCCATCAAAAGGCGGCAAAACTACATTTTTTGAAAAATACTTATTTTACCCAAAAAAATTATTTTGTTCTTATACCATGTTCTAGAAAATGTGTAAGATGAATAATAATGTTTTAAAATTAAAAATTTAGTTAATACTATTCATAACGGCTAGTTCATGACAATATTATTATAATATATCATTGTTTATTAAAACCTGGTATTGCGTACAACACACCCTATCGAGGAAGGTCACGATTGCGTGTAATACAAGCCAAGTCAAGGTTGCGTGTTGTGAAAGAATCCTTCGTTGTTTCGTATAACAGAATCCAACCATATTTCATTTATACATTGAATATATATATATATATATATATATACTCAATGTTGCGTAGAATAACTATTATCAGAATTGTGTGTAACACAATCCAAGAATAGTGTTGCGTATACTGCAAGATAATACGGTGTTGCGTATAGAGCAAGGTAATCTTGGTGTAGAATAAAACACAAGACATTAATGAAATTAAAAGAATATTTTTCATAAAATCTTGGGGTGTTACATTCTACCCCCCTTAAAATGAATTTCGCCCTCGAAATCCGTTGGGGTTATAAATGGTTTACTACTCGAAAGTTTGTTTAATAGAAACCCACATCGTAAAAAGGAATACCAAAACATGGCTTTAAAAACTAAAGTATGAAATGTAACGGTTACCCAAATTAACTCATCACTGGGTTTCCACATAGGAGAACATAGGTGAAAATATGGATATGGAAGAAAAATCTAACCATCATGTTCTGATGGAGAGTGGTAGAGAACATCGCTATGAAAAATCCAACAATCGCAAAGCCATAAATTTGTGATGATCTAGGGTACCATCTGATTCATAGGATATAAGGGAACTAGGACAATATTTTTGGTTTTCAGGATCATTTAAATAAAGTTGATGAATTAAAAGAAATACTTGCATGATTTTGGTACAATCTCACTGTTGTTCGTGAATTGAACAATTTCCACTTCATCCCTTAAAGAAATGAAGTTGAATTTGTTACTCGTGATGTGTTAGCAGATCATTTTATTGAATGATGAGTCATTCCATCTCTTTCAAACAAAAGGTTAAAAAAAGTTATAAGTCCATCTTATGGTTAGATTAATCGTATATGGTTCCAAAAAGAACTTATACTTCATATATCATACCACTTAATAAAATAAAACTACTTTCTACTAACGAGGGACTTCATGTAGGCCAGTGGTAGGCGATAAAGGCCAGTCGCACTTCAGTTGTGGGTTCGATTCCCATAGCCTTGTCCGACGCGATGGGTTGTCGCCCATCCTGTAGGTTGTCCTTTTTCTAAGACTATATTACTATAACATCCCATCAATAATATCGAAAAAACTTCTATCCTTAAACAATACTAACTTATGTCCAACATAATCCATTCCAATCTTTAGGCTTATCCATAATACTGTAGTCCACTCTCATAATATAGTGAAAACGATTACCTGAGATTTAATACCATCGTTGATCCCCATATATCATAGGATATGTCTTGTTGGTCACATTCCAAACATTCGAAGGCCTTAATCATGTATTCTCTTGAAAAATTAATACCCATTGAACCTTAGTAAAAACATGAGTGTTGTCAAAAGTTAACGCATTCCACATACCAAAAACACAAAATTCTATATACTCAAACCATGATATAACTATTTCCTTATATCAGTCATGAGCTCATGAATACTATCAAACATTTAATTTTCTCCTTATACCTTCATTATGCGCATATCATCTACATTCCAAAAATATATGAATAATCTTTCATGGACACTGGTACCATTAATCATACACTTTCAAAACTCAAAGAAATACAACAGTGTAACAATCCTTAGATGTCTCTTTATTCCATAGTACCATGAGATTACTTATACAACATTACACATGATAAACATGTAATCATTCCACTACATTCTTAAACCATTGACCGAGCTTCAACAATTATTTCATCTCACATATCATTTGTAGTCTCTTCATCAACATCAACATAAATACTACCCATACATCCATACTGATTCTCTTCATGAGACTTTACGTTAGGTCATTGGTTTGCATAATGCCCGTACATTCCACATTTAAAACATTTAACCATTGTTGATGTCGTAGTAATACCATTATCCTCATCCCTGGTGTTAACTAAACCTTTTCCTTTGCACTTACTAGCTTTTTGTCCTTCTTTTCCACACCCAAAGCATCTTCCAGTTCCTTTGAAACATTCTCCTTGATGCCTCTTCTCATATTATTTACATAGGGGAAACTGAACTTTCTTTCCTCTATGATCATCATGAAACTCCATCTTTCTCTTATTAGCCGAGTCAGGAAAATTACCAAATTTGAGTTTATTGATCATATTAGGAGATTGCTGATTCAACATAATAATGATGGTTGGACTTCCAAATCCCATTTCATTTGGTTTCTCATGAAGAATATCATTCCATTGTCCATAATATCTTCCATTATCGTGAATCATCTTGTTTCCATCCATTTTCTAAAACCCAAAAAGAATAGTGTTAGAGGCAAAAATCATAACAAATGGGGAGTAACTTCAATATCTAACATCTTAGGTTAAATTATATGATCATTACCATAGTTCTAGGACTATATCCTATACGTATACTTATCCTTAGGGGCATCCCTAGACATACCTTAGAAATATCTCTAGGGATCTCACTAACATTTTTGCATCCTAGTTTCCAAAGGTTGACTAAACCTTTTCTCTGATACCAACTGTAGAGACCCGAAGCCTGACGTACATGAACATTACATTACTTTTGCGGAATACTTAATACATAACAAAAAAACACACACAAGGACCGTAATAGTTTAGTGTCTTTGGAAACTCGGAATATAATCTTCTAATCGTGGTGAAAGATCTTCAACATCTCCCATAAATATCTTCTTCTTTTTTAAACCTAAATCCTTTCTTTATATCCTGGGGAAAAGAAAACATAAAAGGGTGAGCTCAAATGCTCAGTAAGGGTAAAAAAAAGAAATATCAATCACATCATATTCATAAGAACATATCTTTTGAAAATCTTAACCTGCAAAAGAGATCATAATTTAATAACAAGGGATAAATAATAGTAGTGAAATGTAATCCCAATAATCATAACATAAAACATGAAACTTTGTGTCATACACACATAATCATAGAGAATCATTTCTTATTAGTCAAGACTCATTTCCAAGACTGTCTTAGTGGACAAAGTCCCTTTCTGAACCGAGTTCATTCCTCGTTTCAGTCCTATTTCACTGAACCGATATAACCTACCGTTCCAGACATGTCTATCTCATGAGATATAAAATCTTTACCCAAAGCATTGGAAGGAGATATAGGTCCCACCCCTCTCATAATGATACCATTCTTATGTGTTCCACAAAATCATAAACCATACATCATATCATAACTCATGCAATAAAAATGGGAATCTTAAACATCGTGACATCATAAAAAAACTCATATAAGATAAAGGAATTCATAAAAATAATTCCATAAAAACATAATCAAATAAATTTAATAATAGGGATAGAAATAGAACCCTTTATTATCTTATATGGAAAATAATTTTGATAAAACGCTTGAACTCCATTCTTGAGGAAAATATCCTTTCTACTTCAAAAACACTTTTCCTTTCTAAACATGTCATACAATTCTAAACTAAAAGAAGTTGATTAAAAATAAACTTGAAAACTTGTAAGGGAATCTTCTCGGAAATAATGTTTTAAAAATCCACTCATACCATATAAGTTAAAAGAAAACATTCTTCTCGTACTTTTGTCGGAAAAGTCAAAAAGTACCTCGTACGAAAAACAAAATAAGATTCATTTCATATATTTTACTAAAATACTCACCGAAGGGTAAAATTGGATATAAACTATTTTAGAATGATGTAAATATTACATATTGAGGAAACATGGATGTGGATGATAAAATGCACCCCAGTAAATTCCAAAGTATAAACAATCTCGGATAAAAATGAGATTGTGATATTTCCCTTACCTTATGTCTGATATGCTTTGTACGTATCCGAACCTCCTATATAATGATTTAAATAATGTCATTAACTTATTACAGAATCATACTCATTGTTATGATATCATATATGGTTCACTTATTACTTTATATTACCCGTTCTTTTATAAATTCAATGTTAAAGAGCGTTTTGGGTAAAATTGTTTTATTTGTCGTCTGTGTTTTGACATGTAATTATTCATATGATTACTTAGATCATGATTACTTAATTTCAGAATATAAAACATTATTTATATATAATAAATATTCATAATATATATATATATAATAGATCAGTAAATGGAAAGAAATACACCGTTCATGATGACGGAAGACCGTACGTACGCATGAACGCTGTTTTCTTTTCCTTATTGAGTTGAATGGAATTATGTAGATGAAATACATATATATAAACATAAATAAAGAATCATTATTATGTCATATATTTCATTATTACTTATTATATATACTTTAAAATCATTCATGAACGGTTAACGTGGAGAATGAATCTCATCGCGTCGTGGAGACGGTAGTCCGTACGTACGCACGAGCGATGAAATCATTCTCATGATCGTGGAATTGTATTGGAGTGTATGTATAATATTTCAGAATCAATATCACTTTTTAATAGTCATATATAGTCATTATTTACACCATTATACCCATCCAAGTAAGGTGGTGGTGGAAAATAGATTACACCACAGCGTGGAGACGGTATTCCGTACGTACGCACGCGCGGTGATTTCCTTTTTCCGTAGGATGGATAGAAGGTTAATTAAATTTGTTTCATATTTATAATAACATATCAGTATATAATAAATACTTATGTTATTACTTTATCATGTAACAACTAAATAAGAAGAAGTTGAAGAAGAATGAAATTGAAAAAGATCGGTAATGGATATTACCTCTTTTTGACGCGCCTTCTCCTAACCTCCACTTAAAGAACTAAGGATGGTCTTTGAAGAATCCAGGACCTCTAGGATGATACTATGGAAGTGGAGAAGTGATTTTGGCAGGGTTTGGCCGAGCTTGAATGCTCAAATTGGTGTGAGGAGGAGAGGGAGGAGGTGCCCTTTTATAAGGGAGGAGAGGGGCATCTTAGGAAAATCTCAAAATATTATTTTATATTAAGGTGAAGTTCGGTTTATAATGGTTCCAAAGGGTCTTATTTTGAATCTAAAGTGGGGATGGGTCGAAATAATCTCATCCAATAAGATTTAGACATGTTTAGGTTATTATTATAACCTTATCAATTAGATTTAACTCTAAGTTAAATAATTTATCTTTTACCGTGTCTTTTTGTTGTCTTACACTATATGGTTAATAAACATACCATAACAAGCCAAACGAACCCCAAGTTGTATATTATTAATATATATTTCCTTATCTAAGTCATTTGGCCGAACCTTATATTTTTAGGAATTAAATAAAAGTTAATAATATAATATTTGTTTTAAAAACTAATTTATGTCAATTTTGACACTATTTGGTACATGATTTTTATGAAATTCATAACAGAATGATAAGTTCGAAAAATGTTACTTAAATAAACAATAACATTTCATATTAACCTAGAAAATTTGTGTAAATCCTAAAAAGTCTCAAATTACATTTATTTGGGCATTTATAACATTAATTATGTCAATATTTCATTAATAAGACAATTACTGCATCATCTTTCTGTCATAAGAAATGATAATTATTTTATCCCTAAAAATTCAAAATAAATTCCTATGATGTAGATAATTGTATTAGATTTCTGTATACTATTCATGTTTGAAGTTGCAAGAATTTTATCACTAGATTAAAATTATTATACTTATAAGATTTAAGAAAGTGACATGTTGTCACATTCTTTGGTTTTAATAATAATTAAATTATTTTCATGGACAAAAGTCCATTAAATGAATCTACTCCGACCCTTAGGTGATATGGGTAGAATTTATGTCATCCAATAGTATTTTGACATGTTTTAGGGTAATTTTATAATATTATATTTACCATTAATTACCTGATTTACCTTTAACTATGGTAAATAAAATTTACCGTAGTTACTATTCATAATTCCCAAAAATAAAAAGTAGCTTATTAACATAATTTGGATCCACTAATTCTACATATGGAATCCATTTTTCCAAATTAAATACACAAAAGTTGCAGAAATTAAATTAAAATTAATGCCGTTGTCGAAAGAAAACGGGGTTTTCTTTAAAACATTGCAAAAGATTGAATTGATTTAACCTACGAATTCAAGGTAAAATCATTGCTAATGACATACATTATATTAAATGGTAAAAATATATTATATTTATACTTTAAAACCATTCGATATTATAATTTATCCACATAATATATTATGATGAAAAAAGTTGTTTTTAATTAAAATATAGCATGTTTTTACTATTCATTAAAATATGAAAGTTATCAGAAAAATATCAAAACATTATCTAATGTAAAAATTTTTATCCTGATTCAAAAGAAGAATTTTATTTAGTCAAATTGAACATATAAACATGTCAAAAACTAAATTTAAAGTTGGTGCGCCATTAAAAGGCGGCAAAACTTCAGTTTTTTAAAAAAAATACTTATTTTACCCAAAAAAATTATTCTGTTCTTATACCATGTTCTAGAAAATGTGTAAGATGAATAATAATGTTATAAAATTCAAAATTTAGTTAATACTATTCCTAACGGCTAGTTCATGACAATATTATAATAATATATCGTTGTTTATTAAAACCCGGTATTGCGTACAACACACGCTATCGAGGAAGGTCGCGATTGCGTGTAATGCAAGCCAAGTCAGGGTTGCGTGTCGTGAAAGAATCCTTCGTTGTTTCATATAACAGAATCCAACCATATTTCATTTATACATTGAATATATATATATATATACTCAATGTTGCGTAGAATAACTATTATCAGAATTGTGTGTAACACGATCCAAGAATAGTGTAGCGTATACTGCAAGCTAATACGGCGTTGCGTATAGCGCAAGGTAATCTTGGTGTAGAATACAACACAAGATATTAATGAAATTAAAATAATATTTTTCATAAAATCTCGGGGTGTTATAATCTAACTTTTATTTATTACTTGTATGTCACACAGACCAAGATTTAAGAGCAGAAAGAGGGGTGTGAGTCATGTTTAGGAAGCATTATTCATGTCATTTTTATCTACATATGATCTAGATATTGTGAAATATTGGATAAGGCATGCACATGGCATTTTTTGAGATATTCCACCTCGACAGCCCCCAGATGTGAACCATTTGGGTGGAAACAACCATGCTTTGGAGGTTTTGGGTCGTTGTCCAACTATATAACCTCCAACAAGGCCTCACGTGGAACCACTAGTTATTGCTAGTATGGGTGTCGACATCCAGTCTTGATATGGCTTATTTTGTTTCATGTATACTATTTAGGGAGCCACACAGCCTACCACAACTATGGTAGAGTTGACACTTCAGTTCCAGTAGCTGCATCCATCGATGTTCGTGGGTGATGGAATACTACAGACTATAGAGTAATGGAAATAGTATGTGATATATATTTTCATGTATCTAAAGGCACCTCTAGATGGGTAAACGAATCATGATACATATTTTCTATGAGATTCCTCAGAGATATTGTGGGATGTGATTACCTAGATAGATAATGATAATAATATGGGTTGTTTGGATATCTAGAAATCTTTCTATGATTATATATTTCATGAGACATTGAGGGATGATATATCGAGGGAGTCTATGCACCTGTAGCTAGGAACATTATCAGTCATGGAATATTATTCTTGTTTTATAGACATCCATAATATAACACCTACTTTGTTAGGTGATGATTTATTTAAATCTAGGATATTTTAGGATTCTATCATGTATGAAATTTTATAACTGGTGAATTTATTCTAACATTCTATCCTATTATAAATAGGATATTAGGTACTGATTACTAAATTTAACCTGAGGGAAGCTAAGGGTGGATAGTACTGAAGATCAGTTCCTCAGCCCAGTGGATCCATGTCAAGTGGAAGGAAGATATTATTTGAGCTCTATCATGAATTAAATACTATCCAGAACATTATTGATGGTAGTTCATTTATCAATCATTAGTTTTTAAGGCATAGATACATGAGGGGATTGTGTAATATAGACCTAGTTGAGTGTTGAGATTACGGTAGGATGGGCCATCTACATTTGTTTTTTATGATCTTTCTTCCATCAGCTTGTGAGAGAAGGTCCACTGTGAATCCATGATCAGGAGTGTGTTTAACAGTATCTCATCAAGTATGGAGCTGGAATCTGACTAACTAATCCCATCGAGGCAGGGGGGGATGGGGTCATATACGGGGTAGCTATACACCGAATTTTAAGTGAAAGTAGAGTTTAATTTCTCAAGGTAGTCAATTCATAACATAGGGATGCAGTTAAGTATAGACGTATACAATATAGGTGATACTTAAGTATTAGAGTTTCAGACCCTCTATGGTGAGAGGTACTATTTCAGAGGCCTCTATCTAATTATATTCTCTTTTTAATATGGTGCTTCACATTCTTTCATATATATGCCATTTGTCACGATCCTTGGGGTCAATGTTACATTTTATAATGGAATGATAACACTTGATAATACATTGGGGATGAGATGGGAGAGTGTAAGCCAATGAAGGATTTCCCCCTTAAGGTAAGTGGGTGTCACTTTATATGGGGACTCTTTTTCCTTCTGATGATAGGTTTTGACATCATTCTTAGGATAGACTCATTGGCTCTCTACCATGATTTGGTTGACTTCTATCCCTAATGTGTGACTATCACATCCCAATAGGGTGGATTCTTTTTCACAATGTTGAATGGGATGTATAGGCTAGCTGAGATGGAACCAAACATCATGGGTTAGGTGGGATGATAGCTCGTATTTCTAGCTTATAACTAGATAATTAAGGAATGTGTCTGGAGGACTTCCCTCAAGTGGTAGATTGTATAGGGATGTTTTCATGGATGAATTTTTAGGAATACCTCCTATAAGTGAGGTATATGTTTTCATAAAACTATTTCTTCGAGATTCACCTGTATCCATTACTTCTTACAATATGGATACTAATGAGTAGAAGGAGCTCTAGGGGTAGTTAATGGGTCTAAAAAAGTGGTTTATATGACCCAGTACTTCTCTATGGGATTTGACAGTCCTTTTTTCCATGAATGTGGATAAAACCCTCAATAATTTCGAGGATTTAAATAAATTATTCTATTTTAATATTAATAACTAGTAGCCCTAGCCTCATATAGATGTTCTCTTCAACCAAATTTGATGATCTACGGTGTTCTTGAATATTGATTTGAGAATGGGTTTTCACCATTTGTGTGTTTGACCATTAGAAATACCACATAAATATTTTTTGTAGCTGGTATATATTATATAAGTATTTGTTCATGGCATTTGGTCACATGAACTTTCCATCAATTTTCATGGCCCAAATGTAATGACCCCGATTCCCGGGAGCCTTATGAGACATGATGCAACCACATTACAAAACATTTATTTTACCAACATCTTATCATGTCTCACATTACAGAAGATCGAGAGGCTCAGGGTTCTGGGAAACCAGCTGCTCTGAACATTTTTATGCACTGACTCACCTGAAAATTTTAAACAAAACATAGGGTGAGCAAAAAAACATGCCCAGTAAGGGGTTTTAAAACATTTTATGGAAGTCCTTTCTTAAGTCCTTTTGAAAAGAATAAATCGTACTTTGCTAAAACAAAACATTGTCATTTCTTAAAACATGAAATCCATCTGTGTTTGAAAACCATTTGCACAAAGAAGCACGTACTTGAAATAAGATTTAATTTAAACATGGTAAAAGTGCCCAATATAAACAGAGTAAGCAATACATAAAGTTAAAACAAGGTTACTTTAATTCCAAGGGAATTTCTATGGCTAGGTAGGAAAACATGCATATCATGGTTCGTGAGAAGAATGCAGTTCATTTAACAGTTTACCATATGAAAACAGTTCTTGTCACATTAAGTACGGTTTCATGATCATGGGAGCCTTACAAGGCAGACATTTTAGAAAATGATAAAACATTACATTAAAAAAGACATTGAATTTTCTTTAGAACCAGTATGTGCATAATTTCACAACCAAAAAGCAGCAGTTCTAAAAGTCTGTAAGCAGAGAAGTCATTCATAACATTAGACAAGGGCACGTAAAGTTCTTATGATATTAAACACATGTTTTTCAGTTCTTATCACGTGTTTCCTTTCTCATAGTCTAAGGGAATTTACCCACTTAGGGATGTCCTGTTAGTTGAACTATCCCCTAGTTCACCATTAATCTTCATATGTGGAGGGAAAGTATAATGCCTGACTTTGTCAAGACCGTGCGTCAAGACCGTAAAAACATAACTTAATACGGGTCAAGGCTAATCGCCAACCCCGTTTCCATAGCAGCACAAGCCGAGGCTAACCGCCAAGACTGTAGCACATAACGTCTCATGAGACTCATCCTTTACCCAATGCATTGGAGCGCTGTATAAATCCGGGCGCACCCGTCCATAACATGTAAGTCCAATAATTCCCTCTCATACTTATACATGGTCATACGTTCATTAGGTTTCATTCATATATTCATAGTCAGAATCTCTCATACATATTCACCATTTGAAGCAGATCATGTCATGAGCATAAATAAAGAACCAGAACTGGAAACAACAAGCTTATTGCACAAGAAATAATAACTTAAACACTCAATATATTGGTTTGTCAGGTAGAATTACATTATTACTAAGAGCCACTTCCAGGCTTAAGGATATCTTTAAAACATCTCCTTTTGGAACCATAATATGCTAGAAAATTAAAATCATTAAACAAGGCAAGTGTCATTTCTTGTAACTATTCGGAGTTCTAGAAATGGATAAGAATTAAAACAATTACCAAACAATGTTAACTGTCTTTTGCTAAAATACTGTCAATCAGTCCACAGTTATGTACATATGTAATACACGAAGCCGTGTATTATGTATATGTGTCTCAGTGGTTTAGTTAATTAAATAATACTCAATTGATTCATTACATTATTCACATATTCTTAAGGACATAAATTTTCTAACAAAAGGGGTAGATAGGGTTTTATAAAAGCACACAAGGAAATCAACTTAACACTTGACAAGGGATTCAGTTTTATTCATATTTTGGATTCCCACAAATCTTGTCTTAATTTGATGTACTCAAAGACAGTTCTGATTTGGAAGAAGATTCATATAATAAAACATGTATATACATATAATCATAACCCAGTTGTCAAAGGTTGGTGTTGGCATTGTAGGTTACATAACACGATCCATTATTAAAAGAGAGATTCTTAAGAAAATACACTCCAGACTAGAATTTTTATAATGATTCCAATATTTATATGTTGTTGCATGAGGGATTCACTAGGTCTTATGAATATGTACGTATATATATATATGTTTATTAATATATATATATATATATATATATATCGAATTGTAATAAAAAAACATAACTTAAATTTGATCTCCCTCATTTATATTTCAAAACATAAGTGTAGTAGAGGGGTTTTCTCTTTCATTCGGGTATGTATACACAAGGTGTGTACATACATATGGGTATATGTATATATAAACATATATATATATATACATAAATTTATATGTATCCATGTTAAAACGCACAACATGTTTTTTTAGCTCCTTCCCTAGTTCAGTTCTTCAAGCGGGTAGAAGGGCAGAATTTCTGGTATATATAAAAAGAAAAGGGTCATGTATTTGTATATACTATAGGTGTGTATAAATATATAAAACATGTTTATATATATATATATACCAAGGTTTGAAACTCAAAGAAAAGGACCATGCTTTCCCCTTTCCTCCATTCGGCACACCAAGAAGGCGGATGAAGGCGTTGGGTGAAATATGACTTGGGTTTTGCATAATTGTATACATATGTATATATACATATTTAGAGAGTGATTTAATATGATAACCATAAGTTTTGTATAACCAAAGCGATCCACGGGAACTACACCCTTACCCTGGCTTGGAGGTCGGAAACAGGAGATGATTCGGGGCGATGCCGGATCGGAGGTCGGCAAACACGAGAGCTCGGTGCAAACTCTTCTCAACCGGTGCAGAGCCACACCTCTCCTTTGGTGAGGTCAGAGACTTAAGAGGAGATGACGGAAAAACCAAGGACGAGATCAGTACAAACCGCGTGGAAAAAAAAACTCCGCCGGGTCCACCCGCTGGACTAAGGATAGAAGGGTTGCAGAAACACGCAGCAACTTGCTGCTGGTTCGGCGCGAGGAGGAAGAGACGCGACGGGGAGAAAGATGTAAAAATAGATCAACGGCTGGGATTAAACGCAGCTCAATCAGCGGCTGGAACTGATGCGGGTTTTAAAAAAAACGACGGCCAAGATTTGAAGGAGAAAGAATCTGTTGGCCAGGGTGCGATGCGGCGCAAAGAAGGAATAAACACGGATTTTTTCCTCCCCCCCTACCCACATTTCAATTTATTTTTTTATCATAAAACTTTATCATTATTTAACATTCAATTATTTACAACTTTATTTATTTTAAGGATAGTCAAGACTCTTTGGTGATTTATAAGCGATTATTATTCTTATTTAACCTTCAATTATTTTTAACTTTTATTATTTAAAAAGTCATGGGTCATTTAATATGGTTGTACATTAATTAGTTCATCCCACCCTATTTTACATTAACATTGTTTACACCATTAACATTCACAAAACATTAAATAAACTATACCATAAAATGTTCATATTAAGCAGGAAAAGAAACTATAGTTTTGAAATTTTTTCCAAAGTGATAATTACAAAAATTATTATTGTTTTAAATATTCAAGATCACCAATTCTTGTTGTAAACAAGCAAAGTTAATTATTCTATTAGATATTAACATTTTAACATTATTAGTTATTTCTAAAATTAAAAATTTAATGTGCATTAAAGTGAATTTCAACATTATACCACAAAATTTGTACAGCAAGAAACCGAAACGTTGACATAATTTCAAAATATTAAATATAAAAGCAAGTTATAAACATTTTTATTATTATTACATATATATATAATCCATAAAACAGGTATAATTCATACAGTTTGCCACAACATAAATATATATACAAGTACATCTACAACCGAGAGTGTGCACATATATGTTTGTAAAAGAATTAAAACCTCACCAAAATCAGTATAGTCCACCATTTTAAAAGAGAAAATAAATTAAACAAATAATTACTTGCTCAAATTAAATGTATATATATATATATAAAATAGTGGAAAAAGACAATAATATTAATTCTTTCCTTTTAAAACATAAAATAAAATTCTTATTTTGGAAAACAAAGGATAATTAACATTGAGGTCATTTTAAAATATTAAAGAAAAACTACACATTTATCATTCGGATCATTTTATTTCCAACGGTCAAAACGATCATTGGATTCTTTGGGAACCAACGGTCGGATTTATGGCCGTTTGAGGTCCAACGGTCATCTTTGGTGCTTATAAAATGGTTTGGTCTCGGGTGTCCCTTACTCCAAGTGACCGAAGAAGAACGGAAGATGGTTCGTGTGATCCCCTTGGTGTTGAGCACGGTCGCGGTGGCGTCAGCAATACTTATGTTCCTTATGATGGATGTTCGGAATCCATACCGCATTCTCGGGCTCCTTGTAGTTCTAAGAAGTCTTCCTATCGTTGTAACTGGGTTCTTGGTTGGGATCTTTGGTTAGTGATGTTTTGATCATGGGAAGTTGTAATCGTCAAGGTGTTTCTTAATAAAGGAGTACTTCATTCATGCTTGTTGCCACGGGTTTTCATTTATTTTCATTTCCATTTTAGAGAAAGATGGTCCAAATAAAGGGAAACATATCATTACCCGAAACAAGAATTCTCGGGTCGTTACATCATCTCCCCCTTCAAAGAATTGCGTCCTCGCAATTCTATTCATAAAAAGAAAAGAGAAGACATCAGTTGCACAACACTACCAAAACTGAAGGCCTGGCTCGGTTAACGGAACCCCTAAACTGGTACACAGCTCCGCTGTTTCCCTGACCCAGATACACATTGAGCAATAAGACTTGTACTCCTGCTCATGGGCACTACACACATGCTTCCACAGGGAGGCACGTGCAATAAACATCTCTGAGACGTCCGAGCGGACGAATCCCCTAGTAACCCTTCGAACTTCATTACGCTCGAGGTAGTTGAGGGGGATGACGCGATTGAGAAGGCTGACGTTCAGGATCTGGAACATGTAGGCGGCTCTGAGGTTGCCGTCCTGAGATGCTATGAGAAAGCAAGCTCTGGCGGAAAAATTCTGTGCCATAGAGAAACACTGAAAAAGCCCTTCATGGTATCTTCCCCTTCGCCTATAGTAGGGGAGTTGGGTGGTGGCAAGGAGGTGAATCACATGTCCATTCTCCTGACATGCGTAGAGAATTTCCAGACTATTCGCTATGTCAAGAAGATGTTGACAGGACCCTCGTAAGTGGAGAAAAGAGCTAAAGTCCATCATACAAGTTCTGATCAAGATAATCTCTACTAACTCGTCAGGTAAAGACGAGAGGTTCATCTGACCTGCCATCTGGAAGAAAAAGTATACAAGAGAGGTCACTTAACAACACTAAGAAGAAATAGATCATAAACTTCTTAATTAAGAAAGTTTACACATTAAAGTCTGAGTTTTCCAGACGGACACCACAAATAGAGGCGAAACTCTCTAACTCCACAAACCAAACACAAGATGAACATACAGGACTAAAGTCATGGGGACATTTATATCGCCTCTAGAGTTTCGCGTGATGGGTGTGGAGTTGGGAAATGTCGGTGTACACTTCTTGCCTAAGAGACACACGAGTGGACACATTATCCAACGCTCCTAAGTCCATTAACTGGCCCCAGAAGCCATAGTGCAGGACCTGGCACAGATAAGCCGCTCGAAGATCTCCGTCAGCAGCAGCTTCTTGGAAAGGGTTATCTAGCATTGTCCCAAACTCCTCGCCCGCAGTAAACACTCGGAAGAGTCATTCGTGATACCTTCCTCGACGTGCATATGAGGGAAAGTGGGTCATCATCATTAGGAGATAGTCCATCCCCATTCCCCGGTGGAGACTAAGCACCCTAGATGAGTTCGACACATCGTAAAAGTGCTTAAACATCATGCGAATTTGGGCATAGTTCCGGAAGTTTTCACAGCTAGCTTGAGATATAATGTTCTCTAGAGCCTCGGTGGGAAGAGACAAAAGGTCAGTAGGTACATCAGCCATCTGAAAATTATTTTTACTTAGTTAGTCTTAGCAGTATATTTATACCACCTGGTGTTCCAGAGTTTCCTGAACCCATCCTTTGATACCAACTGTAACGAACCCGATTCCCGAGAGCCTTATGAGACATGATGCACCACATTACAAAACATTTATTTTACAAACATCTTATCATGTCTCACATTACAGAAGATCTAGAGGCTCAGGGTTCTGGGAAACCAGCTGCTCTGAACATTTTTATGCACTGACTCACCTGAAAATTTTAAACAAAACATAGGGTGAGCGAAAAAAATGCCCAGTAAGGGGTTTTAAAACATTTTATGGAAGTCCTTTCTTAAGTCCTTTTGAAAAGAATAAATCTTACTTTGCTAAAACAAAACATTGTCATTTCTTAAAACATGAAATCAATCTGTGTTTGAAAACCATTCGCACAAAGAAGCACGTACTTGAAATAAGCTTTAATGTAAACATGGTCAAAGTGCGCAATATAAACAGAGTAAGCAATACATAAAGTTAAAACAAGGTTACTTTAATTCCAAGGGAATTTCTATGGCTAGGTAGGAAAACATGCATATCATGGTTCGTGAGAAGAATGCAGTTCATTTAACAGTTTACCATATGAAAACAGTTCTTGTCACATTAAGTACGGTTTCATGATCATGGGAGCCTTACAAGGCAGACATTTTAGAAAATGATAAAACATTACATTAAACAAGACATTGAATTTTCTTTAGAACCAGCATGTTCATAATTTCACAACCAAAATGTAACGACCCAAAGTTTCATTAATGGAAAATCCCTCTTGATCCAGTTAAATTTTTCTTTATGAAACAAAAAATGTTTTTATAAGATGTCAACTTCTTTAGTTTTACGTTAAGATTTTTGACCGTTACTTTTATAGCCGTTGAACAGTGATCATCTGAGTATTATAAATATAAGGCTTTAACGAAACCATTTCTACTCAGACAAAGGAAGCGATGGCCTCATCCAGTAGAATCGCCCCTTACGAAGCCCATTTGTCGGAGCTCGGAAAAGAGGTGGCGTCTTTGGGCTTTGCCATTGACCAAGCCCAAGCTGAGCTTCATCAAGTCAAGCTCGAACGTGATCGTCTACAGGAAAAATGGAAGTTGATAGAGATTACCACTCGAGCGATGTTATCCGAGCAACCCCAAGAGTCTGTCACCATCGCACACCTTACCCTTAGGTCTTATGCGGCTATTTTAAGGTGTTATGTAACAAATAAGTAGCACCATGTTCATGTACATTATTTTTTGTATATAATAATGAATATATTTTTTTTGATACATTGTAATTAGTTTTTAAATTAAAAATGGTGTTTTTTGTTATTATTTAATTAAGAATTATATTTTATTAAATTAAAGTATTTTTGAATTAAATAATATTTTAATAAAATATTATTATTAATATTAAATTAATTTTTATTAAATATAAATGATCTTATAATTTTATGAATGCAATTAAAATTTTTTATTAAGGTTTGAAGGCCATTTTTGTCAAAACCCGTGAATTTTTTATAAATGTCGGTATTTATTTTAAAAGTGAAAATTCACATATTTAGAAAATTATTTAGAATAAATAAATATTATTTTTGGAATCAGGATGTCGAAATTATCCAACGGTGAATTTTTCATAATTTTCTGAGACAGTCAAATTTTTGGGTAAAAATTAAATACCATTTAAATATATAATGTGATTTATGACATCATAATGACCCAATGGTGATGTAATAAAATACCATAATCCTTATGTTCGTCCAATATATGTTTTATAATTAAAATAATGAGGTTTTGGGTTTGTTTAACTTACTTTTCGAAGCATTAATGGAGCTCTCAAGACTTATTCAACACTTTGCCTTTTTAAATTAATTTCCATGGGAGTGTGACTCACCTCCACATAAGAAACCCTATTTTTTTAATAAGTTCGGACCTTGGACTTGTAAAATATTGTTTTCCTCTTTCCTCTTCCAGAAACCATGGGCAAATACCATGTGATGGTTTGTGGTTTGGATTATTTTAATATAAGGGGTCCCAAACCTAAATAATATAGAATTCTCTCACCTTTCCTATATAAACCCACCCAAGCTCCCACTTCCTCCTCACTCAAAGCCCTTTAAGTTCGTCCAACCTCTGCCATACTCTCTCTAGAATCCTCTCAAGGTGCCCCAAGCTCCCCAAGAAGCCTCTCACAAGCCTCTCTCTAGCCTTTGGAAGCACACTTCCAAGTAAGGGGTTTTCTTCCTTTCTCATTTTTTTGTCAATTTTCTTTAAGTTGTATTTCCCTTTTTATTTCAATTATGAATGTTGGGGTATGGTTTCACACCTCCCCCATACTTCCCTTTTATTGTTTGAATGATGGGAGAACCCTTTCTCTCTCATTAAATGCCTCCCATGTACACCCGTTACTATGCCGAAATTCCGAAAGGAACTTCTCTCTCTTCTTTTACATTCAAGCAATACTTTTGTATCATGAATCTAAATTCCATTTCTATTATTGGGACATGTATATATATGATATCCTTACTGTCCATTACATGTAAATATGATGAGGAACCCCTTTCTCTCTCATCATCTTTTTTTATGAATTCTTATGTCACGCCGTTACGCTGTCGAAATCGCACCGATTTTCTAAGCCAATGTCTTTGTGTAGTGAATACCACTCCCATTTCTCCATCAAGGGTATTCACCTTTATTCACATTTACATATTTATTATAAAGTTTCATGTATGAATTCCACTTTCCTCTATCATGGAAGAAATTATTATGTTTTATGAATCCATGTTTTATGATCCATGTGTCACACTTATGCATGAAATGAAATGTTTAAGAAGGGTGCGCCCTTTATTGCGCTCCAATGCATTGGGTAAAGTATAGTATCATGATACTTCATGTGCAATGAGTGTTTACTCATGCTAATTCAAGTGAAACGAGGGTTTACTCATGCTTCAAGTGCAATGAGGGTTTACTCATGCTCCATGTGCAATGAGCCTTGGCTCATGCTAATTCAATGTTAAGTGTTGTTGCCACATTTCCATGTTATGATTATCATGATTTATCATGACTTTATGTTCATGTTTCTATTATGCTCTATTGATATGCCTATTGCTTAACATGTATTTCACTCTTCATGTTATTCATTGTTTACCCCCTTACTGGGCTTTATAGCTAACCCTTTTCTTATGCATGTCCTCAGGTTATCCCATGCAATGCTAAGTACGAAGGAATGTAGTGGTCATGTAAAGGAAGTTTTCAATAAAGATGTTTTATTTCAAGTTTAAAGTTTTTATGTAATGATCCTAAGACCCAAAGACACTAAACCTCTCGATCTTCTTTGTTGGATCAAGTGAAGTTTTATGTAATAAAGCATGTTTAAGTTGTAATAAAAAGCAGGGTTGTCATAGTTAGTATCAAAGGATAGGTTTAGTTATTTTTGGGATTAGGAAACCCTAGTAAAGCCTTAGATACAAGACTAAGCATAATAAAAACATCCCTATGTTTTGGTAAATACTAAGTAAGTGGTTTCTCAAACAAATACATCCCTGTCTGGAGACGAGCAGGTAGAGGCGGCTCTGGCACAGATGTATCCTAGGGGTAAAACCCGAAAACACCGCTTTGAGCTAGACTCGAACAAGAACTGGTGCACGACAACGGGCCTTGCTTCACTCTTGGTTACGACACTCCCGGGGGATATGTTTTGATAAATTCACAATCTTAGTATGAACCCTTATTAAGGGAAAAATGCCCCTAAGAATATATGTTAGAAGGAAGATCATGAAAATCCTGGATTGAATCCTATAGACTCATGAGTTAAAGAGATTAAAGTTTATTTATAAGTCATCAACTTTTGTCTTTGGATTAACCTTTATGTGTTACCCCTAACTTTCTTTTATTCCAGCCAATGGCCGGTAATAGGAGAACTCGGGCTAACAACCGTTGTGAAGATCAGTGTGATGATTGTACTTATGAGATGCCCAATCCAATGGGAGAGGGAATCGCAAACTTTGTCACGGTTCTCTCTCAGCTAACTCAAGTTTTGAATAGAAACACTGGTCAAGAGGAACGTTCAACCCCCCCTATGAAAGAACAAGCCGCTATTGAAAGCTTCATGAGACAAAGGCCTCCTACTTTTAGTGGATCATCCGATCCCACGATCGCTGAACAATGGATCAACTCCATTGAGAAGATATTCTCCATCCTCCAATGCTCTGAAAAAGAGAAGGTTCTCCTGGCGGCTTATCGTATGGAGGGTGAAGCTGATCAATGGTGGACATTGATCAAAAATGCGAAGCCTGAGGAGGAGATCGAGGCTTTGGAATGGAAGGTATTCCGGAAGATGTTTTTCGAGAAATATTTTCCACGCACCCTCCGTCTTAAAATTGAAAGGGACTACCTTTCCCTCAAACAGAAAGATGAGGAATCTATGGGAGCGTATGAGGCAAACTTCACAAGGCTTGCACGATACGCTTCCGGCTTTGTCGTTACCCTCGAATGCAAGGTTGACCGCTTCTTTGGTGGGCTGAAGCCTAACTTGTGGAAAGCATTAGCGATCCGTGACTTCGACAGCTATGAGGAAATTGTCCGATGTGCCCTCAAGGTTGAAATGGAGATCGGAGAATCACAGGGGCATCATGGGGACAAGAAGCGGAAGGTGGACTTCAATGCTGGTGTTCCGATGGGTAAATCCAACGGTGCTAAGAAATTCCATCACCCCACTTGCCAAAAGTGTGGAAAGAAGCACCCTGGAAATTGCCTTAGGGGGACAAGAAAATGATTCAAGTGTGGAAGAGAAGGGCACCTAGTTGTTAACTGTCAGCAAGAAGGACCCGCGGCTGCAACAGAGGAGAGGAACGCTCCGTTCAAACCTCAACGCGTTGTTCAATGTTTCAAATGCAAAGAACCGGGTCATTTTGCGAATCAGTGCCCTAATCCAAGGGTTATCGGAGGCAATCAACAACCTCCAAGACAGCAAGGAAGAGCTTTTGCCATCACTTCTGCCGAAGTGAACCCCGACAACGAAGTGGTGACAGGTACGCTAGTTATTCATTCAAGAATAGCGAACGTACTTTTTGATTCAGGTTCTACGCATTCTTTTATATCTCAAAAGTTTAGTAGAACAATCCCTGCACCACCAAAAATCATGGAAGTAAAGATGTCGGTGAGTACGGAAAATGGGACAATCATTGCATCCCATGAGTATAAGTCCTCCCCTATTATAATCTGTGGATTGAATTTCCCGGCGAACCTCGTCATACTCCCTTTGGTGGAATTTGATGCAATTCTTGGCATGGATTGGCTTTCCTTATATAGAGCCAACATAAATTGTCGGGAGAGGGAAATCACACTCCATATGGAGAATCGACCCCCGATTCTTTACAAGTGTCAAGAGGAAGATGAATCTCCTTTAGCTCCATCATCTCAAGCATGGATATTACTGCCTTATGAGCATGCATATCTGGCTCAGATGATTGAGTCCAAGGAAGAAACCACCCTTGAAGAAATGCCTATTGTGAGGGAATTCGCTGCAGTATTTCCCGAGGAACTTCCTGGTCTTCCTCCAAGAAGAGATGTTGAGTTCTCAATTGAACTTATACCTGGGGCACTACCAATATCCAAGACTCCATATAGAATGGCTTTTGTTGAGCTTGAACAGCTAAAGAAACAACTACAGGAGAATCTGGATAAAGGGTTTATACGCCCAAGTGCATCACCATGGGGTGCACCAGTCCTCTTCGTCAAGAAGAAGGATGGGTCAATGCGGCTTTGCATCGATTATCGTGAACTTAACAAAATCACGATAAAGAACAAGTATCCTCTCCCAAGAATCGATGACTTGTTTGATCAGCTGCGTGGAGCACAATACTTCTCCAAGGTCGACTTGCGGTCGGGATATTATCAAGTAAGGGTGAAGAAGGAAGATATCCCCAAGACTGCTTTTCGTACAAGGTACGGGCACTATGAATTCATAGTAATGCCTTTAGGACTCACCAATGCTCCAGCAATATTCATGGACTTGATGAATAAAGTCTTTAGAGATTACATAGACAAATTTGTGGTAGTCTTTATAGATGATATTCTAATATACTCCAAAACCAAGGAGGACCATGAGGAGCATTTAAAAACTGTACTAGAGACTTTGCGCAAGGAGAAGCTCTATGCAAAGTACAGCAAGTGTGAGTTTTGGTTGAAGGAAGTCTCATTATTGGGCCATATCATCACAAGCAATGGGATATCTGTGGACCCCTCCAAAACAGATGCAATTGAGGGATGGCCGAGGCCAACATCGGTAACTGATATCTGTAGCTTCTTGGGGTTAGCTGGATATTATCGACGATTTATGAGAAATTTCTCACGATTGACCAACCCTCTTACCAAGCTAACTCGAAATGGAGTAAAGTTTTCTTGGAGTGATGAATGTGAAGAAAGCTTCAAGGAGTTGAAAATGAGGCTTATCACTGCACCCGTGCTCACTTTACCCACAAGTGGGGAGCATTTTGTGGTATTCAGTGATGCTTCGAAGAAGGGAATAGGATGTGTGCTGAAGCAGAATGATAAAGTGATATCCTATGCCTCAAGGAAGTTGAAAATCCATGAGCGAAACTATCCAACGCATGATCTGGAGTTGGCAGCGGTGATCTTTGCCTTGAAAATCTGGCGGCATTATCTCTATGGAGAGAAATGTGAGATATATACTGACCACAAGAGTCTTAAATATATATTCACACAGAAAGAGCTTAATATGCGCCAGAGAAGATGGATAGAGCTCATCAAGGATTATGACTGTTCAATACATTACCACCCTAGGAAGGCGAACAAGGTGGCGGATGCCCTAAGTAGAAAGGATCCAGCAATTCTATCAATGATGAGAATTGAGAAGGATCCAATCTTCTTAGACTTGATGAAGATGGATGTGGGAATCATAAAGAAGGGAACATCATCAATCCTTTCACAAATGATTGCTCAACCATCTCTTTTGGAAAGGTTAAAGGATGCTCAAAAGGATGATGCAGGAATCCAAGAAAAAGTGGAAGCTATCAAAAAGGGAAAATCCTCAGAGGTTAATGTTAATGAACAAGGAATTGTGCGGTTTGGGAAAAGACTATGTGTTCCATCATGTTCGGAGCTGAAGAAGGAACTTTTGGATGATGCACATAGTTCAAATTTCTCTATTCACCTAGGGAGCACAAAGATGTATCGAGATCTCCGAGAAAACTTTTGGTGGGATAATATAAAGAAGGAGATCGCTGAATATACATCAAAGTGCCTGGTGTGTCAGCAAGTGAAGGTAGAGATGCAGAAGTCTAAGGGGATGATGCAACCATTGCCCATACCTGAATGGAAATGGGAGAACATCACCCTGGACTTCGTCACTGGACTTCCAAGGACATCCAAAGGCAACAATGCAATCTGGGTTGTTGCGGATCATCTTACAAAGACTGCACACTTCATTTCTATTCGAGAGGATTTCTCTTTGGATCAACTAGCACGGATATATATCAGGGAAGTGGTACGGTTGCATGGAGTACCACTATCTATTGTGTTGGACCGAGATCCAAGATTTACCTCTAAGTTTTGGAAGAGTCTTCAACAAGCTCTGAATACTGAACTGAACTTCAGTACAGCCTATCATCCTCAAACTGATGGCCAATCCGAGCAGACTATCCAAACACTTGAGGATATGTTGAGAGCGTGCTCAATGGACTTTAAAGGAGGATGGGATCAACATCTTCCTCTAGTTGAGTTCTATTATAATAATAGTTTCCACTCAAGCATCCAAATGGCACCATATGAAGCCCTGTATGGGAAAAGGTGTAGAACACCGGCATGTTGGGATGAGGTCGGTTAACGTAAGCTGCTTGGACCAGAAATGGACGAAGAAATGGTGGAGAAGGTGAAAACCATTCAGCAGCATATCAAGGTAGCCCAAAGTCGATAGAAGAGTTATGCAGATAATCGTCGATGAGACCTTGAGTTTAAAGTCGGAGATATGGTGTTTTTACGCATATCTCTGTGGAAGAAGGTCATGAGGTTTGGAAAGAAAGGGAAGTTAAGTCCAAGGTACATCGGCCCATTCGAGATTCTTGATCGTGTTGGGGCTGTGGCCTATCGACTAGCACTTCCACCTACTATGGCCAAGGTGCATGATGTCTTCCATGTATCCCTATTAAGGAAGTACATACCAGACCCTTTACATGTACTCTCTTCCGAGGTGGTACAATTAGAAGATGATCTTTCTTATGAGGAGCAACCAGTGAAGATCTTAGATCGTAGAGAAAATATTCTATGAAATAAGACAATGCCCCTCGTCAAGGTGTTGTGGAGAAACCACAAGTTTAAAGAAGCAACTTGGGAGTCGGAGGATATGATGAAGCTAAGTTACCCACATTTGTTTTAGTGTGGGAAAAGGAAAATTTCGAGGGCGAAATTTCTTAAGGGGGGAATGTTGTAACGACCCAAAGTTTCATTAATGGAAAATCCTTCTTGATCCAGTTAAATGTTTCTTTATGAAAAAAAAATGTTTTTATAAGATGTCAACTTCTTTAGTTTTACGTTAAGATTTTTGACCGTTACTTTTATAGCCTTTGAACAGTGATCATCTGAGTATTATAAATATAAGGCTTTAACGAAACCATTTCTACTCAGACAAAGGAAGCGATGGCCTCATCCAGTAGAATCGCCCCTTACGAAGCCCATTTGTCGGAGCTCGGAAAAGAGGTGGCGTCTTTGGGATTTTCCCTTGACCAAGACCACGCTGAGCTTCATCAAGTCAAGCTCGAACGTGATCGTCTACGGGAAAAATGGAAGTTGATAGAGATTACCACTCGAGTGATGTTATCCGAGCAACCCCAAGAGTCTGTCACCATCGCACACCTTACCCTTAGGTCTTATGCGGCTATTTTAAGGGGTTATGTAACAAATAAGTAGCACCATGTTCATGTACATTATTTTTTGTATATAATAATGAATATAATTTTTTTTGATACATTGTAATTAGTTTTTAAAGTACAAATGGTGTTTTTAGTTATTATTTAATTTAGAATTATATTTTATTAAATTAAAGGATTTTTGAATTAAATAATATTTTAATAAAATATTATTATTAATATTAAATTAATTTTTATTAAATATAAATGATCTTATAATTTTATGAATGCAATTAAAATTTTTTATTAAGGTTTGAAGGCCATTTCTGTCAAAACCCGTGAATTTTTTATAAATGTCGGTTTTTATTTTAAAAGTGAAAATTCACATATTTAAAAAATTATTTAGATAAAATAAATATTATTTTTGGAATCAGGACGTCCAAATTATCCAACGGTGAATTTTTCATAATTTTCTGAGACAGTCAAATTTTTGGGTAAAAATTAAATACCATTTAAATATATAATGTGTTTTATGACATCATAATGACCCAATGGTGATGTAATAAAATACCATAATCCTTATGTTAGGACAATATATGTTTTATAATTAAAATAATGAGGTTTTGGGTTTGTTTAACTTACTTTTCAAAGCATTAATGGAGCCCTCAAGACTTATTCAACACTTTGCCTTTTTAAATTAATTTCCATGGGAGTGTGACTCACCTCCACATAAGAAACCCTATTTTTTTAATAAGTTCGGACCTTGGACTTGTAAAATATTGTTTTCCTCTTTCCTTTTCCAGAAATCATGGGCAAATACCATGGGATGGTTTGTGGTTTGGATTATTTTAATATAAGGGGTCCCAAACCAAAATAATAAAGAATTCTCTCACCTTTCCTATATAAACCCACCCAAGCTCCCACTTCCTCCTCACTCAAAGCCCTTGAAGTTCGTCCAACCTCTGCCCTACTCTCTCTAGAATCCTCTCAATGTGCCCCAAGCTCCCCAAGAAGACTCTCACAAGCCTCTCTCTAGCCTTTGGAAGCACACTTCCAAGTAAGGGGTTTTCTTCCTTTCTCATTTTTTTTGTCAATTTTCTTTAAGTTGTATTTCCCTTTTTATTTCAATTATGAATGTTGGGGTATGGTTTCGCACCTCCCCCATACTGCCCTCTTATTGTTTTAATGATGGGAGAACCCTTTCTCTCTCATTAAATGCCTCCCATGTACACCCGTTACTATGCCGAAATTCCGAAAGGAACTTCTCTCTCTTCTTTTACATTTAAGCAATACTTTTGTATCATGAATCTAAATTCCATTTCTATTGTTGGGACATGTATATATATGATCTCCTTACTTTCCATTAAATGTAAATATGATAAGGAACCCCTTTCTCTCTCATCAACTTTTTTTATTAATTCTTATGTCACGCCGTTACGCTGCCGAAATCGCACCGATTTTCTAAGCCAATGTCTTTGTGTAGTGAATACCATGCCCATTTCTCCATCAAGGGTATTCACCTTTATGCACATTTACATATTGATTATAAAGTTTCATGTATTAATTCCAATTTCCTTTATCATGGAAGAAATGATTATGTTTTATCAATCCATGTTTTATGATCCATGTGGCACACTTATGCATGAAATGAAATGTTTAAGAAGGTTGCGCCCTTTATAGTGCTCCAATGCATTGGGTAAAGTATAGTATCATGATATGTCATGTGAAATGAGTGTTTACTCATGCTAATTCAAGTGCAACGAGGGTTTACTCGTGCTTCATGTGCAATGAGGGTTTACTCATGCTCCATGTGCAGTGAGCCTTGGCTCATGCTAATTCAATGTTAAGTGTTGTTGCCACATTTCCATGTTATGATTATCATGATTTATCATGCCTTTATGTTCATGTTTCTATTATGCTCTATTGATATGCCTATTGCCTAACATGTATTTCACTCCTCATGTTATTCATTGTTTACCCCCTTACTGGGCTTTATAGCTCACCCTTTTCTTATGCATGTCCTCAGGTTATCCCATGCAATGCTAAGTACGAAGGAATGTAGTGGTCATGTAAAGGAAGTTTTCAATAAAGATGTTGTATTTCAAGTTTAAAGTTTTTATGTAATGATCCTAATCCCCAAAGACGCTAAACCTCTCAATCTTCATTGTTGGATCAAGTGAAGTTTTATGTAATAAAGCATGTTTAAGTTGTAATAAAAAGCAGGGTTGTCATACAAAAAGCAGCAGTTCTAAAAGTCTGTAAGTAGAGAAGTCATTCATAACATTAGACAAGGGCATGTAAAGTTCTTATGATATTAAACACGTGTTTTTCAGTTCTTATCACGTGTTTCCTTTCTCATAGTCTAAGGGAATTTACCCACTTAGGGATGTCCTGTTAGTTGAACTATCCCCTAGTTCACCATTGATCTTCATATGTGGAGGGAAAGTATAATGCCGGACTTTGTCAAGACCATTCATCAAGACCGTAAAAACATAACTTAATATGGGTCAAGGCTAACCGCCTACCCCGTTTCCATAGCAGCACAAGCCGAGGCTAACCGCCAAGACTGTATCACATAACGCCTCATGAGACTCATCCTTTACCCAATGCATTGGAGCGCTGTATAAATCCTGGCGCACCCGTCCATAACATGTAAGTCCAATACTTCCCTCTCATACTTAGACATGGTCATATGTTCATTAGGTTTCATTCATATGTTCATAGTCAAAATCTATCATACATATTCACCATTTGAAGCAGATCATGTCATGAGCATAAATAAAGAACCAGTACAGGAAACAACAAGCTTATTGAACAAGAAATAATAACTTAAACACTCATTATATTGGTTTGTCAGGTAGAATTACATTATTACTAAGAGCCACTTCCAGGCTTAAGGATATCTTTAAAACATCTCCTTTTGGAACCATAATATGCTAGAAAATTAAAATCATTAAACAAGGCAAGTGTCATTTCTTGTAACTATTCGGAGTTCTAGAAATGGATAAGAATTAAAACAATTACCAAACAATGTTAACTGTCTTTTGCTAAAATACTGTCAATCAGTCCACAGTTATGTACATATGTAATACACGAAGCCGTGTATTATGTATATGTGTCTCAGTGGTTTAGTTAATTAAATAATACTCAATTGATTCATTACATGATTCACATATTCTTAAGGTCATAAATTTTCTAACAAAAGGGGTAGATAGGGTTTTATAAAAGCACACAAGGAAATCAACTTAACACTTGACAAGGGATTCAGTTTTATTCATCTTTTGGATTCCCATAAATCTTGTCTTAATTTGATGTACTCAAAGACAGTTCTGATTTGGAAGAAGTTTCATACAATAAAACATGTATATACATATAATCATAACCCAGTTGTCAAAGGTTGGTGTTGGCATCGTAGGTTACATAACACGATCCATTATTAAAAGAGAGATTCTTAAGAAAATACACTCCGGACTAGAATTGTTATAATGATTCCAATATTTATATGTTGGTGCATGAGAGATTCACTAGGTCTTATGAATATGTACGTATATATATATATATATATGTATATTCATATATATATATATATATATCGAATTGTATTAAAAAAACATAACTTAAATTTGATCTCCCTCGTTTATATTTCAAAACATAAGTGTAGTAGAGGGGTTTTCTCTTTCATTCGGGTATGTATACACACGGTGTGTACATACATATGGGTATATGTATATATAAACATATATATATATATACATAAATTTATATGTATCCAAGTTAAAACACACAACATGTTTTTTTTAGCTCCTGCCCTAGTTCGGTTCTTCAAGCGGGAAGAAGGGAAGAATTTCTGGTATATATAAAAAGAAAAGGGTCATGTATTTGTATATACTATAGGTGTGTATAAATATATAAAACATGTTTATATATATATATATACCAAGGTTTGAAACTCAAAGAAAAGGACCATGCTTGCCCCTTTCCTCCATTCGGCACACCAAGAAGGCGGATGAAGGCGTTGGGTGAAATATGACTTGGGTTTTGCATAATTGTATACATATGTATATATACATATATAGAGAGAGATTGCATATGATAACCATAAGTTTTGTATAACCAAAGCGAACCACGGGATCTACACCCTTACCCTGGCTTGGAGGTCGGAAACAGGAGATGATTCGGGGCGATGCCGGATCGGAGGTCGGCAAACACGAGAGCTCGGTGCAAACTCTTCTCAACTGGTGCAGAGCCACACCTATCCTTTGGTGAGGTCTGAGAATTAAGAGGAGACGACGGAAAAACCAAGGACGAGATCAGTACAAACCGCGTGAAAAAAAAAACGCCGCCAGGTCCACCCGCTGGACTAAGGATAGAAGGGTTGCAGAAAAACGCAGCAACTTGCTGCTGGTTCAGCGCGAGGAGGAAGAGACGCGACAGGGAGAAAGATGTAAAAATAGATCAACGGCTGGGATTAAACGCGGCTCGATCAGCAGCTGGAACTGATGCAGGTTTTAAAAAAAAACGACGGCCAAGATTTTAAGGAGAAAGAATCTGATGGCCGGGGTGCGATGCGGCGCAAAGAAGGAATAAACACGGGTTTTTTCCTCCCCCCCTACCCGCACTTCAATTTATTTTTTTATCATAAAACTTTATCATTATTTAAAATTCAATTATTTACAACTTTATTTATTTTAAGGATAGTCAAGACTCTTTGGTGATTTATAAGTGATTATTATTCTTATTTAACCTTCAATTATTTTTAACTTTTATTATTTAAAAAGTCATGGGTCATTTAATATGGTTGTACATTAATTAGTTCATCCCACCCTATTTTACATTAACATTGTTTACACCATTAACATTCACAAAACATTAAATAAACTATACCATCAAATGTTCATATTAAGCAGCAAAAGAAACTAAAGTTTTGAAATTATTTCCAAAGTGATAATTACAAACATTATTATTGTTTTAAAGATTCATGATCGCCAATTATTGTTGCAAACAAGCAAAGTTAATTATTCTATTAGATATTAACATTTTAACATTATTAGTTATTTATAAAATTGCAAATCAATGTGCATTAAAGTGAATTTCAACATTATACCACAAAATTTGTACAGCAAGAAACCGAAACGTTGACATAATTTCAAAATATTAAATATAAAAGCAAGTTATAAACATTTGTATTATTATTACTTATATATATAATCCATAAAACAGGTATAATTCATACAGTTTTCCACAACATAAATATATATACAAGTACATCTACAACTGAGAGTGTGCACATATATATTTGTAAAAGAAGTAAAACCTCACCAAAATCAGTATAGTCCACCATTTTAAAAGAGAAAATAAATTAAACAAATAATTACTTGCTCAAATTACATGTATATATATATATAACAAATAGTGGAAAAAGACAATAATATTAATTCTTTCCTTTTAAAACATAAAATAAAATTATTATTTTGGAAAACAAAGGATAATTAACATTGAGGTCATTTTAAAATATTAAAGAAAAACTACACATTTATCATTCGGATAATTTTATTTCCAACGGTCAAAACGGTCATTGGATTCTTTGGGAACCAACGGTCAGATTTATGGCCGTTTGAGGTCCAATGGTCGTCTTTGGTGCTTATAAAAGGGTTTGGTCTCGGGTGTCCCTTACTCCAAGTGACCGAAGAAGAACGGAAGATGGTTCGTGTGATCCCCTTGGTGTTGAGCACGGTCGCGGTGGCGTCAGCCATACTTATGTTCCTTATGATGGATGTTCGGAATCCCTACCGCATTCTCGGGCTCATCGTAGTTCTAAGCAGTCTTCCGATCGTTGTAACTGGGTTCTTGGTTGGGATCTTTGGTTAGTGATGTTTTGATCATGGGAAGTTGTAATCGTCAAGGTGTTTCTTAATAAAGGAGTACTTCATTCATGCTTGTTGCCACTGGTTTTCATTTATTTTCATTTCCGTTTTAGAGAAAGATGGTCCAAATAAAGGGAAACATATCATTACCCGAAACAAGATTTCTCGGGTCGTTACACCAAATGAACTAAGTTTTCTATCCTTTATATGGAATAGTTATTGTTGGTATTCATGTATGATATCATGGTGTATTCTCACACTTGACACGACCATGCCAAACAAATTCATATTTTACTAAGTATAGTGAATGATAATTAGTTCTATTCTAAGATAGAAAAGATCCACTTATAGATGTATAATATTCACTTCATGGGTCAAATTTTCTTAGATAAAGGTGTATTAGTTGACCCAAAGAAGGCTAGTGCTATAATTTCATGAGAGCATCCCAAAAATTTATTTGATGTATACAGCTTCTTGGGTATAAATGGTTATCATAGCTTCTTCATACAAGGCTTCTCATGATTAGAAGTTCCATTTATGGGCATGAATAATAAAAGTGGGAGTTTTATATTGTCAGACACCTACGATTTAGCCTTTTTGAAGCTAAAAGGGGGACATTCTTCTGCACTGATCCTAATTATTACAGAGTTTCATAGAAGATATATTATATATTGTGATCAATCATGTATTTTTATAGGATAATTTCTGATGTAGTAAGAGTTAGTCAGAGTATATAGGTCTCATCAGTGTACCCCACACGAGAGTAATTACCCAAGGCATGATATATTGTTATCTATTATTGTTTATGCCTTACGATATTGGAGAGATTATTTACTGGGAGAGAGTTTTTTTATTGTATATGAAAAAAAAATCCTAAATTGCATATTTAAACGGTGTGAATTAATTCTTATAAAATGAATGTGGGTTGAATACCTTATTTACTTCAACATAAATCTTACCTATATACCCGGGAAGGGAAATGGAGTGTCCAATGATCTGAGTATGATGACTCGGGCATGGGTAATTTAGGAGGATAGTATTGATTTTCATATTATGGCCATGTTCTCATAGATTCATGTAAAGGTTTCGTAATTTCATATACAGTGTGTACTTACAACATTATCGGTTACCTATTCAATGCTAGAGAGAGTGGAGATGTCGCAGCTTTTAGATTCTAAGGGATTGGTCCTACGAGAGAGTGTTGTATGTGATGACCCACCGCCTGGTTAGATTGTTGATCAGGAAAAGATATTGAAAATCCATAGACATTTATGGGTTCCTACATTTGTCCAAGAAGATTTAATTTTATAGTCTCAAGCCTCTATATGGGTTATGAATCATGGTGTCATTAATATGTATTATGAATTGTGTTTTGAATATTGGTTGTTGGGGATGAAGTGGGAGATAGTTGGGTTTATTACTCAATGTGCCACATGTCATCAGGTGATGGTGGAACACTAGGGACAAGCTAGGATTTAACAGTTTTTTCCTATTACTAAGTAAATTGTTATGATTTCACTATTAATTTTGAGATGAGACTTTTTAGATCACCTCGGGAAAAAGACACCATATGGGTGATTGTAGAGTGGTTGAAGAAGGTTTCCCATGTTATGCCTATTCAAGAGAATATATTAGTGAATGATATTTGTAGACTCTAAATTTGTGGGATTGTGTTCCTTATAAAGGATACACAATCTATCATACAAGAAATAATCACTCATTTTTTCATCACAGTTTTGGAAGGGGTTATAGAGGGCACTAGGTTGATAGGTACTACTGTGTACATCATATCACCCACATTCATATGATTAGACTGATTATACGATATAGTTTATGGAGGAAAAGCTTTGATAATTCATCCTTAATATCATATTTCCATGGGAGAAACATTTTAATATCACTGATTTCATATATAATAACATCTTCATCGATACCATACATATGGATCCTTATGGGGACTTATATTGTAGGTCATATCATTCGCCCCTTTGCTGGTTAGAGGCCGGAGAGGTAGCGCTACGAAGTCCTCATATCATTTAAGAGACTGTAGTGAAGGTTTATCTGATTCAGAAGCAGAAGTATATAGTTTAGTTTAGACCACCTTTATATTCCCATAAACGATTTTGAGCACTAGAGTTCATGTTAGGGAGTCGGTTTTTCTTACAAGTTTCACCTAAAATAGGGCATATATGTTTTTAGAAACAAGGGGAGATATCCCCTTGTTATGTCAGACACATCAATATTATGGAGAGAGTCAGGCCAGTAGTGTAACACCCCAAGATTTTCTGAAATTGTTTTTTTAGATTAATTTATTCTTTTTGATATTTTTCATTTCATGAAATAGTGAAAATAGTTATTATATATATATATATTAAAGAATTAGGTTTGGTTAGAGTTATATGTGATTACAAGTTAATCCTGAATAAAACACAATATTAAGGTTATGTTTCTCTATATATAACACTAGGGAAAGCATAAATTTTATGTCAGACTGACTCTCCTTAATGGCTAGCATAACATGCAAAATTGAGTGTTATCAAACAATAATATATTAATAAAAAGATATAATAATATATAACCTAGCTATTAAATAATATTAAATTAATATTATTTACTAAAATATTTATATATATGGATTTCAAAAAATATAAAAAGAATTAATTAGTAACAAATGATTTTGAAATGAATATAATAACCAATTGAATATAAAACAGTGATTTTATAGAAAAATTTTATTACGTAGATAAAGTTTTTCCAATCCTAAAAAATTAATTAAAATTAGTAAGTAATATAAACATAATATAAATGTTATATATTCAATAAAATATTTTCTGTATTCATCCAATATATTTGATAGACATAAGATATGAACAAAATGAATTTTATGCTTAAAACCCTATATTTTTATTAGGGCATTTTTATCACCTTTTTATCATTGAACCCATTTTAAATACAATTATTGTAACTTTTATATATTTAATATGTCAGAAGAAAATTAATATTTGGAAGAAAAAAAATAAAAAATAGGTTATGATAAATTTTTGGTATTTTTATGTAAGGTTTCAGTTTTTATGGAATAGATAGAAATACTAGATTTTAATTAGAAAATTATTTTTCATATAGTTGAATGTTAAGGTTAAATTATATTTTAAATTTGTTTTAAACATTAATTATATAATATTTTTAAAAATTATTCTTATTTTAGATCTTATAATAAATTTCAATTTGAAATTGATTAAAAATATAGAAAACTTTTGAACATTTCTACTTTGAAAACCTACCTTATCTACCCAACAACCGGATAAAATTTAAATTAATTTTTTCTAATTATGTGATTGGAATTTGGAAAAATGGATTTATTAATTATAATCATTATATATTATAATTTATACTAATTTCTACTATGTTTTGTCCAAATATATTAGTGAAACTAATTTAAATTAATTACAACGATTAATGTAAAATTAAGAATAATAATGGACTAAACTATAAACTTAATGGAAAAAACCTATAAACTTTTCCTAAATCCATTGGTTATCCATATTTATACCTCATACTCCCTTTTATAGAATATTTACCATTATTGGATCCAATGGAATTAAAAAATGTGGGTGGGGTTTTCCTTTTCCAAAATATTACAAGAGTGCCACTCCTCCATTATAAAAGGTCTCCTCTCCTCCCACTTCCTCACACCTCTCAAGAAACATTGTATCAAATATAATCTACCAAAATATATTACCCAAATCCATACATTACTAATTTAATCCTCCCTTTGATATAAATCCTTTCAAGGAATCCCTTTGGGGAAAACCAAAAGGAGTTACCCGATTAATAGGTAACACCCTCCCTCAAAATCTTTTCATTTTTATTCTTTCTCCACACCCTATAATCATATTGTATGATTATTGTATAAAAAATAGTCTAATAAATATACTTGAAAATTTTTATGATAATTTTTCGACCTACACTTACACAAACATTCATCTAATGGATAATGAACATACTATTTATGTGTATGGCGGACTACGACCTCACTAAATCTTGATTGTTCATTTTTCTTTTACTGCCTCTTATGGTAAAAATTATGACAGAAACTGTGTTTATATATGTTATATATAATATCTATTATTTATTTAATCTTTTTTAATTATTTTACATTTATACACTCTATTTTGTGATAATACGATAATTTCATTTGAGGAAGTGTGGACTACCTCCCCCTCAAGGTAATGTGTTTCATTCATGCACTATATTGAATGTATTAATGATGGTTTTAGTTAATATATATGATATATATGATATAATAAATCTACTTTAAAAATGATATATATATATATATATAATTTACATTCTTTCTTGTAACACAATAATTAAATGGAAATAGTGTTCATGCGTACGTACGGCTTTCCATATCCATGGACGGTGTATCTTATTTGATTCATATATATTATATGGATTATTATAATACACATATAAAAAATAAAAAATATATTTAAATATTGGTTTAAGTTCTTAAAATCTTGATATATGTATAAAGACCAAATATATAATAAATTAAGACATGTAAAAAAAGTGAATATTATCTGAAGTGAAAACATTACATAGAATTGTTAACAAGTGGTAACATAAATCAATAATAAAACCATATATAGTATTAGAAGTAATAATATTGTTATTTTATTGATATATAATAGATTTAAATTTATTATACATGATTTTTTTTTTGTATGAAGGGAGTCAAGACATAAAGTAAGATACTTTCATCTTAGTCCTTATTTCTGTGAGATAAATTCTTTAATCACCGCTCATGTATTTTATGTGGTGTATATACTATCTATTATTGTATTAAATAACTCTTATACATAAATATATGGGTATTTACATAATTAATTTATGATATTTATGTCATGGTAATTAAGATTCAAAAGTTACCAAATCTAATAATGTAATTTTTGTCCCAATTTTCTTCCTTTAAGACACATGCCTTGTTATGAAAGTATATTTTATACGAGGGATATAAAATGAATTTGAAATGTTAGGTCATAAATATCCTTCCATTCATTTTATTTTAAGATTCATGAAATTTCATTTTCATACATGGGGATTGTGGTTCAATGTTACCAAGTTAGAAGAGTTTATTGAAATAATCTCATCGCTTTTCAAGATTGTTAATGTTTATGGATTATTTTATGAAATCTAATGATCCATATCTCAATAAAAATCATTAATTTTATTACACTATATTTAGTATTTATATTTTCATGTATTGCTTACATTTTATTACTTTTTGGTATATAATATAGTTAATAAAGTGTTTTTAATAAAGTCTGACTTTACCTCTCTCTTTGGTCGTAAATCTGTCTTCATTCAAAACTATGTCTTCTAATTGGTTTCTAAAAAATATTTTTTTATTCTCAAAAGATAATATAAATAAATTTTTATGCATGATTTACCTTATTAAACAAAAATATTTTTTAATAATTAACCTTCTTCTCATTTTCCAGTTGAGGCACATTTCTAAACTTTTTACTGTGTGAAAGGAATGTTCAGTGTGTTTGGATTTATCTACTCTCATGACCGAAAATCCATTGAATCTTCCTTTACAATATTAAAAAGTAATTTTCTTCAAAAAAATTCTTAATATTCTATAAATTCGTTAATTCAAATTATTTTCTAAGGAGATATTTTCCAAATAATTTCAAGCTATTTTATAGGATTTCAAGTAGAATGGATTTGAAAAAAAAATAAATCTTCTTTTATAAAATTTAATGTGAAGTAGTTGTCAAAAGTTTTTCAAGATATCTCTAAAATTTTAAATCCCAAGAAAAGGATTTTCAAAAGTTTTTTTGAAAAAAACATTTTTAAAAAAAGAAATCATTTTTTCCTCAAGAACTATTTTTGAAAGTTATTTCTAAATTATATTTCACTTAAGATGACATCAATTGATCTAAGTCACCCCCTTCATCGAAATGATCTAAATTGCCCATTCATATTCTTTCTCTTAATGTTTTTTTGGGACTTCATGGTCATTGTCTAACCCATTTCTCATTCATAGTATATATGTTTTTGAAATCAATTTTTTAGGGGATATATTTTTTATGAAATTATTATAAAACTTTTATCTTTTTCCATTGGTTATGATATGATTACAGGTTTATGATATCCATTTCATTTCATGGGTTGTGAGGTGATTTTTTATTATTTTGTGACATGCATATGTATGATTTCATTTTGAGATGTTTGTGACCTATATCTTCCTAACTGTATTGGGTAAATATTTATATCTCATGAGATAGTCTGTGATGGACTTGGTAGTGATCCTTGACTACTAAGATGTTCATTGGTGTGAACCATGACTACCAATATAGTATGAAGAGTGAACTTATGCTAATAATATTGACATATGAGTGAACCATGAATACCAAGATGGAATCGGGAGTGAACCCATACTACTAATTTGATCTTGAAAATGATTACTTGGATACTATCAAAATCATATTATATGCTTATGTGTTTTCCACAATTCGATGTTTTATTCCTATGTTATGATTTCATGGATTATATTATTTATTTACTTATGATTAATTTCATAAGAAATTACAATATTCATACAATAATTCAACTTTATGATCTTTGATATGAAGGGTATGATCCTGTATTTTCCTGACCATGTTATAAAACCCTTATTATCTTGATTTTTCCTTTTTATCTCCCTTTTTACCCTTAATGAGCATCTAAGATCACCACTTTTTATGTTTCATTCCCCCAGGTTATGAAGATATGAATTATTTTTGATGTTTCTATGTAACAGTGATATTCAAGAAGAACCTATGGAGAGATTATTTAGCTTCTTTATGTATTATTGTTTATGTTTCAATGTATCCAATGAAAATAGACTAATACGTTCTTTGGTCAGCTTTTTTTAATTTTTTATGTATTCTGAAAGAGTTAAGTAATGTATATGTACATAAAAACATGGGTGTCTATAGTTGGTATCAGAGAAAAGTTTTACTTAATATATGGAATATTGGATGAGAAAAAATTAGTGAGAACCCTAAGTACATGATTAAGTATATGTCTAAGGATAAGGAAAAGAATTGGAAAATGTCCTGGAATTTTGGTGAAGGATAGATTGAGTGGTTTCATAGAAATAAAACACTATATAGATACTATAATTGGATGTGGCTCTAGAATAGTTGTACCTAGGAGTAATAACTCTGACATGATGTTCTGGGTTTGAATCATGGTAATCTAGTACATGAAAATGGGCCTTGTTGCACACTTGGTTTCACACACCCGAGGGATATGCTTTTGAAATTCCCAAAACTCTTCACAAATCATCATGAATGATTTAAATATATGTCGACTATGAATAACCTAGGATGAATCTTGGGTTTCATGGATTAAGGAAGGTTTCATGATTTATAATTTGTATAAGTATTTATTTTCATGAGTATATAGATTTCTTCTACGATAAGTAATGATCACATTGTGCTTCTGGTTTTAGTCAACGGTAGTAATTGGAAGGAACTGGATTAATGTTGAATGTTATAAATGATTTACTGAGGATAATTTAAGTGGGATGATCACTATATTGAAAGATGTTGTGATCATGCCTAATCCGTTTTCAAGGAAAATGATCAACAATGGGCACCTTAACCAACTCCTAGACTCACCAAAGAAGTTAAAGAAGGAGTTAACTAAGAGTTCAGGTACTATTGGCAATGGAGGAAATGAGATTTAGTTTTTTTATCTATGAATGTAGAATGAATCACCTGAGTGAATTTCTTATAGTAATAATAAGATGTATTAACTATAGAAAAGGTCAAAAAACATGTGACTGTAAGGAAAAGATGAAGAGTTCAGTTAACAAAATGGATGATAATATTGACCTTGCTAAGCCTTCATCAAAGGTTAAGTGTTTTAATTGTGGAATAAATTGTCATTATGCAATTCAATGTACCAGTTGGAAAGCTTCTAAAGATAACCAGTAAGGTGGTGTGAGTAGTGGTTACATTGTGGATTATGGCTAGACTATAGAAGAAATGTGAAAGGAATAATTTATTGTATAATGGGATGATGTATCCTCAGTAATGTCATAAGGATGAAGTTGAATAATAATAATTTTTATGTGTTTCGATTCATGAATTATGTTATATGAAAGGTGAACTATATAAATATTGTCAAGTTCATGTTATTTTTCTTTTGATTTTCAAGAATCCATTGAATGGATTCGATGGAATATAAACATGATTTAATGGAAAGGATATATCCATGGAAAACATATGATTTAGGGAAGATCTCCTTTAATATGTTCCTTACATTAAGATAATGTTTTTTGGATAAATATATATTAGATAGGAATAAGTAAATTAGACAGTATTGATTTCCTTGGAACTAATTAAGGACTTGTCAAAAGGTGGTATACGATATCAAGTTTACAATTTCTTTATTAATGTACTATAACCAGTAAAATTTGGTATAAGGAATCATGTATGTTTTCTAAAAGTATTTATTATAATTATACATATTTCCTTGTTTAAAGAGAATTTGTGATCATGGTATTCACATGTCTGGAAAGTAAAAAACCAATATATACATTTTAATATATGGTGGAATCAATGTTAAGCTTATATCATGACTTTATTTTTTATTTTTTTTATTTTGAATATTTTATAAGGGTTAGAAGGTTAACCATTCATGAAATGTGTAAGTTAAATATCAAAGGGAGTATTTATGCACATGGATTATATTGAAAACCTTGGTTAAAAGTATATTTAGTGATTTACCTTATTTAAAGGATATCCATATTATTTCTTTTAGAAATTATATTAGCATGATTTTAGAAAAGGGCATCATTTATGTTAGGTAACAGTTGATCATTTCATGTAAGGCCACGGGTTTGGAACCCATGAACAAAGGGTGATAAGGTTTTCACGCCTTCCATTGGCCTATGTGATGTCCAAATTATTGTGTAATTATGTTTGATAATTATTAATTATGAACTAGTAGAGTTAATTTTTTATGTTTAAATATTCATGTATTAACCATATTTATTTGTAAGAGTATTTAGAGACAAATATTTAAAGTTTTCATTATTTTATGGGCCTAACGATCCTCCAAAAGTGTATTTTAGTGCTTATGGAATCAAAGCTAATTTCTAGACATCCTGTACATGATGTAATGGATAAATTAGAAATTTATAAAATAACTAACAAGGAATGATTTTTTATATAAATATATCAAGTAAGTATATTTCCTTATATTCTTGTTCAATAAAATAATTACTCAAAGTTAGGAAAATGTAAAAAAGAAAATTTTTTCCAAATACCTTAATTTTTATTGAGCTAGTGGCCTATTAAATCATCGCAGATTTATGAATTTGAGGCCCTCAAAATTTCATTAATCATTTAGTTATTTGTGATTGATGACCTCAATCACTCCCTAAAAATATTTACAATTTTCATTAATGTCTATATTTTCGCTTGCCACCTATGATCTCATATTTTAAACCTAGTTATGAGTTACTTTGGGAAACTTTTATGTTTCCAAATTTATTTTCTAAAAGGATGTTTTAGTGTTGATTTTTATGATATGGTCTTCTATGAATGGAGATCCCAAGTATAAATCCTATGAAAACCCAAAATAATTTTGATGGAAAAATTCATTTTAAGGGTGGTAGAACGTAACACCATGTGATTTTGTGACATATTTTTTTGGAATTAATTTAATCTTTTGGATATTTTTCATTTCACACAACACTGAAAATAGTTATTTTATTTATATATATTAAATAATAATGTTTGACTTGATTTATATAATATTCCAAGTTAATATTATAATAAAAATAACAGAAATGGTATATTTCTTTGTAAGGAACATTGAGGTAAGATTTCATTTCATGCAACACAGAATTTCCTTGATGGCTTGTGTAGCACACAAACCAAGTGTTTTCAAACAATAATATATTATTTAAAATATATAATAATATATAAAATAGATGTTAAATTATATTTTATGGATATAATTATATAAATTATGTAAATATTTGGTTTAAAAAAATATAAATTGAAATAATTAGTTAAAAATTATTTATAAATGAATATAAAAATCAATTTAATATAAAAGAATATTTTTATAGAAAAGTTTTATTATGCTTACAAAATTGTTTTAATCCTAATAAATTAATAACAATTAGTAACTAATATTAATTTAATATATATGTTATATATTCAATCAAATATTTTTCATATTCATCCAATATATTTGACATACATAAGATATGAACTAAAAAAATATTAGTCTTAAAGACATATATTTTTATTAAGGCATTTTTACCACCTTTTACTATAGAACCCATTTTATATCCAATTTTTGGTACTCTTATACATTTAATATGTAAGAATAAACATCATATTTGTAACATAGAAATAAAAATTAGTTTAGGATAAGTATATTTTATTTCTTCTAAGGTTTCATTTTTAATGAATAGTTAAATATACAGGATTTTTAATTAAAAATTGATTTTTTCATATAATTTATTTATAAGGATAAATTATATTTTAAATTGGGTTAAAGGTTTAATTATAAAATATTTTTACCAATTCATCTAATTTAGTTGATTAGAATAAAATTCACTTTGAAATTTTATTTAAAAACATAGCAATCTTTTAAATGCTTTTACTTTAAAACCCCACATTATCGACCTTACTACGAGATTAAATTTAAATTAATTTTTGCCAATTATTTGATTATAATTTTGGAAAAAGTATCCCATAATTATAATCATCATAATTTATAATTTCTAATATATTCAACATAGTTTTAAACAAATAATATTAGTGAAATTCATTAAAATTAATTTCAATAATTACGTTTAAATTAATCTTAATAAGGGACTAATCCATAAACTTAAGGACCAAAACGACCTATAAACATTTCCTAAAGACAATTTATGGACCAATTTATAATCTAAAATCCCTTTTATATACATTTTATCATTATAGGATCCACATGAAATAAAAAAACATGGGTGGGGTTTCCCTTTTCCAAAACATTACAATAGTGTCACTCCTCTATTATAAAAGCCATCTTCTCCTAATAATTAATCAATACTACCAATAAACTTTTCCTCAAACTAAATCATAACATACATACCCACCAAAAAATCCATTCCTCCTTTAATATTACCTTGGAATGAAATCAATATAGGGAATCCCTTTGGTGCAATCCAAAAGGAGTTACCCGATTAAGAGATAACCCCTCCATAAAAAACAATTCATTTATTTTCATTCTACACTCTATAAAATATTATTATTAAATTATTTTATAAATAATAATAATTATTAAATTATTTTATAAATAATAATATCAAAAATATCCTGGTATTTTTATGATAATTTTTATACCTAAACTTATACACACTTCCATCAAATAGGAAGGGAACTTACTGTTTACGTGTACGGTGGACTACCACCTCAATAAATGATGATTGTTCATTTTTTCTTTATCACCTCTCATGGTGAAAATTATAATGGAAAATATATTTATATATGTTATATACAATATTTATTATTAAATTAATTTTATTTAATTCTCTTAAAACACACATCTTTATACATTTCTTTTTGTGTTAATACCATAATTTCATTTGAGGAAGTGTGGACTACCGCCCCCTTAATGTGATTTTATTCATTTATACAATACATGGAATGTATTTAGGTTGGTTTTAGTGAATATATATGATATATATGATATAATAAAGCAACTTTAATAGTTATATATATACATATATGTCATTTACTTTTTTTCTTGCAACAAGAAAATTGAACGGAAATAACATTCATGTGTACGTATGGCTAACCATCTCCATGAATGGTGTATCTTGTTTGATACTTATATATTATATGGATTATTAAAATAAAAATATAATTAATAAAAATTAGATATAACTAATGTTTTAAATTACTAAAATAATTATATAAGTATAAATACCAATGAAATTACAAATTAAGATACATGCGAAAAACAAAGAAGATACTACCTAAAGTGACACCTTGACTTAGAATTTTTAACAAGTGGGTGATATAAAGCCATAATAAAACCATATATGGTCTTATAAGTAAGAATATGGTTATCGAATATATGTATAATAAATTTATATTTATTATACAAGATTTTTGTATGAGTATGAAGAGAGTCAAGACATAAGGTAATTGAGTTTCATCTCACTCCATATTTCTGTGAGATACATGCCTTATTCATCATTCACATAATTTTGAGTGGTGTATACACTTCCAATTAATGTATTATATTCCAATTATTCTTAAATATATGTCTATTTACATTGTTATTTTTTTGAACTTTCAATCATGGGATTTAAGATTCCAAAGATACCAATTTAATAATGTAATTTTTATCTCAATTTTACTTCTTTGAGAATCATGAAATTTTATGCACCTATATTTTTATATGAGGGTTATAAAATGAGTTTCCATATTGTATCCTGAATATGATTCCATTAATGATATTTTGAGATTCATTTAATTTTATTTTATTACATGGGGAGTATGGTTCAAAGTTACCAAGTTATAAGAATTTATTGATATAATATCATCTCTTTTTGAGACTGTTAATGATTATACATTATCTAATGAACTATAATTATACATACCTAAATAAAACAAATGAATTTTAGTATACTATTTTAATTCTTTATATATTCATGTGTTGGTATAATTTTTCCAATATTTGGAATATAATATAGTAGATAATATGGTTTTTATAAATTCTGACTTTACATCTCTCTTTAGTCGAAAATATCTATTCCATCAAAACCATGTCAAATAAAATGTTTCCAAAAAATATTCAATTATTATCTTATGATATTTTAAGTATATTTTTACCCATGTTTTATATTTTGAAATAAAAAATGTTTTTTACAAGGAATCTTCCAGTCATTTTTAGATTGGGGAATCTTTCTAAACATTTAACGGTGTAAAAGGAATGTTCTATGTGTTTTTATTTATCCATCATCATGACGAACATTCCTTTGAATCTCCTTTACAAGATTAAAAATTTATTTTCTATAAAAAATGTTTTTCCTAAACTTATGTAAATTAGTTTTTTCATATTATTTTCAAATAAAATATTTCCAAAACATTTTCAAGCTATTTTATTTGTATTCATGTAGAGTGGTTTTTAAAATATTTTCAATGATAATTTATATGTTTTCAAGTGAAATGGTTTTTAGAATCATTTAATTATTTTTTTATATTAATAATTGAAAATAAAATTCGTTTCAAAATGTTTTATGATTTTTTAAAAACATTTTCAAATATGAAAGGATAATTTCCTAACGAACTATTTTTGAAGGATATTTCAAAATTATATTCCATATAATATAAAATCCATTGATGTTACTCATGCATTTATTGGAAATGATCTAAATTATCCATTCATATTCCTTCTATGAATGTTTTCTGCTTGATTTCATTGTATTTATGAATCTCATTTCACTTTCATGGGTTATATGTTTTTGAAATCCATTTTTCATTTAGGGGTTTCATTTTTTATAAAATGATTATGAAACATGTATCTTTTTACATTGATTATGATATGATTTCATTTTTATGAAACTAATTTAATTTTATAGGTTATGATATGATTGTTTATTATTTTTTTGAATGTGTATGTATAATTTCATTATGATATTGGTGGGACCTGTATATACCTCTAGTGCATTACTTTATGATTTTTATCTCCTGAGATAGCCTACGATAGTTTTGGGATTGATCCTTGACTACTATGATGGGAATGAGAGTGAACCATGACTACAAAGTTGGTATAAGGAGTGAACTAATTGTAATAATATGGCCATGGGAGTGGACCATGACTACCAAGATGGTATGGGGACTGATCTCATACCACTAATATGTTCTTGTCCATGATTTTTTGGATACTATGGAAATCATATTATATGAATATGTGTTTTCCACAATTCCACATTGCATTCATATGTTATGATTTCATGGGTTAAGTACATTGTTAACTTATGATTAATGTATTATGAATTTCTAATATTTAGTCCATGATTCGTGTTTATTATCCATGATATGCAGGGTATGATCCTATATTTTCATGACCGTGTTCTCATACCCATATTCTCATGATTATACCTATGTATCTCCTGTGTCTACTCATACTGAGAATCTGATCTCACCCGATTTTTTTGTTTCCTTCCCCTAGGTTATGAAGATATTTATTATGTCTAATATGTAAAAGAAGTTTTCTTGTCAATAATAACCTAGTTAGAGATTATGTATCTCCTTTGTGTACCACTGTTTATGTTCCCATGTCTCCAAAGGTACTAGACAATTATGATCTTTGGGCTTCTATTTTTGTAATGTTTTAATAATTTCATACAAGTGATGTAATGTCTATGTACATCAAGACATGGGTAGATATAGGTTTCATATATTTTTTAGTTACCTCAGTGATACTAGAAAATTCCTTATTTTCTATATATATCTCAGATTTTCTGACAACATTCTGATCCTCCACATATGCTTCATCTTGAGTAGGCTGGTTTGGAGGTTGATGCATCCTTTGAAAAGCTTCTTATTAGTGTTGTTTAGGTCATGATGGTTCTCTAAGTCCATTCAGGTCCTCTAGAATGGGTTTTATGGTATTAAGGTCGTGAATAGTATGAGAGTTTGGATTCAGAGGATGTCGTACATTCTAGGTCACCGGAGTTATTCTTAGATGGTGCTTAACAACCCTTGGAAGGGATATTTGGGGAAAATTGATATACGGGGGGAAGATTATAAGATTATCTCTTTTAATTGATGTATAAACCATTTTTCTTTCTAGATTAACTATTTTATTTTTACATAACTAGAATTACTAATAACACTAAGGGGAAAATGAGGGTGTCTCGGGTTTGTTTGGAGCACATAGCCTTGTTTTTTGGAAAATGATAATTGGCTACGTGGTTAGGGGATACTATACTTACTATTCTGAATGATTATATTAAACCATGTGGGGTGTTTCATAACATAGTATAGGGAAAATAGTTTACCCTAACCATTAATCTAAGGCTACATGCCCGTGCAAAAACTCTTCCATTTTTAGTAGTGGAAAAATGCATGGTTGGTTACTAGATTGTCTAGTCATCCACCATAACCATTTTATGGATGTATTGAATCAGATATGGGTGCATATTTTGAATATGTTTTTTCAAACCATGAATCAAATCATTTTGATCAAATTATTGGAGGAAAAATGATCATTTTACACTTACTTCATTTAATGTTTAACCTTCATCATAATATTTTTCTCCAGTCATGGACACCCCTATTTCTACCATTTTATCTCACCAAGCCTCATACCTAGTCTTTGATCTAGTTCCCCCTTCTAATGTAATATTTTAGATACCTTCATCTTTTTATATTACCATTGGTGAGTTCTACATTCATCATGAACCATTCTTTATTTTTCTTGGTATCAATAACATTATTTTGGTGTAAGCGCTTATGCACTATTTTTTGGGTGTTCATATGTTCTTCCATTTTCTACCAATATATATTGAATCAGGGGCGTATAATAAATGAGTAATCTTATATTTGATTAATGTTGGTGTTTAATACCTTTTACATAAAGGTATTTATGATTATATATTGTTTTCAGTGTACCGCACATTAGATCTTCCATTTTATGCTTTCTAAATTAATCAAACATCGAATTAAATGATAAAAAACATGTTTGATTCCTTCTATGAAACCATAAATTAATGTTAGAGGTTTTAAGCCTCATCACAATCCTCTCATAAGGTGGTTTATACCCTTTTAAAATTATTATACCACCATTGGGTTTTTTGGACTCACTTTCCATAAATGAGAATTGAATGTGTCAATTAAAAGGATTTTTTAATGTTGTGAATAACTTTAATAACATTTTCATTTTTATATTAAAGGTACAAATTCTTGAATCCCTTGAATTTTATATGAATATGAAGGAAATAATGATATGGTGATTTAATTCGTTAGGATTCCGTGGACAATTCAACTCCATGGATCCCATTAAATTAGTATAATAGGATTTCATGGATATTTCTTCTCCCTATATTCGATTATTTTATTTCCATGATATATTGGGATGCATTGTAAATTACTACTCACTATATTAGATGAACCAATAGTATTCCTTGGACATTTCTACTCCTTGGATCCATGATACATGGTTTATATGGATGCCTTAGACATTTCTACTCCTAAGATCCTATGTACATAGATTATTTTTAGGCCTTTGAAATTTATACTCCTTTGATCTTATCTACCTAGAGGACATGGATTCTTATGACATTTCTACTCCAAGTATCTTGTTTTTTCATTTTACATGATATTCAAGGATTATTTGTACATTTATAATCCTTGGATATAATGAATCATTAGGATTCCATGGAAATTTATACTCCTCAGAACCTATGAATTTTTGTACTTAACATACTCAGTTTACATGTACATTACTACTCTTTGAACATCAAAATATGTACTCCTATAAAACGATTATACAATATAGGAAATTATTGTTAACACTTGATATTATTTATTCGTTTCCTTATGAATTAGTTTCTTGATCACATTGAGACTTGATAGACTGGATAACATAACTTATATTATTTTACTTGTACACCTATTAGAATTACACACTACATCAACTTATATGAAAAGATAGGAGTTGTTATAGACACCATTGGAGGTGGTCTACTGAGTGTTATCCCACACACTATTTTTGTAATTGTTGGGTACCCAGATAAAATTCATGGATTTCGGTAGTGAAATGGGAAAGTACCCACTTGATGATGGTTAATTGATTATTTCATAGGAGTTTGTGAGAATAGGACCATGCTATGGATCGTGATGCGATATATGATATTTTATTTGGGTGTTTTTGTAATTTTGATTCATTTATTGTACTGAATACAGGATTCCATGTTTTAACTATATTTTTTTAGAACATTACTTGATTATCATTGTATATGACACTATCATATGAGATTAATTGGATATTTATATTATCAATGTTTATTCTTCTATTGATCAGATGTTTCTTATGATTTATCTACTTTTCGTTATGATTATACTGGTGTGCTAAACTATGATCATGAGGGTATAGTCTCCACACTATTCTACCATGGACCTTCACTACCAGTATATAACCTTTGGAATGCGGGGAGGTTCACTTGAGTCCTAGTGTCCAACCGGTTTCGACTACAGTTGAGTGAACCTGGTATTGGACGTCACACATGAAAGCACTGAAGGTGGAACAATAATTCATTGACACCCCTCCCACTATCTCGACGAACTTATATTTATCTCAATAACTATGACCTTATCAATGATTTCATTTATGTATATGGAAACTCTCAAAATATTGAAATTTCATTTAATTAGTTAAATATCATACTTTACTCATTTTTATTTTCATTCTTTCCAAATGATTTGTGTGTCTATTGGTATTTTTAGGTTATTCCATAAAAGAAGTGATTCATGTTTGGTTATTGATCCTTATAAATGATAATGTTTTGGTTTATCATTTTGTTTACTACCATTATTAGTAGGTTTAAATGAATTAATATTTAATTGAAAAATTTTATAATGGATGAAAAGCGGTTTATAAAACTAAAAATAGATTAAAAATCATTAATTTATTCACCCCATTTGTTTCTATATTATGATTTTTTTCACTGGGGGCTCCTTTATAAGGATCAATGTGGTCATGTATTCCATTATATTTTTTGATAATATTAGTATATTTATTGAAAATATTAATGAAAATTTGGAGTTATAAATGTATTTTGTGAAGTGGTGATGTGAAAGTGGTGAAGTCATGTATTAGGTAGAAAAAACCCTTAAACTGGCCTTTAGAAAATAGAAAAAAATTATTTGCGGGCTGGATATATCATAACAATTCAATGAATAAAAAAAATTTCCGCAAATTTGATAGAAATATTATGATATATGTAAATAAATAATTTTATCATACTTATTTTCATTTGAAATCAATGTGGAATACATTTTTACTGATTTTTCCAATCCATTTCCAAAATGTGTTTCAATGAATTTGGTTGATATGATGAATAATTAGAATGAAATTCATGAAAATTGTCCTATGTTGAAGAAAGATGATAATGCTGATGACCATGAGTTATTGACGATGTTTTTGTGGAATAAAACTTCCAGATAAAAAATCAAAGGTTCCATCAAATTGAAAAAAATTGGTTATCAGGAATGAATAAAATTAATATTTTCTCTAAAATTAGTATTAATAAGAGTGGTTATAGTGAAATTTATTACGTTTCATCACATAGTGAAAGAAATTACTAATTATTAAAGTGAATGAATAAGAGTACTTTAGTGTTGTAGAGGAAGGTGAATAGACATGGATATCAAAATGAAAGAGGAATTGAAATATTTATAGTGAAGATATCGAAACTAGAGAAATTTAATAAATCATTAATAATGTTACATAAAAAATTAGGTTGAGGAATTATATCATGAAAGGGAGTTGGTGAAGGTAAAATAAGTTGATATTTTTTAAGTGTAAATTAATTACTAAAAAAATATAAATATTTCATTAGAGAATTAAAAATAAAAAAAAGTTGTGAAAATAATTTAAGAAGTTAAATAAATTGATGAATTTGAAGAATTTATAGAATTTGAATAAGTTTACAAAATATAATTTTTAAGAATCTGAATTTGAAGAAATTGAAAGTGATTTTATGAATTTCAAGTTTGATTCTGAAAAGTTGGGGCAAAATATTTGTGAGAGTTCAAATCAAAGTGTGGATACATTTGAATTATTTAAAACTATTTTGTATCATATTTTCATCCAAAAATCCATTTATAGACTCAAAATCTTATGAATTTAATAATAATAAAGTTGAATAATAGTCAAGGTGAAACTAAAAAAGCATGTAGTATTAAAAAAACAAAGTAAATGTTTTTGAAAATATCAATAATAATTAAAATAATTTGTTATGAATGGTGAATATAATGTTTTTATAAATGTTTCTATATAGTTTTATGAAAATATTAAAACATATGAAAACTATAATATTAGGAATATAGTAAATGATAATGTCTAAACAAGTAAAAAATTGAAAGTATTTCATAGAAAAAAGGACAATATTTTAAATAAAAATTCACACTACTGGAAAATTTCCTTATACCCATAGTTTCAAATCGTGGGTATAGCCCATGAAACTAGGGGTATAAGCTATACCCATGGTTTCATGAACTGTGGGTGTATCCCACTAAAATTTCATATTACACATGGTTTTTGTAAAAAATGTGTCTGTATATATACCCACTGTTTAAAAAACCATGGGTATACATTTTTACAAAAAAACGATATACCCATGGTTAAGAAAACTGTGGGTATAGACAGTTTTCTTTACAACACACATACCCACAGTTTATTGAACCATGGGTATAGATAGTTTCACAGTATCATATATACCCATGGTATTACGAACCATGGGTATTGATGGTTTACCCAGAATCATAAAATTCCCTCCTTTGTTTCACCTTGCTCCTGTAAACCAGAATGCAAACCACAATGAAATAATAGAAAAGTTTTTTTCAGAAACAATGGAGACACTGTGAAACAAAAATGGTAGTGGCCATAGCTGGTCCAGGTTATAGTGAAGCTTCCAGGGATGATAAGGTTACTGAAATGGAAGTGGCAATAGCTACTCCAGGTAACATTTCAGATAGTAGTGGGTAGGATAAAATAAATGAACACACCAAAACTAATGTAATATATAAAATTGGGATCATAATAATAATGAGTTGGGTCGATCGATTAGCGTGCAGTGGGTCGTCTCATTTAATGGATGCCACTGGATTCCAAAAGGGTTGGAACCCCATGACTGGATCAATGTAGCATGGGTCGTACGATGCGTCTAAAGTTTCACAAGGGACAACTGAGTTATCGAATTCCAGAGAGACTAGAACTGTGTCGCTAAAAAATAAAAAACACAATCCATACTAATTACCCCCACAAGCCTACATATAAGCTAAAATCCAAAAATATTAAGACTAAATTACCCCTAAAATACCCTAAGATAGAAAAGAAAATAATTCATAAACAAAATAATTGAACATGGACACATGGGGCACTGGTCCAAAGGCATGCACTACATCAAGTTGGGTTTAATACTTGTTTTTTGTATATCACATTATATATAGACAAATAGATATATAATTTAAAAAATTCAGGTGTAATGATTCCAGCACCCAGGAAACATATAAATGTTGAGAAATTAAAATAAGTAGAAGAGGAATTAGCATCAAAACTGAAATGATATCATGAATTAATATGAGTTGTATATTTCTACACCTACAGTTAATCAAACACCAATATACAAGATCTGAAGTCCCCACCAGAATAGAATGTGCATAAATGATATCAAATATGAGAAAGTATAATTTTAAGAGTGAAAGATTATACTTGGACCCCATAAAATTTGACAATGTGAAAAATCATACAAGATAAAATCATGTTCTAGAAATATTTTTATTTTAACTACCCTACACTGTGATCAAACCTAACATTTAAGAAAACATTGTAACTTACTCAACCACAATGGAAAAAATTTTGGATGAAAGAACTCCTATAAAATCGTGACCACTTGTTTCCAAATTTCAATTAGTTCTATCACTATAGGCTGAACATTGTTTTCATTTAAGCGAATAGAAACCAGTTCTATATCCATTTTTCGAAAGATGCATTCGAATCTTGAAACATTAATTTGATAAATCAAACATATTTAGAATTGTCTATCAGAAAAAAAAACTTTCTAGAAGACTGAGGAAATAATATATAGATCGACCACATAAATGAATCACAAAGATAATGAATTAATTTTATGACATTGAAAATTGAAAAATAATCCAAAAAGGATTAAATTTTTGCTAAATATGCAAAACAAAATGAGGCGAAAACAAACCAAACATGAAAAGAAGAAAAAAAATATGTATGGTATGTTAAAATTGAAAAAATTAAGGCTAGTAAATTACACAGCACATGAAAACATTATACAGCAGCATAAATAAAAAAAATAAAAAAATAAAAATAGAATGTATAAAATTGTATAAAAATGATATATTTATAAACCTAAAATGTATCTATTAATCATATAGATAAAATAAAAAGTCATTGAAGATAAAAAAGTTTATAAAATATAAACTCAAATTGATGACACATCAACTTTACACTTTCCAAGATAGTTTCCCTATTCCTAGGAACTGCTTGAGCATATACTATAATAGCCTTCATCAACATATTTAATGAAACTTATCTTATAGGAAAACATAAATGATCTATAACACCCCATAGAAAGAAAATAATAGTTAGAAAAAAAAAGAAAATAACCAAAAAATCCTAAATGGATAATTCAACAAAACAATTTCTAGAAAAGAAATCATAAGGATTCATAAAACAACAAAACAAAAATAAATTTCACAGCTAAGAAAAACATCATGATGGGAACCATTTTTCAATCAAACAAGCAAAACTAGACACCTAAAGACTGATTTTTTCCTTCCAAACTAGACAAACATACATAAATCAACACATTGGGAAACCACTATTTCAAAAGCATCCTTGTGCCTCCCAATAATCACTCTATTTTCAAATATCACTAAAACTAGTGATATTATATGAAGCAAGAGCATATTTTAGGAGAATCTACGGGCATCTATGTAAAATGGAATTGATCCAAGACACAATTTTTTCCATTAATTGATTTTTCATAAATGAGTGATTTTAAAATTTTGAATGAAAATAGAAACCTTGTTAGGATAACCTACATGTAACTCATGATCAATAAGGTTGAATAAAAAATAGTATTATGTCAATATAGACAATTTAAAAATATGGTAATTTGAATAGAATATATCAACAAGATATTTGACATCTTATAAAGGTATGGCCTAATCCCACAGTTTTTTAGATAACTCAAATGAAAATGACCCAAATCTTGTATCCAAGAAAACTATGTCTATATAATAGTTAAAAACGAGATTTAGGAGCTAAAAATTAAAAATTTATTAAGAAATATTAATTCATGGATCACTGAATGAAAACCTGATAATTGTACCTGATATTGTTGTCACGGTTGGACACAAATCTACACAAAATATTGATAGAAAGAATTTTCAATCCACCATTATCTTCAATCCTCAGAATATATTCAATACATTCATAAATAATGTCATTCCTGGAATTTTTGTTTGATTCTGTTTTTTTGGCCACCTAGAAAAAAATATTACATGTCGCGGCCTTAAAATAAAAGGAAAAAATGGTATGTGTAAGTATATCATATTTAGTATGAGTATCAAATCCTAGTAGGAATTTGATGATGTATTTTTTACATGGATAGAGTAAAAAAGCAAAATATGGTGGGAAACAATCAAAAAATGAAAAGGATGTAGATTTTTACACAACAAATGAATCACACCTATTTCTTTAAACCTAATACAACACATTAGTAAATAAAAATTTAAAATGTAAATTACTGTAAAGGATATTGACCGAGATAGTGCCGCCTAAATGATTTAGATACCACCGAAATACCACTAGCTTCCACCCTATGTGATTTAGGGTGTCCAATGTACTTGGAAGAATCATCAATTGATTGAACCCTCCACCAATGAAAAAGAATTATAAAAACATGAGTTCTATATTCATAATCATATGCACATAAATCAAAAAAATCCCTAGATTAAATTAGGCCAAACAAATAGATAAGAATAAACCAAACTCCAATGGAGGTGGATGAACCAAGATTATTCAAACTTCATTGACTTCGACAGCAGATGCCAAAACATGTGGAGGACCCAAGATAACCATGATAATACCTAGAAACAAGAATAAAAGTTAGAATCATGGAACCTCAAAACCCCTAGGGTTTGGTCAAATGAAATCGGGAAATAAGAGAGAGAGAGAGAGAGATAAAATCCAAGAAATTAAAAAATTAAAGAAGATTAATGCTTACCATGAAGTACCGACCCAGAACCCTCAAGAAATTCGAGAGAAATGGTGGAAGGGGGAGATGAGAGAGGGGGACATTGCATGGTGTGTTTGGCTGTGGGGGGTCTCATGTGTGACTGGAGAGGACAAGGGAGATGGGGGACGTTGCGAGAGGAGAGGGAGCCAAGAGGGAAGGGGGCATTGGGATCTCAAAAAACCCAACCAGTTCAATTAATAGAACAACATCATATTTCACAAAATAAAAATTTAAGAAATAACATCTAAGGAATATATTCCTTTTTTAACATCATTATTTTAGACTTTTTAATGGAATAATTTATGAAAAATAAAGAGATAATAAATGGAATCCAATGTAACTATATGGGATATCATTTAACAATAAGTAGTCTATAGTCATAAGGGAATAACTAGCATTGGAAAAAATATTTCTTCAGTGGTGGAGGACATCATGCTTCGACACTAACACTAGAACAAATATGTGAAAGAGATTGTGTAATATTATAGGTATTTCACTTGAGTTTCATAGTTCATTGAGAATAAACTAGAACTCGACAATAAAAGGTCCATACTAGATTATAGAGTAGTCTCATGAGTAATCAGGTGTAGTTGATGATTACAACTCCATTGAGTTAAATTCAATGTTGGAAATGAATATGATTGACATTATGTGAGAACTAATTTAAACAAAGGATGGAAGGAGACCTAGATAGAGAATATTTCTAAGAGTGGGAAATAAAAATAAATTTATTAATTACCTTTATTCAATGATAAGGACTCAAGCACTGAGGAAATCCATAAGAAAATTTACTTCCACTGCTATGAATAATCAACTGTAATGAAATTACTTATGGAAAATAAAATAGGGAGGAACATATTGGAGACTTCTTGGAATATTTAGGTTGGAAGGGTAATATTATAAAGGACCTCAACAACATGATCCTAAAATATTAGTGTTTTTCGATTATATCCAAATAAAAAAATGCAGTGGTATAATGAATTGTAAATTAAAAAGGATGTTGAAATAAAAATGAGAGGAAATAGAATTTACCTCTAAGATAAATACTTTTTTATTAAATAAATAATTAGAAATAGAAATTGTTTAGTCAACGTGTTGAGGCAGTTAACATGATCCAAAATTTGTAGTGTTTTTGGTTATATCCAAAGAAAAAAATGAAGTCGTATAAAACATTTTAAATGAAAAAGGATGTTGCAATAACAATGAGAAGAAGAAGGAATTTACCTCTGATATGAATGCTTATTGGTTAAATAATCAATGCAAAATAGAAATTGTGTAGTAAACTTGTTGAGGCTGTTGATATAAGAATAAGTGATTAGTTAAAAAAGAATAAAAAATGTGAGAAGAAATTCCATACCTAGATGCAATGAATCGGTTGGGAAGTAATCATAGGAGTGGGATCCGGGAGGGGGAGAGGGGGACTTCTCCAGATCTAGGTGCAGGGAGGTGGAGTTCGGGACATTAAGGTGGAGGCAAAGGCTGAGAGGTTGAATTCAAGAGCGGAGGCAGAGACAGGAGGTGGAGGCCAGGGTGGGGATGAGATGGCTAGGAAGTAGTGGTTAGATGGACAGGAGGTGGAGGTCGGTGAGGGGTGGAGAGGGTCGGGATGTGAAGCTCATATGGCCAGGAGGATGTGGTTGAGGTGGGGAGCATAGGGTTGTGAGAAGGAGGTCAGGGAAGAGAGGGTTCAAGCGGGGGAGCATGATGAAAGGCTGATGGGGAGGAGCACGATGGAAGAGTGAAGGAGGAGAATCCCACTAGAAGAGTGAAATTGGGGATTGAATACCCATGTTTTTAATAAAACCGTGGGTATAGATAATAAAAAAACACATATCCCCATGGTTTAGAAAAACCATGCTTATATCTATGTGGGGAAAGACCCCTTTCAAATAGTGTCAATTTTTATATTTTATTGGTGTAGTGTTGGTTTTTGTCAAATGATAAGAAATTTATTGTTCAAAAAAAAGATATTTTAGTGATTCTATAATAAATGAAATCCCTTTATTTTGAGGGAGATAACCCACTCTAATACAAAATTCAAATGCAACATTAAACATTAAAAGAAAAAAAGAAAAAAATTAATTAAATAATAATTTTTTTGTACATTATCGACAATCATGTCATTTTTTAGATGGTTTTTTTACTATATTATTAGTATTGAATAATGTGAAGAAATAATTTAATTTATTTTATAATAAGAATAATAGAAATGAAACGGTGTGTGTTATGGAAGTTGTACTAAATTATTTTTTAAATTAATGGCCATGGATATTGGAAAGTGATTTTTCATCTCATATGAAAAGTGAAATAACTATTCTAAATATTTTTTAGAAGTTAAAAGTGTGTTTATTTACACTTTTTAATAATATATCTCCTAAAATAAGTGGTGTTGGATTATTGAAGGTTGGTGAAAAAAAGGATGAAATCCAAGAACGCTTTACATTTTCATATTTTGGGTAATGTCTCAAACATCTCATACTTAAATATAACATATTAATATATGTATATTCAATATAGAGAATAAAGATCCATGATAAAATCTTTTAGTTTTAGTGTCATTGAAAACATGGATACATAAACAATTGGCCGATATGTGAGCTTCTTCATATCCATCTAAGTTCTTCATAACTTGAACCCCTCTTAGAAAAATCATATATAATAACTTTATTAATATCCTAGCTAAGATAGGGGGATCTCTTATTATTTTTTAGGGTAAAGAAAGGTGATATAAATATAAAATAATCATAAGGGTATTATAACCTGAAAATAACATTTGAAAAACCATGCCATGCATATAAAATATCATAATCTTGAGTCATGGAATAAATATTGGTAGTTCATAAGACATGAATCATAAAATAATCAAATAAATTGAGTAAAGGGATCATATCAATGGAATAAGATATATATTTGTGGAATACACATAATCATAGAAAATATTAGGTCATGCATATCCAAAAAGATGTGCCTAAAATGTTAGGCTTGGGATAATTACCCATGTACCTAATTTTGGCTTGGGATAACCTCCTATGTACCCTCATTCAATCTTGGGATAACCTCTCGCATTCCCTATTTTTGGCTTGGGATAAACTGTTGCAAAACCTCTTTAGATCTTTGGATTACCTCCCATGTACCATCTTTTTGGATTGGGATAATGTCACATGTACCCTTTGACCTCATATAACATTAACCATTTCCTAATGCATTGGAGGGAGATATAGATCCCACCTGTCACATAACCTGCCCATTTTTGTGTCATAATTTCATAAAACATTCATCATATAATAACCCATGGAAAATAAATGGGTTTCAGAAATATCTTTTCATAATTGAAATAAACCATATTGAGAAATAATAAATATGATATAATTGGATTATATATTAATTAAAACATACTTAACATAAAATTATTTCATCTTAGAAGGAAAATTAATTTGAAATATCACTTGATGCATTTCTTGAGGAAAATAAACTTTAATTGAAAATCACTTTACAAAATCTGAAAAATCATAGAATATTTTGTGAATAATTTTATTTTAAATTAAAATTTCAAACATATAAATTAGTCATTAAATCATTTTTTGGTCAAGAGAGTGGCAAATTCCTTTCATTTCATAAACATTAAAACAAATATCCCTCTAACATTTTCAGTAAAATTCAAACATGCCTTATCTGGAAAACAATATAGATATTCCATTAAACAAAACTAAAGAGTCAAAAAAGTTAAAAATCTCTTTAAATCATCATAAAGAAATATTATAACATTCTTGAAAAAACTATTAAAAACATTGATATGTAATTAAAATGGTTTTTGAGTGAAAAGATAAATAATACCATTTGTCATTAAAAAAAATATTTTGGGATATTGAGTACATAAATAGAGGAAAATGAATTGAAACATGTATTCTCAGGGTATAACCATAGGAGAATGAAATTAATTACGTTCTTGATAAATATATCAAAATATCTCATCATTGAAAGCATAATCATAAAAAATCACGATAAACAATGAGATTGTAATATCAAACCCTTACACTTTGGTAACATTTGAATCGTAAGACACATTAAATCATAATGTCAAATATAAATTTACATATAATTAATATAAGTTTATTAATTATATAACATGTCAATGTTTTATTATATACACCTCAGAAAATAAGATAGGTACATAACATAACTTATGTCTCGAAGAAGGTAAATTTTTGCAAAATCCATTACTTAGAGTCTTAACAACATACATACACATTAAAACCCATTTTATAATAATTATATGTTAATTATAAATATATTATAGAACTATACCACTATGTATCATACCATATATGATTTAATTCTTATGTTTTACTACTTTTTTATTAACAATTCCTTGTTAAATCACATTTTGAGTAGTAACTACTTTTTCATGTATATTTTGATTTGTTATATTAAATCCTATAAATTTGATCATTTCTCCATAATATAAATAATTTTAACAATAATATGAATATAATATATAATTTGTATATATTTATTTATATTTATCCATTAATTCTAGATACAGAAAATGAATTACTTTGTTCATGAAGACGGTAAATTTTACGTACGTATGAATGTTGTTTCAATTTTATCAATGGATGAAATGAAATAAAGATAAAAAATATGATACCTTTACAGAATAAATTATCTTTCATATATATAACATATATTCATTAAATTTACCTTTATTACCTTCCATGTAAATCGTCAGTGAAAAATGAGTCACATCGCTTCACAAGTAGGTAGTTTAACGTACAGACTATCGACATTAACGTATTCATCAAAGAATGTAAATTAATAATATATATCTGACATAATAATTACATTAGAATAATTATTTTACGAATATAATATATATTTATTTAATCTATTTTTATTACCATCCATGTAAAATATAAATTATAAACATAACACATCGGTTCATGACACGACAGTCCGTTGTACACACGAGTGGCACTATCATTTTCCAACAGGTTGGGTGGTAAAAAGGTAGTTGATATATTATAATTATATAGATATTCATATTTCAAAAATAATATATATATATATATATATATACTTTTAATCCATCATTATATCAATATGTGAGAAGTGGTGATGGAAAATGAAATATGTCGGTTCGTGAGGTGGTAATCTTTTATACTCATGACCGATAGTTTGGTTTCCCATTTGATAAAAGATGAGAAGAAAGTATGTAATTACCTTAACACAATTAAATATAATTATATTTGAGATAATTATATTTTTATATTATAATATTTTAAGAATATTTTATTCATGTGGAAGAAGAAATAATACAAAAAAACAAGTTTTATAATTTTACCTCTTCTTCACATAACCTCTTTATGTTTATACCAAAGGCCTTCATAAAAGGGTTTTCTAATAATGTTAATTCCAATAGGATGTTTTACAATAACTAAGTAATATATTTTTAAAAGTATTATCCAAAAAATGTGTTTTGGTAGTGTGATGAAGATATAAGTGGGGGTGGCTTTTTATATGTTGGGGAGAGGTAAACGTTGAGTTTTTGGTAATAATATAGTGAAAAATCATTTTTTACAAAAATAAATGCCAAAAAATGTATCATTAAATAACCTTATAGGTTATAAGGTCAAAATATGTTGATTAAATGGGTGTTTCAAAAGTTTCAAATTCTTTTTCCAAGTTATGTTTTTATTTTAACCCTTAGGTAAACTCATTTTAACATTAACTACGATTAATATGTTTTACTATTTTTAGTTGTCAATTTGATAAAAAATTATGTTAACCTTATTATATAGTATTAATTAATATAATTAAAAATATGAAAACTAGTTTTTGAAATTCTATTAACAAAATTGGAATATTTAAATTTAAAACTAAACATGCAGACATAATGAAGAAGAGGTTTCCCAAAATAAAATTTAAAAAGATTAAAAATATTTTATATCAAAATTAAATATTATATTAATTAAGATGACTTATACTGGATTATTAATAATATAGTATATCTAATTTTACATTTTAAACCACTTTAAAATAAAATTAAAACATACAAATACTTTAAATATAAAAGGATTTTTCAATAAAAACTAGTATTTTTTACTTTTCCTCAAAAAAACAAATTTTTCTGAAAAAACCCAAAATTTCTCCCTAATATGATTTTGAAATTTTGATTCATAAAATAAAGTTAGTTTTTTCAAATAAATTCTCTAAAATTTTAAAAAATACTTTTATTATATGTTCATAAAAATAAATACAAATCATTTTTTAGGAAAATATTTTTTTTAAAGAATATTTTGTTTTTACAAAAAATTAAGTTATTTCTATCAGTATGATTTATTTATATAAAACCATAATACAGAATTTCAAAAAATTTCTTATTCCTCTTAATTCCTCCTAGTTTAACAACTACTTAATAATTTTCTTGTTTAAATAATAAAAATAATTGTTTGATACAATTCGTAAAAACAAGATGGTGCATTTAACCTAAGAAATCCAAGAAGTTAAATTTATTTGAATTAATAAAAAAATCATTTTGTGTTAAACTCTACCCCACCCCCTAAAATGAATTTATCTCTCAAAATTCATCACTCAAAAAAATGAGGACACTTCTACCTTATCAAATTCTCAGGATCTAAAATAGCTTATTCAAATTGGTGGTTTCCGAACAAAAACATTGACACAGTGAGTGGTCTTATTTCATGGATATTTCTCTCTACAATACGAAATCTCTATTGGTTGTTCCTCATAATAAATATCATGATCTACTGGTACAAACTCTCTTTACAATACATGTGATGGATCATGTATTTTCATCCTCATAAGAGATATATGGAACACATTATGAACTTAAGGGCGGTTTGGTGGAAGTTACAAATAATAAGAGATTTTTTGATAGGATCAAGAATTTCAAAGGGAATAATATAATTAGGGCTCAGTTTTACCCTATTTTCAAATTTTATTAACTTCTTCCATATGTTAATTGAGAGGAAAACCTTCTCACCAACATCAAATTCCAGTAACTTCGATTATTATCATAAGAACATTTCTATCGAATTTGTGTTTCCCTTATGTGAAGCTAAATGGAGTTAAAATTATTTATTATTTATTCATCCAATTATGGTCGAAATATATTTATTTCAGAAACTTCATCCCAAAATGTTATATTTCTACACATATATTCATAGATATATTCTTAAGGAGCCACATGAATTCTCGAGTGAAAGATATTTTTGTTCGAAAATTCAACTAAAGGAGGCTGTTGATCCACCCACATTTGAAATATGTAGAATAGGGTCCCAAATATCCTCTAGGGTTTTATTTGTTCTCTCTAGATAAAAATATATCTAAGGATGATACATTGTGTTGAAACACAACTCTGTATCAAGATCTTGTTGAATAATTCACAGGGAATTTGATATTAATCTTAGGTCCAAATCAGATATAATGGAATATGGTACTTCATAAAAACTTACCACTTCCTTAATTTGTATCCTTGATATCTGATATTGGGAGGGATATTCTATAATAGTAAAAAAATTGTTATGATTTTTTATGGTGATCTACTATAAACTGTATATCTTTATTCCTTTTAGATGTTTTGGGGAGTCCAATAATAAAATTCATGGAGTTTTTCTCCATTTACATTCTGGTGTGGTTAATAGTTGTAACATCCCCTAATACATTTGTCTCTCAACCATAGCAAGATTACATATCAAGCACCAAAATAAAAACTCTAAAATATCTCTCCTCAAACCACCCCACCAAAAAAACTCTTTCATATCTCACTACATCATTTTACTTCCAGTCTAATTAGAGATTAATGAACTATGAGTTTTCTGTTATTGATATTTCTTCAAATCTGTTATGGAAAGATCCCATACATAGTTCCTAACTATTATCATTCCATAATGATCATATAAAATCTCAAGAAAATTTATAACCTTATTTTATACATCTACATATTCGTTCATTGCCTCTTTAATCTAAAATTGGATGGTTGAAAATTCAGTTAAGAAAGATAATATTTATCTCTTTCCTTAAATATTTCAAGATCAACTATTTACATATCCATTAATATGGGATATTTTTTCAATCTTCATCATGGATAAGCTAGCATGAACTTTTCGACTGAAAACATCTTATAGATTATTCTATTTACTAGGGTGATAATGTATTGATAAATAATAATCATTAATTATATCTAACCATCTTCTCTATCACATATCAACTCCTTCTATGTGAATATATAATTTAATCTTTTCTAATAGGTATATGTATCATAATTTTCTCTATAATTATAATTAATTGATATCTTTAATTCCTAAATTACCACAGCTAACTCCAAATCATGAGTTGGGTAATTTTTCTCATGGAACATCAATTTTAGTGAGTCATAATATATAAAAAATTCATTCTACAAGAGAAAACATCTAAATACCTTCCTGGATGCATCATTATAGATTATAAACCCTTCTCCTGTCACACTTGGTTTTTTTCTTTTCATGTAAGGGTTTTGATCGGATTCATTGAATATAAAGATTCGTTTTGTGGGTGATGGGTGAGATTAAATTTTAGTTTTAAACTATAATATATTTCTAATAACCCTATTTTGGGTTACCCATTTCTTGATTAGTAGTTTTTCGAGAAAGAGTGGTCATTTCATGATTTGGGCCAACCGTGAGCCCATTTCCGGTTATGAAAACCAAATTCAACTATTTTATAACACCTTTTATTTTCAACATTTTTTTCCAATTGCAATTCAAAATTTTACTCCACTGACATATTCAAACCTCCATATAATTTTGGATCCCTTAATAATTCATGATCATGGTGAATTTGGGTTACTTATTTAGGTATTGGGCCAAACCGTGGGCCCAGTTCCAATTTAAAAAAAATAATTTGTTTATTTTATATATTTTTAATTTTTTAATATTTTTTTGGTGCATCCACGTCCCAGTAGAAGCCAAAATACTTATCCTTACTTCCATTATCAATTTTATCTCTTTGTATCTCATTAAAAGTGAATATTACGGTGAAATTTCTCAGGTTTCTTCAAGTCGTCCAGAATTGAGAAGGTAAATTGTTTCATAAATAAATCAATAAATTCATTCTATTTCTCCAATAACTCTTCTATCCCTACTTCTTCCACACCTTAGGATCTTCTCAAATATGTTTCAATCCATTCTATTTTCTCTAAGAGTGTATATCTAATGGAATATAAAGAAATTTCAAGTTGAAAAGGTGATATTCCTTCTCCATTCTTCCCATCTTCTTCCTCCATTATTTATTTATTGGTTTTATAATCTCCCCTAGTATTGATAGACCTAGGTTCAATTATACCATGATTTTTGATGGTGTTTTTGTTCGTTTGGGGCTGGTCTACATAGGTTTAGGGTTTGTAAACCCTCATATGGTGATTTTGGGAGTGTGTTTCCATTACACTAAGGATTTGAGGTAGGATATCTATTTCACAAGACTTTATCATTTAATTTTAATCATTATCATAATGTTCTAAAATTATTTATATGAAATTTTCTGTTTTGAAACGTTGGATTTAAAGATTTTTTGTGCATATTATTTTTTATGATTTATTTTCTTAAAAATATAGTTGTTTTCGTATAAATGTGCACTCCTCTTGTTTGATAAATTATTCCATGATATTTCACACTCTTTTTATGGTATTTTGAATATGTTTCAGTATCTTGAACTACTTTATGGCATGAAAATGTTATTTTATCCCCTTTTAAGTGCTTAACATAAGTTGTTTTGTTAATGAGTGCATTCCATGTGTTCGGTAAATTTCATGGGTTGCTTTTATGTGTCTAGATAAATTTAAAATGATTTTTTGGTATTTATAAATACATTGGAAGAATTTAAAAAAAAAATTGGGATCCTTTTATGGATTTACAATTTTTAATTGGTTTTACAAACAAATGGGTATTGGTTTACAACATGTTTTTGTCTGAGTTTCCAAAAAGTGGCTCATTTTAAATTTTTATGAAAATGATTGTGTTTTGAATATGTATCCTAAGTGTTTAAGGGATTTATTAATGTGGTATTATTCTTTAAATGGTGTTCATAAACCTCCTTAATAAAATTTAAATACATAACATGGTCAAATTTTATTTTTGAGAAAATGATTAAAGGCCTGTTTGGCCTTTACAAAAAATGAAGAATGTGTGTTTTAATTGTATAAAAAATGTTGTGTTAATTGGGACTATTTTATGGTCCTTGAAATTATTGTATTAAATGTTTTTAGGGATGAAAAATATGTTTCGGTATGGTTTGGTTGTGTTTTTATAATTAAAATAGTGTTTTTAAATGGGTTTTATGTACAAAGCCACAATACACTCCTTGAAATTTTTTTACAATGATTTTCGGTGGTTTATTTATTCATGAAAGAAATGTGAAGAATGTTTGTGGAATGTTTGTATATTTATGTTTTGGGATTTTAATTTTGATGTGAAATTTGTATTTTATAATATGAGTAACTTGATTGAGCACTAAAGGGAATCCTGGGTATCTAGGTGGGCAGACGTATACTAGTATGCTTATGATCCTATGGGGTTTGGCCCCTGTTTCACATAGACAGTTTGATGATAAATACACTAACTAAAATATGATGATTATGATGTTGGGGGACCACTAAGTAATGGTTATGCTCCCTACTAGTATCTTGTGTGCATCAGAACAGATATTTATTATGGTTACTTTCACTGAGATACGAGGTGTCTGGGTCTCACAACTAACTAGTGACTAGGGGTGTTCCCATGACTTGTTCTCATTGACTATTTTCTACTCACCATCTTCATACAATGTGTTTTGTTGGTAAACTTTTCATTTTGGGTGATTTATTTAAACGTGTGAATTCTTTAAAGCATCTATCATGAAAACTATTTCCATTTTTATGTTGCACCTCTTTGAAAATGGTTTCTAGAATTCTTGTTTATAAAACATTCCAGTCATTGTCTGGTATTTTTTTATAACATAGGACCACATTTTGAAATCATAAGTTCAAATTTGTATTAAAAACTTGAAATTTATGTTTCTTTTATTCTAAAGGATGTGCATTGGGAATAGAATATTGGGATAACATACTGAGTTGTTATACTCATGCCTATAGTCTTCTTCTTTTTTTAGCCCTTGGGGAGGTTTCATCTTGAGTTCGAGCACCTTTGGAAACATGTGATAATTTTAATTGAGAGTTACCAGTGGGGTCACATGGAATTACTTGTTTATCAGGTTTGGTCGGTTGTGTTGTTGGTTTAGTTATACTTTTAGTTTCTTGTACAAATAATGTTGAGTCCAATTTGTATATAAATGTATTTAGGGCTGTCCATTTCTTTTTTCTGTTTGTTTGATTTTTTATACATGGAAAAAATCATTCCCTTGTGTACTATATTTATTCCCTTGGTTCTTTTCACCATCCTAAGAGGATTGGGAAGGCCTCATGATACTTGTTGCGGGCTGGCCTGGGTGACCGGTTCAAGGCCGACTCGGGCTGGTTTGTTACAAAATGGTATTAGAGGAGGTCGACTCATTATAGACCTTTATTTTTAGAGTTCCCCTGTTATTTTTGGGATGTCAAGGTAGATGGAGTAGGATTTTCGGGACTTGAGAGGTAAGTTTGTGATGAGTGTCACAAACTCATTCTCTTTCTAATCCATAGGTTTCCATGGGAAGTCTGGTTTTATTAGTGTCTTTTGATTTCGTTGATTGTTTGGTGTTGGGATATGACAAGGGGAGTATGACTAGTGGCCTACCTGATCTCACAAGTCCTGGCAAGCCATGTAGAGCTGGGGGATGGTCATAATAAGTCTCTCCTTTTTGGTTTTTTGTTTGAAATATGGCATCCAACCATATGGTCAAGTCACCCAACGGCACTAGTTCCTTTTTGTGGGTTCCTTGGACCTTTCCTGAATTCTGAATTTTTGTTTTGAAAGTCCTTGTGTGAGAACTATGGATATGGATTTTAAAGGATGAATTGTATTTGGAAAATAGGAAAAGGGGTTTTAAAAAACTAAATATAAGAATATTTTTCGAAAGGTTGTGTTTTTTTAAAACAATGTTTTGGAAGGAAGTGGAAATGATTTAATGGGATTGGAATTTCCGTAATCTAAACTTGTGGTTTGTGGAAATAAAATGTTTTGAATGTGTTAATAATTTTAAAGTAATTCTGAAAATTTGTTTTAAATGTGGTGTTTTGGGCTGTTGTGAAGTATTTGAATCTAATGAATTGGTTTTGGAAATTTGGTTTTGAGCAGCTGGTGTTTTTCTGGAATGTTTTTTTGGACTTTTTGGTTGTTGTATTTTGAAAAGAGAGCATGTTGATTTTTTTAAATGAGAAAGGGATATTTGGAATGGAATGGTTTTTTTGGGATTTCTATTAAATGAAATAGATTATTTTTTTAAAATCTAATTGTTCTTGATGAAGCGTGTCTTGTCTTGTGAAATCTGAAAATGATTTTTAATTTGGTGGTTAATGTGCATTTGGAAGGTAAACGATTATTTTTCTAATGATGATGTTTTGTTCTCTAATTCTGTGTTTTCATGGGTTCTCACATGCAAGGTTTTGGGGATATATGGATGAATGGTTGGTATGGCATGGTATATGAGTGCCCGAGGTGGCATTTAAATGTTCAGATTTGTGATACTTGATGAAACACAATTGGTGAATGTGAAAAATCACCAAGTTAGTTTATTATTTTTTTTAAAGTGTTTTGAGATGAAAAATTTTGGTGTTTGTTATGAACTGATAGTTATTTGGATGGTTTATCATATGTCATAGAAGTGTTTCATATTCGGTATGCTTCCTTATGATCTATAAGTCATACTCTTATTGAATCTTGAGATGGGACCTTGTTGGTGGATCAGTTTTTGGGTAATGTTTTGTGGGCTTCTAAAGATTCTTTGGATGTTGTGATGTGTCCATAGATGGATCTCCATTGGTAAGATTTCCACTTGATCAAACTAAGGATTTGTTTCAAATTCTAAATACACATCTTAGAATGCTTCCTCATCCCATTTGTTCAAATAGAGAGCTGTTTGGGATCAATTTAAAGTGCCTTCCCTTTATGGTGATTCTCTCAGTTGTAGTAGTTGTGCCCGGTGTAGTTTAGTGGGTGTTTTGTTGTAACTTTTTCATTCTGCTCCTTATTTGGAGTGAGATAAAATATTGTTTTGTATCTCCATCTTCTGGTTTGGGTAAAAATGTGTTGTTGAGGAAGATAGTTTCATGTTGTCTCTTGATCTAATGTTTCTTCTTGGAAGTGTTATTTGGTACTGTGCGGAACTAAGGGAAGGAGTAAATGTTGGAGATTATAAAAGAATGACTACGAGGCAAGAGATTCTTCATCCATCAATGCTCCAGCCATAGGTTTCCACATGAATCTAGTGCATAGTAAGGAGTCCTGCGATTGTGGGTAGTATTGATAAGCTCATACCTATACCATTTCATTGAGGTAGTTCAATTGTTTCCTTTTTGGATTCAATGGCCCATTGATTGGATCCCCCTCCCTCCCCTCCCTAATTGGTGGTGGTTTGGATTCATGCAAGGAGTGTTAGCCCAGTTCTTTCCGCCTATATTCAATAGTCGGTGTCTTAAATGTTCATGTTGTGTTCCTCTCAACTTAGGTCAGTAGGTTTTTGTATGAGAGTTATGGTGGGATTTTGTGAGTGAGGCCCTATTCTAGATTATGTGGAATTATTTTTGTTTTCTTATTAGTTTGTTCCTAATGGTGTGTAGACCCAGCATGGGTCTCATGTATATTCATCCTAATAACTTGTATAGTGCTAGTTGTTTCATAGTGGTGGGGATTCCATTACAAACACCCCAAAAATATTCAGTTTTTGAGAGTGATATTTGTTTTAGGTGATAGTTGTGTTCATTGGGAGAATGCCCAACAATCTGGTTCTTAGTTTGGTTGTGGAGGTTGTGAATCGATCCATCAGTTGATTCTCAGGATGTGGTTGTGAGTTGGTGTTTTGTTTGAGGCCCAAGGCTTAAGATCCTTTAATTATGAATGATATTTACTTGGTTTGATGGGTTTGTATCATATTTATATGGAACCCTTATGTGTTTATCTATACGCTAGAATGTTCTTTGTCTTTCCAGGGGCAGAAAGCTTTAATGGTAGGGAGAATTGTCACACACTGTTTTTTTCATTTCATGTCATGGTTTTGATCGGGTTCATTGAAAATCCAAGTCCATTTCTTGGGTGTTGGGTGAGATTAATTTTGTGTTTTGAACTAACATATATTTCTAAACAACCTAATTTGGGTTCTCTATTTCTTGTTTAGGAGTTTATGGAGAAATGGTGGTTACTTCCTGTTTTGGGCCAACTGTGAGCACATTTCCAGTTTTAAAAACCAAATTTGTTTATTTTATAACTCTTTTTTTCTATATTTTTCACCAATTAAACTTCATACTTTGAATCCATCGACATATTCAAACCACAATATCATTTTGGACCCCTTAATAATTCATAATCATGGTGAATTTGGGTTACTTATTTAGGTATTGGGCCAAACCGTGGGCCCACATCCAGTTTTAAAAAAATAATTTGTTTCTTTTATAGATTTTACATTTTTTAATATTTTTCAGTGCTTTAAAACTCCCAATAGAAGCGGAAATACATATCCTCACCCCCATTATCTATTTTCCTCTTTGAAGATCATTTGAAGCTAATATTAGGGCGAATTTTCTCAGGATTCCTCAAATCGGCCATAATTGAGAAGGTAAATTGTTTCATACATAAATCATTCAATTCGTACACTTTTTCCCATAAATCTTCTTTCCCTGGTTTTTTTAGACATTATAAGACTATCCTAGATGTTTCAGTCCATTTCCTATTATCTATGGGTGCAGATCTAATGGAATTCCAAGAGTTTTCCTGTTTAAAAGGTGACATTCCTTCTCCTTTCTCCCCCTCTTCTTTCTCCTTTCATGATTTCTTTGTTTTATAATCTCTCATAGTCATGATATAACTAGGGTTCTATTATACCATGATTTTTTATGGGGATTTTTTTCAATTGATGCTGGTCGTCATAGTTTTTGGGTTTGCAAACTCCCGGAATGTGATTTCAGGTGTGCGTTTCCATTACGCCAAAGATTTGAGGGAGGATATCCCTTCCACAAGCATTTATCTTTTATGATTAGTCATTATCATGATGTTGTAACAATATTTATATGATATGTTCTACTATGAAACCTTGGTTTTAAAGGTTTGGTGTGAAAATTATGTTTTATGACTTATTTTGTTAAAAATATAGTTGTTTTGGAATTAATGTTCACTCCGGTTGTTTGATAAATTATTCCATGAGATTTCGCACTTGGTTTTTGGTATTTTGAATATGTTTAAGTAGATTTAATTACTTTATGGAATTAAAATGGTATTTTATCCCCTTTTAAGTGCTTAACCTATGTTTTTTGTTAAAGAGTGCATGTCATGTGTTCGGTAAATTGCCCGGTTGGATTTTACAAGTCTAATGAAATTTAAAATTATTTTTTTGGATTTATAAATACATTAGAAGCATGTAAAAAGTTCTTTTGGGATCCATTTATTTTTTTAAAAATTGTAATTGGTTTTAAAAACAAATTATTATTCATTTACAACAAGTTTTGGCACGAGATGCTAGAAAATGGACTGTTTTTTATTTTTATGAAAATGGTTGTGTTTTGAATATATATCCTAGGTGTTTTAAGGGATTTATGAATTTGGTTTCATGATGTAAGTGGTTTTTATGCACCTCCTTAATAAAATTGAAATGCATATCTTTGTCAAATGTTGGTTTTGAGAAAATGTTAAAAGGCTCATTTGGCCTTTACTAAAAATGAAGAATGAGTGTTTTACTTGTATATACCATGTTGTGTCAATTGGGATTGTTTTATGGTCCATGAAATGATTTTATTAAATGTTGTTATTGCTGCCAAATATGGTTGGTTTTGCTTTTGTTGTTTTTTTATAATTAAAAGAGTGTTTTTGAATGGGTTTTATGTGGAAAGCCTCAAAACACTCCTTCAAATTATTTTATGAAATTTTTCATCGGTTTATTGATTCATCAAAGAAATGTGAAGAATGATTGTGGTATGTTTGGGTGTTTATGGTTTGGGATTGGAATTTTGATTTGAAATGTGTATTTGATAATATGTGTAACGCTATTGAGCACTACAGGAAATCCAAAGTATCCAGGTGGGCGGACATGTTCTATTATGCTAGTGATCCTGTGGGGTTTGGCCCCTGTTTCACGCAGCCAGTTTGATGATAAAAACACTAACTAAACAAAGGTGGTGATGATGTTGGTGGACCACTAGGTTATGGGTATTATCCATACTAGTGGCTAGTGTGCATGAGAATAGGTATTTATTATGCTTACTTTCACCGAGATATGAGGTTCATGGGGATCACAACTAACTAGTTCCTGGGGGTATTCCTGTGACTTGTGCTCATCGACTATTTTGTAATCAACTTCGGCATACAGTGTGTTTGGTTAGTAAATTCCACAGATTGTGGGATTTATTTAAAAGTGTAAATTCTCTAAAGCATACCTCTTGAAAACTATTTCCATTTATAAGATGCGCCTATATGAAAATTGTTACTAGCATTCTTGTTTATAAAACATGAAAGTCTTTGTATGGTAATTTTTTTTATAACATGGTTCCTCATTCAGAAAGTGTACCTTTATATTTGTTTTTAAAACATGAAATTGATGTTTCGTTTATTTTAATGGATGTGCATTGGGAATATAATATCGGGCTAACCAACTGAGTTTTAATACTCACGCCTATAGTCTTCTTCTATTTTTAGCCCTTGTGTGGGTTTCAGCTTGAGTTTGATCACCTTGGGAAATGTCTGATCATTTTGTTGGAGAGTGACCATAGGGATCACATAGAGTTAGTTGGTTATCGGGTTTGGTCAGTTGAGTTGTGGGTTTAGTTATACTTTCAGTTTCTTATACTAATAATATTCATTTCTATTTTTATATAAATTTATTTTGGGTTGTTCATTCATTCCTATAATATGTTGTTTCCCAATTGTATATAGAAATGATTTGAAGAAAGAGTTGTTATAGTGTAAAAGAAGCAACATTTTCCAACTATTTGTTCAAACCGTTGGCAATGTGTATATATTCTTAATATTTCCCAATGTTTTTCCAAAACCATTGGGAAATAACTATTTTCTCTAAGGTATAACAATGGTTTTTAAAAATTGTTGGTAAAGAGAAGCTTTCCCAACGGTTTTTAAAAATGGTTGGGAATGTTTTCCCCCAAATACCCAATGCCCCAAATCCCAGTCAGCCCAATTACAGACCTAATCCGGACCTCCTCCCGAAGACTTCTCATCCGCGAAACACATTCCAGCGGAATATCCTTCTTCAATCAAACAAGTTTTTATTTCTACACTTAAAATTAGTAAGTGTTACCTTAGTTTTAGTGTTCTTCCTCTTTTTTCTTTATGTTTGATGTTTTGATTTCATCTAAATTAGAGTAATTGATGTTGGAGTACCGAACCCTTTGGTTTGTTTTATGTTTTTTTCTTCTACACTTCATACATGGTAAAGGGTCTATTTAGTAGGGTTTTTTAGTGAAGGTGGTAAAGGGTTTGTTTTAAGTTTTTTGTTTAGTGGGTTACAGGGTTTGTTTTATGTTTGTTTTATGTTTTTAGTTTAGTGGGGTTTTATGTTTAGTGGGGTTTTATGTTTTTGGTTAGTGAAATGGATAATGCGTGATAGTTTGGATTTCTTAATGAATAAAATGATTTTAAATAGAAATACCCTAAGGGGGGTTGCAGGAGGGGTAGGGGTTATCCAGGTGTAGGGGGTTGTCTAGGTGTTAGGTGGGTTGTTCAGGGGGTAGGGGGATGAAGGAGTGTAGGGGGGCTATAGGTGTGTGGCAGAGGAGGGTATGGGCTGCCCCATGGATGGGTGTCAGCTATCTAGGGGGGTCAGAGTGGGATGTCTAGGTGGCGTAGGGGGTGTGGGGTGTCCAGGGAGAGGGGCTAGGCTGCCTAGGTGCGGGGGGAGGGGGGGAGCTATCCAGGTGGGGATGGGGGGAATGTCCAGGTGGTGGGGATGTCCAAATGGGGGTGGGGGTGGATTTTCCAGGTGGGGGTGGGGTGGGCGGTCCAGATGGGGGGGGGGGCTGTCTATGTGGGGGGGGGGTGGCTAAAGGGGAGGGGGTGTGGGCTATCCAGGGAGGTGATGGGCTGTCCTAGGAGGGGCTATCTTGGAAGGGGATGGGGTTATGGGATGTCCAAGTTTGGGGGCGGGGATGTCCAGTCGGGGCGGGGGCGTGGGTTGTCCAAGTGGGGGGGGGGTCTATCTAGGGGAGTTGTCAGGGGGAAGTAGGGGAGGGGGTGTGGGCTATCTAGGGTGGGGTGGTTTGTCCAGGGGTGGTGGTGGGTGGGCTATCCAGGTGGGAGAGGGGGTGTGGGCTGTCAAGGGGGGCGGTCTGTCCAAGGGGGGTGGGGTGGGTTGTCCGGGTGGGGGAGGGGTGTCGGTTGTCTAGGGATGAGGGGGTGGGTTGTTCAAGTGTAGTGAGGGGGTGTCCAGGTGTGGTGGGGTCTATCTGGGTGGGGGTGTAGGGGGTATGGGGGTTGCAGGTGTGTGGGGGTAGTCCAGGGAGGGGGTGGGTTGTTCACTTCGATACTCTACAAAAACATAGGAATCAAATATAACCAATGTATATTTTATTTCACATTTTAAGACTTTTCTTGAAGTTACATACCATCACTCACTCTTACCCTTCCACGAAGAAGTGATCTCTGCAATGAAATCCAACTCAGGTTCTTATCCACTATCCAAATTGATCTTGTACAAATTTAACATTCATACAACTCTATATCACATAATGATATAACAAGGCTCATACTCCAATGAGTACTGTCCCATAGAAACATGGATCATAAAATCCTATCCATGAATGATATTTCGTGGTGTGTTTATAGTTGAATGTGTTGTGATTTATATGTATGATATTCATGGTATTCAACAACAGTCTTCCATGTCATCTATAATAGGCTTGAAATCATGCATCAATTGGATAAATATTGGATTTTACGACCCTATTTTGTGGGTGGACACCCCAGCCACTTGGAAAGCCCCCAACCCCATTGATAGCCCCCCTGGACACCCCCACCCCATAGACAGTCGTGCCACCCCCGTGGATAGCCCGCCCACCCCCTGTGAATATCCCACCCACCCCTTAGGCACCCTATAACCCTTGGAAAGCCCCGCAACCCCTGTGGACAACCCGCCAACCCACCTCATACCCCTTAGATAGCTCTGCCACCCCCTAGGCAGCCCACAAACCCCCTGGACACCTCATACCCCCTGGAAATCCCATCCACCTCTGTAGACAGCCCACCCACCCACTAGACACCATGTACCCCATGGACATCCCCCCCTCCACCCCCGTGGACAGCCCGCCCACCCCCTTGGATAAACTGTACCCCCCTGGACAGCTCCACCCACCCCCCTGCACACCCGCCCAGAACCCCCCAGACACCCCCATTCCCCAGACTCACCCACACACTTCACACCCCTAACCCCACTAGACAATCCTACCACCACAGTGGATAGCCCACCCCACCCCCTGGACTGCCCGCCCACCCCCTCGACACCCTGTGCCCCCTGGACAACCCTACCACCCCCATGGATAGCCCGCCCTCCCCCCTGGACACCTTATACCCATTGGACAGCCCCACCCATCCCTAGACACCCTTATCACCCCCCTGGAGAGCCCACCTACCCCCCTTGACACCCTACCCCTGGATAGCCCGACCGCCCCCGTGGACAGCCTGCCCACCTGGACACCCCGACCCCCCTAGAAAACCCCCACACCCTGGACACCCCCTACCGCCTGGACCGCTCGGCCACCCCTGTGGCCAGCCATCCCACCTGGACACCCCGACCCCACTAGAAATCCCCCACCCCATAGAAACCTCTTACCCCCTGGACATCCTCACCACCCCCTGGACACACCGCACCCCCTTGACACCCCCTCTTCCTTGAGAAATTTATGGTGATCACTCAAATTATCCACTAAAATATAATATTTCTTCGATCTAATATTTATTCACCTCCTGAATAATTCTCCTCCACCAGAGTACATGATATTGTACACTCATGTATAGTTCTTCAAAGATATTTTGTTATTAATAAAGTATTTATTTGTCTTTTATATTTAGATTCTCATATAGAATAGTTTGTCAATTATGGTTTCTTATAAATTCAACAATTCTTGTTTACTTAAAAATATTTTTTATGAAACTTCAATCGTATTGAATTGATTTTGATGAAATGACTTATAACAACATTTTTTTACAAAATGGATATAAGTTGGATTTATGAAACCGATCGGATCTCAAGAGATTTTCAAAACAATTTGGAGAGATTTTTAGATTTTTCATTTCACAAAGATTCAGATAGTGGTCGCATACACAGCCTATGTAGCAATTGTGTTGGTTAAACTTGGTTGAGCCGTGAAGAAATCAGCTACTACATAACCAAATATGGTTTTCATGAAAACCACTATGTGTGATATCAAAATGGGGAGAAAATGAAATCTCAAATTGATGATGATCCAAATGAGAGGACTGGAGTGGATAATTTTTTATATGACTGGTTTCTGTTTATTCATCATTGTGAAAAATATAGGATTCCGACCCAAGAATACTTCGATATGAGAACACATGATGCGTCTAATGAAAATGTTGATGTTGTCAGGGTGGAAAAATTAAATGATGCTTCCACAACTCCAGTATATCGACAATGCAATAAAATGAAAAGACTGAAATTTTTAATCTGATTGTTTCATGGGAAAACTATGTATGGTATTTCTAATATAGCAATCGATTAAATTTTTACCTTCTTGAAGGATTTACTTTAAAATGATGCAAATATTCCCTCAAACACTATATTTCATGGAAGTTAGTTGAGGAACTTGGATTTTTAAGAAACAAAATTCATGCTTGCCTGAAATATTTCAATTTATTCTGGGAGGAAACCGTTGAACGAAATGATTGTATAAAATGTGTAACATCCTTCTAGACGTCAACATCTAATGAAACCACATACTACATGCCATAGTAAGTAGTTTGGAACTTTCCATTGATCCCCAGACTCCACAATATTGTTATGTCTGATGAAATATCAAAAAAATGAGATGGCATGATAATGAGAGAAAAAAGACTAATGACGAGTTGGTTCAACCTACAGATGGATTCGCATGGCCGAGATTTGTTGCTTGATATCCTGATTTTTCAGCTGACGTGCGTAATGTGAGGTTGGGTCTTTCATGTGAGGATTTTAATCCATTTGGGTAGATGCTTACTTCACACATCACATGACCTATTTTTGTACACATTTATAATCTTCCCCCATGGTTGTGTATGAAAAATCTTTTCACTTTCATGAGTATACTCATATCTATCCCTTATGATCCCGACATTGATATTGATGTATACATGAAACGTTTAATAAAAGTGGTGAAACTTTTTTTGGATGTGCGTGTGTGGACATACGATGCATATTTCAAATACATATTTCAGATGTGTGTTGTGCTTATGTGGATGATCAATGATTTTCTAGCTTATGCAATGATGTCTGGATGGAGCATGACAGAAAAACTATCATGTCCTGTTTTTATGAAGAATACACGATCCAAATGACTGAAACATCATTTTAGTTTCAGTTTTATGGGACATCGATGATTCTTACCAACGGTCCATCCATATAGAAATGATAATCAATGATTTTATAATATCATAGAGACCCAAGATCCAAATTAGCATATCTCTGTAATGGATGTTCTTAATGAATTGAAAGATTAAAGTTCTTCATTGGGGAAGGGTCAAATGAAATCTAGAAAGAGAAATAATGGTTCTACATAAACCTGTTACAATTGGTGGAAGAGGAGTATCTTTGTTTATTTTTATTATTGGTTAACCAATTTGTTATTTCATTTATTAGATTTATTGCACATTGAAAAGAACATATGTGAAATTTTCCTTTAGATACTTATAAATGTTAAGCGAAAGATAAAAGATGATTTATGGTCTCAGAGTGACTTAGTGTATTGAGGCATTAAACAAGAATTTCTTCCTGTGTGTATCAGTGCAAATAAATGGCAAGTTTCATGTGCTTATTATGTGATGACACCTATGGAAAAAACAATTTTTGGGAGTATTAGAGACTATTAGAGTTCATTATGTCTATTCAATCAACATTTCTAAACAGGTCAAAAGAAGACAGTTGAAGCTAAAATCTTTGAAGAATTATGATTATCCCATTCTTCTGCGTGAGTTGATTCTAATAGCAATCTGTCAAAATTTGTCCAATAATGTAAGGGTGACTGTTACTTGGTTGTTCCATTTTTTAGAGATCTTTGTGCTAAAAAGTGGTCAAGGTCTTTCTTGCCAAAAAGTATGACATATTCCCCATTAATTTTGTGTGGGTTGGAGAAAATATTTCCTCCATCATTTTTCACATGCATGCAGCATCTAACTGTCCATATTTCCACTGAAATACTTCTCGAAGGACCTATTTCTTTTCAATGGATGTATCCATATAAAATAAATATATACAAATTAAATTCTTATGTATGAAACAAGAATCATCCTAAAGGTTCTATCGTGAATGGTTACTTGGATGAAGAATGTATGGAATTATTCTCAATGTATTTGTCTGATCATACAAAAAGAATGAACATACCAATGAGAAATGAAGATGAATAGTATGAGAAAATTGAACTCATTTTTTCATCACTTCCACAAATAGTAGGAATTCCAGGATCATATACATTGAAGACCTTAAGCCTAGATGATCAGGAGATGGCACATCGCATAGTTTTTTACAACTGTTATTTGTTCGATGACTACATTAGGTACCTAAATTGAATATGTATATATTATATATATATCGGTTAAACCATTTTTTTATCTATAGGGAACATAAAACAATGATAAATAGAAATCATTGTTCTTTACCATTAAGAAAGAGGGAGACTTTGCATTGCAAAGAATTTTCTGCTTGGTTAAAATTGAACGAAAACATATTATCATTTAAAATAATTAAATAAATATTTAATTATGTTTAACATTCATTATTGTCGGTATTGAGTTTTCATGTTAACTCTGTCTATGAGGAAATAAGAGCTTTGGTTTTGGTCCTAATGTCGTGGTTCTTTATTGTAAATCAATTGTTATCAATGGGTACAAATTTATTGTCACTGAACAAGAAAAGAACATGAGAACAAAACATTATAGTGTTACCATTACTACCACATCATATTTTTATTCCAATGAATCAGATAGTAAATTGAAGTTTGAAAATGTGGGTTAGTATGGAGTCGTTGAAAAATAATATTGAATTATTACTCTCATGGATGAGTCAGGATGATGAAATTCCATTGGTTTGATTTGATGATGAGATAGGGCACATATATTGATGATTGCAGATTTCGAGTAATTAATATGACTCATGCTCTTTCTACTGAAGAACCATATGTATTCGCATCAATTGATAAACATGTTTTTTATATTAAAGACCATCTTCGACCTGAATTTGGTTTCATAGTTATAGTAATTCCAAGACATATTTTTTATGATGGTGATGATGGAGTTGACACTTTCCCTATAGCCATTAGAACCAATCCCTTTATTTCTTTTGATAACTCTAATAGCTCAATTTTTGTAGCTGATTGTGAACCTAAAGTTGTGGTGGAAAATATATAGAATCATCCATCCATGTTCGCAATTATTTTTGTTTACCACGAGTTTGGTTGTTAAGGATGGTACTATTCAAATTGATTTAATATTAATTACAAATATGTTGTATCTAACTTGACCGTTATGTGAATTTTCAATGTTAATTGGTCGGAATTGTTATTAGAATTGAATTTTCTGATTTGGAAGTTAACTGTATTTAAACCTATGAAACCAAAATTTCTAACTTGGTGAACATTTCAATGCTTCAACTGTGATTTGTATAAACTTTTTATGAATCTAAGACCTATCTTTATCATTTTTCCAGGTAATGAACACGATGGTTCGTATTCTTCTGCAAAACATGTTTGAAACCTGCATCATATACCTAAGCTAAAGAAATTAAAATTTTCCTTAATTTTGACTATTAATTTACCACTTATGAATCTGGTAGAATCCATGTTCCATGATTTTAATAGAATAATGACACATAGTAAATAATCATCTTACTAGAAATTAAATTTCATTATTACATCTTGTATGATTTATTTACTTCATTATATATTTGTTCAAGCTCACCTAAAACAATGGTTAGATAAATTATCCATGAATCCCCCTATTCCATCTCATTTATTTTGTTTTTGGTTTACACATTAGTTATCCTTTTCTATTTACATCCATATTTGTTTTCCAATGTAATAAATGAAACCAATTGAAGAGAGATGACGAAAACAGATTATGGACAACAATCATCACATGACTGAGATGAGCATTCCACCAATAGTGCCTGCAGTGAGTATTTTATTTCAAATATATTTATTATATAATATTTAAAGTCATGTAATTAATTTTTTTTAAAAAAAATATGGATCCGTCTATTAGGTGACAGTTATTTGATAAAAATATTTAGTAGTGGTCCCGGTACTCGGGGTGTTCGTTCGAGTTGGGTGGTACGAGAGCTAGACGATCTGGTCGGCATACCTGATTGGACCATGCCCCTTCCACTGACATACCATCCATCCCACATTCTGATACCAGTGTGCTATTAGGGACACATGATATTTTGGACTCCCATGTTTTACCACCCATTACATTTGAGCCTCCTTACCCGTTTTTACCATATCCGATGATGATTCCCACAACCCATCCAGCATTTGGCTAGCCATCCCTATCATTTTGTTTTACTTATTCTTCCTTCTCTCTGGGATTTTATATTCCATCTTCTTCGACTCCTTCTCTACCAGAGTCTGTCCCAACGGAACATACATTGGGACTGAATCCATCTATACAGGGTGTTCCTTCCGTTTCTACAGATCCAATGGTTCCCATTGATCAGACTACCACAGGTATACTTATACAACCCTAAAAATTGTTACACCATTATTTATTTTCATTATAACATGTATTGATAAAAAAAATTCTTTCATAACAGATACATCTACTGATTGGAGGCAGAGGCGTACACGCATGCGTGCGGTGTGGAATCGCCGCATGCAGTTCATGGTGGACTACAATGAAGATAGTGAAATGATTGAAAAATTAGGGCAGGTATGTTGGAGTTTTTTGGAGACTCTTTCCAAATACTCTGACATCATTCCTGTCAGCCATCTCTCATGGATACAACTACCAAATGAAGTCAAGGATAAATCCTAGGAAGAGATATGGGTAAAACATCTATTTTATTTAATGAAATATATTAATTTTTGTATTTATATGAATTAATATTTTGTTGTCATCTACGGTTTAATTTCCCCGATGGTGAGGGTGAATGGCCAACATGTCTAAAGGATTTAGGCAAGCTTTGGAGATCTTATAAGCATGAGTTTAATATTGGATGGTATCCTAGAGTGGGCATAGAGTTAGAGCTGATCCCTTCTATGGATGATTTTCCATTAGAAAAATACTAAAAGATGATTACTCATTGGACAACTAGCCAATTTACGTTATTTATAAAATTTGATGTATTTAAATGAAAATTTAAATGTTTTCGTTAATAATAATTATTGAATTTTATTTAGGATGCATCTCGAAGAAATAAAAAAACATTGATGCTAAGAAATATGTCCACACATTGGGACATACTATGATGCCAGATCATGAGATATAGCTGGTATGACATTTTATAATCATTCATTACGACTTTCACTTTCTATTGCTTCCTCCATAAGTTATTCGATTTCTAAAGTTGTTATATAATTTTAGTTATGAAATTACTATTTTTTGGTATCCTATATTTAATTATGGTTTCCCACATTCAATTTCATGGAAGATTAGAAAAATTGAATATAGAAGGATGTGTGCCTCGAGCAAAATAGATTTTCTTGAGTAGAAAGAAGAAAGATGGAAGTGCGGTTAATGAACCGACTCAAGAGAAGATTGTATGTTTTACTTTGAAGATTTAAAATTTTTACCTCTATTTTGATACTTAATAATCTATTTATATTTGTAATAGGCTTCTTGAGAGGCCCTCGATCCCCATGAACCTGACAATTTTGGGCCAATCCATCACTTACATCAGGTCTTAGGAGATGATCACCCTGGTAATGTGCGCTGCTGACCTGGGAAGTGTATAGTTCCGACGAGTTATTTTTCCTCCTCAGGAATGATTTGTAGTGCCACCAAGTTGCATTAGGTTAAGGGAAAAGAAAAATAGGTTGAAATAAAGGGCCATAGAGATGGCAGAATAGTCTTCTAGGGAAAATACTGCATTTATGTAACTGATGGAAGTTTTACGTCCATCACTTCTACCAGGGGCCAACACTGCTTGTGATGAATATATGTCATTGATATATATTGTATATGGTGCACCAGGTGGCAGTTATAGGGTGGTGTATATGATGGATAGGAGGAGGCCGAGGTGGAGGAGGAGGAGGCCGAGGTGGGTGTCGAGGTGGAGGAGGAGGCTGAGAAAGAGGTCAAGGCCGAGGAAGATGATGATGAGGAGGCTGAGGATGAGTACAAGGGTGAGGAAGAGGGAAAGGATGATTATGGGGATAACGATGAGGACAGGGGTGAGGGTGATGATGATGGTGATAAGGGACAAATTAATCTGTTCGATTTTTGACTAATATTACAGACCATTGATGTTTGTTTATTTGTGGTGCCAAAATATATGTGTGATTAGGTAGGTCACATTATCTTTATTTTTAATCTATAAATAATAAAAATGGACTTGATGATTTGATGTGACTGATTCACCCCTCCCCTAGAAAGCCCCCACCCCTTGAACACCCCCACCCCCTAGACAACCTGTACCCCCTAGATAGCCCTGACACCCCCGTGGACACCCCGCCCACCCTCGTGGACAGCCCCCACCCATTTTTAATGGGTTTTCTAGTTTGGGGTGTTGATTTGAACATTTTAAAACATCAGTATTTTTCTCCATAAATGAAACCATAAATTTAATGATTGATAGGAAATATGATTCTAAATGATTTATATGAATATTTATATATTATGAAGGTTTTATTTTAAAAAATCATGGATATTGTTAAATCCCCCTATTTTAATGAAATTGTAAATTTTTAGTGGAATTTAGAAAATTGGGGGTCTGATGAGAAATTGATATAATGAAATTATTTTTTTAATCTTGGATGAATTTTCTTATAAAATATGTAAATATCATCCCATGAACCCGGGACAGCTCACCGGACACCCCCCCCCCCCCTCCTCCCTAGACCCTAGACATCCCACCATACAACCTCCCCACCCTCCTTCCTGGACCCCAGATGGCCCCTCAGACAACCCCCCAGACAGCCCTGTCACCCTCCTCCTTAGACCCCAGAAAACCCCTCAGACAACCCCCAGACAGCCCCCTGGATAGCCCACCCCCACCCTCCTCCTAGGACCCTGGACAGCCCCCCAGACAACCCCTCAGAGAGCCCCCCATATAATCCCCGGACAACACCCCCACCCTCCTCCCTGGAACCCGGACAGCCCCCCGAACAGCCCCCACCCTCCTCCCTGGACCTCGGATAGCCCCCCTCCTTCCAGGACCCTCAATAGCCCCCACCATCCTCCCTGGACCCCGGACAGTCCTCCACCCTCCTCCCTAGACCACGGACAGACCCTCCCCTCTCTCGGGACATATTGGTTTTTCTGTGCAATTGAAGGTGTTTGTTATGGTGGTTGAAGTATGTTTTTATATGTTTTTTGTGTTGTATTTTAGGCTACTGTATGTAGTGAGGTGTATGCAGGGTATTATGCAGTGTTTCATGTTTTGTGTTATGCAGTGTGTCTATTTTTTTTCTCTTTTTAAGTGTGTTTTTTATGTAGGTGTATGTAGAGTATTATGCATGCTAAGCTATTTTTATGTGTCTGTTATTTATGCAAGTCTATTTTTATGTGTCTATTTCTTATTCAAGTGTATCTTTGAGATGTTTATAGAGTTTTTTGTGTTTGGGAACTCCCTAGACAGCACCCCCTCCTTTCTGGACCATGGACTGCCCCCCTCCTCCCTAGACCCTGGATAGACCCCACCCTCCTTCAAGGACCCCGAATAGCCCCCCCCCCCCCCCCCACCATACTCCCTGGACCCTGGACATCCCCCTGACCTGACACCCCAACATTGGGACAGCGGAAATTCGGCATATATAAAACAACACGACAATTCATGAAAGGCTAGGGACCACCTACCTTGATTCTGGAGACAATCACACTCTTAATTCAGCATCTTGGATCCCAATCTAAGCTCTCTTCAAGATTCAACCTAAATATCAATTGAAAATAGGGTTTTAGAGCTTCAAAATAATTTTTGAGAAGAGTGAAAACCCTAATCGAAATGAGGAAGCAAGGAGAAAATTAGACTCACCCGGATCTTCAATCTGCACTTGACGACACTCCAAACAACCAAGGATCGAAGAAGATCCACCCTTAAGAGATTTTGGGAGCTTTGGATTGTGTTGATACATTATCAAAAGAATCAATGGGTCATTTTTTACATGTATGAGTCAAACCCATCACAATCTGAGGCATGGTGTGGCCGGTACCACTCAAAGTGTCTCACTTTTATTTAAATTGGACAACATTATAAGTGAAAACAACAACTAGAATATGGAAGACTAATCAAATACATTCGCATTTTGATGATATTTTAGGAAAACGATCCATGGGACATTTTTGACATGTACGAGTCATCTCCACCTCATTCGGAGGAACGGAGTGGCCGATACCACTCAAATTGGCTCACTTTTATTTTAAATGGTCAAGATTTTAAGTGAAAACAAACACTAGCATAAGGAAAACTAACCAAACAATTTCTGATTGTATTGAAAGTTCATGAAAACGATCCATGGGTATTTTGTGACTTGTATGAGTCAACCCCACCTCAATCTGAGGCACGGTGTGGCCAGTATCACTCAAATTATCTCTCTTTTCTTTAAAATGGAAATTATTTTAAGTAAAAAAAATAGACATAAATAAAACTAACCAAACATATTATTATTGTGTTGATACTTTAGAAAAATGATCCATGGGTCATTTTCAGCGTGTATGAGTCAACCCCACCTCAATCTGAGGCAAGGTGTGGCATGTACCACTCAAAGTGTCACACCTTTACATGAGACGGAAATAATTTAAAGTGAAAACAAAAACTGGCATACAGAAAACTGACCAAACACATTCAGATCGTGCTAATACATTTGGACAACGATCCAAGGCACATATGTGACATGTAAGAGTCAACCCCACATCAATCTGGGGCATGATGTGGTCGATATCCCTTGAAGTGTCATTATTTTTTTCAAAATGGACACATGTTTATGTAAAAACAATTTGCTTACAGAAAACTGCCAAAATGTATTTGGATTGTGTTGATAATTTATCACAAGGATCCATGAGTCATTTTTGACGAGTACGAGTCAACCCTGCATCAATCTGATACACGGTGTGGCTAGTATCACTCGAAGTGTATGTCTTTTGTTTAAAATGGTCATTATTTTAGGTAAAAACAACTAGCATACGGAAAAATGAACAAACATATTCGGATTGTGTTGATAATTTAGAAAAATGATCCATGGGTAATATTGGATGTGACTGATTCAACCTCGCCTTAATCGGAGGCACGGTGTGTACAGTACCACTCAAATTTTCTCGCTTTAATTTAAAATGGAAAACATTTTAAATGAAAACAACAAATTCCATACGGAAAACCGACCAAACACATTCATATTGTGTTGATACTTTAGGACAAATATCCATAGTTCAAATGTGACATATAAAATTCAACCCTACCTCAATATGAGGCATGGTGTGGTTGGTATCACTCAAAGAGTCTTTCTTTTGTTTAAAATGGACACCCTTTTAAGTAAAAACTACCAGAATTTGAAAAACTGACCAAACGTATTCAGATTGTGTTGATACATTAGAAAAAGGATCCATGGGTCATTTGTGATAGGTACGAGTCACACTTGCCTCAATATGAGGTATGGTGTGGCCGGTACCACTCAAAGTGTCTCACATTTATTTGAAATGGACAACATTTAAAGTCAAAAGTTTAACTAGCATATGGAAAACCGAACAAATGCATTAGATTTCTATTGATACATTAGGAAAATCATCCATTGGGAATTTTTGATGTTTGCGGGTCAACCCCGCCTCAATCTGAGGTACGGTGTGGCCGGTAGAACTTAAATTCTCTCACTTTCATTTGAAATTGACATGATTTTATGTGAAAACAACAACATGCATACATAATGCTGAACAACTTCTTTCATATTGTATTGATACAACAGGAAAATAATCCATGAGTCATTTTTGATGTCTACGAGTCAACCCCAGCTCAATACGAGGCCTGGTGTGGCTGGTATCACTCTATGTATCTCTCTTTAGTTTAAAATGGACATCATTTTATGTAAAAAAATGGAATATGGAAAAATAACCAAACGTATTCAGATTGTGATGATAATTTATCACAATGATCCATGGTTCATTTTTTATGTGTACGAGTCAACCCCTCCTCAATTCGAGGAATGGTTTAGCTAGTACCACTCAAAGTGTCTAACTTTATTTGAAATGGACAACATTTTAAGTGAAAAAAATAGCTTACAAAAACCGACCAAGCACATTCATATTGTGTTGATATTTTAGGACAACGATCCATGGGTCATATGTGATGTGTATGAGTCACCCCCACCTCAATCTAAGGCATGGTGTGGCCGATATCACTCGAAGTGTCTGTATTTGATTTAAAATGGACATCATTTTAAGAAAAAACCACTGGCATATGGAAAATTGACCAAACATATTTAGATTGTGTTGATACTTTAGCACAAGGATCCATAGTCCAGCCTCACACAATCCACTTCTCATGTGAGGAACTCCTACCCCTATTCTAAAAAAATGACTTTTAATTCACCAAGGACAACTACATTCCCTATGCCACAAGTGCTCATTGATATACACGCATTATCATCATCACTAAGTTCAAAGACACCCGCCCCAAACCATGGTACATTATATTTGTGTTTGGTTGAAGTCATTTACCCATTTCCTTATTTTGGGTTTATTTGCTTCTAATTTCTAAATTTAATCATGTCTCTGTTATAAAAAATTATATTTTGTATGTATTCTTAATTTTATATAACACATTTAAATACGTATTCAGTTTTTTATGTATTTTAGTCATAATTGATAATTAAATTATATGTGTATTCAATTCAGTATTCAATTATTAATTGAATTCCAGATGGCACAAGTAATTTTCATCTCAATTCTGAATTGAATTCTAAATCAATTATGTATGTTTATAATTACCTTATGAATTATGTATTAATTCTGTATGTGAATAGTTGAAGGGTGAATTATGTGTTAAATATATATAAATTAATTATGTATATGTATGTGTTATAGTTGGTTATTGTAGGTAATTGGAGTTGGGGAAGCAGGAAATGCAGAAAGGGCATCCTGCTAATTGAAATCACTGAGCAGCAGGCTGCTACCTGAATTGCACAGTATAGCCTATGATAATAGTTTACAAACATTGGTATAGGGCTGTGAATGTGTTTTATGCCAATGGTTGAAAGATAACTGTTGATAAAAACACATTCCCAATGGATTAAAAACCATTGGTATATATGTGAAATGTTTAGATATACCAATGGTTTTTGTAAAACCGTGGTAAAAAGATTTAAAAAACAATATTCCAATAGTTCGAAACTGTTGGAATAGTATGGTTAACAACGGTTTCAAACTGTTGGTGAAAAGTTATACTAATCATTTGACATAACTGTTGGTATAATGTATATTTCCTAACATATACCAACGGTTTTCCAGAAACTGTTGGTATATGTTTTTTCCAATGGCTTACTTTCCTACTATTTGGATAACTGTTGGTATATATTATACCAACGGTTATCTAGCCTTTACCAATGGTTTGGAACCGTTGGTAAAGGGTTCACTTCCATTGGTGATTTTTTCTGTTGTTTGTTTGATTGTTTATATATAGGTGATATTGTTCCCTTGTGTACTCTATTGATGCCCTTGGTGCTTGTCGCCGTCCTGGGAGGATTGGGAATGCCTCTCAGGACTTGTCGCGGGTTGGCCTGGGTGACCGGTTCAGGGTCGACTCGAGCTGGTTCGTAACATCTCCACTTTAAGTTATTATAAAAATATGAATACTAAATAATATTCTCTTCAGATCCTTTAAATTCCTGACACATTAATATTTCCAAAGGAAATAACCTCCCTTTAGAGTGAAATTGTTGTGTAGATTTGATAGTTATATGAAATTATTTATAAACCATTGATAATATATATCAAAACCAAGAAAAATACATATCTCAGACATTTTGGATGGTTTGGGACAACACACAATATCTTCTGTCTTTGATGGATCTATAGATATATTCTCTATTGTGATTATATGTCCTAAAAATGATACATTTTCACCCAGAATTCACACTTTTTAAAATTATCATACATTTTATCCTTGCTGCTAATTTTTCGTATAATTCTAAAGTGATCATCATGATCATCCATTATCATTGATTAAATGATTTTATCGTTTATAAATACTACCAAAAATAATCTGGTTAATATTTAAAGACACTTTTAAATAAATCCATAATGATAACAAGTGAATAGGTAAGACTAAATGGAATCATTTTATTATCATATTTTCCATGCCTTTTATAAAAGTTGTATTGGAGATATCATCCTTCTTGACCCTCAATTGAAGAAATCCAGAATGAAGTTCAATCTTGGAAAAGTATTGATCTCCGTGTTATTGATCAAACAAGTCATCAATACTGGGTAGATAGTACTTGTTATTTATTATAATCATGTTATGTATCGATAATTAGTGGATTCACATAGATCCATATTTCTTTTTAACAAAAATAATAGGTTCACCCCACAGTGAAGCACTTGGATGAATAAATATTTTTTCAAGTTTCTCCTAGAGTTTATTATTAAATTCTAACAACCCAATCAAGTCAATTTTGTATGGAGTCATTGAAATAGTATTTTCACCTAGTATGAGTTCTATTGGGAACTCAACATCATGATTCAGTGGAAGACTAGGAGACTCTTCTTGAAATGCATCAAAAAACACTTTCACAATATTTTTATTATAGGAGTTGATTTTCTATACAACTATATGATATGATCACTAATTTCCAATATGAATCAAGACCCATAAATGGATTTGATTTCCATTGGATGTTCGTATTTATTATTACACATATAGATGATCATATGTTGGTTTGGAAAACCAAATTTACTTCAATTCCATGGAAGATAATGTGGTGTTTATGTATATAAAGTGAATTCATTCCATTGATAAAATCAAATTCAACCAAAGGGATATTATTTAGATTTTTAAGAATCACATTCACAAAAACTCCATCTGTATAATAATCATAGACATGATATTTTTTTTTTGTTCTATTTGTAGTTTTCATTATAAATTCAATATCTAATTGTTGAGGAAAACAAAAAACATCCTGATATATTATTCATGATTTTCATAAAAACACATAACTAATCACTGATAGATTACTTAAATATTTGATCATACTTATTACCACCTTAATTTTATCATTCTATCATCAATACCATGGTAAAACCAGAATGTCCATCATGACCAATATGAATCTTTGATTAGTGTGATCAATCATTCAAAGGATGTCTAAATCAGGACACCTCTTTTTCAATATATCACACCATATGTTTAACCTATTTAATTTATAGTAATTATCTATTCAAATCATTCAATATGGGTTACAAAGAGTTTGTTAATTCCCCAAGCATATCCCCTAGGATTATCAAACCATGCCCATTGTAAGTGATGTTTTTGTGTGCCAGTTAATGGTCGTTTCAAACCTTAAGTGACTTTTTTAGTGTTATTAACCCTAGGTACATCTATTAGAGAACCATGTACAAATGTTCTATACATACATGGATATAATTGCTTGGAAACCATTGGTTATATCATTCACAAATATTAAAAGATATGTTCCTATACTTGTAATTATCCTTAGACTTTCCCTTAGACATATAACTGGGGATCACAATATGGTATTCTTATAATAGTTTCTAAAATATAACTAAATATTTTCTATATCACAAACTATAATGACCCAAACTTCTCATACATAAATATTACATCTTAATATAACATTATAAATTGAATAGATTAACTAATCATGGAAAAATCATTTAGGTTCAGTGACTTTAGAAACTTGGTCACATAAAAAACTAGACCATAAGTGAGATATGTTATATCTGACTAATTTCTTCATCAATATAACCCTTATTAGATATATCATACCTAATACCTTTCTTCATAACATGGGGAATTGAAATATAATAAAGAGTGAGTTCGGATGCTCAATAAGAGTAAACAAGGGATATTTTTACATAAAATTAGCATAAGGGTATGATAACATGATAATAAAATTTTAAAGACCATAACATGTATATAATTGATCAAAAAATTGAGTCGTGGAATAAATTTTTCTTGTTCATAAGACAAGTTATATAAAGGTATTAATGAACATGATCCATGAGATCATGAAATTGGCATAAGATATAGATTTTTGGAATAAAAATATCCATATAAATTCTAATTTCAAGGCAATCCACCAAGATATTAATAACATGTTATGATTGGGATAACTACATATGTGCCTTAATTAATCTTTTTATAACCTCTTTTGTACCATCTTTTGGGCTTGGGCTAACCTCTCATACACCCTCTTTTGAGCTAGGGATGACCACCCATGTATCCTCTTACAGGCTTAGTATAACCTCCCATATACCTTCTTTTGGGAATGGTATAACCTCCCACATACCCTTTTATGTCATATAAAATTAACCATTGAAAATAAATTTGAGGGATATTGGGGTCCCACAAATCACATAAACCATACATTTTTTCCACAATATCATAAATCATTAATTTCATCATAACCCATGGAAAATAAATGGGTTTCATAAACAATTTGTCATATTCAACATAAAATTCGTTTAGAAAGAATAAATATGTTATAATTGGATAATATACCCATTAAAACTTACATTACATCAAATAATTTCATCTTAGATGGAAAATAATTTTGAAATTTCACTTGAACTATTACTTAAGGATGTAACCTTTATTTTAAAATAACTTTTTTAAAGCTAAAATATCATAAAATGTTTTAAAAATTATTTAATTAGAAAATTAAAATTGAAACTTATAATTAATCTTTAAAATATTTATTTTTAATGATAGTAGGAATTTTTTCAAATGTACATATTAAAATAATGATTCATTTCTCATTTTTAGTAAAGGCCAAATGGGCCTTGTTTTGAAAATTCCATGGATATTCCTTTTGAAACATTATAAAAAAATCAAAAAATATTAAGAAACACATTAAAAATAATATATTATCATTAAAACAATCATTAAAACATTTTTACAAATCATGGATATTGAATTGACAGGGTCTTCGGCTGAAGAGATAAATAAAGTAGGTTTTCTTTGTAAACATTATTTTGGAATATTGAGTACATAAAAAGAGGAAAATTAAGGAAAATCATTTATTCAAAAGTAATAAATATAGTCTAATAAAATTCATTATGTTATTGAGAAATATATCATAATATTTCATCATCAAAATCCAAATCATAAATATTCTTGATAAACTTAGATATTGTAACATAAAACCCTTACAACTTTGGTAGCATTTGAATCGTAATACCCATTAAATAATAACACAGATTAAAACATTTAATATAATTAATATAATTAAAAATATGAAACCCATTTTTATGAATTCTATTAACAGAAGTTGATGATTTAAACATAAAACTAAACACACAGACATAATGAAGAAGAGGTTTCCCAAAAGAAAATTTAAAAAGATTAAAAATATTTTATTTCAAAATTAAATATTAAATTGATTAAGAAGACCTATATTGGATTATTTATAATATAATTGAACTAATTTTACATTTTAAACCACATTAAAATAATATTAAAACTTATAAAATCTTTAAATATAAAAAGAAATTTTCAATAAAAACTAGTATTTTTTACTTTTCATAAATAACCTAATATATTCAAAAAAACCCCAAAAATTCTATCTAATATAATTTTGAAATTTTGATTCATAAAATAAAGATAGTTTTTTCAAATAAATTCCCTAAATTTTCAAAAAAAACTTTTTTTATATGTTCATAAAAATAAATACAAATCATTTTTTAGGACAATATTATTTCTTAATGCATTTAATGTTTTTTCCAAAAATTATTTTATTTTTATAAATATGATTTATTTATATAAAATAATAATACATAATTTCTAAAATTTTCATATTCCTTTTCATTCCTCCTAGTTTTACTATTGGTTAATAATGTTCTTGTTTAAATAATAAAAATAATTGTTTGACACAGTTCGTAAAAACTAAATGGTGCATTTAACATAAGAAATCCAAGAAATTAAATTTATTTGAAATAATAAAAAAAATCCATTTTGTGTTACACTCTACCCCAACCCCCTAAAATGAATTTCTCCCTCAAAATTCATCACACTAAAAAAAATATGAGGATACTTCTACCTTATCAAATTATTAGGTTCCCAAATAGCTTCTTCAAATTGGTGGTTTCACCACAAAAACATTGACATGGTGAGTGGTCTTTTTCCATGGATAATTCTCACTAAAATACCGAATCTCCATTCGTTGTTCCTCATAATAAATATCATGATCTAGTGGTACAAACTCTTTTTAAAATACATGTTATGGATCATGTATTTTCATCCTCATAAGATATATATGAAACACATTTTGAACCTCAGGGATGTTTGGTGGAAGTTCCTAATAAAATGATATTGTTTGATAGGATCAAGAATTTAAAAGGAACTAATATAATTAGGGCTTAGTATTACCATATTTTCAAAAGTTATTAACTTCTTTCATAGGTAAATTCAAAGTAAAACCTTCTCACCAACATTAAATTCTAGTAACATCGATTATTATCATAAGAACATTTCAATCAAATTTTTGTTGCCCTTATGTGCTGCTGAATGGAATTAAAATTATTTATTATTTATACATCTAGTTTTGGTTGAAAGATATTTATTTCTATAACTTGAACCCAACATGTTATATTTCTACACATATATTCATAGATATATTTAGATGGATCCACGTGAATTGTCGAGTGAAATTTATTTTTGATCAAAAATTCAACTAGAAGAAGGTGTTGATCCACCCACATTTGAAATAAATAAAAAAGGGTCCCAAATATCATCTAGGGGTTTATTTTGTCTCTATAGGTAAATATATATCTAAGGATGATACATTGTGATGAAAAACAACTCTATATAATGATCTTTGTGAATACATCACTGGGAATTTGAGATTAATCTCTTGTCCAAATCAGATACAATGGAATATGGTAATTCATAAAAACTTACCTCTTCATTAATTTATATCCTTGAAATCTGATAGTGGGAGGGAAATTATATAATAGTAAAAAAGTGTTATGATTTTTTAAGGTGATCTAGTATAAACTGTATATCTTTATTCCTTTTATATGTTTTGGGGAGTCCAACAATAAAATAAATGGTGATGTTTTCCCATTTTCATTCTGGTGTGGCTAATAGTTGTAACATCCCCTAATACTTTTGTGTCTCAACCATAACAAGTAGACATAGCAAGCACGAAAATAAAAACTCTACAATATCTCCCCTCATTCCACCCTACCAAAAAAATCTTTCATATCTCTCTAACTTCATTTTACATCCAGTCTAAATAGAGATTAAAGAACTACGAGGTTCCTCTTATTGATCCATCTTCAAATCTGGTATAGAATGAACCCATACATAGTTCCAAAACATTATCATTCCATAATGATCATAGCTAATCTCAAGAAAATTTATTAACTTATTTTATACTTCTACATATTCCTTCAGTGCCTCATTAATATACATTTATATGGTTGAAAATTCATTTATGGAAGATAGTATTTATCTCGTTCCTTAAATATTTCAAGATCACTTACTTGCATATCCATAAATATGGGATCTTTTTTATATCTTCATAATGGATAAGCTAGCCTAATATTTTCGACACAAAACATCTTATAGATTGTTGTAGTTACTAGGGTGTAATGTATTGACAAATCATAATAATTAATTATCTCTAACCATATTATCTATCACATATAAACTCCTTATATGTGAATATATACATTAAAATTTTCTGATTGGTATATATATCAAAATTTTCTCCATAATGATAATTATTTGATATATTTAATTCCAAAATTACCACAGCTAACACCAAATCAGGAGTTGGGTAATTTTTCTAATGGAAGTTAAATTATAGTGAGTCATAATATATAAATATTTCATTATACATGAGAACTCATCTAAATACCTTCCTAGATGCATCATTATATATTATAAACCCTTCTTCTATCACACTCAGTTTTTTTTCTTTTCATGTCATTATTTTCATCTGGTTCTTTGAAATTGTGATTCTTTTCTCAGGTTTTCGGTGAGATTAAATTTTAATTTTAAACTAAAATATATTTCTAATCACCCTAATTTAGGTCCCCTATTTCTTGTTTAGGAGTATTTGGAGAAAGAGTGGTAACTTCATTATTTGGGCCAACCGTGAGCCCATTTTCGGTTTTAAAAACCATATTCGACTCTATTATAAATCCATTTATTTTCAAAGAATATCTCCAAATACACTTCTACATTTCCCTCCACTGACATATTCAAACCTCCATATCATTTTTGATCCCTTAATAATTCATAATCATGGTGAAGTTTTGTTACTTATTTATGTATTGGGCCAAACCGTGGGCCCACTTCCATTTTAAAAATATAATTTGTTTATTTTATATATTTTGTATTTTTTAATTTTTTTGGTACTTCAACCTCCCAGTAGAAGCCAAAATAACTATACTCACTCCAATTATCTATTTTACCTCTTTGGATCTCATTATAAGAAAATATTACAGTGAACTTTCTCAGGTTTCTTTATGTCGTCCAGAATTGAGAAGGTAAATTGTTTCATACATAAATCATTCAATTTGAACTAATTTTCCAATAAATCTTCCTTACCTGCTTCTTCCACACCATAGGAGCCTCTCCAAGATGTTTCAATCCATTATATTTTCTCTATGGGTGCAGATCTAATGGAATATGAAGAGTTTTCTAGTTGAAAAGGTGAGATTCTTTCTCCTTTCTCCCCCCACTTCTTCCTCCATTCATTATTTATTGGTTTTATAATCTCCAATAGTAATGATAGACATATGGTTCTGTTATACCATGATTTTTATGGGGGTTTTTTTAATTTGGGGTTGTTCTACATAGGTTTTGGGTTTGTAAACCCTCGGATGGTGATTTTGGGAGTGTGTTTCCATTACACTAAGGATTTGAGGTAGGATATCCCTTTCACAAGACTTTATCATTTATGTTTAATCATTATCATGATGTTCTAAAATTATTTATATGAAATTTTCTTTTTTGAAAACTTGGTTTTAAATGTTTTTTGTGCAAATTATTTTTTATGACATATTTTTTTAAAAATATAGTTGTTTTGGAATAAATGTGCACTCCTCTTGTTTGAAAAATTATTCCATGAGCTTTCACACTCGATTTATGGTATTCTGAATACTTTTATGTATCTTGAACTACTTTATGGAATGAAAATGGCATTTTATACCTTTTTAAGTGCTTAACATAAGTTGTTTTGTTAAAAAGTGCATTCTATGTGTTCGGTAAATTGCCTGGTTTGCTTTTATGTGTCTAGTGAAAATAAAAATGATATTGATTGTATTTATAAATACATTTTAAGCATGTAAAAAATTATTTTGGTATAATTTTATGGCTTTAAAATTTTTAATAGTTTTTACAAAAAAATGGGTTTTGGTTTACAACATGTTTTGGTCAGTGTTGCCGAAAAATGGCTTGTTTTACATTCTTATAAAAATGATTGTGTTTTGAATATGTAACCTAAGTTCTTGAAGGGTTTTATGAATGTGGTTTAATGATTTAAATGATGTTCATACACCAACATAATAAAATTTAAATGCATAACTTGGTCAAATTTTAGTTTTTCGAAAACGTTTAATGGTACGTTTGGCCTTTAATAAAAACGAAGAATGTGTGTTTTACTTGTATATACCATGTTGTGTCAATTGGGATTGTATTATGGACCATGAAATGATATTATTAAATATTTTTAGGGATGAAAAAATTTGGTTGGGTATGGTTTGGTTGTGTTTTTATAATTAGAAGAGTGTTTTTGAATGGGTTTTATGTGCAAAGCCTCAATACACTCCTTGAAATTATTTTACGAAAATTTTCAGTGGTTTATTGATTCTTGAAACAAATGTGAAGAATTTTTGTGTAATTTTTGTCTATTTATGTTTTGGGAATGTAATTTTAATGTGAAATTTGTATTTGATAATATGTGTAACTTGATTTAGCACTAAAGGGAATCATGTGTATCAAGGTGGGCAGACGTGTACTAGTATGCTTGTGATCCTATGGGGTTTGGCCCCTGTTTCACGTAGCCAGTTTGAGGAAAACAACACTAAGAAAACTATGATGATAATGATTTTGAGGGACCACTAGGTTATGGGTATGCTCCCTACTAGTAGCTCGTGTGCATGAGAACAGATATTTATTATGGTTAGTTTCACCGAGTTACGAGGTGTCTGGGTCTCACAAATAACTAGTGCCTAGGGGAGTTCTAGTGACTTATTCTCGTTGAATATTTTCTACTCACTATCGGCATAAGATGTGTTTTTTAGTATATTTTTCATTTTGGGAGATTTATTTAAAAGTTTAAATTCTTTAAAGCATCCCTCTGGAAAACTATTTACATTTTGAAGTTGCACCGATTTGAAAATTGTTTCTAGTATTCTTGTTTATAAAACATGCAAGTCATTGTCTAGTATTTTTTTATATCATGGGACATCATTTATAAAACATAAAATCATATTTTTATTAAAAAATAGAAATTTATGTTTCCTTTTTTATAAAAGATGTGCACTGGGAATAGAATATCAGGTTAACATACTGAGTTTTTATACTCACACCTATTTTCTTCTTCTGTTTTTATCCCTTGGGGAGGTTTTAGATTGAGTTTGATCACCTTGGGTGACATGTGATCATTTTGTTTTAGAGTGACCAGTGGGATCACATGGAATTAGTTGTTTATCAGGTTTGGTCAGTTGTGTTGTTGGTTTAGTTATACTTTTAGTTTCTTGTACAAATAATGTTCAGTTCAATTTTCATATAAATGTATTTTGGGTTGTCCATTTATTTTTTCTGTTTGTATGATTTTTATATAAATTGGAGAAATAATTACATTGTGCACTCTATTGATGCCCATGGTTCTTTTTTCCATCCTGGGAGGATTGGGAACACCTCATGAGACTTGTCGGGGGCTGTCCTGGGTGACCGGTTTAGGGTCGACTCGGGATGGTTCGTTACAAAATGTTATTAGAGGAGGTCGGCTCATTATAGAACATTTATTTTAGAGGACCCTTGTAATTTCAGGGATGTCAAGGTATATGGAGCAGTATTGTTGGGACTTGAGATGTATGTTCAGGAATAGCATCATGAACTCATTCTCGTTCTAGTCCTTAGGTTTCCATGGGAAGTCCAGTTTTATTAATGTATTTTCTTCTCTTTGATTGTTTGGTGTTGGGATATGACAAGGGGAGTCTAACTAGTGGCCTCCATGATCTCACAGGGCCTGGAAAGCCATTTGGATCCGGGGGATGGTCCTAATAAGTCTCTACTTCTTGGTGTTGTGTTTGACATATGGAATCCAACCATATTGTCAAGTCACCCACCAACACTAGTTCCCTTTTGTGGGTTCCTTGTACCTTTCATGAATTCTGAATTTTTTTTTGAAAATCCTTGTGTGAGAAATATGGAAATGGATTTTAAAGGAAGGATTGGATTTGGAAAAGTGGAAAAGGGGGTTTAAAAATTAAATATAAGAATATTTGTTGGAAGGGTTTGTTTATTTAAAACTAATTTTTGGAAGAAGTGGAAATGATTTAATGGGATTGGATTTTCCCAAATCTAAAAATGTGGTTTGTGGAAATAAAATGTTTTGAATGTGTTAATCATTTTAATGTAATTCTGAAAATTTGTTACAAATGTGGTCTTTTGGGCTGTTGAAAAATGTTTGAATCTGATGAATTGGTTTTCAAAATTAGGTTTTGAGCAGCTTGTGCTTTTCTAGAAATTTGTTTGGAATTTTTGGTTGTTTTATTATGAAAAGAGACCATGCTGAATTTTTTTAATGGGAAAGGTAAATTTGGAATGGAATGGTTGTTTTTGGAAGTTATATTAAATGAAATGGATTATTTTATTTAAATAAAATGGTTCTTGATGAAGTGTGTCTTTTCTGGTGATATCTAAAAATGGTTTTTAATTTGGTGGTTAATGTGCATTTGGAAGGTACACGATTTTGTTTCTAATGATGATGTTTTATTTTCTCATTCTGTGTTTTCATGGGTTCTCACATGCATGGTTTTTTGGATATATGTATGAATGGTTGGTATGGAATGGTATTTCAGTGCCTGAGGTGGCACGTAAATGTTCATATTTGTTAGACTTGATGAAACAGAAATGGTGAATGTGAAAATTCACCAGTTTAGTTTATTATTATTTTCTTAAAGTGTTTTGAGCTGAAAAATTGTGGTGTTTGTTTTGAACTGATAGTTATGTGGATGGTTTATCCTATATCTTATAAGTGTTACATATTCGGTATGCTTATTATGATCTAAAAGTCATACTCTTCTTACATGTTGAGATGAGATCTTGTTGGTGGCTCAGTTTTTGGGTAATGTTTCATGGGTTTCTAAAGATGTGTTGGATGTTGTGATGTGGCCATGGATGGATCTCCATTGGTAATATTTCTAGTTTATCAAACTAAGGATTTGTTTCGAATTATAAATCCACCTCTTAGAATGATTCTTCATCCCGTTTGTTGAAATAGAGAGCTGTTTGGGATCGATTTAAAGTTCCTTCCCTTTATGGAGATTCTCTTATTTGTAGTAGTTGTGCTCGGTGTTGTTTAGTGGGTGTTTTTTTAACTTGATCATCCTGTCCCTTATTCAGAGTGAGAGAAAATAGTGTTGTGTATCTCCATCTTCTAGTTTGGGTAAAAATGTGCTGTTGAGGAAGAGAGTTTCATGGTGTCTCATGGTCTATTGTTTCTTCATGGGAGTGTTATGTGGTATTGTGTGGAAATAAGGGAATGAGTAAAAGCTGGAGATTATTAAAGCATGACTGCAAGGCAAAAGATTCTTCATTTGTCAATGCTCTATCCATAGGTTTCTGAGTGAATCTAGTGTGTAGTCAGGAGTCCTAGGATTGTGGGTAGTATTGCTAAACTCATACCTATACCATTTCATTGAGGTAGTTCAATTTCGTCTATTTTGTATTCAATGGCCCAATGATTTGGTCCCCTTCCCTCCCCTCCCTAATTGTTGGTGGTTTGGATTCGTGTAGAGAGTGTTGGCCCAGTTCTTTCTACCTCTATTCATTAGTCAATGACTTAAATGTTCATGTTTTTTTCCTCTAAAATTGGGTTGGATGGTTTTTGTAGGAGATTTTTTGGTGGGATTTGGTGAGTGAGTCCATATTCTATATTATGTGTAATTATTGTTGTTTTGTTACTAGTTTGTTTCTAATGGTGTGTAGACCCACCATGGTTACCATGGATTTTCATCCTAAGAACTTGTACAATGCTAGTTGTTTCTTACTGGTGGGGATTCCATTCTAGAATCCCCAGGAATATTTGGTTTTTTGACTACTCATTGTTTTAGGTGATTTTTGTGTTCATTCAGAGAAGGCCCATCAATCTAGTTCTTAATTTGGTTCTGGAGGTTGTGAATCGATCCATCGGTTGATTCTCAGGATATGGTTGTTAGTTGGTGTTTTTTTGAGGCACGAGGCTTAAGTTCCTTTAATTTTGTATGATGTTTCCTTGGATTGAGGGGATGTATCATATTTATAAGGAATCTTTATGTGTTGATCATTAAGATATAAAGTGCTATGTCTTTTCGGGGGAAGAAAGCTTTAATGGTAGGGAGAATTGTCACACCCAGTTTTTTTTTATTTTCATGTCATGGTTTTGATCTGGTTCATTGAAAATCCAGATTCATTTATTGGGTGTTGGGTGAGATTGATTTTGAGTTTCGGACTAACATATATTTCTATTCACCCTAATTTGGGTTCCCTATTGCTTGTTTAGGAGTTTTTGGAGAAATGGTGGTTACTTCCTATTTTGGGCAAACTGTGAGCAAATTTCTAGTTTTAAAAACCAAATTTGTTTCTTTTATAACTCATTTTTTTTCTAGATTTTTTACAAATTCCACATAATATATTGCCTCTACTTACATATTCAAACCTTCATATCATTTTGGACCCCTTATGAATTCATAATCATGCTGAAATTGGGTTACTTATTTAGGTATTAGGCCAAACCGTGGGACCACTTCCAGTTTTAAAAAAATAATTTTTTCTTTTATATATTTTTCATTTTTAATATATTTAGGTGCTTCCACCTCCCACTAAAATCCAAAATACATAGCCTCACCCCATTATCTATTTTACCTCTTTGAAACTCATTTGAAGTGAATATTAAGGTGAATGTTCTCAGATTTCCTCAAATCATCTAGAATTGAAAAGGTAAATTGTTTCATACATAAATCATTCAATTCATACACTTTTTCCCATAAATATTCTTTCCAAGTTTCTTCCAGACCTTGGTATCCTATCCAAGAATTTGTAGTCCATTTCATATTATCTATGGGTGCAGATCTAATGGAATGTGATGAGTTTTCTAGTTGAAAAGGTGATATTCCTTCTCCTTTCTCCCCCCTCTTCTTTCTCCGTTCATTATTTCTTGGTTTTATAATCTCCCCTAGTCATGATCGTCCTAGGTTTATGGTATACCATTATTTTTTATGGTAATTGTTTTCATTTGGGGATGGTATTCATAGGTTTAGGGTTTGTAAACCCTTGGATGGTGATTTCGGGTGTGCATTTCCATTACGCCAAGGATTTGAGGTAGGATATCCCTTCCTCAAGCTTTTATCATTTATGTTTCATCATTATCATGATTTTTTAACCTTAATTATATGATATTTTCTACTATGAAACCTTGGTTTTGATGGTTTTGTGAGCAAATTATGTTTTATGACTTATTTTGTTAAAAATATAGTTGTTTTGGAATAAATGTGCACACCTCTTGTTTGAAAATTATTCCATGAGCATCTGAACTTGTTTTTGGGTATTTTGAAAATTTTTTAGTAGCTTCAATTACATTATGGCATGAAAATGTTATTTTATCCCTTTTTAAGTGCTTAACCTATGTTTTTTTGTTAAAGAGTGCTTTCCATGTGTTAGGGAAATTGCCTGGTTGGCTTTTATATGTCTAGTGCAATATAAAATACTTTTTTGGGATTTATAAATACATATTCAGCATGTAAAAAAGTTATTTTGGGATCCTTTTAAGTTTTTACAATTTGGAATTGGTTTTACAAACAAATGGGTATTCGTTTAGAACATGTTTTTGCATGAGTTGCTAGAAAATGACCCATTATTCATTCTTATGAAAATGGTAGTGTTTTAAATATGTAACCTGAGTGTTTTATGGGATTTATAAATGTGGTATGATACTATAAATGGTTTTTATGCACCTCCTAAATAAAATTGAAATTAATTTCTTTGTCAAATGTTGGTTTTGAGAAAATGTTAAAAGGCTTGTTTGGCCTTTACTAAAAATGAATAATGGGTGTTTTACTTGTATATACCATGTTGTGTTAATTGGGATTATATTATGGTCCATGAAATGATTTTTTTAAATGTTGTTATGGCTTCCAAATATGGTTGGGTATTGTTTTTTCTGTTTTTATAATTAAAAGAGTGTTTTTGAATGGGTTTTATGTGGAAAGCCTCAATACACTCATTCAAATTGATTTACTAAATTTTTCCGTGGTTTATTGATTCATGAAAGAAATGTGAAAAATGTTTGTGGTAATTTTGTGTGTTTATGGTTTGGGAATGGAATTTTGATTTGAAATGTGTATTTGATAAAATGTGTAACTTGATTGAGCACTAAAGGGAATCCCGAGTATCTTGGAGGGCGGACATGTTCTATTATTCTAGTGATCTTGTCGGGTTTGGCCCCTGTTTTTAGATATCCAGTTTGATGATGACAACAATAACTATACAATGGTGATGATGATGTTGGTGGACCACTAGGTTATGTGCATTCTCTATACTAGTGTCTTGTGTGCACGAGAATAGGTATTTATTATGGTAACTTTTACCGAGATACGAGGTTCCTGGGGCTCACAACTAACTAGTGCCTAGGAGTGTTCCCATGACTTGTGCTCATGGGATATTTTCTACTCACCATCGTCATAAAGTGTGTTTGGTTGGTTAATTCAGCAGATTGGGGGATTTATTTAAAGGTGTGAATTCTTTAAAACATCCCTCTTGAAAACTATTTCTATTTTTAAGACGCACCTCTTTGAAAATTGATACTAGCATTCTTGTTTATATAACCTACAATTCATTGTCTGGTAATTTTTATTATAACACGGAACCTTATTTAGAAATCATACCTTTATATTTGTATTTAAAACATGAAATTTATGTTTATTTTATTTTAATGGATGTGCATTGGGAATAGAATATCGTTCTAACCAACTAAGTTTTAATACTCACACCTATATTATTCTTCTATTTTTATCCCTTGTGTGAGTTACAGCTTGAATTTTATCACCTTGGGAAATGTGTGATCATTTTTTTGGAGAGTAACCAAAGGGGTCACATAGAGTTAGTTGGTTATCGGGTTTGGTCAGTTGAGTTGTTGGTTTAGTTGTACTTTCAGTTTCTTGTATAAATAATGTTTATATCTATTTTTATATAAATGTATTTTGGTTTATCCATTCACTACTAGAATATGGTTTTTTCCCAATGGTATATAGAAATGGTTTGAAGAAACCGTTGTTATAGTGTAAAAGAAGCAACATTTGCCAGCGGTTTGTTCAAACCACTGGCAATGTGTATATATTCCCAATATTTCCTAATGGTTTTTCAAAACCACTGGGAAATTACTATTTTCTCTAATGTATAACAATGGTTTATAAAAATTTTTGGTAAAGAAATTCTTTCCCAATGGTTTTTAAAAATAGTTGGGAATGTTTTCCCCTAAATACCCAATGCCCCAGATTTCCCCAAAATACCCAGTGCCCTAGATCCTAGTCGGCCCAATTGCAGACCTAATCTGGACCTCCTCCTAAAGTCTTCTCAGCCATGAAACGCCTTCCAGTTGAAGATCCTTCTTCAATCAAACAAATTTTTATTTATATACTTCAAATTAGTAAGTGTTACCTTAGTTTTAGTGTTCTTTCTCTTTTTGATTTATGTATGATGTTTTGATTTCATCTGAATTAGAGTTCTTGCTATTAGACTATCGAAACCTTTGGTTTGTTATATGTTTTTTTTGTTCTACACTTCATACATGGTAAAGTCTCTATTTAGTGGGGTATGTTTAGTTAATTTGGTAATTGGTTTGTTTTATGTTTTTTGTTTAGTTGGGTAAAGGGTTTGTTTTATGTTAGTTTTATGTTTTTTGGTTAGTGGGGTTTTATGTTTTATTTTTAGTGGGGTTTGTGTTTTTGTTTAGTGAAATGGATAATGTATGATAGTTTGGCTTTCTTAATGATTAAAATGATTTTTAAAAAAAAATACCCTAAGGGGGATGCAGGAGGGGTAGGGGGCTATCCAGGTGTGGGGGTTGTCCAGGTGCGGGTGGGTTGTCCAGGGGTTAGGGGGTGAAGGAGGGGGTAGGTGGGATATATGGGTATAGGGGAGGAGCGTATGGGATTCCCCAATGATGGGTGTGGGCTGTCCAGGGGGGTCAGGGTGGGGTGTCCAGATGGGGGAGGGGGATTGTGGTGTCGAGGGAGTGGGGATGAGATATCCAAAGGGGGGGATGTCCAGGTGGGGAGTGGGGGATGTCTAGGTGGGGGGGGGGTGCTGTCCAGGTGGTGGGGATGTCCAGGTGGGGGTGGGGTGGGCTGTCCAGATGGGGGTGTCCAGGTGGGGGAGCTGAATGGGAGGGGTGTGGGTTGTCCAGGGAGGGGGTGGGCTATACTAGGAGGGGATATCCAGGTGGGGGAGGGGTTATGGGTTGTCCATGTTTGGGGGGGCTCTCCAGTGGGGGTGGGGGTGTGGGTTGTCCAGGTGGGGGGGGGTGTCTAGGGGGGGGGTAGGGGCTGTATGGGTGGGTGTGTGGGTTGTCCAGGGAGGGGGTTGCTAATCCAGGGGTGGTGGTGGTGGGATATCCAGGTGGGGGAGGGGGTGTGGGCTGTCAAGGAGGGGTGGACTATCCAAGGGGGTGGGTGGGCTGTCCAGGTGCGGAGGGGTGTTGGTTGTCTAGGGATGAGGGGGGTGGGTTGTTCAGGTGTTGTGAGGGGTGTCTAGGTGGGGTGAGGGCTATCCGGGTGGGGGTGCAGGGGGGTAGGGGGTTGCAGGTGTGTGGGGGGGTGTGGGCAGTCCAGGGAGGGGGTGGGTTGTCCACTCCGATACTCTACAAAAATATGAATCAAATATAACCAACGTATAGTTGCTTTCACATGTTAAGATTTTTCTTGATGTTCCATACCAACACTCAGTCTTACCCTTCCAAGAAGAAGTGATCTCTAAAAAGAAATCTCACTCATGTTCTTATCCACTATCCAAAATTGATCTCATAAAAATTTAACATTCATACAACTCCATGTCACTTAATGATATAACAAGGCTCATACTCCTAGGAGTAGTGTCCCATCGAATCATGGATCATAAAATCTGATCCACATATGATATTTGGTGGTGTGATTATAATTGGGTGTGTTGTAATTCATATTTATGATATTCATAGTTTACACAAACAGTCTTCCCAGTCATCTATAATAGGCTTGAAATCATGATACTATTGGATAAAAATTGGATTTTACGACCCTAGATTGGGGGTGGACAACCCCACCCCTTGGAAAGCCCCCACCCCTTAGACAACCCCCTAGACACCCCCACCCCCTAGACAGCCCTACCACCCCCGTGGATAGCATGCCCGCCCCGCAGGGATACCCTGCCCACCCCTTGGGCACCCTATACCCCCTAGAAGGCACCACCACCCCCATGGACAACCTGCCCACCCACCTCGTACCCCCTGGATAGTTCTGCCACCCTTTAGGCATCCCAACAACCACTTGGACACCTCGTACCCCCTGGACAGCCCTGTCACCACCATAGATAGCCCTCCCAGCCCTTAGACTCCCCGTACCCCCTGAACAACTCCCCCCCACCCCCGTGGAAAGCCCGCCCATCCCCTGGATAAACCACACCCCTCTGGAAAGCCCCACCCACCCCCTGGACACCCCTCCCCCTGTGGACATCCTCCCACTACCGTGGACAGCTCTATAGCATCCCGTCTTTTTATAACATAACTTTTCATTCCATTACACGGAACTGAGGATCTTTAAGGTTTAGTGTCTTGGAAACAAGGAACATAAAACATGAAACAAAAAAAACATTCTTCTTAAACACTTGAAAGTCTTCTCCTCATGTTCACCCTAGGCTCATTACTGAATCTCATAACCTGGGGACATACATCAAAAGGAAGGGTGAGCAGAAGGCCCAGCAAGGGAAACAAGTGAAACATTTTACATATGAACTTGAGATACATCAATAAAGTCATGAAAAGAACTTTAATGCATGAAAATGAAATCATGAGGCATATAATAATAAAAATAAAACTTTTTCATAACTTGAAGATGTGGCTGCAACATTTAATATTGACAATCGTTTTGTTTCACCATGGTCCATCCCCAAGGTGTCGTTAAAATTTACCAAGGTTTTTCACCAAGGCATCGTTAAAATTGTAATCTCTAGTGGTTACATCATTACCCAATGCATTGGAGCGCTATCAGGGCGCACCCTTAAATTTGCCTTTATTATCATGTGAGCCACATATATCATCATCAAACATTTCATAAATAACCCACATAGCATAAAATAAATTGCTTTCATTTCATAATCATAACGTTTTAATAACTGCTTTAAAGACATGATCTTTACGTCACTTTAAAACCCACAGAAAAAGAAGGTGGGTCTCATGTATGTATATCCCAGAATTTAAAATAGAACATTTTGGTATATATGTGAATAACCCTTTAGAAGAAAGAGCTTTGAGTATTCACTTAATAATATTAAAGAACATTAGAAAAAGAGAGAGACATTTTTAGATGGAAATTCTGCAGCATAACGGCTATGTTATGAGGTTTTAGAAGACATTAAAAAGAGAGGGAAAATGAGTCAAACATTCATAAATGACCCATAAAACAGTATATGGACAGAATAAGAAGGATACATGATCATGGTAATGAAATTTCAAGGACATACCATTTGAAATGAAAAACATGGAAGGAAGACAAAAATTAGATTTCTCTTATGAAAGTTCGACAGCCTAATGGCGTTACTTAAACTTCAACAAAAACGATTTGAAAAGATCAAATAGGGTCTCTCATCATGTGAACATAAGAGTTCAGTATGATAGATATAGAGATAATTCCCCAACATAACAAAAATGAACTTGAAAGAATTGACATGAAAGTAGATCTTCAAAACGAGAAGGGTGAAGAACCACTTAAAAATTTGGCAGCCTAACAGCGCCACTTAAAACATCAAAATACTGAATTGAAGCGATCAAATGGGGTCTCTCATCATATGAAAATAAGAGTCCAGTATGATAGATATAGAGATCATACCCCAATATAACAAAAAGGAACTTGAAATAATTCACATGAAAGTAGAACTTCAAAACGAGAAGGGTGAAGAACCACTTAAAAATTCAGCAGCCTAACGGCACCACTTAAAACATCAAAATACTGAATTGAAGAGATCAAATGGGGTCTCTCATCATATGAAAATAAGAGTCCAGTATGATAGATATAGAGATCATACCCCAACATAATAGAAATTAACTTGAAAGACTTGACATGAAAGTAGAACTTTGAAAAGAGAAGGGTGAGAGAATCCCTTAAAAAATTCGGCAGCCTAACGGCGCCACATAAAACTTCAAAAAAATTGAGTTGAAGAGATAAAATGGGGTCTCTCATCATATGATCATAAAAGATCAGTATGATAAATTTAGAGATCATGCCCCAACATAATACAAAGAAACATGAAAGGCTTGAATGAAAATAGAACTTGAAAACGAGGAAGGTGAAAGAATCCCTTAAAAATTCGGCAGCCTAACGACGCCACTTAAACATTCTTAAAACGAATTGATGAGAGCAAGGGTGGGTCTCTCATCATATGAACATGAAATAGGCAGTATGATGAATATAAAAGAACATCCTCCAACATAATAACATGGAGTATAAAAGAAAAGACATAAAAGAGATTACTTGAAAAGAAAGAGAGAGGTCGGATCCCTTACCTTAAAATGTAACTCTTAAACCTCAAAGGTTGGGACCATGAGGGCTTGGGGGCACCTTGGGAGGACTCCTTGGGAGGTAATGAGACCGGAAATTCGTTGGGAATGAGTGGGGAGTCTAATGGATGAGAGGAGGGCTTGGTATTTATAGGGAAAGTGAGGAGACAAGGCATTAATGGCCAAGGGACACCTCACATGTGCTTTTCTCAAACCCATGTGCTCTCCCTTGTCATTTATCATGGAGTTGGGCCACATGGGGCCCCCAAAACAATAATTCATCACCCTTGGCCGGACAACCCTCAAAAGATCTCATGACATCATCATGACACCGTTATGATGTCATTAAACATACCGAAACCCTAAAACTGTATTTTTACTATTCACTGAAAATTCAACTTTCTCAGAAAAATCCCAAAATTTCACATTAACCAAATATCAATGCTCTGATTTCAAAAATGAAATCCATTTTATAAAAATAATTTTCTAAATATTTTTAATTTAATTTTTAAATAAAAACACTATTCATCGAAAATTCATTTTTTTAGAAAAAACCCCAAAAATTACCATAACATAATATCGATGCTCTGAGTTCAAAAATAAAGTCATTTTTATAAAAATAATTTTCTAATTATTTTTAATTAAATTTTTAATTAAAAAACACTATTCACCCGAAAAAAACTAATACTTGAATAATAATTAATGAAACCGTTATTTAACTATTTTATTGAATCACATTACTTAATCAAGGTGCCTAGATTATTTTAAAACTTTCTTTAAGTGAGATTACTAATCCATTTGGTCATATTACTAATCCTAATCATAAAAGCACTATTCATAATTTACTATTCATCAAAAATCAAGTTGATCTTATTAGACTCTAAATTTAGTACTGAACATAATTGTAGAAGACCATTTTTTGAAAATCATTACACATTTTTAATTATTTAGGGTTTACATAAACATATTTAAAATATACTTTTTCTAAAATTCATCAAAAATATGCATACTATATTTATCCGGTCATTTCAAAATTCATAAACTTCATCATAAGAAGAAATCCCAATTTTTATTTAAAACAAGGATTACACAAGGTAGTTACGGTCTCGTTACATAACCCCTTATAATACTAGCATAGGACCTAAGAGTAAGGTGTGCTAGGGTGATAGAAGCTTGAGGCGGCTCAGTCAACATTGCCCGAGTAGTAATTTCTATCAGTTTGAACTTCTCACGAAGGCGATTTCGTTCCAGCTTCACATGATGAAGTTCGGTTTGGATTTGATCCAGAGCAAAGCCAAGTGGTGCTACCTCCTTCCCAAGCTCTGTTAGATGGGCTTCGATCGGTCCAAGACTACTAGGTGAGGCCATCAAATCTTCTTTCTATAATAATTAACCAAGATTACTTATATTTAGAGACAATAGTCAAAACATTTTGTTCACAGCGGTCATGTTGACCGATGGTTATATAATAGTCAAAACCCACTGATCTCATTTTAATTATCATCATGTTTATCAAATAAAACATTTTTGTTGAGTATAACAATAACACATAAAATTAGGGAACAAAATTTATTTAAAAATTTCGGGTCGTTACAATCTTCCCCCCTTAAGAAATTGCATCCTCGCAATTTTAAAATTGGGTTTTGAAATTTCATTGAAAGTCCCACATCGGAAAAGGAGTCAGTAAAACTATTACTTTAAAATAATGAAAGGGAAGTACAATGGTCACCTGAGTTAACCCACACTAGGGTTCCATGTAGGAAAAAATGGACATGGAGGAAAAAACAAAGGGTCAAGTTCTGAGGGAGAGTGATAGAGAACATGATTAGGAGAAAGTTAACCATGAGAAAATCCCAAACTTATGATGTGTGTAAACGGTCTTTGATTACCTAGTAGGAAACGTAAACCAACAACATTTTTGTTTTACGTTTCTTTTCATAATTTTGAGGATTTCATTTACTACATAGAACAAAAACATAAGAAAATATACCTACCTTCAAGTAGAGTTTCATCCTTTAACAAGTCCCTACCAACACTAATCTTTTCTCCAAATGATGAGAATTCAAAAACACTTGGTCTCATAAAAGCACAAGAATCATCTTCTATAGAATCACATAATCTACAAAAGATTAACTATCTATTTCTTCTATCTTTAAACATTATCCCAAAAACAGAAAGGTTAAGGTAAAACAACTCTTCAAAAAGAAAGAATCCCATAGGAATGGAAACTACTTTTAAATCATCAAAGTTCCATGGTACTACCCAAAGTTCATCATAGACCATTCCATAAATAACGATCCTTAAAATTCCTCAAAACAAACCAAACTAAGATTGAAACCCAAATACAATAAGGATTTGATAATATAGTCTTCCAAAACAACTTCATTGTTCATCTCCAGACAACATCAACCACTCCTAACATATTATAAAAAAGTAGCTAACCTAAACATATTTTACCCAAGATAGGTTAGTCATTCCCATAAGTAACCTAAATTACTATAAATTCACCTTAAATTCATCGATTCTAAAATATAAGACAACCTTACTCCTCAATGAAAATACCGTAGTAATCTATTTACCTCGATCAAATATGGTTCCCAAAATAATGAACGTCTTCCAAAATAATAATCATATTTTAATCCCCTAATCATCCCTGTCATATTAATACGAAAATCGTCGCATTTCCTATCACATTGGTTGTCGGAACATGTTCTTCCATTTCCCACCATTAACTAAGAAGAGAAAGCATAATTAGGGGCTTAAGTACTTAGCTAATAATCATGAAAAGGAACTGAAAGCATATAAGGATAACTTGTATATGAAAGGTATACCCTAACTTGTGATCTCCTAGGTTCCTATCTAGGTTATGAATGATCATATATTCTTATGTGAACCTTTATTTTATTTTATCTTTGTTCCTTTAACAATGGTTCATACCAAGCTTATGAATTTACCAAAGCATATCCCCCGGGAGTGTCGTAACCAAGAGTGCAGCAAGGCCCGTTGTCGTGTACCAGTTCCCGTTCGAGTCTAGCTCAAAGCGGTGTTTTCGGGTTTTACCCCTATGTACATCTGTGCCAGAGCCACCTCTACCTGCTCGTATCCAGACAGGGATGTATTTGCTTGGAAACCCCTTACTCAATACTCACCAAAATACCAGGAAGATTTCCTATATTAAACTTTTCTATAGGGTTCCTCCTAGAGTTTTCATTTCCTAATTTCCACAAATAACTAAACCATCCTTTGATACCAACTATAGCATCCCGTCTTTTTATAACATAACTTTTCATTCCATTACACGGAACTGAGGATCTTTAAGGTTTAGTGTCTTGGAAACAAGGAACATAAAACATGAAACAAAAAAAACATTCTTCTTAAACACTTGAAAGGCTTCTCCTCATTTTCACCCTAGGCTCATTACTGCATCTCATAACCTGGGGACATACATCAAAAGGAAGGGTGAGCAGAAGGCCCAGCAAGGGAAACAAGTGAAACATTTTACATATGAACTTGAGATACATCAATAAAGTCATGAAAAGAACTTTAATGCATGAAAATGAAATCATGAGGAATATCATAATAAAAATAAAACTTTTTCATAACTTGAAGATGTGGCTACAACATTTAATATTGACAATCGTTTCATTTCACCAAGGTCCATCCCCAAGGTGTCGTTAAAATTTACCAAGGTTTTTCACCAAGGCATCGTTAAAATTGTAATCTCTAGTGGTTACATCATTACCCAATGCATTGGAGCGCTATCAGGGCGCACCCTTAAATTTGCCTTTATTATCATGTGAGCCACATATATCATCATCAAACATTTCATAAATAACCCACATATCATAAAATAAATGGGTTTCATTTCATAATCATAACGTTTTAAAAACTGCTTTAAAGACATGATCTTTACGTCACTTTAAAACCCACAGAAAAAGAAGGTGGGTCTCATGTATGTAAATCCCAGAATTTAAAATAGAACATTTTGGTATATTTGTGAATACCCCTTTAGAAGAAAGATCTTTGAGTATTCACTTAATAATATAAAAGAACTTTAGAAAAAGAGAGAGACATTTTGAGATGGAAATTCTGCAGCATAACGGCTATGTTATGAGGTTTTAGAAGACATTAAAAGGAGAGGGAAAATGAGTCAAACATTCATAAATGACCCATAAAACAGTATATGGACAGAATAAGAAGGATACATGATCATGGTAATGAAATTTCAAGGACATACCATTTGAAATGAAAAACATGGAAGGAAGACAAAAATTAGATTTCTCTTATGAAAGTTCGACAGCCTAACGGCGTTACTTAAACTTCAACAAAAACGATTTGAAAAGATCAAATAGGGTCTCTCATCATGTGAAAATAAGAGTTCAGTATGATAGATATAGAGATAATTCCCCAACATAACAAAAATGAACTTGAAAGAATTGACATGAAAGTAGATCTTCAAAACGAGAAGGGTGAAGAACCACTTAAAAATTCGGCAGCCTAACAGCGCCACTTAAAACATCAAAATACTGAATTGAAGCGATCAAATGGGGTCTCTCATCATATGAAAATAAGAGTCCAGTATGATAGATATAGATATCATACCCCAATATAACAAAAAGGAACTTGAAATAATTCACATGAAAGTAGAACTTCAAAACGAGAAGGGTGAAGAACCACTTAAAAATTCAGCAGCCTAACGGCGCCACTTAAAACATCAAAATACTGAATTGAAGAGATCAAATGGGGTCTCTCATCATATGAACATAAGAGTCCAGTATGATAGATATAGAGATCATACCCCAACATAATAGAAATTAACTTGAAAGATTTGACATGAAAGTAGAACTTTGAAAAGAGAAGGGTGAGAGAATCCCTTAAAAAATTCGGCAGCCTAACGGCGCCACATAAAACTTCAAAAAAATTGAGTTGAAGAGATAAAATGGGGTCTCTCATCATATGATCATAAAAGATCAGTATGATAAATTTAGAGATCATGCCCCAACATAATACAAAGAAACATGAAAGGCTTGAATGAAAATAGAACTTGAAAACGAGGAAGGTGAAAGAATCCCTTAAAAATTCGGCAGCCTAACGGCGCCACTTAAACATTCTTAAAACGAATTGATGAGAGCAAGGGGGGGTCTCTCATCATATGAACATGAAATAGGCAGTAGGATGAATATAAAAGAACATCCTCCAACATAAGAACATGGAGTATAAAAGAAAATACATAAAAGAGATTACTTGAAAAGAAAGAGAGAGGTCAGATCCCTTACCTTAAAATGTAACTCTTAAACCTCAAAGGTTGGGACCATGAGGGCTTGGGGGCACCTTGGGAGGACTCCTTGGGAGGTAATGAGACCAGAAATTCGTTGGGAATGAGTGGGGAGTCGAATGGATGAGAGGAGGGCTTGGTATTTATAGGGAAAGTGAGGAGACAAGGCATTAATGGCCAAGGGACACCTCACATGTGCTTTTCTCAAACCCATGTGCTCTCCCTTGTCATTTATCATGGAGTTGGGCCACATGGGGCCCCCAAAACAATAATTCATCACCCTTGGCCGGCCAACCCTCAAAAGATCTCATGACATCATCATGACACCGTTATGATGTCATTAAACATACCGAAACCCTAAAACTGTATTTTTACTATTCACTGAAAATTCAACTTTTTCAGAAAAATCCCAAAATTTCACATTAACCAAATATCAATGCTCTGATTTCAAAAATGAAATCCATTTTATAAAAATAATTTTCTAAATATTTTTAATTTAATTTTTAAATAAAAACACTATTCATCGAAAATTCATTTTTTTAGAAAAAACCCCAAAAATTACCATAACATAATATCGATGCTCTGAGTTCAAAAATAAAGTCATTTTTATAAAAATAATTTTCTAATTATTTTTAATTAAATTTTTAATTAAAAAACACTATTCACCCGAAAAAAAACTAATACTTGAATAATAATTAATGAAACCGTTATTTAACTATTTTATTGAATCACATTACTTAATCAAGGTGCCTAGATTATTTTAAAACTTTCTTTAAGTGAGATTACTAATCCATTTGGTCATATTACTAATCCTAATCATAAAATCACTATTCATAATTTACTATTCATCAAAAATCAAGTTGATCTTATTAGACTCTAAATTTAGTACTGAACATAATTGTAGAAGACCATTTTTTGAAAATCATTACACATTTTTAATTATTTAGGGTTTACATAAACATATTTAAAATATCCTTTTTCTAAAATTCATCAAAAATATGCATACTATATTTATCCGGTCATTTCAAAATTCATAAACTTCATCATAAGAAGAAATCCCAATTTTTATTTAAAACAAGGATTACACAAGGTAGTTACGGTCTCGTTACATAACCCCTTATAATACCAGCATAGGACCTAAGAGTAAGGTGTGCTAGGGTGATAAAAGCTTGGGGCGGCTCAGTCAACATTGCCCGAGTAGTAATTTCTATCAGTTTGAACTTCTCACGAAGGCGATTTCGTTCCAGCTTCACATGATGAAGTTCGGCTTGGATTTGATCCAGAGAAAAGCCCAGTGGTGCTACCTCCTTCCCAAGCTCTGTTAGATGGGCTTCGATCGGTCCAAGACTACTAGGTGAGGCCATCGAATCTTCTTTCTATAATAATAAACCAAGATTACTTATATTTAGAGACAATAATCAAAACATTTTGTTCACAACGGTCATGTTGACCGATGGTTATATAATAGTCAAAACCCACTGATCTCATTTTAATTATCATCATGTTTATCAAATAAAACATTTTTGTTGAGTATAACAATAACACATAAAATTAGGGAACAAAATTTATTTAAAAATTCCGGGTCGTTACAAGCTCACCCACCCCCCCTGGACACCTGCCCACCTCCCCCCGGACACCCCCATCCCCTGGAATCCCCCACACCCTTGACACCCCCAACCCCACTAGGCTACCCCGCCACCCCCGTGGGCAGCCCAACCACTCCTAGTGGATAGCCCGCCCACCCCCTTGGACTACCCGCCCACTCCCTGGACACCTCGTACCCCTTGGACAACCCTGCCACCCCCATGGATAGCCTGCCCACCCCCTAGACACCCTGTACCCCCTGGACAACCCCGCCAACCACCCGGACACCCTTCTCACCCCATTGGATAGCCTGCCCACCCCCTAGACACCCCCTACCCCCTGGACAACCCGACCCCCCCCCCCCCCCCCCCCGTGGACAGCCTGCCCACCTGGACACCCCGACCCACATAGACAACCCCCACCCCCTGGACACCCCCTACCACTACGGGAAAAATGGGTATTTGCGACGGGTTATTTGCAACGAGAATAAATCCTGTCTCAAATAGCCCCGTTAAAAACTTATTTGCGACGGGGGTATTTGCCCATCGCAAATAAGTAGGCTTTTGCGACGGGATTGCTTTCCCCGTCGCAAAAGAACTGGCGCGCGTTGCGCGCCAAATCGCGGGAAACATATTTGCGACGGGGGAATATTCCCGTCGCAAATAACTGGCGGCGGTAAAAGGTATTTGCGACGGGAATATTACCCCGTCGCAAATAGTATGTCGGCAGGTGGTTATTTGCGACGGGACCCGTTGCAAATAACTATTTAACCGTTGACCGTAATAAATGCTAGCTAAGGTATTTGCGACGGGTTCCGTCTCAAATAATACTAGTTGCGACGGGAATCCCGTCGCAAATAATCTAACCTATAAATACCCCCATCCGTTTTTTTCAAATCATTCTCAAACTCCATCTTCTTCTTCTCTCAAAGTTTTATTTCTAAAGTTCAGTTTTTCTCAAGTTTAATTTTTTTTCCCGGAGTTGATATTAATGTTTTGAAGAATGATCAGAGCAGATCAATTTTCAAGGTATTTATGTTCATTTTAATTTAATATTTATTTTTAATTTTTTATTAGTTTCTATTATTCTTAATTAGTTGTAATTTAATTATGTTTACATTGTTTTGTTACTTAATAAATTTAAATTATTAGTATTGTTCATAGTTAATGGTAATTAGGAATAATTAGTAATAATTTTTAATAATTAAGAATAAATATTAATATTTAGTAATAAATACCAATAATTAGGAATAATAACATTATTACATTATTAGTATATTTTATTATTAATATTAAAATAATATAATTTTTTATATATATACAATTCTCTTTTCATCTGTGTGTTTGCTGTCTCCACATGTATTATTTGTATGTGGAGATAGAAAAAAAATAGATGAAAGGAGAATTGTATATAAATTAGAAAATTATATTATTTTAATATTAATAATAAAATATACTAATAATGTTATTATTCGTAATTATTGGTAATTATTCCTAATTATTGGTAATTATTCATTTAATTAATAATAATTAGGAACAATTACCAATAATTATCAATAATTGGGAATAATTAGTAATAATTAGAAAATAATTACCAATAATTAGTAATAATTACCAATAATTAGTAATAATTACCAATAATTAGTAATAATTACCAATAATTAGTAATAATTACCAATAATTAGTAATACTTACCAATAATTAGTAATAATTACCAATAATTAGTAATACTTTCCAATAATTAGTAATAATTACCAATAATTAGTAATAATTATTAATAATAATCAATAATTAGTAATAATTAGTAATAATTACTAATAATTACCACTAATTAGTAATAATTAGGAATAATTACCAATAATTACCAATAATTACCAATAATTAGTAATAATTAGTAATAATTAGTAATAATTAGTAATAATTAGGAATAATTAGGAATAATTAGGAATAATTAGGAATAATTAGGAATAATTAGGAATAATTAGGAATAATTAGGAATAATTAGGAATAATTAGGAATAATTAGGAATAATTAGGAATAATTAGGAATAATTTCCAATAATTAGTATTAATTAGCAATAATTAGTAATAATTACCAATAATTACCAATAATTAGTAATAATTAGGAATAATTTTTAATAATTACCAATAATTAGAAATAATTAGTAATAATTAGTAAAAATTAGGAATAATTAGTAATAACTACCAATAATTAGTAATAACTACCAATAATTAGTAATAATTAGTAATAATTAGTAAAAATTAGGAAAAATTACCAATAATTAGTAATAATTACCAATAATTAGTATTAATTACCAATAATTATTAATAATTACCAATAATTAGTAATAATTAGTAATAATTAGTAATAATTAGTAATAATTAGTAATAATTACCAATAATTAGTAATAATTAACAATAATTAGTAATAATTAACAATAATTAGTAATAATTACCAATAATTACCAATAATAACCAATAATTACCAATAATTACCAATAATTACCAATAATTACCAATAATTAGTAATAATTACCAATAATTAGTATTAATTACCAATAATTACCAATAATTGGTAATAATTAGTAATAATTGGTAATAATTACCAATAATTAGTAATAATTACCAATAATTAGTAATAATTACCAATAATTCGTAATTACTACCAATAATTAGTAATAATTACCAATAATTAGTAATAATTAGTAATAATTAGTAATAATTAGTAATAATTACCAATAATTAACAATAACTACCAATAATTAGTAATAACTACCAATAATTAGTAATAATTACTAACATTTAGTAATAATTAGTAATAATTAGTAATAATTACCAATAATTAGTAATAATTAGTACTAATTAGTACTAATTACCAATAATTAGTAATAATTAACAATAATTAGGAATAATTAGTAATAATTAATAATAATTACCAATAATTAGTAATAATAACCAAGAATAAGTAATAATCAGTAATAATTAGTAATAATTATCAATAATTCGAAATAATTAACAATAATTAGAAATAATTAACAATAATTAGTAATAATTACCAATAATTAGTAATAATTACCAATACTTAGTAATAATTACCAATAATTACCAATAATTACCAATAATTAACAATAATTAGTAATAATTACCAATAATTAGTATTAATTACCAATAATTATCAATAATTGGTAATAATTAGTAATAATTACCAACAATAAGTAATAATAAGTAATAATTAGTAATAATTAGTAATAATTAGTAATAATTACCAATAATTAGTAATAATTAGTAATAATTAGTAATAATTACCAATAATTACAAATAATTAGTAATAATTAGTAATAATTAGTAATAATTACCAATAATTAGTAATATTTAGTAATAATTAGTAATAATTAGTACTAATTACCAATAATTAGTAATAATTAACAATAATTAGGAATAATTAGTAATAATTAATAATAATTACCAATAAATAGTAATAATTTCCAAGAATTAGTAATAATTAGTAATAATTAGTAATAATTAGTAATAATTAGTAATAATTACCAATAATTTGTAATAAATAACAATAATTAGTAATAATTAACAATAATTAGTAATAATTACCAAAAATTAGTAATAATTACCAATAATTAGTAATAATTAGAAATAATTACCAATAATTACCAATAATTAGTAATAATTACCAATAATTAGTATTAATTACCAATAATATTAGTACTATGAAAATAATAAAAAATTTATATAATATTAAAATTATCAATATTGGTAACATGTTTTGCTTTATTCTCAACATATTTAATTCTTAAAGGGTAAATTTTTAGGTCTATCTCAATAAAAAGTTTGTTTCAGTCGTGTATGATCTAAACTCTATAATTATCCTAGGTTGAGTGTTTTTTCTAACAAATTATTCAAAACCAGTAATGATTTTATATTTTATAGAGAAATATGGAACAACGAGGTCGTCAACAATCATTATTAGGTGACCGCATATGGATAAATCAACGTAGAAATCCAAACGGTTCTGGTTTAAATCCAGTATATGTAGAGGGTGTGGAGAATTTTTTATCATTTGCGGCATCAAATCCAAAATTTGTTTCAGAAGGAAAAATAAAATGCCCTTGCAGAAAATGTGCATTGAGAACGTTTGACACGTTTGACAAAGTGGGAGAACATCTCTTGCGTTTTGGTTTTCAACCAGATTATGTTTTTTGGTATCAACACGGTGAACGTAGTTCCAGAGCAGGTGATACCAACTTGATTCTAGATCCATCCCGGTTTCAATATTTAGTACATGATGTTGCAGGTTCATCTGTTCAATATACAAAAACTCCGGCTGATATAGCTTCAAATCCTGAGTTGGCACCGTCTGAATTTTATGAGTTGTTGAAGTCTGCTGAGGATGCATTATATCCTGGATGCAAGATGAGAAAATAAGAAGCAGTTGAAAAATTTATGGCTATCAAATCAGATAACAGAATGTCAAACACCTATTTTGACAAGATATTTTCTTTGCTTAAAACACTGGTACCCGAAGGAAATGTTTTACCTTCAAATTACTATGAGAGTAAGAGGCTGGTTCAAAATTTGGGACTTACTTGTCAGAAGATTCATGCATGTTCAAACGACTGCATTTTATATTCGGGGGAAAATGAGTCGTTGGATAGTTGTCCCACATGTGGGCAACTGAGATATAAAGAAGGACAACACGGGAAGTCTGGTTTGATTCCTGTAAAATTGTTGAGATATTTTTCGCTTACATCCAGACTTCAGCGTTTATTCATGTCTAAGAATACAGCGACAATGATGTCATGGCATAAAGAGAATATTTCAACCGATAAAAGCTTGAATCATCCAACCGATGGTGATTCATCGAAACATTTTGATAGAGTGCATCCATCCTTTGCTTTAGAAGCTAGAAATGTTCGACTGGGCCTTTCTACTGATGGTTTCTGTCCGTTTGGATCTTATGGTATTCAATATTCATGTTGTCCTGTTTTTTTAACTCCGTACAATTTACCTCCATGGATGTTGATGAAGGATCCATATAACTTTTTGACTTTACTAATTCCAAGACATCCGATGAAAAATATTGATGTTTATTCGAAACCATTGATTGATGAATTAAATTTATTGTGGAGTACTGGTGTCAGTACATATGATGTTGCAACGAAACAAAATTTCATACTGAGAGCAGCATTGATGTGGACAATAATTGACTTCCCGGCTTAGGGGATGTTATCTGCCTGGAGTACCCATGGTCAGAAATCATGTCCTTACTATATGGGAGAGAACAAAGCATTTATGCTCATTCATGGAAAGAAATCTTGTTATTATGACTGTCATCGCAGATTTCTTCCAGCTGATCATCCTTTTCGCAGAAACAGATCTCATTTCAGAAAAGGAACAGTTGAAAGGGATGGACCTCCAAAAATGCTATCAGGTTCGGAGTTAAAATAAGTTGTATTTTCATTACCTCCCATCACTTTTGGTCCCATATTAAACCAACAGAAAATTTCTGGTTTTGGGAAAGAACACAATTGGACTAAACGTAGCATATTTTGGGATTTTCCATATTGGTCTGATCTGTTGGTCTGACACGTGTTAGATGTCATGCTTATTGAGAAGAACTGTTTTGATAATTTGTTTCATACAGGTTTGGATACGCCAGGAAAGAGAAAAGACAATGTAAATGCATGTTTAGATCTTGCCCAAATTTGCAGGCATCCAGAATTGGAACTATTTGAGAATGTCAGAACAGAAAGGTTACTGAAACCAAAAGCTGCTTATACACTATCTAAAGAAAACCGTTTATTATTTTTTCAGTGGATTGCAGATTTGAGACATCCAGATGGATGTGCTTCCAATTTGGGTAGATGTGTAAAGAAAGGTCATATTACTGGATTAAAAAGTCATGATTGCAAAGTTATAATGGAAAGACTTATATCCATTGGATTAAGTGGTCTGTTGAATTATTTGATTTTGGATTCCATAACAGACATGTATCATTTTTTTCAGGAAATTTGTGCGGCTACGGCAGATTATGATGCTCCAGGAAAACTTGAAAATGATGTTGTTGTAATTATATGTAAACTGGAAAAAATATTTCCTCCTTCTTTCTTTGACTCAATGGAACATTTGATGTTACATTTGCCATATGAAGCCAAATGTGGAGGTCCAGTACAGTTTCGATGGATGTACCCATTTGAAAGATGCATGCAAAAATTGAAAAGAAAAGTACGTAACAAAGAATCTGTTGAAGGATCTATTGCAGAAGATTATTTGCAAGAAGAAATATCTTTTTTCTGCTCCCATTATTTTGAATCTGAGTATACTTCAAAACAAAACCGTATGGGATGGAACGGGTGGAATATTGATGAAATCGACAATCAATTATCTGTTTTCAACCAGTCAGAGCTTGGTTTTGGTGGAGTTTATGAACGCTGGCTTTCAGATGATGAACATCATAGAGCTCATACGTATGTTCTGCCCAACTGTGAAGAGATGACATCTTTTGTAATATAAGTGTTTATATAACTTATTCTATCATTTATGTTACAGTAAATAACTTTGGTTTCTATAGGTTGTATGATAATCATATCAAGAAACAAATTCCACAAATTACAGCAGCTGCTCTCGAAGAACGTCGACTGAAAAATTTCTCTCAGTGGTTTCAAAAACTGGTAACATAAATTCTTTATCTTTTAGCAACTCATTCAATGTATAGTTTACTATATTGATAATTATTTCACAAATTTTCAGGTGTCTCGACATGATGATAAAATTGACAAACGGCTGTGTGTATTGAGTAACCCACCTTCCAAACTTGTTAAAACTTATAATGCATATGTGGTGAATGGATTTCTATTCCACACACATGCATATGGGGAATCGAAAAAAACAATGAACAGTGGAGTTAGCTTGAGAGGATCTCATCATCGAGAAAATGATGTTGACTTTTATGGCATACTTGATGAAATCATTGAACTCTGTTATCTTAGACAACATTACATAACCATGTTCAAATGTCGGTGGTTGGATACAGAGAGAGGCGTGCGTGTTCATCTGACTCATGGAATCATCGATATTAAATGTAAAAGTGTTCTCGCAGTAAATGAACTATTCTTATTGGCTCAACAGGCATATCATGTTTATTACACAAAGTACTGTGCTACATCAAGAGACTTGACTGATTGGTGGAGTGTAATAAAAATCAAAATTCGAGACAATCAGTTTAGTCAAAGTGAATGTGCTTTCACTGATGTGCAAAGAATTGAAGTTTTTCAAGAGTGTACTAAAAATCAATCTTTTTTACAATGAGACATGAGTATCGATGACGACACCCCACATTTAACAGTCGGTGATGATGATGATGTTAATGATGTCACATATGAATTTGAAATGGTAAGAGAAGAAGCAATTGTAACTCGAATGGATATCGATGATGTTGAGGAGGAATATGAAGATGACATTGACATATATGAAGATGATGATGAAGATGAACACTGATAGAATTCAATGGTATTTATATACAATCATAATATGTATATATGTATATATAATAGTAATTATCAATTATTTTCTAACATTAACATTTTCTGTTTCAGATGGATGACGCCACATTTCGTGAGTTGGCATATGCTGACCTGACATTCGATGCGGATGAGTTGCTGACAGATGACCCTCAGCCTGCAGGCGCTCCAGGGAGTACGCGGAGGGAGCGCGGTCTTGCACGATTGATGATTCCTGACCCCGTCCCCGAGCGACATCCACGTCTTGGGTTTGATCCACGCACACGGAGGTGTGATAACCTGTGTGATAACCTGTGGATTTGACTAAGATTTCATTAATCTATTCACAAAATAAATGTTTATTATTTTTATAGTTTTCCATATATAGAAGTTGGACAGGGAAGCGCTATTTTGCGCAACTATTTCTTTCAGCCGTGGACCACATGAGAGCAGATTTCCATTGATGTGCAGCATGCCATGTTCGGCCATTGGTTGGTACGTACGAAAATAAATAATTTCTATTTTGAAAATTATTTCATTTCTAACTTGATTTTTGATTTATTTGTAGGGTTTATGGTATCCGATCGAGGATACCATGCGTGACTCCATCCACGAGGCATGGGAGGTGGCCATGCGTGATCGCCTTCGTCAGTTTTTGCACAATTTAAGAAAAGCTGCGATGAAGAAAGCTGGAGTGTCAGATTTTGATGAGTCATGTAGAGCACACCGACCAGAGTACATTTAATCCCATGTATGGGATGGATTATGTGCGCACTGGTTGAGTGATGCCTTTCAGAGGAGATCATCGGTGGGGAGGCAGAATCGGGGGAGACAGGAGGTGACTCATCGAGCAGGGAGTCGTTCTTTCAGTACTCATAGATAGCATCTAGTATGTAAATTATTTATATATATTTTATATAACTATAAATATTAACAGTTTATTTTTTATTCTTATAGGCTGTCAAGCACCCCGATATTACAGAGTAAGACGTATATCGGAGGATGTATAGTGATCCAGCTACTGGGGATCTCAGAGGTGATCGTTAGCATCACATCGTGGTCAGTATTATTTGTTTTCAAGTTTAAAAATTAACTGCATATAATATATTCACAATTTTAATTTTAAATTGCAACTACAGGAGTCATATGAGGCTGCAGCATCACAGGCCCGACCTGAGAGTCAGGCCGAGTCATCAGATCAGACCACTGGCCGTCAGTTTGATGAGGCGGCATGGATAGAGGCCACCCAGTATGCCTTCGAGAAGGGCCGGGTAGTTGGTATCGGCTCTCGACTGACTCCCGAAGATTATTATGGCAGTGCTGCGATGTCGGCGTCCATCTCGAGAGGAGCTTGTGCATCTTCTACTACACAGTATGAGGATCAGTTGCGATCTCAGACTGCACTGATAGAGAGTCTCCGACAGGAGCAGGAGCAAATGCGTCAGCAGCATGAGGAGGAGCGTCGACGCCAGCAGCAGCTGTATGAGGAGCAGATGAGTCGGTGGCAGCAGCAGCATCAGGATCAGATGGAGTACATGCGCCGACTCACTCATGCTTTAGGGATGGAGTTTCCTCCACCTCCATCTGCAGATCCCCCCTCCCCCCCTCCAGATTATAATTTGTATTTATGTTATAAAATTTGTGAAATCAAAATATCATTTTATTTCTATTCGTAGTTTCTGTCTCATTATAAAATATTAATATAAATAATAATATTATTTATATTTTATAATATTAAATTATATATATATATTAAAATTTTATACTATTATAATTTAATTATATTTTTTTTGTAATACTTGAATTATTTTAATATTTGAATTTAAAATAATTCTATTATTTTTATATTAATTAAAATAACTTATTAATATTTTTTTTTATTTATGAATTATAATTCTAATATTATTATATTAATTAAATAATTTATTAATATTCTATTATTTTTTATTTTTGAATTATAATTCTATTATTATTATATTAATTAAAATAATTTATTATTTTTATGTGTGAATTATAATTCTATTATTATATTAATTAAAATAATTTATTAATAATTTTATTTTTTTATTTTTTTATAGTATTTGTGACGGGATACTATGCCCGTCGCAAATATTATTATTATTATATGCATTAAAATAATTTATTAATAGTTGTTTATTTTTTTTAAATAGTTTTTGCGACGGGTCCCGTCGCAAAAAGTATTTGCGGCGGGCCCGTCGCAACAGGTATTTGCGACGGGACCCATCACAAACACTATTTTATAAGTTTTTTACAAATATACGGAGTACTATTTGCGACGGGGAGAATACCCGTCGCAAAAAAAGGCTTTAGCGACGGGCCCGTCGCTAATAAGTGTTGTTGCGACGCCGTTTTCAGCAACGAGCCATTTGCGACGGGCCCCCATCGCAAAAACCCATTTGCGAAGGGATCCTGTCGCAAATGGCCCGTTGAAAATACCTGTTTTTCTTGTAGTGTACCCCCTGGACATCCTGACCACCCCCGTGGACAGCTCTCCCACCTGGACACCCCAACCCCTCAGACAGCCCCCACGCCCTAGAAACATTCGACCCCATGGACAGCCCCACCACCCCTGGACACGCCTCACCCCCCTGGACAACCCATCTACCTTGGGAAATGTATGTGATCACTCAAATTATCTACTAAAATATAAAATTTCTTTGATCTAAAATTTACTCAACTCTTGAATAATTCTCCTCCAAACGTGTACATGATCTTGTACACTCATGTATAGTTCTTCAAAGATGGTCTGTTATAAATATAGTATTTTGTTGTCTTTTATATTTTGATTCTCATATAGAGTAGTGTGTGAATTATGGTTTCATATAAAGTCAACAATTCTCGTTTACTTAAATATATTTTTTATGAAACTTCAATATTATTGAATTGGTTTTGACGAAATGACTTATAACAAATTTTTTACAAAATGGATAGAAGTTGGATTATGAAACTGAGCGGATCCCAATAGATTTTAAAAACAATTGGGAGAAATATTTAGATTTTTCCTTTCATAATACTTAAGATAGTGGTCGCATTCACTGCCCATGTTCCAATTGGGTTGGTAGACCTTGGTTGATCTGTGAATATGTCAGCTACCACATAAAAAAATATGGTTTTCTTGCAAACTACTATGTGTGGTATCACAACGGGGAGAAAATGAAATCTCAAATTGATGATGATCCAAATGAAAATATTGGAGTGGAGATTTTGTTATATGATCGGTTTTTGTTTATTCTTCATTAAAAAAAAGAAAGGATTTCAACCCAAGAATACATTGTTATGAGCAGACATGATAAGTCTAATGAAAATGTTGATGTTGTTAGGGTGGAAAAATTGAATGATGCTTCCAAGACTTTAGTATATTGATAATGAGATAAAGTGAAAAGGCTGAAATTTTTAATCAGATTGATTCATGGGAAAGCTATGTATGGGATTTCTAATACAGAAATCGATTACATTCTTACCTTCATGAAGGATTTACATTCAAATGATGTAGATATTCTCTCAAACCACTATAAGTCATGGAAGTTAGTTGAGGAACCTGGATTTTCAAGAAAAAAAATTCATGCTTGCCTGAAAGAATGCAGTTTATTCTGGGAGGAAACTACTGAATGAAATGATTGTATAAAATGTGGAACATCCTTCTGGAAATCAAAATTTGATGAAACCCCATCCCGTTTGCCACAAAATGTAATTTGGCACTTTCCATTGATCCCTAGACTCCATAATATTTTTATCTCTGATGAAATATCAATACAAATGAGGTGGCATGATAACAAGAGAATGAAGACTAATGTTGAGTTGGTTCACACTGCAGATGGATTCGCATGGAAGATATTTTATTCTCAATATCCTGATTTTGCAGATGACATGTGTAATGTGAGGTTGGGTCTTTCATGTGACAGTTTTAATCCATTTGGGAAGATGCTTACTTCACAATGCACATGGCCTGTATTTATACACATTTATAATCTTCCATCATGGATGTGTAAGAAATTATTTTTCACTTTCATGAGTATACTCATATCTTGCCCTTCTGATCCCAACATTGACGTTGATGTATACATGAAACCTTTAATAAATGTGTTGAAACTTCTTTGGGATGTGGGTGTGTGCACATAAGATGCATATTCGAAAGACGTATTTCAGATCTGTGTTGCGCTTATGTGGATGATCAATGATTTTCCAACTTATGCAATGATGTCTAGATAGAGCATGAATGGAAAACTATTATATCCTATTTTTATGAAAAATACATGTTCCAGAATACTGAAACATTGTTGTAGTTTTAGTTTTATAGGACATCAACGATTCTTGCCAATAGACCATCCATATAGAAATAATCATCGTTGATTTGATAATATCATAGAGACCCATGATCCACCTTAGCGTATTTTTGGAACTGATGTGCTTAATGAATTTAAAGATTGTAGTTTTTCATTGGGGAAGGGTCAAATGAAATATGGAAAGAGAAAGAATGTTTCCACAGAAACCTGTTAAATTGGAGGAAGAAGAGTATCTTTTTTGTTTTTCCTTATTCTTCAACCAATTTGTTACGTCATTTCTTAGATGTGTTTCACATTGAAAATAATATATTTTGAAATTTTTCTTTCGATACTTCTAAATGTTAAGGGAAAGATAAAAGTTGATTTACGGTCTCAGCATGACTTGGTGGATTGGTGTAACATCCAGAGTCCGGAGCCCCTCCACTGGTGCCCCGTACCCGGTTCGCCACATGACCTCAAGCGCATTTCCCCAAACATCAGAGGTTGCCGACTAGCAGCGAGGGCCTTGGGGAGTCAGTGGGGAAACTATTCCATCATTCGGTAAGGTATACGAGGTAAGAAAACCACAATAAACAGCAGAAGCAGCAACCAACATGCATAACAATAAAAACCAAACGGCGGAACCAATGTAGATATATATAACTATGATGAAAATGATGCAGCAGGTACAAGTATCAAAGGAAAACAGCAAACACAATAATGTGCTGAAGTACAACTGAAACCAAGAGAAAAAGAAAACAAAGTAATCTCCTCAGCATCGCGAGCCACCGCTCGGTCCCATGCTCCCCTGCTCCGGGTGCAATCAAGATCCTAAAGTATAAGGGCACTTTCCCTTGTTTATACCTGCAGCAACATAGTATGCATTGGCCCAAAAGCATGACCCAAACAGGGTGTGACTTACCATCCCAGTAGGCAATCACCCAAATATTTGTGGCTAACAGTCAATGAATACATGGAAGTACTAAAACAAGAAGCAGTGAACAAAAAACGCAAATAGCTACAAACCACAGTTCTATAAAGTATAGCACACAAGTAAGCAGACAATAATAAGAAATAAAACAGGTAACCCTATTGGTAGCTCTCATAGTCTAACCACTATGGTTCCAACTCTAAGTACTAGCAACCCTCTGGGAGGTACACACAGTCTCCCCCATATGGTTCATCTACGTAATTAAGCAGACTCTCTGGGGAAGCAGTCACTGTCAATTCCCACTATAGTATCGTATCGTGCTAAAGGCTCTCTGGGGAAGCACTCCACATCAATTCCCCCTATGGACCGCATTGTGGATCTACAGACTCTCTGGGGAAGCACTCAACGTCAATCCCTCCTATAGTCTCACATAGTAATTAAAAGACACTCTGGAGAAGCCCTTCCATTAATTCTCCCTTTGGTATACTACTCTAGGTTCTCACAGTACTGAGTATAACTAAACATGCTCAACACGTGTATATCACCCATGTAAACCTCAAGAACTACTTGGCTATCAACTAAGGCTCAACATAAATAATAAAACAACAGTTCCACTATCCTACGACTAGGAATGACAACTGGCTAAATGCCAAGTAGGCAGAACAAACATGACAAAACAATCAGAGCACAAACAAATTACTCTAATCATAAGCAATAACCTCTACTAAAGCAATCAAGCAAAGCAGGAAAGTAACAAGGGAAAAACAAGAAACGCCCAATACCCCGTTCAAGGTTATTGGTGAAAATTGCACAAAATATCCATCAACTTTCTATGGAAAGGCACAATCCACCTACCTCAATCCTAGGAGATCGATATACGTGAACGTTGATGACAGATTCCCCTTAGAACGACGTAGATCTGAGAAATCTCAGAAAACATTCATCCCACGATAACATGAAAATAAGGAGGAATCAAGAAGCAAGGCTCAAGCAGAAGGAAGAACTCACCGATGTGATTCCAATGCAATCAACCATGCTCGAATCGGACAATGGACGGAGAGGCAGGACTCCGTTGATGATCTGGTCGTACGGATGCTCTCGGACGATCTAAAACTATAGAAGAAGATGAATATGGGGGTTAGGCACGACCCCAGTCCGTTTAATGAAAAAAAATTACACGGTGTGTACTTCTAGAGTACATGACATGTACATCAATTTTTTTTCATACTTTGATGAACCGGCCTCCACCTCAGCCTTACACACTGTGTGTGTGGCCTGAAAACGGCCAGCACATGGCTTCGAGCCGGAATAGAGTACACGACGTGTACTCATAAATTACACGGCATGTACTTTGAAAATTTCCAGAAAACCCATTTTTTTTAAACTTTAAAAAAAGGAAAAACAAACATGAATGAAGATCCGGGTTCTTACAAACTTCCCCCCTTAAAGAAATTTGTCCCCGAATTTCCCTAACGGGGTGGAGAAGAAGAATCCCTGAACAGATCTGGCCATTGTGATCGTACATCGGCCTCCCTCTCCCAGGTCTCGTCCTGTACTCGTTTGTGCTTCCATAGCACCCGTACTAGAGGAACATACCACCCACGGAGAACCATTGTACTGTGATCGACAATCCGGATATGATGCTCCTCAAACGACGCATCTGCTTCAAGCTTGACTTCCTCAGGCTGAAAGATGTGAGACAGGTCTGAAAAGTAACGTCAGAGATGAGAGACGTGGAAGATGTCGTGCATGGCCCAATACCTCTGAGGTAGCTACAACCGATAGACGACTGGCCCCACTCTCTCCAAAACCTGAAATGGCCCAACGTACCATGGCGAAAGGTTACCCTATATCTGAATCCTCTTGTGTCCCAACCTCGGTGTGACACGTACGAAAACTCGATCACCGACCTCGAACTCCAGAGGTCGTCTCCGCTAATCAGCATAAGACTTCTGCCAAGACTGTGCTGTAGCCATCCTCTTCCAAATCAGCTCTATCTTCTCTGAAGTCCCCTGAACAAGACAAAGTCCCAGCAAAGCTGCCTCTCCTGCCTCCAGCCAGCATAAGGGTGATCGACATGGCCTACCGTACAAAGCCTCATATGGCACCATCTGGATGTTCACCTTGAAACTATTGTTGTAGGAAAACTCCACCAGAGGAATATGCTTCTCCCAAGAACAGCCAAAGTCAAGGATGGAAGCTCGGAGCATATCCTCAAGCACCTGGATCATGCGATTGGACTGGACATCAGTCTGGGGATGGTATGTTGTAGTCAAAGTACCTGTGTACCCATGGCCTTCTGAATTCCCTGCCAGAACCGAGAGGTAAGGCGCACATCTCTGTCTGAAACAATAGAGCGCGGAAATCCATGCAGACGCACAATCTCTCTGATATAAAGTCGTCCCAGATCATCGACACTGAAGGTCTCCTTGATCGGAATGAAGTGAGCAACCTTCGTAAGTCTGTCGATGACAACCCAACATCATCGTTCCCTCGAGGTGATCTAGGCATCCCAGTCACGAAGTCCATCGCAACATCGTTCCACTTCCAATCCGGAATGGGTAACTACTGTAAAAGTCATGTTGGTCACCGATGCTCTACTTTCACCTGCTGACTAGTAGAACACCTCATGACAAAACCAGAAACATCCTTCATCATACCTGGCCACTAGTACTAGAGATGAAGATCCCGATACATCTTGGTGACGCCAGGATGAACTGCCCAAACTGAGGAATGGAAATCCTGCATCATCTCCTCGCGTATGTCTGTTGGCACCCATACACTTCCTTGGAAATGCAAGATCTCATCCTCGCCCACTATCCATCCAGGAAGAGGATCCTCTCCTGACACACTCTCCCACAGGACAAAGCATTCCGAGTCTGATAGCTGCCTCATCCCTACCCAATCAAGTAGCGTGGAGGTAACAACTACAGAAGATAGAAATGTTTGTCCCCGTCTGTCGTGCACCTCTAGATGCATCTTAGAGAATAGATCCATCCGCTGCCACTCTCTACTAGCCTTCTGAACTACCTGAATCTGAGTTCTCCTGCTCAACGCGTCTGCCACGGCGTTGCCCTTTCCCGGCATATAGGCAAGCTCGAAGTCAAAAGACTGTAGATACTCAACCCACCTGCGCTACCTCATATTCAAATCATGCTGAGTGAAGATATACTTGAGACTCTAGTGGTCAGTTAAGACCACATAGGGCTCTCCAAGAAGATAGTGTCTCCAATAGCGCAAGGCATGAACAATAGAAGCCAACTCCATATCGTGCATAGGGTAGTTCCTCTCATGTGGCCTCAACTGCCGAGACCCATACGTAACGACCCCATCTCCCTGCATAAGCACAGCTCCCAGCCCGATACCCGAAGCATCACAGTAAACAGTGTAGCTCTTTCCTGGATCTGGCAAGACTAGTATCGGTGCTGACGTCAACCTCCCCTTTAGCTTCTGAAAGGCTGAATCACAAGAATCTGACCATAAGAACTTCACCCCCTTCTTGGTCAGACCTGTCAAGGGTGTTGTTAAATGGGAAAAGTCCCGAATGAATCGTCTGTAGTATCCAGCTAGCCCTAGGATTCTCTGTACCTCAAAAACATTCTTCGGTTGCTCCTAGGAAACTATAGTTCTCACTTTCTCTGGGTCCACAGATACTCTGGCCTCTAAGATGACGTGACCCAAGAAGTGAATCTGATCCATCCAGAAGTGGCACTTCGAGAGTTTAGCATAATGTCGATGCTCTCTCAATGTACTCAGAATGATCTCAAGATGTGTGGCATGTTCGTGTCGAGTGTGAGAGTACACCAAGATATCATCCACAAAGACCATGATGATTGAATCCACCTAAGGATGGAACACTCGGTTCATCAATGACATAAAAACTGCAGGTGCGTTTGTGAGTCTGAAGGGCATGACTGTATACTCGTAAAGACAGTACCTGCTCCTGAAGCCTGTCAGAGGTATATCTGATGGTCAAACATGAAACTGATGATAACCAGACCTCAAGTCGATCTTCGAGAACACCCGAGCTCCTCGAATCTGATCAAATAGGTCATCAATCCATGACAATGGATATCAGTTCTTGACCATCAACTGGTTCAGCTTTCGATAATCCACACAAAGCCGAAGGGTACCGTCTGCCTTCTTTGCAAACATGACAGGCGTACCCCAAGGAGAAGTACTGGGTCGCATGAAACCCTTGGCCTGTAGCTCCTCCAACTGCTTCTTGAGCTCCTGCAACTCAGGTGTGGCCATCCTATAGGGAGGAATGGACACTAGTGCCACTCCTGGCACGAGCTCAATAGAAAAGACTACCTCACGCTCCGGAGGCAAACCCGAAAAGTCCTCTGGAAAGACATCCCGGAAGCGATCCACCATTGGAGGAAAGTCCAACTATGGGGTCCCCTGATCATCCACATAACGACTAGCAATCTGGGCCATCACTCCTCCTAGGCCAAGATGCTCGAGTCCTGCCCGACTCGCCCTAACGTCCCATTCGCCTCTATGAAGGAAATATTCACCCTATGGTGAAATGAAACTGACTCTGTGGTGATAGTAGTCGACGACTACCTGGAAGGGAATCAACAAATCCATTCCAAGGATGAAATCATAGCCTGTCATCTCTAGGACATAGATATCCCATATGAAGTGATACCCTGCGACCTCGATAGGGCAATATCTACACTGGCGTACACTAGATGTCTTCATTCCCAAAGGTGTTTCTAGTGTCAAAGAGTCGGCAGAAGAAAATACACAGAGTCCAAGGCTCTCCACAATAGCAATAGAGATAATTCTCCGCATAACACCATTATCGAAAAGGTCTGAAGATAAAACTGAGGCTACTAAAATCGTACCTCGAACAGTAGAAGGGTCGGGATCGTTCTCATGATAAGTCTGCTCCATGTCGAAAGACTGGACTGCACCATGGCCATGTTCCCCTGACTGACCACTATGAGCTAAACCTCCCTGCTGGTGCTGAGGGAACGATGGCTGAACTCCACGGCCTCAACCTCCACCTCGGCCCAAACGGCCGGAAGAACACCAGTTCCCTGACTAGTGAGAGACTTGTGGGGCAGCTCCTGAACGAGGAGTCATGGAAGAACCCATGTCACCTGCTGCTGGTGAGAAAACCTGGCTGAAACGCTAAAGGTGACCCATCTTGGAGCATGATCGGCACTCCACAGGGTCTCTCTGGCATTGCGGCCTCGTGTTCCCTGTCCGGCCACACTAGTAGCATGTCACCTAGCTTCCTGATGATGCATCTCACTTCCTCGAATCACCATGTGTAGGCTCCCTACGACGCTTCTTGCTGTCATCTGAAGGAAAGCTAGCTCTAGAAGCAGAACCTCCCTGGCTCGCATCTCCAGAGTCTCTCAGATTGTGCTCCGCAATCAGTTCCTGGTTGACGATGGATGTAATGGAAGTTAGCTGGAATATTTCACATGTGAGAAAATCTCCCACCTGAGTCCATCCTAAAACTTCCTCGCCAAAAACACCCCACTCTCGTCCCGAAGGGGTGTAAAACGTTACAGCTCAGTGAAATGAGTGGAATACTCCATGACAGATAGAGTACCCTGCTCTAAGCTCATAAACTCTCGGGCTCAATCGGCCCTCAGGGTCTCTGGGTAAAAGTAGTCATAGAACACACGCTGGAACTCCTCCCAAGTCATAGCCTGCAGATGACCCTCCTGTGAGATCATGTCCCACCACCTCTTGGCAGAGTCTTGGAGCTTGTAGGTGGAGAGCTTGACCCGCATCTCTAGAGGCATATCCAGATGCTCGAATATAGTCAACATGACTTCCAGCAATGAATCTACAGCCTTAGGTCCTCCATCCCCCAAGAACGTGAGAGAATGCTGCTGCTGAAAGACCCGCGTCAAGTCTGCCATTGACAAGGCAGGAGGCGATGCTCCCTGGAAGGCCTGCATCATCCTCATGAAACCCTCCTTGAACTGTGCATCGGTGCCCGCAACTGGTACAACAACCAGTGCCAAGGCAGGCTCGGCTGGGGGATCAACAGGAAGTCCCTGATCAGCCCTTTTTGGCGTCTGATCACTGCCTGACGACAGATGTACGACTGGAGGACATCTTGTAGGCATAACTCTGAAAGATCAAAAGCACTCCTTATATCTGGAAAACAAGGACAGATAGTACAAGAGTACAAATGGGAACGGGGAAGAAAAACAAACAAGATTTCAAAAACCAACTACACGGCGTGTATAAAACTACACGGCGTGTCTTCTTAAACCACTGACATGGGCGTGTACTCCTGCCCTACAAGTCATGTACACTACAAACTACACGGCGTGTTGACCCCCACACATGGAGTGTACTTGAGAACTATTACCCTACCCGAGTCTCCTTACACAGCTAACCCACACGGTCCGACTCAACCCGATACTACACGGCGTGTTCGAAACAAACACGGCGTGCACTGGACAAGGCTTCGGCGGTCCGTGTTGTTGAGTACACAGACATCTACATTCCTGGACCTTACAAGGCATGATCCGAACAAGTACGACGTGCTTAGGCGAAGGGGACACCATCCCGTGTTGTTCGTGACACGGCCGGGTACCTGAGCAAGACCACACGGCGTGTTCTGAACAAACACGGTGTGTGGAAAAGAAGGTCACGCTTGCCCGTGTTTTTTGTGACACGTCCGGGCACCTGGACAGGACTACACGACGTTTTCCGAGAAAACACGGCCTGTGGAATGGAGGTCACACTGGCCCGTGTTGTTCGTGACACGGCCGGGTACCTGGATAGGACTACACGGCGTGTTCCGAGCAAACACGGTGTGTGGAAAGGGAGGTCACACTGGCCCGTGTTATTCGTGACATGGCCGGGTACCTGGACAGGACTACACGGCGTGTTCCCTATGGACACAGCGTGTTCTACCCGAGCTTCCTCGGCCCATGTTGTTAGTGACACAGCCGGGTACACGACTCCAAACTCACATGTCGTGTACCTTTGGTACACAGCGTGTTCCAAAAGTTACTCCCAAGACACCGTGTTCTGCCCACACGGTCAGTGACATGACCTAAAAACGACATGGAATGTATCTAAAAGTACACGCCATGTATTCTGGGTTTTTTTGGGTAGTACCTCAGAAACTGCGTAGAATTCCAGAAACACTAAAACAAGGGAAAAGGTTCCAAATTCTGATCTGTGAGGGCCCATAACACCTCAAGAACCAAAATTTGGCATTATTTTTTTAATCAAGGAACAAAAAAAAATAGTTTTCTATCATAACGGAAGAAAATATAGAAATAATCTATCACAACATCATGCATAATTTACACAGATCCTATCACAACAGCATGCAATCTCTAATCCTCCCTAGATGGCATAACAAGAATGCATGACATGTGATTTCTACAAGTGCATATATGATGCATGAGATGGCATACCCACATCTCATTGGGTTCCGACAGAAATAGAACCAAAATATAAAAACAATGACCGCACAAGTCATAGGAATAACTCTAGGTGAAAACATACCAACCATAAAATCTCAAAACCAGAAAACTGCAATTAATGAGGTAGTATGACTTTTCCCTATACACGGGTTAGCTACTCCCGAGCACAGCTTAATGCCAAGTACCGAATCCATCCTATCCTTGGATAAGGTCTCCAAACAGTAAAGAAAGAGAAAAGAACTCATCTGATACCACTTTGTAACATCCTGAGTCCGGAGCCCCTCCACTGGTGCCTAGTACCTGGTTCGCCACATGACTTCAAGCGTGTTTCCCCGAACGCCAGAGGCTGCCGACTAGCAGCGAGGGCCTTGGTGAGTTAGTGGGGAAACTATTCCCTAATTCAGTAAGGTATACAAGGTAAGAAAACCACAATAAACACCGGAAGCAGCAACCAACATGCATAACAACAGAAACCAAACGGCGGAAGCAATGTATATATATATATATATCTATGATGAAAATGATGCAGCATGTACAAGTATCAAAGGAAAATAGAAAACACAACAATGTGCTAATGTACAACTGAAACCAAGAGAAAAAGAAAAAAAAATTAATCTCCTCTGCATCGTGAGCCATGGCCCTGTCCCATGCTCCCCAACTCCAGTTGCAATCAAGATCCCGAAGTAGAATGGAGCTTTCCCTTGTCTATACCTGCAGCAACATAGTCTGCATGGGCCCAAAATCATGGCCCAAAAATGGTGTGAGATACAATCCCAGTATGCAATAACCCAATGATTTGTGCCTAATAGTCAATGAATACATGGCAGTACTAAAACAAGAAGCAGTGAACAGAAAGCACAAACAGCTACAAACCACAGTTCAAACAAGTATAGCACACAAGTAAGCAATCAACAACAAGAAGAAAAATAGGTAACCCTCTGGGTAGCTCTCACAGTCTAACCCCTATGGTTCAACCTCTAAGTACTATCAACCCTCTGGGAGGTTGACACAGCCTCACCCCTCTGGTTCAGCTACATAATTAAGAAAAATCTCTGGGGAAGCACTCACCGTCAATTCCCCCTAGTCTCGTATCGTGCTAAAGGCTCTCTAGGGAAGCACTAAATGTCAATTCCCCCCGTGGCCCGCGTCGTGGATCTACAGACTCTATGGGGAAGCAGTCAACATCAATTCCTCCTATAGTCTCACATCGTAATTAAAAGACACTCTGGAGAAGAACTTCCGTCAATTCTCAATTTGGTCTACAACTCTAGGTTCTCAGAGTCCTGAGTATAACAAAACATGCTGAACGCGTGTGTATCGTCCAAGTAAACCTCAAGAACTACTTGGATATCAACTAAGGCTCAACAACAATAATAAAACAACAGTTCCACTATCCTACAACTAGGCATGACAACTGGCTAAACACCAAATAGGAAGAACAAGCATGGAAAAGAAATCTGAGCACAAACAAATTACTCAAATCACAAGCAATAACCTCTACTAAAGCAATCATGAAAAGCAGGAAAGTAAAAAAGGGAAAAAAGGAAACACGAAATACCCCATTCATAGGTATTGGTGAAAATTGCACAAAATATCCATCAACATTCTACGGAAAGACACAAACCACCTACCTCGATCCTAGGAGATCGATATACGTGAACCTCGATGACAGATTCCCCTTAAAACGACATAGATCGGAGAAAACGCAAAAAGAGTTCATACCACGATAACTTGAAAACAAGGAGGTATCAAGAAGCAAGGCTCATGCAGAAGGAAGAACTCACCGCTTCGATTCCAACGCAATCAATCATGCTCGAATCAGGGAACGGATGGCGAGGCATGACTCTGTCGAAGATCCGGCCATGCGAACTCTCTCGGACGGTCGAAAACTGAAGAAGTAGACGAATATAGGGGTTAGGCGCGACCCCGGTCCGTTTAATAAAATAAATAAATTACACGGCGTGTACTTCTAGAGTACACAGCATGTACATCAATTGTTTTTCCGTACTCCGAAAAACCGGCCTTTAGCTCAACCTTACACACAATGTGTGTGGCCCGGACACGGCCAACACACAGCTTCGAGCCAAAATAGAGTACACGGCGTGTACTTTGAAAATTTCTAGAAAAACCATTTTTCTTAAAAACTCTAGAAAAATGGAAAAACATACCTGAACGAAGATCTGGGTTCTTACAATTGGGGCATCAGACCAGAATTGCATCCTGTGCATATCAGTGAATATAATGGAAAGTTCCATGTGCATCTTATGTGATGAAACCTATAGAAAAAAAAACAATTTTTCTAATTATTAGAGACTATTATAGTTCATGATTTATATTCAAGAAACATATCTAAAAAGGTCAAAAGAATATAGTTGATGCTAAAATATTTGAAGAATCGTGATTATCCCATTCTTATGCATGAGTTGATTCCAATTGCAATCTCTCATCTTTTGTCCAATAATGTACGGGTGACTGTTATTCAGTTGTTCAATTTTTTTAGAGATCTTTCTTCTGAAAAGTTGTCCATGTCTTTCTTGAAAAAAATGTTGACAGATTCCCCATTAATTTTGTGTGTATTGGAGAAAATATTTCCTCCATCATTTTTCACATGCATGTTGCATCTAACTGTCCATATTTCCATAGAAATACTTCTCGGAGGACCTATTTATTTTCATTTGATGTATCCATATGAAAGAAATATATAAATATTAATAACTTATGTCTGAAACAGGAATCATCCAGAAGATTCTGCCATGAACGGTTATTTGGCTCAAGAATGTATGGATTTATGCTCAATGTATTTGTCTTATCATACAACAAGAATGAACATACTAATGAGAAATGAATATGAATAGTATGAGAATGTTGAACACAGTTTTCCATCACTTCCACAAACAGGAGGAATTCCTGGATCATATACATTGAAGACATTAAGACTAGATGAGCGGGAGATGGCGCATCACACAGTTTTGTTCAATTGTGATTTGTTCGATGACTACATAAGGTAACTAAATTGAATATTTATATCTTACATATATATCTATTAAACTATTCATATTTTTTCTCTATAGGGAACATAAAAACAATTATAAATAGAAATCATTGTTCTTTATCATTGAGAATGAGGGAGAATTTTCATAGCGAATATTTTTCTACTTATTTTAAATTGAGGGTAAAAATAATACTATTTAAAATAATTAAATCAATATTTAATTAAGTTTAATATTCATTTATATTTTAGGTTTTCAGTTTTCTGGTTTACTCTGTCTCTGAGGAAATAAGAGCTTTGGTTTTGGTCCTAATGTCGTGGTTCATGACTATAAATCAAATGTTATCAATGGGTATAAATTTATTGTCATTGAACAAGAAAATAACACGAGAACACAACTTTATAGTTTTACCATTACTGCCATAACAGATTGTTGTTCCAGTGAATCAGATAGTAAACTGCGGTTTGAAAGTATGGGTTATTATGGAGTCGTTGGAAAGAAATATTGGATTATTACTCTCATGGACGAGTCACAATGATGAAATGCCATTGGTCTGATTTGATGATGAGATAGGGTACAAATATTGATGATTGTGGATTTCGAGTAATTAATATGGCTCGCGCTCTTGCTACAGAAGAACCATATGCATTCACATCAATGGATAAACAAGTTTTTTATGTCAAAGCCCATCTTCAACATGAATTTGGTGTCATAGTTATATTAAATCCAAGGCATAACACTGATGATGGTGATGATGGAATTGACAATTTCCCTACTGCCATTGGAACCAATCCATTTATTTCTTCTGATAACTCTAATAGCTCAATTGTTAGAGTTGATTGTGAACCTGAATTTGTGGTGGAATATATATAGAATCATCCATCCATGTTCTTAATTATTTTGGTTTACCTCTAGTTTTGTTGTTAAGGTTGGTACTATAAAAATTGATTTACTATTTATTACAAATAAGATGTATCTAATTTGACCATTACGTGAATTTTCAACGATAATTGGTTGGAATTTTTATTTGAATTGAATTTTCTAATTTGGAATTTAACTGTATTTAAACCTATGAAACCAATATTTCTATCTTGGTGAACATTTCAATGCATCAACTGTGATTTGTATAAAATTTGAAGGACTCTAGGACCTCTATTTAACATTTTACCAGGTATTGAACATGATGGTTTGTATTATTCTTCAAAACATGTATTGAAACCTGCATCATCTACCTCAGCTAAAGAAATAAAAATTTCCCTTATTTTCGACTACTTCATTACAACTTATGAACCTTTTAAAATCCATCTTCCATGATTTTAATAGACTGATGACACTTAGTAAATAATCATCATACTAAAAATTAAATTTCTTTATTACATCTTGAATGATTTATTGACTTCATTATATATTTTTTCAAGCTCACCTAAAATAATGGTTAGTTAAATTATCCATTAATCCCCCTATTCCATCTCATTTATTTTGTTTTTTGGGTTACACAATAGTTATACTTTTCTATTTACATCTAGATTTGTTTTCTAATGTAGGAAATGAAACCAATTGAAGAGAGGTGATGAAAACATATTATGGACAATAATAGTCGCATGAATGAGCCATGAATTCCACCAGTAGTGCCTCCAGTGAGTATTTTATTTCAAATATATTTATTTAAATAATATATAAAGTCATGTGCTTAATTTTTTTAAACATTTTTTCAGTATCCATCTATTAGGCAACAATTATTTGATGAGCATCCTTTATAGTGGTCCTAATACTCGGGGTTTTTGTTTGAGGGGGGGGGGGTGGTACGAGAGCTAGATGATCTACCTAGCATACCTGATTGGACCCTACCCCTTCCAGTAACATACCATCCATCCCAAATTATGATCCCAGTGTGCTGTTAGGGACGCAAGATATTTAAGACTCCCATTTTTTTACCACGCTTTACATCTAAGCCTCCTCACCCGTCATTACCATATATAATTATGATTCTCACAACCCAATCACCATTTGGCTAGCCATTTCTTTCATCTTAATTTACTTCTTCTTCCTTCTCCCCGAGATTTTATATTCCTTCTTCATCGACTCCTGCTCTACCAGAGTCTGTCCCTACGGAGCATACATTGGGACCCACTCCATCAATACAGGGTGTTCCGTCAGTTTCTGCATATCCAATGATGGCCATTGATCTGACTACCAGAGGTATACTTATACAACCCTAAAAATTGGTAAACCATTATTTATTTTCATTATAACATGTATTGAAAATTTTTGTTTCTTTCATAACAGATTCATCTACTAATATGAGGCAGGGGCAGAGGCGTACACGCATTCGTGCAGTGTGGAACTGCTGCATGCAGTTCATGGTGGACTACAATGATGATAGTGATATGATTGAAAAATCAGGGCAACTATGTTGGAGTTTTATGGCGACACTTTCCAAATACTCTGACATCATTTCAATCAGCCAGCTCTCATGGAGACAACTACCAAAAGAAGTCAAGGATAAAGATTGGGTAGAGATATGTGTAAACAATCAGTTTTATTTAATGCAATATATTAATTTTTGTATTTATATGAATTAATATTTTGGTGTCATCTGCGGTTTAATTTCTCCGATGGTTGGGGTGCATGGCCAACATGGAAATAGAATTTAGGCATGCTATGGAGATCTTATAAGCATGAGTTTTATATTAGCCGGCATGCTAGAGTGGTCACAGAGTTAGAGGCGATCCCTGGTGTGGATGATTTTCCATTAGAGCAATACTGACAGATGATTACTCATTGGTCGACTAGCCAATTTATGGTATTAATCAAATTATATGTATTTAAATGAAAATTTTCATGTTTTTCATTAATAATAATTATTGAATTTTTTTCGGGATGCATCAGGAAGAAATAAAAAAAAATTGATGCTAAAAAATATGTCCAGACATTGGGACGTACTATGATGCTAGATCATAAGATATAGCAGGTATGACAGTTTATAATCTTTCTTTATGACTTTCACTTTCTATTTCTTCCTCAATTAATTATTTGATTGCTAAAGTTGTTATATAATTTTAGTTATGAAATTACTATATTTTTGGGTTTCCAATTTTTAATTATTGTTTCCTGCATTCAATGTCCTTGAGTAAGAATAAATTGAATATAGAAGGATGTGTGCCTTGAGAAAAATAGTTTTTCTCGAGTAGAAAGAAGAAAGATGGAAGTGAGGTTAATAAACCGACTCAGCAGTAGATTGTATGTTTTACATTATAGATTTAGAATTTTGATCTCTATTTTGTAACTTAATAATCTATTTATATTTGTAATAGGCTGCTTTAGAGGCCCTTGATGCCCAGGAACCAGACAATTTTGGGCCAAATGATCACTTACATCAGGTGTTAGGAGATGAGCACCCTAGTAAAGTACGCTGCTGACCTAGGAATATTATAGTTCTGACGTGTTATTTTCCCTCCATAGAAATGAGTTGTAGTTCCCCCAAGATAAATTAGGTTAAGGAACAAGCAGATCATGCTGCTAAAAGGGCCGTAGAGATGGAAAAATAGTCTGCTAGGGAAAATAATGCATTTATGAAACTGATGGAAGTATTACGTCCAACACATCCACCAGAGTCCAGCACTGCTTGTGATGAATATATATCATTGATGCATTCTATATATGGTGCACCGGGTGGTAGTTCTAGTGTGGTCGATATGATGGAAAGGAGGAGGCCGAGGTGGAGGAGGAGGAGGCCGAGGAGGTGGTTGAGGCTGAGGATGAGGGCGATGAGGAGGCCGAGGCATAGTACGAGGGTGAGGAGATGGGCAGGGATGATTATGGGGATGAAGATGAGGACGAGGGTGAGGGTGATAATAATGGTGATGACAGTGATGGTGATGAGGGATAGATTAATTTGTCTAATTTTTGACGGATGTTACTGAACATTGATGTTTATTGATTTATTGTGCCATAATATATGTGTGATTAGGTAGGTCACATTATATAGAATTTTTATCTATAAATAAAAAACGGACTTGATTATTTGATGTGACTGATTCAACCCTCCCTAGACAACCCCCCCCCCCACACACACACTATCCCTTAGACACCCCCACATCGTGGACAACCTGTACCCCCTAGATAGCCCCACCACCCACCTGGACACCCCGCCCACCCCTGTGGACAGCCCCACCCTCTTTTAATGGGTTGTCCAATTGTGGGTGTTGATTTGAACATTGATAAAACATCAGTGGTTCCATAATATTTTTCTCCATAAATGAAAACGTAAATTTAATGATTGATACGAAATATGATTCTAAATGATTCTAAATGATTATTTATATATTATTAATGTTTTATTTTTAAAAATCATTGTTGTTGTTAAATCCCCCTATGGTAATGAAATTGTAATTTTTTTGTGGAATTTAGAAAATTGGTGGTCGGATTAGAAGTTGATATAATGAAATTACTTGTTTAACATTTAATTAATTTGCTTACAAAATATGTCAATATCATCCCATGAACCCGGGATAGCACCGTAGACAGCCCCCCCTCCTCCGTAGACCCCAAACAACCCCCCGTACAGCCTCCCCACCCTCTTTCATGGACCCCACATAGCCCCTCAAAAAACCCTCCAGATAGCCCTGTCACCCTCATTCCTGGACCCCAGACAGCCCCCCCCCCCCCCCCCCCCCGGAGAACCCCCCCTGACAACCCCACAAACAGCCCCCTGGACACCCCCCCACCCTCCTCCTTTGACCCCAGACAACCCCCCAGATAACCTGTAACACCCCAGGTAAATAAAGAATATGACATTTTCATATTTTTCCATATTTGTGAATAAAATATTAATATGACTTTAAAGGGGATGTTATGCTCGATGGCGTACCCAACACGCAACAACGAGTTTCTTTGGAATCTTACGTTGCACTCTAATAAAATAATTTTAAATGGTAGTTAACATGTAGCCATTGTATTGGCGGGAATGGATAGAAATAACTAAGATATGATTATATATGTTTTTATATGTTTTTACATTTTTCCAATAAAGGATAGAGGCTTAAAATACAGAAAGAATTCAATTTTAGGCGTATATGCCCTAGTTTTCACTAAAGGTTCACTTATCACCTTTTGATGTTGAACGATAATTAAATATAGTTTTGTTCACTCTTAAACATTATTTTGGACCAAATAAAACTCTTACTAAGAATCGGGACATCAAATTTTACTTTTTGTAATTTTTTGGTATCTTTTCGATAAGGTTCATTTTTTTAATGAATAGTGTAAAATGTTGTATTTTAGTTCAAAACCACTTTTTAATCTAATTTATTTATATGATTAGATAATATTTTGAATTGTTTTTAAAGTGAAATTTGAAAATATTTTTACCATTAAATCCAATAGTGGTCGTTGGAATTAATTTCACTTTGAAATCAGACGTAAACTAGTGTCAATCTTTTGATACTTATTGTTTTATGAAAACACGCTATTTGCGCTGACAGCGGGAATTAATTATTAAATTAATTAATGTGACTAATATGTTTTGAATTTTGTAAAATGGACTTCATTTTTGAATTCGGAATATCAATTATAGCTTAGGGTGAATTTTTGGGATTTTTCTGAAAAACTTCAATTTTTGATGAATAGTGAAACCACTAAGTGGTAATCAAGCAAACTGATTTTTCAGTTAAATGAAATTTTACCACTAATGTGTATTGAATTTTGAAAATCCGACATACATGGTTGTCATTAAGAAGTAAAATGTGGTTCAATGAGATTATAATAATTGTTTGGTGAATAGTAACTCATTAAGTTCTTAATCGTGATTAGTGGTAATTAGGGTAGTTTAAGGTATAAATAATGCTTTAATAATATAAAATGACCTAGACACATGTCCCAACCTTATTGGTTGTGTCATGGCCGACCAAGAAAAGCCATGGGTCAACTTGGGGACCCCATGGATCCACTTTGGTTGGGAAATGACATAAATAACATTTTATTTAATGTAAAAGAAAAATTGACACAAACATGATATGTTTTACTAAAACAATTTTTAAGTGGGGTTACACAAGTCCAAATTTTGATTATAAATAGTCATTGGAAAGCTAAAATAATTTCCTACATCATAGTATTTCTTTTATAAATTTTAGACATTAAATAAATTAAATTATGTATGACATAATAATGATTTAACGATGACATCATTATTTGACGATTTAAATAAAATGGAAAGATAATGTAAAATCTATGAACTACACATGGCCAAAACTTATTGGATGAGTGGATTTCGAAGCCTTATCACCTTATACACGACTTATATCAATGTGGGACCTTTTAAAACCGAAATACATTTTCATATAAAGTAATATTTCTTACTTTCCAAAAGTGCCCCTCCTCTCCTCTTATAAAAGGCCCCCACCTCTACCTCTTTTCACACACTCATCAAGCCTTTGGCTCGGCCAAACCCTGCCCATTTACTCTCTCCACATCCCTCTCATCATCCTAGAGGATTCCCTTTGGGAAGAATCCTTTCAAAGGAAGCCTTTAGGCTCAAATCAAAAGGAGTTGCACTTTTAATGGTAATTCTTTCTCTCATGTTCATTTGTTTTATTTTGCTTCTCCAACCCCCTAAACTCTTTTTATTTATTTCTTTTGTAACAAAACCAGTATCTTCAATATACTAGGATGTTGTTATAAGATTTATTCTAGCTACACTCTCACACAACTACATCAAATGGTTAAAGAACATACGGTTTCCGTGGATGGCGAAATTCTGCCTCCCGAAACGATGATTGTTCAATACTCATTTAACACCTTCAAAGGTGGCCATTATGATGTCACTATTTTTATATATGATATATAATATGTTTATGTTTTACTTATGCTTCTGTATTTTTCATTTTTGTCTTACCTTTATGGCTTCCATTATGGGTATACACGATATTTTCATTTTAGGAAGTGCGGACTACCGCCCCCTCAAAGTGATTTGATTCGTTAAAAACCATATGTGGGATGTATAAAGGATGGAACTATGATATTATATATGATATTATACTGTAATTATAATATACCTTTATATCATTATGATTCCATTCTATAAACAATGAAATAGAAAGGGAAGTAGCGTTCATGCGTACGTACGGCTTACCGTCTCCATGAACAGTGCATTTCATTTCTTACCTCTAAATGATTATGTAATGTTATAAATGCATGAATGTACTGGATATATATGACATATATGATATCTACATCATGAATACAATTCTGTTTATAATAAACATTTGGCCACACGAACAACATGTAATTGTAAGAAGTCCACTTTCGACTTAAGAACCAAATATCGGCAAAACAAATATTATTAACACTAATGATTAAATTATGTTTATGACATGGTAATAAGTGGTATAAAAGGAATAATGAACTTGAAAAAGGTTCTTAAGGAAGTAGAAATTAACTCAAGTTTATTATTCAGGATATTAAAGAACGATCAAGTCAAGTCGGACCCGAGGTAAGGGATCCTACACCTCTCTTTCTTTTTAAGTACACTCTTTTATGTAATTTCTTTTAAGCTCATCTTTCTTATGATTGGGATGTTATTTTATATTACTCCAACTGTAATTTTTATGTTCATGTGATGAGAGACCCTATTCTCTCTCATCAATCCTTTTTGGAAGTTTTATGTGGCGCCGTTAGGCTGCCGAGTTTTCGTAAGGGATTTTTCATCTCACTTTTATTCCCGTGAGATTTATGCTACATTTGCCACAATTTCCTTTGAGTGGTGTATGTGCTGCCCATTATTCTACTCTTTGTGTAATATAATTTCGTTTATGAGTATTTACATCAATGATTTATTGCCCTTCTTTCATGGGGTGTATGTTTTGAATGATACCCAAGTCGGTAAGGGAACCTTTCACCCTCCTCTTTTTTTAAAAGACTTCTTTTGTTGGGTCTTTTAATTTACACATTGTTATGTTGGGATATGTTCTCATATATCCTTATTGATGTAAATTTTATGTCCAAGTGATGAGATACACTTTTTATCTCTCATCAACTCATTTTGATGTGATGCCGTTAGGCTGTCAAGGGAACTTTTTAACCCAATTTCGATTTCTTTGGGTTCAACATGTAGACATTGAATATGTCGTCCATTGAATATGTGTGAATGTACTTTTATTGTTTTACACTTAATATCCACTTATATTGGGTGTATTTATTTTTGTCACACATATTTTTGAGATTTATTTGTCCTTAATTTAAGGATACCTTCTCTATAAGGGATTTCATCACATTTGACATTTCTATTGAGGGTTCATTGTTGTTATGCACCAATTCACTCTTATATGGTGTATATACTGTCCTTTGGAGTATTATATCATGAATCCTTTTATTCTCATGATATTATAAAGTTCTTACTAAATGTTATTCCTCAATTATTGTATTCAAGTGTCTCTAATTTTGGTAAAACCCCTTTAACCAAAATATTGTTTTAAATATTTTAATTATTTGTTCTTGTTAATATCCATGTTTTCAAAATGGTTTTAAGGATTTATTTATATGGATATTAATGGTTTAAAATTTTAAGCTTCAAGGTGGTATGGGACACTTTGATTCAAAAATCTTTTTATTAAATGTTTTAAATGGTTTTGGAAATGGTTTCTTTTTACATGGATTCATTATTTCAAAATACTAAAATGTTATGTTGTGTTTGAAATGTGGAAATGTTTTGTTTCCTTTATGAATATTTTATGTGATACGGGTATGTTATGGTTCTTGGGCATTGTTATGAAAACGGGTGGTTCCGTGAAAAACTAAGGGCGGGTGAGCCCGTTATAGCTCTCCAATGCATTGGGTAACGCGAAGGAGTGAAACGTTAAGGTTTCTCCGAAGAGATTTAGGGAATATACTGTGATGGGTATTCCAAACGTAACCAAGAGGGTTACTCCCTACGTAAGAATGTTATGAATGCCTCAAGTTACCTTTATGTCTTATGTTTTCTATGATTTATTCATGATTTGATATGCCTATGTTTTATGGGTAAAGTATGAACTCATTCTTATGTAAATGTGTACCCATGTTTCCTTTCCATATTTTTCTATCCCTTACTGAGCTTTTTGTGCTCATCCCAAGTTTTTGAAATGTTTTTCACAGGTCAAGGGAAAGGTACATGATGTGATGATAGTGTCAAGGATGTGTCAAGAAAGAATCCGTGTTATATTTTAAATATGTTTCCGTTGATGGGAAGAATGAATACTGTCTTTTATGTAACCACTTTGTTTAAATGTGGAATGTAATGCATGTTTCATGATCTAATTCTCTAAAACTCTATACCTGAAAAGATCCTCAATGTGTAATCTTGTAATAACTCAAGATTAAGTAAGGTTTAAGGCTGGGGCCTTATAGTTGGTATCAGAGGTCGGTTTAGATAACTTTAGAGGTTAGGGTATTCTTTAAGAATAAGTGACATTACCATAATGGTTAGGATTTCAGAAAGAGTCCTAGTTTTAGATAAAGTGAATGAGTAAGTGTATCTTAGTGTTTACCTTCCTCATTAGTACATGATGGTTTTGTTGATATACTCACACTGACCTTTTTGGTTTTAGTAAATGGCTGGATCTAGCAGGCACCAAAGTAACAGTGGATGTGAAGGAAACTATGACAGCTTTTTGAGCAAGCAACTGAATGATATGGGAGATGCAATGAGAACTCTTCTGTTTATCCTCAACCAACTATATGGAGTCATGATTGACCACCTAAACCTTGGAGTTTTCTCTAAGGCATCATATATGCAAGAAACAAATCCCTACAGAAGTATAGGAAATAATCATAAAGGTATGTGTGTTCAAAAACCTATGTGTCAAAGATGTGGAAAGAAACACCTAGGAAAATGTTTCAAAGGGACAGAAATATGCTATAGATGTGGAAATGAAGGTCATAAATCAAGAACCTGTCATGGAAAAAGGAAGCATCCAGTTGACTCGAGGAAAGGGAAAGAAGTTCTTTCTGAGGGATCAATTGAATGTTTTAAATGTGGTGTGCATGGTCATTATTCAAACACATTTCCTATGAAGAAGCTTCGTGAATGGGGTCACCAAGAGCGTACCAATATTCGTTTACCAATACCTAATGCCATTCCGATTGAGGATGAAGAAACTGACAATGACCAATCAAAGGTATGTACTATTTCATGACTATTGTTTTCTTATTTTGGAATCTTAGGATATGATTCATGATTTTGTTTGTAGGAAAGAGGTATTTCGGAATAAGTTGGAAAGGAATGGATAATGGATCATGAAGAATGTTGAATGAGTAAGATGTCAACATATAAGGGCTTCAAGAGTTAGGGTGAAATTCTTAAGAGTATTAAGTCTCTTTTGATGATGGGGTTACATTAGAAGACTTTTTATATTATATGTAACCCTGATGTTTAATATAGGCAAATTTTATTCAAGTAATAGTTATCTTTTCTTTTGTGGACATAGTTATAAAGAACCATTTGGGTTTATATGATCCTTACTTTTGAGGTAATTATGGGTTACCATATGTTATGATTGAAGTGAAAGGCATGAGATAAAATTGAGGTTAAATTATGTTATGGTTATTTTTGATGATTTTATCCCTTTTTGGGTAATGATTTGAGAATTATATAGTTTTGAAAAAAGGACAACACGCAGACCGTGTGACTACCCGTCGCATCGGACAAAGCTGTGGGAATCGAACCCACAACCAAAGTGCGACTGTTATTTATCGGCTACCACTGGACTACGTGAAGTCCCTGGTTAGTTTGACTGATTCTTTTCAGTTATATGATTTTATGAATTAAGAGTAAGTTGATTTTGGGTTATTTATGAAAATGATTAACCTATCATGGAGGATATGTGATTAGGATAATTACTTTTCAATGTGAGACTTTAGGAGCAACTGATGTTGTTTGGAGATAAATGTTACGATTTAACTTGGAAGACTATGTGACTAAATCCTTCAAATATTTGGGTTTCAATCTTATATTGGTTTACTTTGAATAATTTTATGGAAAAATTGTTTATCAGATGGTTCTCATTGAACTTTGGGTTTTGTTGGACAAATTTTGGAGATTAAGAATAGATTTTCTTTTTATAAGGGGTTATCCTTTTCTAAATTATCTGATCTTGTACTAGCCTTTTTGGTTTTGGATTTGGTTAAAGTCTAAAGACATGGGAAGTATATAGTTCTATTTTGTGGATTAGGTGATTCCTTAGAAGTTGATTATAGTACTCTTAATGTGAACAAGTCTTCCTAAATACTCATCTTTTGGAGAAAATATGAGTTTGTGTAAGGAATCTAATAAAGGTTGAAAGTCAATATGATAAGTGATTATGTTTCCTTATGAATAAATTCCTCAATAAAAAGTAACGTAAAACAAAAATGTTGTCTATTAAATTTTCCTACTGGGGAATCGAATACCGTTTAACCCATCACAAGTTTGTGATTTTCTCGTGGTTAACTTTCTCCTAAACATGTTTTCTGTCACTCTCCATCAGAACATGACCCTTTTTTTTCCTCCATGTCCATATTTTCATACTTGGAATCCTAGTATGGGTTAACTCGGGTGACCTTTGTACTTATCTTTCTTTATTTTAAAGTGTTTGTTTTACCGACTTTTGTTCCGATGTGGGACTTTCAAGGATGTTTCCAAGAGCAATTTTAAAATTGCGAGGACGCAATTCCCAAAAGGGGGGAAGGATGTAACACCCCAGGTAAATAAAGAATATGACATTTTCATATTTTTCCATATTTGTGAATAAAATATTAATATGACTTTAAAGGGGATGCTATGCTCGATGGCGTACCCAACACGCAACAACGAGTTTCTTTGGAATCTTACGTTGCACTCTAATAAAATAATTTTAAATGGTAGTTAACATGTAGCCATTGTATTGGCGGGAATGGATAGAAATAACTAAGATATGATTATATATGTTTTTATATGTTTTTACATTTTTCCAATAAAGGATAGAGGCTTAAAATACAGAAAGAATTCAATTTTAGGCGTATATGCCCTAGTTTTCACTAAAGGTTCACTTATCACCTTTTGATGTTGAACGATAATTAAATATAGTTTTGTTCACTCTTAAACATTATTTTGGACCAAATAAAACTCTTACTAAGAATCGGGACATCAAATTTTACTTTTTGTAATTTTTTGGTATCTTTTCGATAAGGTTCATTTTTTTAATGAATAGTGTAAAATGTTGTATTTTAGTTCAAAACCACTTTTTAATCTAATTTATTTATATGATTAGATAATATTTTGAATTGTTTTTAAAGTGAAATTTGAAAATATTTTTACCATTAAATCCAATAGTGGTCGTTGGAATTAATTTCACTTTGAAATCAGACGTAAACTAGTGTCAATCTTTTGATACTTATTGTTTTATGAAAACACGCTATTTGCGCTGACAGCGGGAATTAATTATTAAATTAATTAATGTGACTAATATGTTTTGAATTTTGTAAAATGGACTTCATTTTTGAATTCGGAATATCAATTATAGCTTAGGGTGAATTTTTGGGATTTTTCTGAAAAACTTCAATTTTTGATGAATAGTGAAACCACTAAGTGGTAATCAAGCAAACTGATTTTTCAGTTAAATGAAATTTTACCACTAATGTGTATTGAATTTTGAAAATCCGACATACATGGTTGTCATTAAGAAGTAAAATGTGGTTCAATGAGATTATAATAATTGTTTGGTGAATAGTAACTCATTAAGTTCTTAATCGTGATTAGTGGTAATTAGGGTAGTTTAAGGTATAAATAATGCTTTAATAATATAAAATGACCTAGACACATGTCCCAACCTTATTGGTTGTGTCATGGCCGACCAAGACAAGCCATGGGTCAACTTGGGGACCCCATGGATCCACTTTGGTTGGGAAATGACATAAATAACATTTTATTTAATGTAAAAGAAAAATTGACACAAACATGATATGTTTTACTAAAACAATTTTTAAGTGGGGTTACACAAGTCCAAATTTTGATTATAAATAGTCATTGGAAAGCTAAAATAATGTCCTACATCATAGTATTTCTTTTATAAATTTTAGACATTAAATAAATTAAATTATGTATGACATAATAATGATTTAACGATGACATCATTATTTGACGATTTAAATAAAATGGAAAGATAATGTAAAATATATGAACTACACATGGCCAAAACTTATTGGATGAGTGGATTTCGAAGCCTTATCACCTTATACACGACTTATATCAATGTGGGACCTTTTAAAACCGAAATACATTTTCATATAAAGTAATATTTCTTACTTTCCAAAAGTGCCCCTCCTCTCCTCTTATAAAAGGCCCCCACCTCTACCTCTTTTCACACACTCATCAAGCCTTTGGCTCGGCCAAACCCTGCCCATTTACTCTCTCCACATCCCTCTCATCATCCTAGAGGATTCCCTTTGGGCAGAATCCTTTCAAAGGAAGCCTTTAGGCTCAAATCAAAAGGAGTTGCACTTTTAAAGGTAATTCTTTCTCTCATGTTCATTTGTTTTATTTTACTTCTCCAACCCCCTAAACTCTTTTTATTTATTTCTTTTGTAACAACACCAGTATCTTCAATATACTAGGATGTTGTTATAAGATTTATTCTAGCTACACTCTCACACAACTACATCAAATGGTTAAAGAACATACGGTTTCCGTGGATGGCGAAATTCTGCCTCCCGAAACGATGATTGTTCAATACTCATTTAACACCTTCAAAGGTGGCCATTATGATGTCACTATTTTTATATATGATATATAATATGTTTATGTTTTACTTATGCTTCTGTATTTTTCATTTTTGTCTTACCTTTATGGCTTCCATTATGGGTATACACGATATTTTCATTTTAGGAAGTGCGGACTACCGCCCCCTCAAAGTGATTTGATTCGTTAAAAACCATATGTGGGATGTATAAAGGATGGAACTATGATATTATATATGATATTATACTGTAATTATAATATACCTTTATATCATTATGATTCCATTCTATAAACAATGAAATAGAAAGGGAAGTAGCGTTCATGCGTACGTACGGCTTACCGTCTCCATGAACAGTGCATTTCATTTCTTACCTCTAAATGATTATGTAATGTTATAAATGCATGCATGTACTGGATATATATGACATATATGATATCTACATCATGAATACAATTCTGTTTATAATAAACATTTGGCCACACGAACAACATGTAATTGTAAGAAGTCCACTTTCGACTTAAGAACCAAATATCGGCAAAACAAATATTATTAACACTAATGATTAAATTATGTTTATGACATGGTAATAAGTGGTATAAAAGGAATAATGAACTTGAAAAAGGTTCTTAAGGAAGTAGAAATTAACTCAAGTTTATTATTCAGGATATTAAAGAACGATCAAGTCAAGTCGGACCCGAGGTAAGGGATCCTACACCTCTCTTTCTTTTTAAGTACACTCTTTTATGTAATTTCTTTTAAGCTCATCTTTCTTATGATTGGGATGTTATTTTATATTACTCCAACTGTAATTTTTATGTTCATGTGATGAGAGACCCTATTCTCTCTCATCAATCCTTTTTGGAAGTTTTATGTGGCGCCGTTAGGCTGCCGAGTTTTCGTAAGGGATTTTTCATCTCACTTTTATTCCCGTGAGATTTATGCTACATTTGCCACAATTTCCTTTGAGTGGTGTATGTGCTGCCCATTATTCTACTCTTTGTGTAATATAATTTCGTTTATGAGTATTTACATCAATGATTTATTGCCCTTCTTTCATGGGGTGTATGTTTTGAAAGATACCCAAGTCGGTAAGGGAACCTTTCACCCTCCTCTTTTTTTAAAAGACTTCTTTTGTTGGGTCTTTTAATTTACACATTGTTATGTTGGGATATGTTCTCATATATCCTTATTGATGTAAATTTTATGTCCAAGTGATGAGATACACTTTTTATCTCTCATCAACTCATTTTGATGTGATGCCGTTAGGCTGTCAAGGGAACTTTTTAACCCAATTTCGATTTCTTTGGGTTCAACATGTAGACATTGAATATGTCGTCCATTGAATATGTGTGAATGTACTTTTATTGTTTTACACTTAATATCCACTTATATTGGGTGTATTTATTTTTGTCACACATATTTTTGAGATTTATTTGTCCTTAATTTAAGGATACCTTCTCTATAAGGGATTTCATCACATTTGACATTTCTATTGAGGGTTCATTGTTGTTATGCACCAATTCACTCTTATATGGTGTATATACTGTCCTTTGGAGTATTATATCATGAATCCTTTTATTCTCATGATATTATAAAGTTCTTACTAAATGTTATTCCTCAATTATTGTATTCAAGTGTCTCTAATTTTGGTAAAACCCCTTTAACCAAAATATTGTTTTAAATATTTTAATTATTTGTTCTTGTTAATATCCATGTTTTCAAAATGGTTTTAAGGATTTATTTATATGGATATTAATGGTTTAAAATTTTAAGCTTCAAGGTGGTATGGGACACTTTGATTCAAAAATCTTTTTATTAAATGTTTTAAATGGTTTTGGAAATGGTTTCTTTTTACATGGATTCATTATTTCAAAATACTAAAATGTTATGTTGTGTTTGAAATGTGGAAATGTTTTGTTTCCTTTATGAATATTTTATGTGATACGGGTATGTTATGGTTCTTGGGCATTGTTATGAAAACGGGTGGTTCCGTGAAAAACTAAGGGCGGGTGAGCCCGTTATAGCTCTCCAATGCATTGGGTAACGCGAAGGAGTGAAACGTTAAGGTTTCTCCGAAGAGATTTAGGGAATATACTGTGATGGGTATTCCAAACGTAACCAAGAGGGTTACTCCCTACGTAAGAATGTTATGAATGCCTCAAGTTACCTTTATGTCTTATGTTTTCTATGATTTATTCATGATTTGATATGCCTATGTTTTATGGGTAAAGTATGAACTCATTATTATGTAAATGTGTACCCATGTTTCCTTTCCATATTTTTCTATCCCTTACTGAGCTTTTTGTGCTCATCCCAAGTTTTTGAAATGTTTTTCACAGGTCAAGGGAAAGGTACATGATGTGATGATAGTGTCAAGGATGTGTCAAGAAAGAATCCGTGTTATATTTTAAATATGTTTCCGTTGATGGGAAGAATGAATACTGTCTTTTATGTAACCACTTTGTTTAAATGTGGAATGTAATGCATGTTTCATGATCTAATTCTCTAAAACTCTATACCTGAAAAGATCCTCAATGTGTAATCTTGTAATAACTCAAGATTAAGTAAGGTTTAAGGCTGGGGCCTTATATAACCCCTTAGACAGCCCCCCAGATAGCCCCCTGGACAGCACCCCCACCTCCTCCCTGGACCCCGGACAACCCCCTGGACAGCTCCCAAGACAGCCCATGGACAGCCCCCACCCTTCCCCCTAGACCCCATACCCCCCTCCTTCATGGGCCCTTGATAGTCCCCCACCCTCCTCCCTTGACCCCGGACAGTCCCCCCACCCTCCTCCCTGGATACCAGACAACCCCCTCTCCTCGCTCGGGACATATGTGCTTTTTTGTGCCATTGAAGGTGTTTTTATGGTGTTTGAAGTATGTATTTATATTTTTTTGTGCTATTTTTTATTCTAGTGTATACAGTGAGGTGTATGTAGTGTATTATGCAGTGTGTTATGTTGTGTGTTATGCAGTGTGTGTTATTTTTTTCTCTCTTTTAATATGTGTTTTTTATGCAGCTGTATGTAGTGTATTATCCATGATAGGCTATTTTTATGTGTATTTTTTATGCAAGTCTGTTTTTATGTGTCTATTTCTTATGTAGGTGTATCTTGGATATTTTTTTAGAGTTTTGTGTGTTTGGGAACTCCCTGGACAGCACCCCCTCCATTCTGGACCCTGGACACCCCCCTCCCTAGACCCTGGACAGCCCCCCACCCTCCATCATGGACCCCAGATAGCCCCCCCAACCTCCTCCCTGGACCCCAGATAGCCCCCTTACACAACACCCCATCATTGGGTGACGAACAATTCGGCATATATAATAGAACAAGACAATTCATGAAAGGCTATGTACAACCTACCTTGATTCCAGAGACAATCACACTCTTAATTCGGCATCTCGTATCCCAATCTAAGCTCTCTTCAAGATTCACCACAAATCCCAATAAAAAATAGGGTTTTAGAGCTTCTAAAAAATATTATAGAAGAGTTTAAACCCTAATCGAAATGAGGAATGAAGGAGGGTATTATACTCACCCAGATCATCAATCCGCACTTGACGACACTCAAAACCCCAAAGCATCGAAGGAGATCTTCCCTTAAGAGCTTTTGAGAGCATTGGATTGTGTTGATACTTTAGCACAATGATCCATTTGTCATTTGTGACGTGTATGAGTCAACCCTGCCTCAATCCGAGGCATGGTGTGGCCAGTACCACACAAAGTTTCTCACATTTATTTGAAATGGACAACATTTTAAGTGAAAACAAAAACTAGAATACGGAAAACTGACCAAACACATTCGGATTTTTTGATACATTAGGAAAATGATCCATGAGCCATTTTTGACATGTACAAGTCAACTCCGCCTCAATACGAGGCACGGTGTGGCCGATACCACTCAAACTGTTTCACTTTTATTTGAAATGGACCAGATTTTAAGTGAAAACATACACTAGCATACGGAAAACTAACCATACACTTTTTGATTGTATTGAAACTTTATGAAAATTATCCTGGGACTTTTGTGACGTGTATGAGTCAACCCCGCCTCAATCCGAGGCACAGTGTGACCAGTATCACTCAATATATATCTCTATTATTTAAAATGGAAACTGTTTTACGAAAAAATAACAGACATATGGAAAACTAACCAAACGTATTACTATTCTGTAGATACTTTATAAAAATGATCCATGGGTCATTTGTGGCATTTACGAGTCAACCCCACCTCAATCTGCGACAAGGTGTGTCCTATACCACTCAAAGTGTCTCACCATTAATTGAGATGGACAACATTTTATGTGAAAACCAAAATTGGCATACGGAAAACCGACCAAATGCATTCAGATTGTGCTGATACATTAAGAAAATGATCCATGGCTCATATATGATGTTTACGAGTCAACCTCGCCACAATCCAAGGCACGGTGTGGTTGGTATCACTCTAAGTATCTTTCTTTTGTTTAAAATGTACACCCATATATGTAAAAACAACTAGCATACTGAAAACTGACCAAATATATTCAGATTGTGTTGATACTTTAGCACAAGGATCCATGGTTCATTTTTGGCATGTAGGAGTCAACCTTCCCTCAATTCAAGGGATGGTGAGGCTGGTACCACTCAAAGTGTCCCACTTTTTTTTTGAAATGGAAAACATTTTATGTGAAAACAACAACTAGAAAACGGAAAACTAACCAAATGCATTCTGATTCTGTTGATACATTAGGACAACGATCCATAGGTAATTTGTGACGTATAAGAGTCAACCCCACCTCAATCAATGGCATGATGTGGCTAATGTCACTTGAAGTGTAATTATTTTGTTTAAAATGGACACACTTTTATGTAAAAACAACTGGCATATGGAAAACTCACAAAACATATTCGGAATGTGTTGATAATTTGTCATAATGATCCATGAGTCATTTTAGAAATGTACGAGTCAACCATGCCTCAATTCAAGACACGGTGTAGCCGATATCACTCTAAGTGTCTGCCTTTTTTTTAAATGGGCATCATTTTATGTAAAAACAACTAGCATACAGAAAACCGAAAAAACATATTCGGATTGTGTTGATAATTTATCATAATGATCCATGGGTCATATTATAATTATATGATTCAACCCCGCATCAATATGAGGCATGGTGTGGCCGTTACCACTCAAAGCGTCTCACTTTTATTTGAAATGGAAAACATTTGAAGTGAAAACAATAACTACTATACAGAAAACTAAACAAAAACATTCATATTGTGTTGATACTTTCATAAAATGATCCATGGTTCATATGTGACATGTAAAATTCAACCCCACCTCATTATGAAGAATGGTGTGGTTGGTATCACTTGTAGAGTCTTTATTTTGTTTAAAATGGACACCCTTTTAAGTAAAAAAACATGAATACGGAAAACCAACCAAACATATTCTGATTGTGTTGATACATTAGAAAAAGGATACATGGGTCATTTGTGACATGTACGAGTTAACCCTGCCTCAATCTCAGGCATGGTGTGGCCATTACCACTCAAAGTGTCTCACTTTAATTTGAAATGGACAACATTTTAAGTGTGAACTACAACTGGCATATGGAAAACTGACCAAACACATTAGGATTCTGTTGATACTTCAGGAAAATGATCCATGGGTCATTTTTGACGTGTACGGGTCAACCTCGCCTCAATATGAGGTATGGTGTGTCAGTTACCACTACAATTGTCTAACTTTTATTTGAAATGGACATGATTTTAAGTGAAAACAACATCTTTCAAACGGAATGCTAACCAAACGCTTTCAAGTTGTATTTATATTTCATAAAAATGATCCATGAGTAATTTTTGATGTGTACGAGTCAACCCCGGCTCAATACAAGACCCGATGTGGTTGGTATCACACTATGTGTCTCTATTTTGTTTAAAATGGACATAATTTTATGTAAAAAAATGGCATACGGAAAACTGACCAAACGTATTCAGATTTTTTTAATACTTTAGCATAATGATCCATGGGTCATTTGTGACGTGTATGAGACAAACCCACCTCAATCCAAGGCACGGTGTGGCTGGTACCACTCAAAGTGTCTCACTTTTATTTGAAATGGACAAACATTTTAAGTGAAAAAAAACTGACATACATAAAACCGACCAAACGCATTCAGATTGTGTTGATACTTTCGGACTATAATCCATGGGTCATATGTGATGTGTGCGAGTCAACCCCTCCTCGATCCGAGGCATGGTGTGGCCAGTATCACTAGAAGTTTCTGTCTTTGGTTTAAAATGGACATCATTTCATGTAAAAACATCTCGTATATGGAAAACCGACCAAACGTATTCAGACTATGTTGATACATTAGCACAAGGATCCATGGTCAAACCTCACACAATCCACTTCTCATGTGAGGAACTCCTACCCCTATTCTAAAACACATGAAATTTAATATGCCAAGGACAACTACATTACCTAAGTCACAAAATCTCATTGATACACACCCATTATCATAATCACTAAGTTCAAATACACCTGCCCCAAACCATGGTACATTATATTTTTGTTTAGTTGATGTCATTTATCCATTTCCTTATTTCGGGGTTATTAGCTTCTAATTTCTATATTCAATCATGTATGTGTTATAAAAAATGATAATTTTTATGTATTCTTAATTCTGTATAACACATTTAATTAAGTATTCAGTTTTTAATTTATTATATTCATAATTGATAATTAAATTATGTATGTAATAAATTCAGTATTCAATTATGAATTGAATTCTACATTGCACATGTAATTTTCATCTCAATTCCGAATTGAATTCTAAATCAATTATGTATGTTTATAATTACCTTATGAATTATATTATAATTCTGTATGTGTATAGTTACAGGGTGAATTATGTGTTAAATCTATATGAATTAATTGTGTATATGTATGTGTTATAGTTTGTTATTGCAGGTAATTGGAGTTGTGGAAGAAAGAAATACAGAAAGGGTAGCCTGCTAATGGAAATCACTGAGTAGTAGGCTGCTTCTTGATTTTCATAGTATAACCTATGCCAACAGTTTGACCCATTGGCATAGGGATGTGAATGTGTTTTATACCAACAGTTCTAAGAGAACTGCTGGTAAAAACACTTTCCCAACATTTTGCAAACCATTTTGATATATGTGAAATGTTTATATATACCAATGGTTTGTGTAAAAAGTTGGTAAAAAGCATTAAAAACTATATTCCAATAGTTTGAAACTATTGGAAAAGTATGTTTACCAACGATTTCAAACTTTTGGTTAAAAGTTATACCAACACATTGACACAACCATTTGTATAATGTAGATTTCCTAACATTTACCAATGGTTTTCCAGAAACTGTTGTCATATGTTTTTCCCTATATATTACTTCCCTATGGTTTGGATAACCATTGGTATATATTATACCAACGGTTATCCAACCTTTACCAATGGTTTGGAACCGTTGGTAAAGGGTTCAATTCCAGTGGTGATTTTTTCTGTTGTTTGTTTGATTGTTTATATATTGGTGATATCATTCCCTTGTGTACTCTATTGAGGCTCTTGGTGCTTGCCACCATCCCAGGAGGATTTGGAAAGCCTATCGGGACTTGTCGCGGGTTGGCCTAGGTGACCAGTTCGGGGTCGACTCGGGTTGGTTCGTGACATCTCCACTATAGGTTATTATAGAAATATGAATACTAAGTAATATCCTCTTTAGATCCTTTAAATTCCTAACACGTTAATATTTACAAAGGAACTAACCACCGTTTAGAGTGAAATTTTTGGGTATATTTGATAGTTATAAGAAATTATCTGTAAACCATTGGCAATATCAATCAAGTCCAAGAAAAATACATATCTCAGCCATTTTGGTTGGTCTAGGCCAACACACAATAGCCTCTATCTTTTATGGATCTATAGATATATTCTCTATTGTGATTATATTTCCTAAAAATGATAAATTTTCATCAATAATTCACACTTTTAAAATTTTAAATACATTTTATCCTTGCTTAGAATTATTTGTATAATTCTAAAGTGATCTTCATGATCTTCCATTATCTTTGATTTAATGAGTGTATCGTTTATAAATACCACCAAAACATAATCTGGTTAATATCTAAAGACTCATTGAATTAAATCCACAATGATAAAAAGTTAATTGGTAAGACTAAATGGCATCATTTTATTCTCATATTTTCCATGCCTTTTATATAAGTTGTATTGGAGATATCAACCTTCTTGACCCTCAATTGAATACATACAGAATGATGTTTAATCATGGAAAAGTATTAATATCCATGTTATTGATAAAAAAAGTCATCAATTAGGGTACATGGTACTTTTTATTTATTATAATCATGCTATATACCGATAATTAGTGGATTCACATAGATCCGTATTTCTTTTTAACAAAAATAATATGTTCACCCCACATTGAATCACTTGGATTAATAAATATTTATTCAAGATTCTCCTAAAGTTTATTATTAAATTCTTACAGCCCAATCATGTCCATTCTGTATGGAGTCATTTAAATAGGCTTTTCACCTAGTATTAGTTATATTGAGAACTCAACTCCATGATTCAGGGGAAGACTAGGAAACTCTTCTGGAAATACATCAAAAAACTCTTTCACAATATTTTTATTATATGTGTTTATTTTCAATCCAACCATATGATATGATCACTCATTTCCAATATGAATCAAGAACCATAAATGGATTTTATTTCCATTGGGTGTTCGTATTTTTTATTACACATATAGACGATCATAGTTTTGTTTGGAAAATCAAATTTACATCAATTCCATGGAAATTGACGTGGGGTTTATGTATATAAAGTGAAATCATTACATTGATAAAATAAAATTCATCCATAGGAAGAATATTTTGATTTTCAAGAATCACAATCACACAAACTTCAACTATATAAGAATCATAGACATGAGATTTGATCATCATTCCATTAGTAGTTTTCATTGTAAATTCAATATCTAAATGTTGAGGAAAACAAAAAACATCCTAATATATTATTCATGATATTCATAAATACACATAACTATTCACAAATAGATTACTTAAATTTTTTAGCATACTTATTACCACTTAAATTTTATCATTCTATCTTCAATCCCACAGTAAAACCAAAATGTCTATTATGACCAATAGAAATTCTGATTAAACTGATCAATCATTCATAGGATTTCTAGATCATGACACTTATTTTTCAATCTATGACACCATAGGTTTAACCTATCCCATTTATGGTAATTATCTATTCAAAACATTTAATATGGGTTATAAAGTGTTTGGTAATTCCCCAAGCATATCCCCTGGGATTATCAAACCATGTCCATTTAAGTGATGTTTGTGTGTGCCATGTAATGGTTGATTCAGACCTGATGTGACTTGTTTAGTGTTATTAACCCTAGTTACATCTATTAGGGAACCATGTCTAAATGTTCTATACAGACATGGATATAATTTATTGGAAACCATTTGTTCTATCATTCACAAATATTAAAAGATATTTCTTATACTTGTAATTATCCTTAGACTTACCCTTAGACATATACCAGGGGATCACACTACTGTATTCGTATCATAGTTTCTAAAATATAGCTAAATATTTTCTCTAACACAAACTATAATGACCCAAACTTGTTATACATAAATATTACATCTTAATAAAAGAATATTTATTGAATAGCTTAATTAATCATGGAAAAATCATTTAGGTCCAATGACTTTAGAAACTTGGTCACATAAACAACTAGACCATAAGTAAGATACATCATTTCTCATTAATTTCTTCATCACTATAACCCTTATTAGATATATCATACATAATACCTTGCTTCATAACTTGGTGAAATGAAATATAATAAAGAGTGAGGTCGAATGCTCAGTAAGGATAAACAAGGGAGATTTTAACATAACATTAGCATAAGGGTTTGATAACATGATAATAACATTTTAAAAACCATATCATGTATATAATAGATCATAAAATTGAGTCATGGAATAAATTTTTCCAGTTCATAAGACATGATACATAAAGGTATTAAAGAACATGATCCGTGATATCATGAAATTGGCATAAGATATAGATTTTTTGAATAAAAATATCCATAGAAAATCTTATTTCAAGGCTATCCACAAAGATATTATTAACATTATATGCTTGGGATAACTACATATATTCCTTATTTTATCTTTGTATAACCTCTTGGGTACCATCTTTTGGGCTTGGGCTAACCTCTCATATACGCTCTTTCAATCTTTGGATGACCACCCATGTACCCTCTCCAAGGATGGTATAACCTCCCATATACCTACTTTTGGGCATGGTATAACCTCCAATACACCCTTTTAAGTCATAAAAAATTAACCATTACAAATAAATTTGATGGATATTGAGGTCCCACCCATCACATAAAGCATACATTTTTTCCCCAACATCATAAATCAGTAATTGCATCATAACCCATGGAAAATAAATGGGTTTTCTAAAAAACATGTCATATTAAACATAAAATTAGTTTAGAAAGAATAAATATGTTATAATTTGATAATATACCCATTAAAACTTATATTACATCAAACAATTTCCTCTTAGATGGAAAATAATTTTTAAATTTCACGTGAAACTTTTCTTAAGTATGTAACCTTTATTTTAAAATCACTTTTTTAAAACTAAAATATCATAAAATATTTTAAAATTAATTTTATTTGAAATTAAAAATTGAAAATGATAATTAATCTTCAAAATAATTATTTTTGATGTTAGTAGGAATTTTTCCAAATGTACACATTAAAATAATGATTCATTTCACATTTTTAGTATAATCCAAATGGGCCTTGTTTTGAAAATTCCATGGAGATTCCTTTCGAAACATTATAAAAAAACTCAAAAAAGATTAAGAAACACATTAAAAATAATATATTATCATTAAAACATTCATTAAAACATTTTTATAAATCATGGATATTGAATTCAAAGGGTCTTCGGTTGAAGAGATAAATAAAGTAGGTTTTCATTATAAACATTATTTTGGAATATTGAGTACATAAAGAGAGGAAAATTAAGGGAATTCATTTATTCTAATGTAATAAATATAGACTAATAAAATTAATTATGTTGTTGAGTAATATATCATAATATATCATAATCAAAATCATAATTATAAAAATTCATGATAAACATAGTTATTATAACATCAAACCCTTACAACTTTGGAAGCATTTGAATCGTAATCCATATTAAATAATAAAAAAAATAAAACATTTAATATAATTAATATAATTATATTTATGATATAACATGTAAAATAAAAAGAATATAGACCTCCTAAAATAAAATAGGTGTATAACATACCATATGTCTCAGAGATGGAAAATTGAGACAAAACTCTCTACCCATAAGTCTTGAATTCCTTTGTACATGTTTGAAACACCTATATTATAAATATAGGTTTATTATTAATATATTATAAACATTTATTCATATTTATAATACCATATATGTTTTACTTATGACCATTTATTACCCTTTTATTAACAATTCCTTGTTAAAATCATGTTTTGGGTAATAACTGCTTTATTTTTTATGTATGTTTTGATTTGGTATTTTCAATCATATTACTTTTTATCATGGTTACATCATTTAATAATTTTAACCATGATATAAATATATTATATCTTTATTATATAATTTTTATGTAATATATATAATATATACGCATTAAATTTATCCTTAATATATTCAATCAAAAGCGTTAGTGAATAACAAGTCATGTGACTTCATGAGTTGGTAGTCTGTCATACACCGATGCGAAATTATCGTATCAACTAAAAAATGGAAAGTAAGAAGTTATATGTGATATCATATTTTTTGAAGTATAATTATGTTACAAATATCATATCATATATATATATATATATATTCTACCCTTATTACTATCCAAATAAAATGTAAATGAATTTCACAACACACCAGTTCGTGAGGCGGTAGTCCTCCGTACACATGAACGACTTTATTGTTTTCTGATGGGTTGGAAGGTAAAAAAGTAGATGTTATATTATAATTATAGAGGTATATTTATGTATTAAATATATATATATATATATATAATAAATCATTATATAAATATGAGAAAATTTGTGATGGAAAATGAATTACATCGGTTCATGAGGAAGTAGTCCATTGTACACACGATCAACATTTTTGTTTCAAATTTGAGGGAAGAGGAGATGTATTTAGGTCATGAATGTAAAATTATAATATCTATGTATATAGAAGGCATAATTTTTATTATATTATCATATTTGAATACAATTTGAATGACATGGAAGACGAAATAAAACAAAAACACAAGTTTATGAATTTTTTCTCTTATTTAGAGAACCTATTTAGGTTTATACCTAAAGATTTATTAGGAGGGTTTCTTAATCAATAAAATAATCTAGGATGTTGGAAGGAAATTAAGGATTATATTTGGGTAGGGATTTTATGTAAAAAATTGTTTTATAAGTGTGAAGAGTAGAATATTTGGTGTGGCCTTTTATAAGTAATGGAGCATACACACAAGGAATTTTTGAAAATAATAAAGTGTACTCATGTTATTCATGTGCCACAGGGTACCAACTTAAAATGTTCAGCATAATTTTTGTTCAAAATGAATAGTCACAATTAATAATAAATTAATTCTGTTGAAATATATTTTCATTAATTATAATATTATTTACATAATTTTACTTATTAAACCATTTCAATGAAAAATGGAACCTTATAAATTACTTAAATGAAAAGGTTGTTTTCAATAAAAACCAATATTTTTCACTATTCAAAAAAATTTGTCTTTTAAAAAAAAAATAACCACAAGATATTTTTTACGTATTGATTCAAAAAATAATGTTCATTTTTTCAAAAGAATTTAATAAGAGGTTCAAAAAGTAATTTTATTATTTTTTGATAAAAATCTAGAAAAAGTGTTTTTTTGGAGAAAAAAAGTTTTTTTAAAAATATAAATACATTACTAAATATTATGAAATTTTTTACTCAATATGATTTCTTCATATAAAACTATTATAATTAAAAAAAAATAAAAAAAATTTCCTATTAATCCCTCCATATTTTACATCTAGGTAATAATGGTCATACATAAATAATAATGTTAATAGTTTGTTAAATTACATTAAAACATTGTTTTGTGTATAACATAAGCTATCAAAGAAATTAAATTTAATCAACAAAATCATAAAATTATCTATGTGTTATAGTTTTAATCACAACATATTTAATATTTCTCAACTATAAGATAAATTAAATAAACTGTTATCCAATAAGGATGAATGATTGGTAACAAATTTAGAATAAATTTATATTTTGAATATGTGAAATTTAAATAGAGGAATATTATTTCAAATAATAAATTCTAAAAACACTTGTTATTTGACATTGAAGGAGGAAAGTGATTCATAGAATTAAAAGGTGTACCAATGAAAATATGTCTTATCTAGTGATAAAGTTGAGATTGGATAATATGGTTGAGTATTTGAGTGGAAATTTCAAAAAAATAGAATAATGGAATTTGACAAGATTATACATATGATACTACCCATAAAAAAATAATGTTTCTAAGAAAAACAATATAATCTTGGAATAGATGTATCGAACGCTGTTGTTAGAATGTGGAACATCTCATAATTTTAGAGGTATTCCTTTAGAGAAATGATTCATATCTAAAATATATTTTTGTTTCATTAAAATTCATACATTTCTATATATTATATATTATAGAATAATACACATAGTTTAAAGTTATTCATGTTTTTCAAAGTTCATATATCATTTAGTTGAAAGTTTTAAACTTGAGAAAATTTAAGAAACATTGATATGATAGAATATCCTTAGTATTTTAATTAAATATAAAAGGTTACTGATTTTATAAAAAATAAATAAGAAATATTTTATATAATAGTAATTTTAATGTTTTTGAGAACTATTTTGAAGTGTGTCTATAGAGAAATATATAAGTAGAAGTTAAAGAAAAAATTATTGAGTCAGTAAAAAATAAATTTTTTAATTTTAGAAGCCATTTCAATTTCTAGTGAACAAGAGTTTGAGGAAGAATAATATTATTATTTAAGAGAAAATAAAAAATTCAATTATGTTTATACATGGTGGAAAAATTATTTAGAGTCCTAGAAAACCATTGGTGATCAAAATTGTATTTTTTGGAAAAGATATCTTTGAGGAAAACATCTCATGAAAATTTTATTTCTAATATTCAACCAAATTATGTGAATGAATCATTAAATAATCATGAGTGGATTAATATTATTAATGAATAATTAGGGCAAATAAAAAATAATAACACATGGTTATTCATTCATAGAACATGAAATTAGAACTTTATTGTAACAATGGTGGTTTTCTATAATATACTTAATGAAATAGGTGATGTGGAATGTAACCTTCTGAGACTGGTAGGTATGGGATACTCTGATGTTTAAAGGGTTGAATTTGATGATACATTTTCTTCTATATCATTTCATTAAACCATATGAATAATTAATTATATTTATCCCAAAGTATAAAAAGATATTTTAGATAGATTTTAAGCATGTATTTATTACTGTAATGGATTTATAATTAGTGATGACGTTTGACATGTGAATATTTTAAATAATGCTTTATAATGTTTGAATCAAGCCTCATAATCATGTCATTTAAAGATAGATGCATGTTTAATGTCACTAGAATTACATGATAGATGAGTGAAAAACAACCTTAATTTAAAGGAGTACATATAGAAATCACTCATGGTAATTTTCTATATTGATGATATTATTATTTTTTGAACTATTGAACAAGTGTTCAAGTACTTTTCAATTAATATTTTTTTGAAATTTCAATGCATGATGAAATAAAATATTTCATAATTTTTCAAATCACCTAAGAAAGAGATATTAATTTTCATTATAAATACAAATATTCTCAAAAAATTATGAATAAATTTATAATAGAATAATTAAAGATTGATTCTACTCTTATAGAGTTGGTAGTATAACCTTTTGAGGATTGTAAAGGTATATAAGTCGATAAAATAGTGTTTATAACATTTATTGAAAGATATATCTATTAGTATACTTCAAGATCAGACATCAATTATGTTTTTTATTTTTGTTCTTGATATCAATGTAAAACTAAGTAATCTCACCTTTTCGTAGTGAATATAATCTTATGGCATGTCAAAGAAACAATTCATCTTGGATTAAAATCTATAGTAGTGGAAATATTTATCTTTGTAGATTTAATGATTCTAATTGGGATGTAAGTGTTTATGATTGGAAGTGCAAGATGGTTATATTTTTATTATTAGGATAAAATTGTGTGTATGTTTTTAATAAAAAATAAAAAATTATGGATTTGACAATAGTAGAAGTAGATTTTGTGGTTGTGACTTAATAAAGAGACAATTTTTATGGATAACGACTCAATTTGAAGACTTCATAGTGGAAGTAAAATTTTCATTTTTATTAGGTTGTTGTTAAAAAATTATATTAACTATCAAAATAATTTGTTATGGTATTCTTGATATAGTATAATTAAAATGAAGCACCAATTTTTTAAAAATTATAATAAATAAATTTTTATATTAGAGGTTATTTCTATAAAGGAGTGGGTAAAAAGTGTGTTTAGAAAACAATTTCCTTAAGAAAAATTTTATAAATTGAGGTTATTATAATTCTGTCATTTTCATCAAATGATTTATTCCATATTTATTATTTTTTATGAATCAAAACACACTGCTAATTTTACTTGGAATAACACAAAGTTGTGTTAGTTCTATTTTAATGAATCCATAACTTGTGATTCACATGTTCTATTAAGTTGATTTTGATCGATGTAATTTTTTAGATATTTATGAAGCCACCTAAATAATTACAATGAGATTTAGAGTTAAAGATTCATATTTTCTTAGAGCTAAAAATTATTACAAAATGACTTAGAGATTATCATTGGGATTGTCTTACACCAAAACATATAAATTCATATTGAAGATTCAAGGAATAGAATTTTCAAGAACTAGAACATTCAATCAAGAGTTGTAGACTACCTGAATGTATTAGATCTTTATTTGTGTTATTTTGAGAGTGTTTTTTAGAGATTATATTTTTGATGATTTTTTCAAGTCATTGATATTTGTGATGTCATTTTTTAATTTTGATCCTGTGAGATCGATGAGATTATAAGTATATAAATATATATGTTTCTGAATATTGAGATTGATAAAGTCTAGGGGTATGAATTATTATATACTAGGGTGATTTAAGAGGGTCTCATTGATAGATATTTATAATCATTAAACATACTATAAAAAAGATCATTTATCTAATAAATGTTATTAAAATAAAAAATAAATTCACTCAAAACCCAAAAGGAGGGAGACAATAACCAAAAGGTAGATAAAAGCTCTTCCACATGAAACCAAATTTTCCAAGGATAAAGAAGAAGGATAAGGAACCAAATATATCCACTAAATTGAAATGGAATAATTTTTTGAGAGTAACTACAAAGCTTAGAGTTTTAGTGAAGATATATAATCTAATTTGCCTAAAATTTAACGGAATGATAGCTTAAAGGTAAATGGTTTTATATGAAATATACCTATAATGAATCTCGATTAATTTCTATGGTAACTATTGATTCACTTATAAATTTATCTTCTGAATCCATGTATCCTTAATCTTTGGATAATTAATATTATACTACGTCATTTGATGATAAGAGTGGCTATCTGAGTGTATATATAAAAAAGTTAAGAAATACTATATTTAGTCTATGTTAGATCTTATTAAATATGATGACTTAATTTCAAAACATACATCCAATATAGATGTTTTGTATTACAAAATTTTAAATTCTAATGATTAAATTTTTTTTATTAAAAATAAATATAATGTTTAAAGTCTGATGAATTTACTTTTTAATTTTACTTCTAAAATAGGTAACTATGATAAACTTTTAAGATAGTTAAATTAAAATCAAACACTATCATGAACGAAGCTAGGAATCCATCCAATCCAACACTTGGCATGTCCCAAAACAAGGTCCAAAGGGTGTTCTCGATCCCCATGTGCTAGAAACTAGTGTTGGACATAAAATTAATTAAATGGTAATGATTTATCCCAATAAATAACTAGGATCATAATACCAAAACTGAGCACGTTGAAAAAAACAACAACTGAACATCAATAAATATATAAAGCAATCAAAGTTCAAAAGCTTCTGAAAATAACAAAAAATGAAGCAGAAACTAAATCTGAACCATGATAATATGATATCCATGTTACCCCTTCTTCACCACCAACCACAAGACCAACCTAATCTAAAGGAAAACACATGAACCAAAAACCTGAATCTACAAAATAGCTCAAGTCTATAGATTCTGAGTGGCACAAGTATAGTTTGAACTTAAATAGATCAGTGGGTAATCACCACATAGTCCATACATTCCCCTCCCTGAAATATTCCACAATCAAATGTTTTAAATACATATAGAAAATCACTTTTAATAGTTTTAAACAACCAAACACATCTTTCGAAAAATTCCCTTTGTAAAACCAAATATAAGACATTTCTATTTAAAAATGATTATAATTTCAAAACCTAGTTAAAACCCCATATGTAGTTATAAATCCATACCACATCACGCAATGAAAAATCAACTGACATTAATGAAAACAAACCAATAAGTCACAAACTAATAGTGCTAATAACTGATAAGTAAATGAATAAAAAAGAGAACATACAGATAGATAATCATGGGTACTTCTGGAACTATGCTAGAGGAAATCCTTGTATGTACTCAGTTCACACTCACCTACTATAATATTGTATAGCCCTATAGTCAATAACCAACTGGCCACTCTAAACTAGATAATCAAGTGGAACGTCCCACCTAGCCTCTCCGAAAATCCGTGGTGGTACCAACCAATCTAATCAGGGTGAATAAAAAACCATAACTCAGCCTTTCTATATGATTCCCTAGAATCTAATGATAAATGTAATGAATGAAACATGGTATAACAACCATAACCCATAGCACTCTCATGCATGATCCACTAGAGGGGAACACACCCCAAGGGGTAGTGGTTTCTAAACAAAATCCAAAATTAACAGTGCTCTTGTGAATGATACACTAGAGGGGATCACATCCCAAGGTATATTGGTCTCCAAAAATAATCAATGTCATCATAAACACACATGAAAACCTGTTTCTTTCATATGTTCAAATCAGGACATAACATCAATTGAATTTCAAAAATAATCTATTCATTTTTTAAAACATGCCAAGATGTCCACCGAGCACATATGTAACTTGAGTTCCAAAAACAATTTAAAAAAATCATTGGATACCTATCAGGAATTCACATCAATTCACATCAAAACCATGTTTTCAATGAAAACAGCAAGCATCGACGGGGCCTTTGACATTTCTAATCCAAACGCATTTACGAAGCCATTTCCACAACATTTAAAAAAGCAAATATAAAACCCCACATTCATTTGAAAAATGATAAATAGTAAATTACATTTAAAACACAATATTGTTCTCAAGATAATTTGAATTCATGCAACAAAAAAAGCTTCCAAATGGGACTTTTACACCACTTGGTTACCAAGTATTTCTTAATGTTCAAAATGGTCATTTATACTAATTCTTCCCCAAACCATATCTCAGAAATAAAAATGGGACAAGCTTTCAGAAACAAATTTGAAACCACTATTAATGTCATGTGAAGCTCTAACACCCCATTTACGAGTCAAGGAACCATTTTGGATACTAAATAGGGAATGGAGGATAATCCGTTGAAAACCCATGGTTAACATAAGAACCAATTTTATCAAGGTTCCAAATGGGCCTCAAGAAACCATTGAGAACCCACCCGTTTGAAAAAGTGTCCAAAACATCATTTAAAAATACAAAACCACATAAAACCCATTTAATAATACCCAAACCAATAATCAGTGACACTCTACAAGTTTCCATGAGATCACCCAAAACCCCATTTTTTTTGAAGATCAATCATTTTCTTTTTAACCATCACAATATGGAGCAAAAAAGAGTCACAACATAAATTAAAAAAATTCCACAAACAACATCAAAATCATAATCCAACCATATTACCAGAACATGATAAAGGGAAACCACCCCCCAAAAAACCCAATTTCACGTTAAAATTCAATTTTCATTTTATCAAAAACCTTACACGCATAAAAATATTGGCATGATTAAATAATCCACTGGGAACCTATTTCACACCCATTTAAAATCATGAAAACACCAAGTCAATTTATACTACAACATCACAAGTAATGGAAACAAATTTAGAAACCATTTAAGAATGATCAATCAAAAATAGAATATATCAAAATGTAAAGGGATGGAAAAACCTACCAAGATGATGTGAGAATGTGAAAAACATTGGAATAAGGATGAATACACCCTAAGAGACAATCTATAGACCCTAAAATCCATGAAATTTAACCACACCTCAACCCTAACCGTTAGGTTTCATCCTGGAGGAAAACCCATACCAGGAGAAACCATAAAACCAAGAAAGAAGAAAGAGTATAAGATAAAATCAAGAAAAACCCAAAGGAACTTACCTAGGGACGATCAAGAGGAATCCATGGAGGAAGGGTAAAAATCAAGAGGGGTTTTATAGATACCCTTAGTGAGACTAGGTTGAACAAGGGAGGGAAATCCTAAAATGTGTTTAAAATAGTGGAGGGGGAAGTGTAATTTCTATCTCTTAATTACTTAGGAAACTTGCACGGTTTGGCCACATGATTTGAAAAATTGTGAACCAACCATGTACACCATACTGGAGGGAACAATCACCCTGTAAAGTCTGGATGCATGGTCTCCCAATATATGTTTCAACCATACTAAATTCCATTGTATAAATATAGAGTCTTCCTGCAAGCGTTTTTCATGGTTTACTCTACTCATGTGAAATTTTTTCACGTAGGAATATGAACTTGAATCAGGCCACAAATTTTACCAATAACCTGAATGGTTTAGACCAATCCATTCCCCAACCATTAATGTCAAAAATTGTAAGAATATAATGAACTTAAAACATCATCTTCCTTAAGATTCTACACACATAACCCACAAAACGTGCACATAAAATGATTGAAAGCCAAAAATCCACCCAAAACCTCAAAAAAAACAAAAATTCAAACAAGAAACTCAACTTTAACCCCAACAAAAATATAAAATAGAAGGAAAATAAAAAAAGAAATTATGATATCAATGTGTGAAAACTCTACCCACCGCAAAAACTTTCTTCGCCCAAAAATTCACCCAACCACACGAGAAATAATTCTCATTCCAAACACCGAATAAAGTCGAATGAAACCACAAACCTCACGGTGACCATTCACTCCAAAAGGCACACCTAACCATATTTAAGAGAAACCCTAAAGAAATAACCACGAAAATGAAGAGGGCCATCCCCACCACAATAACCCAACTAACACCACCAATACTAAAACACCCAACACCTCAGCACTCACATAGTAAACCCCACATGGACTAACCCAAACTAATACTCACATGTTAAACAACACTACCACTAGAATAGGAAACCGAATATGAACCAACCCAAAACTTCTCGGCACAATCCAAACAACACAACCACCTAAATCATGAAATCCCAACATAAGCCAAAAAAACCTCCCACATAAAGGGGAAAACCCATTAAAGGAACTCGTACCAAATAGTAAAGAAAAACCAATGTTCATAAACTCCTGCTGTCATAAAAACCTCAAAATAGAACATATCTAGAAATAGGAACCAGTCTGCAGAATTCTACGAACACACGAAAATGAAGTAATAATAAAAGAATCTCATTTAAAAAAATATACCACCACTAAATTTCAATCAGAAAAAAATCTTAACTTATTAAAAAAGGGGAACTCGAAATAGTAGAAAAAATTAATATATATAAACTTTATCAAACTCCACTCCAACATTGGAGATAAAAACTGGGACATGGATCCCGACACCCCTAGACGTTCCTAATTATGTGAAAATATTCACCTTGGAGCGTATGGATGTATTGAATCACATTCTCCCTTTAAGACATGAGAAGAATCCCTCTGATCAAGGATTTTTCCTCAGGTGATTATTCTTAAAAAATTCCCTACATGACCAAAATCACCATAATTATGACACAACTTTTGAGGATTGAGACAAGATGGTTTTGAGTTCCTAAACTGACCGCACATAAAGCACACTAGGGAACGATCTAATGGGTGGAATTCCAAAACTGATGAAAATTTATTTTAAAAAATAGATTCCTTTAACACACATCTCTCACCATATGGGGAACCTTTAGGGGTACAGAGAAAAACCGGTTCATTAACCACAACTTACTTCACCCTAATAATTAACTCAGTAAAGACAACCTCATCTACAAACATATTTAAATGGATTTTACTGGATGAGAGTAATCATTCCTTGATCTCTCATATAAAACCACAGATCAAGATAGGATCTTTTATATGATCCTATGAAACTATCTCTAGAGAGAAATAAATCAACTCTTTAATGTGGTCAACAAAATCCTTCATCATCAGCTGGCCTTGCTGAATAATCATTATCTCTGCCACATTTTTCATCTTCAAATCCTCAGGTAAACCATCATATGAATTTGGAATTAAATAGTTTTCATGTTGTATCTACATAAAATGTTGATTGAATATTCACCTTCCACATTTCCAAATGCAAATGTCAAATAAAATCCAAGACAGCTTGAACCCTCACCATATTGGGAGTTCCCAATAACCTTAAGATTCCTTTGACATTGTCAATCCACTCTGCAGCCTCTAATGAACCATGATCACCATGAAATATATGAAAAAACCAAAACAAACTCATATCTTCCAACATACTCAGAGTCAATGAAAGTTCAAACACTATAAGAGACTCACAATAAACATTTGGAAGCTTTATAGGTAGAATACTCTTAATAGAATAAAAACACAAAACCAAAATCAACATCAACCAAATGATCATACCAGGACAATACGACCATCTTGTTAGCCAAAAATCACAACCAGAACCAAAATACTCTTTTCAAAACCACTATTTCCATCCAAATTTCAATTTAAAATTCCCACAATGAAAAAATTAACTCACATTCCAATCCGGACCCAATCACTAAATATCAAATTTAAAACAAAATCACACCTTGAAACCATATTCTTTTTGAACAACCCTTTTTCCAAAAACCTTTTTCCCCTTTCAAAATCAACCCACACATACCAAAATCAAACCAAATCACAAATCACCCAAAACTCCAAATATTAGAAACTAGTGTCCATGCATAACCCATCAACATGGTTAGTGTTCCATGCCCCAAGTAAGCATCAACAACTAAGAGGACCTTGAACTGTGCACTCAAACTCCACAAGGGTCACTACTCCATGTGATTACACAACATGACACTAACTCAACTCCATCTTCATTGCTCATTCATATTTCAAAAACAAAAAAAAGGACTCAAATCCCTAACTACCCCTCGAAACGTGAGGCTCATAATGATAAAGTATTCATGTTTTCCTTCCCATACCTACCTATCGAGTACCAAAATGCATATTCTCTGATCTACCTGACACACCCAAATAATGAGGACATGATATAATGCCATTTTTTCATGAACCAAGTTAGGATTCCATCAAACCGAACACCTAGACCGCCCCTAAGACAATTCCCTATGAGCATTCTCAATCCCCACAGGTTGGAAAATATTGATGGAAATCAAAATAATTAAATGGGAATGATTTATCCCAATAATCATCCAGGATGAAAATTTAGAAATCGAACACACAGAAAATTCCAACAAATGAACATCAATAAATATATAGAGAAATCCAAATACAACATTTTTTTGGACATAACTAAAAAAGAATCTGAAACCAAATCTGAACCACGCTGACATGATCTCTACATGACCACTTCTTCATCCAAAATCCCAAGAATAACATTCTCCAAAGGAAACACATGAATGAGAATCATAAACATTAAAAGAATCATGGGTATACTGACACGGAGAGGCACAAGTAGGGTGTGCAATTTAAGAGCTCAGCAGGTAATCACTACAGATTTCATTCATTTCCTTTACTGAAATAGTTTTCAAATAGTAGTTTTAAATACATTCATAAAATGTAATTTAAATCATTTTAAACAATTAAACATATCTTTACAAAAATTACCTTTCTAAAACCACACATGCATATTTTCTTTTTAAGAACGATTATACTTTCTAAAACCCAGTTCAAAACCCCATTCCAATTACAAATTCATACTTGATCACCCAAAGGAAACTCTTCTGATAATAAAGAAAACAAACCATGCCGGCACAAACTACCATGGATAATAAGCAATAAGAAATAAAAGAAAAAAACATACAAATAGACAATCATGGGAATTTCCTAAATATCATTAGATCCAATCCATGGATATTGTTAGTTTGGAGTCACCTGAGGGAATATGGTGTAGCTCCATATTCAATAACCAACTGGCCTCTTTGAACTAGCTAATCCAATGGAACATCCCAACTGGCCCCTCAACAAATACATTGAAAACAAACCATCTAATCAGGGCGGACACTAAACCATCCCTCATCCCTCTATATGATTCCCATAAATCCCATGATAAAAGTACTTGGTGAAACATGGTATAGCTACTGTAACCCAGAGTATCCTTGTGCATTATCTACTACAGGGGAATGCATCCCAAGGTCCAGTGGTTTCCAAATATAATCCAAAACTGATAGTGTTCCTACTCATGTTCTACTAGATAGAATCAAATCCTAAGATCTAGATGTCTCAAAACATAAGCAATGTCATCACAAACATACATGAAAACCCATTTGTTACACAAGTACCCATCATTCCATAACAACATTTTAGTTTCAAAACCCGCATTCCTAAATATTTTAAAATACACATCGGGCCTTCGAACTACCCAATCTTTCAATAAAAGATTACAAGCATTCCATGATCCCCATCGGGGCCATACTTCACATGATTTACAAAACTAATTTCGAAAACATCACATGATACCTATTGGGAATTCACAAAAAATCACATAAAATATATCTTTTTAATGGTAACATAAAGTTCCAATACGTCCTTCAACATTTCCAATCCATACACATTTACTGATCCATTTCCAAAAAAATCAAATTCAATATAAAACAGCACTTTAACATTCAAAATGTTTAATGGGACATTATATTTCACTTCCAAAACCATTATCAAGATAAGGCAAAAGAACACAAAATTATCCAATTGGGACTTTTACATCCCTTAGTTACCAAGTATATCTTGAAGTTCCAAATATGACTTTATATCAATTCTTTACCAAAACATATCTCAAAATTTCAAATAGAAAAAAGAATTGTAAAAAAATTTGAATCCATTTTTAAAGTCACAAGTAGCACCAACCCACCATTAAAAATCATGGAACCATTTATAAAAAAATAAAGTGGGAAGGGAGGAGAATCTTTTGGAATACCATGGTTCAAGGATGAACCAATTTTACTATGGATCCAAATAGTCCTCAAGAAACCATTGTGAGCCCCCACATTTCAAAATTATTCCAACACTTCACTTAAAATACCAAAACCACATAAAAACTAATTAAAAATACCAAACCAACATTCAATGAAACTCTTCAAGTAGCTATGAAATTACCCAAATACCCTTTTTGTTTTGATGAAACAGAATTTTCTTTTAACCCATCACAATAATCTACACATAAACGTCTTACCATAAAAGTCACAAATTTCCACATACAACATCCAATTCAGAATCCAACCATATTACTGAAATATAACCAAGGGTAAACACCACAAAAACACTTAATTTCATTATTAATGTTTAAATAACATTTTATCAAACACATCACATGCATCAAAATATAGGAATAATTAATGAATATATTTGAAAAAAAATCACTCATTTTACATCATGACAATACCAATTAAATTTATAATAACACATCATAAGAAATGGAAACATGTTTAGAAACCATTTTGGGAAGCTCAAGAATCAATTTGAATGTTCTTGAATGGAAATTTATGGAAACCCCTACGTTAATAACATGTGAATGAGAAGAAACTTCATTAGAATGTAGAATACACCCCAAGAGACAATTCTCACACCCCAACATCAAATAAATCAAACCAAACATCAGGAATTACCCTTAGAGTTCGTACAAGAAGAAAACCCCCACTAAGAGAAATTAGGAAACTAATAAATAAGTAATTGAAGAAGATAAAATCAACTTAAACCCAATTGAACATACCTAGAGACCTTTAAGAAGCATCCATGGAGGAAGGGGATATAGAGAGATGGGTTTTATAGAGTCGCATTGTCTGATAGATTACAAAATTGATAGAATTCTGAAAAGGGGTTAAAATATAATAGGGGAAAAGAGTAATTTATATCTTTTAATGACCTAGGAAACTTTTATAGTTTGGAGATACGGTTTGAGAAATCAGGCACCAAACATGTGAACACTACTTTAGAGAAGGGGAATCCCTCATGGTCTGGACACATGATCTCCCAAACCATGTGCCAACTGTGATACATTTCACTTTCAAAATGCATTGTCTTCCTTAACACATGAAACATGGTTTACTTTAATTATGCGCAAGTCATGCACCATGTCATGAGAACCAGAAACATGCGGCATAGTTTACCAATGAACCCACATGGTTTGACCCAATACATTACCAAACCTTTAATATAAAACCATGAAATAATAAAATGAACCTGAAACATCCTCTTCTTAACAATTCACATGCTTAACCCCTAAACAATGCACCAAAACCATGCAGAAGACAGAAGGCCACCTGAAATATAAAAAAACTAAAATTAAAAATGAGAACTCAACCCAAACTAGAACCAAAATATCAAATAGAAATAAAATAATAAAATAAAATAAATTTAGAGGTAGGGGTGTGACAAACATCTTATATAGTTCATTTTATATCTAAAAAGTCTCATTTACATACAATCAATTTTTTTCCCATAATTGCACCATTTTACACTAAGATTCAAAGGGTAATTCACTAGAAGAATAGTTATTACATGAACAATATTCATTTATTTATAACCTATGGATCTTGTATTTTTAAATAAATAGTAGTTTTTCAACACCATTGGGTAAGAACTATTTGGGTTTTGAAAGTTATATTTGCTAATGTTGTATGATCTAAACAATTTTAGGCACCAAATTTTTAGATTAATTTATTTTCAGAGGAAAGGATAAGTTCTAGAAGGTTAAATAATTGGTAAAAGTGTAGAATTTATTCTCATATTATGATTGGAAACAATCACATATTATAAAAATTGTTGAAATTTTAGGGTTGACATGTTACTTTTAGTGACAATGCACGGGGTTGGAATATTAGTATTTTAAAATTTTCTTTTCATGGTGATATTTAAATTTCAATTTTCACTTATAATGTTTGACTTAATCAAAACCTTACTATAATAATTCAATTATTTTATAATTATTACTCAATAAATTTTTTAATAAATGATGTACCAATGAAAATTCAGAATGAATTCAAATATTATCTACCAATAAGAATGATAATTTTTACACTCTCTACCCAATAGACTGTGCTATCTAGAACATCCTTGGTCTCAATGTGTTTGAGGATGAGTCTTGTAATTGGTATAAAAGGTTAAGGCACTAAAATTATTGAACCTTATCGAATCTTTCTAATAGAGTACTTGTGAAGGATCTTCTGGAACTTAAGTTAATTATTCTAGAGTATGTGACTCTTTGTAATATATCAAGTAGGGAAAGTAAAGCATTAAATATATTAATAATGTATAAACGTAGGAAGGTTTATAGTTTCTGAACATGTAATTTTCATACCTAAACAAATTGTGAGTATTGGATGAAAATAGTTTGTTGATTTCTTAGTTTATAATTACACATAATATACTTGTGTCAATTTTTTTCCTTAAATTGGATGTTATATTTTTCTTTAGGGTTTCTAATTTGGTTAAAAATGAGAAAAATATACCAAATTTTATGATTAAGAGTTATAATATTTGATAATTTTTTAATTATTCTTTATAAATTTTTATAATGAAGAAGGAACTACACATAAAATTTCAACAACAAGAACACCATAAGAAAATAGTCTAGTAGAAATGAGGAATATAAAACTCTAATAAATTTAGTATTTTAAATTTTATGAATATGGGGTTTCTAAAAATTCATACTAAAGCTGTTTGTACTACCTATAACACTATAAATTAATATTTTCATCACTTGTTTTAAAATAAAACACCATATTAATTGTATAACATAAGGATTCAAAAACATAGCTACTTCATTGTTTTCAGATACAAGGTTTTCATTTTGAATACTAAATATAATATTCATAAATTTTATCTAATAGTTTCTGAAGTAATTTCTCTTATTTACTCTCTCAAAAGTAATTCTTACCATTATTTAAACAAATATAAAAATACCATTAAAAAATATAACATGTTAACTTTGACAGAGTTGATCCTTATGTGATGTTAAATTTTTCAGACTACGAAAATAATCTGGATTGCTTTTTAAACCTTCTCTAATTTATGTTGGTTGGTGGAATTACATACATAAGTAACTATCATTCTGGAATCTATTTTAATGTATAATATATATATATTAGATGAGGTATAACCATAATGTTTACCTTTAAATCTGATGGACTTAAGGAATCATCCAACTAATAATATCATTAGTGATATTAATCATCCAATTAAAACTAGAAGTTATTTAAAAAATGATTACAAGAATATTGATTTATTATCTTAATTTGAAAAACGAATTGTGGATTGTTCCCTTTTTCATGAGAGTAGGATAATTTTATTCAATATTATCTTAATAAATTTGAGAAAAACAAGGTTTTGGATTTGGTTGAAATTTCATTGTGATCTTATGGTTAATTGAGTCAAATGGGTCTTCTGAAATATGTTTTATGAGAATAGACCAATTATTTAAAACAAATCTATACTCATTACTATGAGTTTTTATCAGGAAGTGGGAATTGACAATAGAGAAACATTTTCTCTAGTGGAATGAATAAAATTTATTTTCATTCTATTAGCCTTCACATTTCATTTATGTTTTAATATTTATCAGGAGGATGTAAAGAGTTCCTTCCTTAATAGTTATCTTTAAGATGTGGTTTATATTGAAAAAACCCCTCGTTTTAATGATATTAATTTTTTGGAACATGTTTTAAGACTTAGTAAGGATTTTTACTGACATAAAGAAAGAATAGTAGCCTAGTATGATAGATTATTTATATGTTTCCTCCAAAAAATTGTTAAAGGAATAATTGATATTAATCTTATTATCAATAAATTGTTTTATGAAACTATATTCATTCAAATATATGTCGATGAATTTTTTTTCGACCACAAAAAAACATGTGGATAGTTTTTAAAAACTTATGTGAATTTAATTTTAGATGAGTTTGATCGGAGAACATAAATACTTTCTTGGCTTCCAAATAACTCAAAAAATATAAGGATCTATTTTAACATATCATAACTATACCATAGATTTGCTTAATTTTTTTATAATGATTCTAGTATAAATATTCCTATCTTTTGTTCATGTAAACTTAATCTTAATGAAACTATGAAATTCATAGATTAAAAACATTATATAGGGATGTCTATAAGTTTACATAGATTGAAATCTATTCAAATTGATATGTTGTAATTTATGTTCTTGTGTATGATATTAAAAGGCAATATAAAATATTCCCATTTTAAGTAATTTTAATGAATTTCTTATTTCTTTAAAGAAACTTCAGAACATAAACTATTTTATTCTTTTAGATCATAGTTTATTCACAAGAGTTATTTGAATAGTGAATTTGAATTCTATATAATTTATTGGAAGATTTCTACCTGAAAATGTCAATTCCTTCGTGGACATTTCATTTCATGGTTTATAAAGAATAAAAATTATATTTTACATTATTATTATATGGATGAGTATTTGGAAACTAGAATTTGTTGCCCCAAATTGTTTTGATGTAGTAAAAATTGATTAAATTTAGGGTGACTTTTAATCAGATTAAGATTATTTATAGTCCCAATTCTATTTCATTATATAATAACTCCACACATCACTCATGTCCTGAACACATATATATTATACATTATTATATTCAACATCATACACTAAAAGGATATATTATTCCTATATTTATTTAGACAAAACATCTTCATATTGATATATTTACCAAACATTTACATTCCAAAATATTTTAATAAATTAAATATAATAAGCGTATGATCAATGTTAAGTGATCATTTAATAATTCTTATTTTTTATTCTCATAACATTGAAAAAATACGTAAAAAGGGGGATGAAAATTATTGTTTATATAGAACAATGTTAACTCTTTTTGTGGATACATAAAATATTCCAGAATAATTCGTGATAGAAGGTTTTATATGTATCTTAATTATCTTTGAAAATAATATATTGTGAATGTTTTTTTCTTTATGATATTCATATCAGTAATTATCTTCTAAAAGTTACTTTTTATATCATGAATTTATTCTTACATAATTGTTCAGGAATATCCCCTATTTTTTTATTTACTCTTATGTATTCTAAAAAATGTTTTGTTTATGATTATTAAAAAAAATTCCTCTTATATATTTTTTTAGAAAATATTCATTCTCTTAAATATTCTTAATGATTTTTTAATGAATTTGTATTATTAATTATTTTGTGTTTAATTTTATGTGTTATTAAATATATTTAGCTTACTCTTATATATTCATCACATTATTTGGTTTATTATTACATAACCTTATTTTATAATTATGTAAATTGTTTAAGGTTATTCTTACATAGATCTATGATATCTTGTCTATTTTTCATGGATCTTATTTAATCCATCAAGATTTTTATCCTTGTTTTTACCCTTATTATTAATTTTACATAACACTCCTTGTTCATTCTTTATTTTATTTTCTTGACATTCATTTTGATATATTGAAACAGTGATAAGTTATATGTAATTTGTGGGGGATAAATTAAGAGATTTGTTTGAGGGATAAGTAAAGGAATATTTTATAGAAGTATGTTTAGAAAATATAATGAGGAAAAATTATGGGGAGAAATGTTCTCCAAAATTTATTACATATATAAGACAAACTAAGTCTCATAAAAGTGTAGATATTTTTCTAATTTTATTAATTTTATTTTAATTAACCCTCTTTATCATTAATTTTAAATATAAAAAAGGGTGGGACTGTCGATTAATTTTCATAAAATAAATTATTTCATATCTATTGTGATGATAAATCATTAAACACAAATAGTTTTACTTGTACTTACATTAAGTGGTTTTACCTCTATTTTTATGAAAATATAACATCCAATTATCATGTTTAGATAAGCAATATTTTATACATATAATTTCATAAAAATTTTAAATTCACCTAAATAATTTCAATAGATGGTGTAGTTCAATATTTTTAAAGTTTATAGGTGACAATTGTTCCTAATAAATTCAATGTATACTTTTAAGAGTTTGTTATGCCAATGCTATAAATTTAGACAGGGTATTTGGGTTTTTATAGATTATTTTTCATTGTTTTCACATTGTTTCTTAGACATTCCCTTTTTTAGTAATTTATTTTATATGATCGAGAATATTATATTCATTTAATTGTAATTAGGTGTGATTTATGAGATTATATAGATATATATCTATGTGTTTTTGAAATTTTGGTTCAATGAATTCCAAGGATAGGAATTACTACCAATATAGGTGATCTAAGATGATCTCTGTGATAGATCTAGTTTTAAGTGTTTTTTAAATATTTGAGGTTTTGGATTTTTATTTTATGATTATTTTGATTCATGATGTTTGAGTGTATTGGAATTTATAACCATTATGGTTCAGTATTGATCCTTATATGTCTTTATATTAAAAGAAATTATTTCTTTTAAGTGGAACTAGTAATATTCTTTATAATATATATTATAGGAGTTTATGGATTGTCATATTCATTTATAATTTTAATTGTTTCTTTCCTAATTAGTTTTATTTATGTCGGTTAAGTGTTAGATTATGAGTTGTTTAATTTATACATTAATTTTTTATTCCTATACTCATATGTGTTTTTAATATAACTTCTAGGATAATCATTATCATGAGTGGGATAAAATTTCATGTTTTCTTGAAACTATAATTCACCCCTCCCCAATTGAAACTTCCATATCTTGTTTAACACATAATTAAAGTTGATGTCCTTGGTTCAATCCCTATTGGGTGCATGTAATATTACTATGTTGGTGGGGATGTAGAAAATGACATAGGTAATATGATATAGTCATGATGGTGCACTCGGATTTTCGTCCATGTTATGGGCTTCATGCCCACTAGGACTACAGGTAATGTTCTAAATAAATAACGCTTGATGGGTGAGTTATCCCCTTGTGGGTCACTAAGGCCTACCTTTACAACAAATGTGTGTGGTTTTTCTATTTTTTTGAAATTTATTGTACCCCCAAGAACCTTATATATATATAATGACGGATCAACCTCTTGTCTCACAAGGTGTTGGTATTCATTTCAACCACTTATCTCATGTTCTTGGTGTTGTTAATATAAAAAAGGTATATAATAAAAATGAATTCAAAGTAATATAAATTTAATATAAGAGGGGGATAAGTTCAAAGGGAAATAAATGAATTTTGTGTTCACATTGGTCTATGTGTGTGTGTGAATATGTGAGTTTTATATGTATGGGTTATATGAAAAATGTGTGTGTATGTGTGTGTGTGAATCCAAGAGTTTAGCAAATGTGGGTTTGGGAAAAGTAAAATTTTTTGTGATTTTTTCATAAGTGTATATATTTGTGAAAAGAAATATATAAAACACATATATAGAGGGAGTTTACAAAAAACTTATGACAAGTTGTCTAAAATAAATTTATTACCGAAGAATTTACTACTATAATGCATGGTATAGTGATTGAAGTTAATTATTATTTATAGAGAGATTCGAAAATGTAAATTATTTATTCTGGATTCTTACATCTTCTTTACTTGCACTGATTTATAATTGAAAAATTAAAATATCATTTATAAATATGATGTAATTGTTTTTCTTTATAATTATTTTTTTGTGATTGTTAAATTTTTATGTTTTTCATTAATGATTGAATTTTTATTAATTAAATTAGTATTAAACAATTTATTTATTCACATAGTAAAATTTCATTTAATTTAAAATATGTGTGGGGATATGTAAAGATCAATATCATGTTTAATTCATTGGTTTCTAAAAAATCCATATGATTATGGTTATGCCCATGTCACATCATGTTTGAAGAATCTATAATTGGAAGGAAGAAGGATTTTTCAATTAATTCTTATTTTTTATTGAATACATTGACTCTAATTATATTAGTTTTTCTATCAACAAAAACTATTATTGATGTGGTCAAGTTAGTTGGAAAATATTTTTAAGTGTTGATTTTGAATGGTTGTGAATGAATTAAAATTTTAAGAGGATTTCAGTGAAGTTTTCCAGCTATAGAATAAATTTTGACATGCTTATATCAATCATCTTGAAATATTTATATATAATTTTAAAATAAATTGGTAAAAAATATCACACTGAATTGTTTATCACTGTACCCAAATTTTTAATAAGGAGATAATGATGCTTGAGCTAGTCTAAATGAAATAAGAATCATCCCACAATGATATATCTTGGTTTATTTGAATTAAAATTTTTTATTACCATAATGACATAGTGTTGTTTTAAATTCATTATTTTATAATCAAATTCGAATGATATTTACAAATTCACATTCTACCAAAACTAAATAATGTGATGAAAAGTGGGATTAGTTATTTAATAAATGAAACTCATTAGGCTATGATTTTTATTGTGTAATATAGGAAAAGATATAGTTATAAAATGATATAATATACATTATAATAAAAAAAATTAATGTTTGAATTGGTTTTTAGAGTAGTTAATTTTAACAATGATGTAACCAATGTAATTACCTTATAATAGGGATCATTATTCCATGATTTTTTAAATATCAATATATATTTCAAAAAAAACATAAAATCTATGTTGGAGTTGAGTGGTCGTTTTCCAAGCATAATATGGTATAGAGAGAGAAGTGACTTGACCCAAGAAAGGGTAGTGAGAGAGAGGATAAAATTCCAGAATATAAAATAATATTTTTTTTGAACCTGGAAGGATGAAAAATTCAGTTTGATATTGGTGATCCTATATTAATTAATGAAGCATTTTAATTCGGATTTATGATATGATTTTAATTTTAATATTGCTGTTTAAATTCAAAAATAGTATTATCTCATGATTGAAAGTAATTACTCATTGAAAGGCTTTAGTTTCAATGTGAAGAAGAAGTCATGAGAAAATATTGCTAATGTTTAATTGACCTAATATTGATTTCATATATATATATATAGAAGAACATAAAAAATTTGGATTCTTTATTTATAATGATTAAATGTTCATAATCTTTTTATTCGTATTTACCATATTTTCTTAGTGAATTTTTTGTCCATGGGATTTTCTATGTCACATCGATATGTATTCATTCATGTTTGATGGTGGAACTTCAAAAAGATCATATACTTATTTTTTATTTTGATTAAATTCATTTTCAATTGTGTAAATGTACTGGGAAGTTAATCCAATTAATTAGAAAATGTTAAATAATTGTACATAAAATTAATTAAAGAGTCAAAATTGATCAATGATTTACCCCCCCCCCCCCAAGTGAATATAGTGTGATCTCTTCAATTGGGGATCTTTAGTATTCCTTATTTCCATTATAAAGGTATGAGTATTCAACTTATTTGAAATTTTATAGAATCTTATTTAAATAATATTATCACAAATTACTCTCATAATTAAATTTAAAATCATCTTAGTTTCTACAAGAATAATTATAGGTGTTACTAATGAAATTATAGTAACTCTTATTGGTGCTATATACCCTCTATGTTCAATTATAATGTCACTTTAATTATTTAATTTCAAATATAGTTGTAAAAATTGTAGTTTTAACAATTTCTCATGAAAAAATCATTTATAATGGAAATTAAAATTGATTATGCCTAAGAATATTGATGGGATTAAAAGAAAAAATAAGATAAGAAATCAACATTATAGATATTTCCATCATATATCTATCCAATTAACCCAATTATTATTTTATCCTATTGAAATTCATATATAACTTCTGCTTTTGTTCCAAAACAATTTACCAAGTTGTTAGGTTATTCCCTTATTTTATTAATTCTTTATGAAAGTTTAAAAATTCATGAAAATTTATACTTAGAAAATTTTATCAAAAAATTCTGTATACCTTCAATATTAACATTTCTCAATGATAGTTATTGAAATATAAATACCTATATTCAATTAACTCATGTAGATATAAGTTTAGATACCTTAACTATAGGTAGACCATTAAAAGTAGTAATAAATAGAATAAAATAATGTACAAAAACATCATTCATTATATCTATCCTAAAATTTTAAGTAATTTAGTTCATGAAATTGTATCCTCTATAATACACTTCAATACATCACATTCATACAATGTGTGATTTAATTCATTATTTTGAAAAACCTCATTTATTTTTGTTATTATTGTGTCTTGTTGGTGTTGTTGTGGCCTCTAGTTCTATTTTGAGATAATAGATGGGGTATTGGAACATATATCCATTTACATATTCCATCGGGTTCACAGTGGACTCGTGTTTTGTACATGGATGAGGTGGGAGGGGAGGAAGTATACCTATGTGGGTTATCGGGTGGTCAATGAATGTAAAGCAATACCTAATAGCCACTGGGTACCCAATGATGGGTTTGTGGGTTCTAATATGTTCCTAGATATTTTTTTAAAATTATATATTTAATTAATTATTTAGATATAATTCCTTTAAAATTATTTTTCCATCTATTACACCTCTATAAGTAGTCAGGACCTACTCCCCTCATCTCATGTATTCTTCTCTTCTAAGTGGTGTATTCCCTCTATTCGTTATTGTATTTGAGTCTTGTTGGTCATGAGTGGTTTTCACCGGTAAGGCTATGATACCTCTTCCTTTTATTCATTGTTTCTCTCTCTATTTCACCATGAATAATTGATTATGTCTCATTCAAAGGATTCATCTAGATTTCTCAAAAATTTTCAATTAGGTCTGTATCATCTGATGCTTTCTAATGAGAAGTTCCATGGTATTCATAGGTAGGTGGTCACTTTATTTCCTACACTCATTTAAATCAATAGTATTCACTATCTGAAATAAAATAAATTCCAAATTTCAATATATTCCCAAAAGTAATTTTACATAGTTTCCTTATATTACTATAGTTATATTGAAACATAGAAAGGCCATGAGTGGTCCTTGAGATGTTTGGATTTACATTTTTAGTCAACAATGACCATTATCCATTATAATTGAATATTTTAATCATGACTTTGAACATAGGGTGGTTTTTTAGAATAGTTACTTAACCATAGGATCCTCATGTAGGGTTTTAGGGTGTACCTTGGTAACGAAAATCTTGAGAATGAGATATAATCAAGAGTGAGGTTTCCTTGGAATGGCACCTTGAGTGGGTTAGTGGATTGAGATCATAACTCTTAATGTGTTAATTATTTATAAATTCTTTGTATGGGTCTTAAATCATAAATATTTCATTTTAAAGGTATCTTATATATTAGTGTTACCTTATCCACATATAGATAACTGGAGGTAGTATCTCGTCCATCATTTCTGTTGTTTTTAATCTTGACCACCCAAAGTGGTTAAATGATCTATCCATCACCATGAAGTTAATAAAATGGTCAAACCACATCCACATTGAGAAATTAATTTTGTAGTATAACATTTACCTAAGTATATATATGGTGGTACATCGTTGATATATAAGATTAGTTTTGGTGGTTCCCAATCAACTAAAATAAATGTAATGTTGGCAAATCGTCATCCTTTTAATTGGTTTAGTGGTAAATTGACTTCCTATGAAGTGACACTAATAGTACATCAGCCACCTTGATGGGTAGTCTTCATAGGGAATCATCTATATGGAGACAGTATTTTGTGTATTATCATCCACTTTAGGGGTTTATTTAATTTGAGCATTTTTCAAACATGATTTATTATATTAGTGGTTTATTATCCAGGTTAATTTTTTATTATTAGTATAGTATTTAAATTTTATGATAATTAGCGGTGTATAATTTTTTAGGGTTTGGTGATGCCTTATTCACTGAGTGATGTTTTATTCTCCATTGGCATTGTATTGGTGTTGAATAATTCATTTGGATGCATTTCCATGGTGATACATTATTAAATTTTCATATTTGATCAATATTTCCCATTAACCATAATTTTTAAACAGGGAGTGATGTTTCATTTCTCTTCAAAGAGTGTTCAAACCATGGGTATATCGTCCCACTCCAATACAAGTCAAATAAGGTATGGTCCAAAAATGTGGTTTAGCTATAAATCAATCTATTATGAGAAAATTTATTTATTTACTTTATATATTATCACATCATACTATGCATGTATATATATTTCCCCAACATGTTTGGGATACTACTGGTGGTGGCTAATTGAGTTGAACTCACACCATATTCAGGAACTATAGTACCTAACAATAATTAATATTTTATGGACCATTTAAGGAAATAGTTTTTGGAATCTACCTCACCAGTTTATTCCTATAAAATTTCCATGAGATGATACAAGTAAAAAAAAATAGGTCATTCAAAATACATCCTCAACTTAGGATACTGTAAGATAAGAAGAAAATTCACTGAATAATCGCACAAATTCTATCACACACACACTAAATCAAACACATAATTCAAAAAACATTCAATATTAATGTAAATTAAATAAATAGGGGAAATATAGTTTACTTTTTGTGGTTTATAATTTTTTTCATATATCTATGGTAGAAACATAGTTACAGTCAATTTCAATCTGAATATGAATGAATTAAAATCACAATTTTCTAGTTATCAAAATATATCTATAATTAATTATAAATTTCAATCACATCCTAAAAAAAATATACCATGTGTCTGTTGTCCCTCTATATTATAAAAATAATCAAATAGTTGAGATATGTTCACTTCCATATGATATTCATGAGAACCACACCATAAATCCATGGTGATTATTGATATCTTGTAGTAATCAACACTTGACTACTAAAGCTAGTTAAAAGAGAAGACTCTGTGGTAATTTTATAAAAACCATGAGAAATCTCTAGTAAATTGAATTGAAGTCCGTTTGGTCCACTGAGACTGACCACTCCACATTCCCATCATACAATATCCTTGTCTAATTATACTATTAGTTTTTGGAGTGATCTTTTTGTTGTTTTCTACAGCCCTAGTTAAGTTTTCATCTAATTCACTCCATTTGATTGACTTACTCAAAACATAACCTAGCATTACATCCAAATAATCACCCACTTAAATAACACATCAAATAACCTCTTCTAACTCTCCCACACTTTGGAATAAACAACTCCATTAACTTTTGTAATATTTAACAGACAATGACCTCCTCCATTATCCTTTCACTCAATCTCACTAATGCATAGTGTTTCCAAAAAAATCTTGGACTGAAAATTTGATTAATATATTAATTTCATTTTCCTTCATAGCTAAATTTTATTAATTCATTTCCTTCTCTTCATCTAAATTATAGATGACGTGTTATTTCAGGTAAAGGTGATTCATTATTTCATGAAACACCAGATTAAAATCTAAGTTAATTTCATTTTTACAAACATAAAATAATAGTCCACCTTCTTAGAATATTAAAAATTCCCCTAAATCTCACCCCAAATATACTAGTTTCATTGTCATTTTTTTACTGAATACTCAAATTTTCTTATGGAAAATTAATAATACATTATAGCCACAAAATCCAACTGACTGGAATTTCCCCATAGGTGAACACAAACCATGTGGTGCTCTTTTGGGTGTCTGAATCCCCAGTGAATCCAAAATAAATATATTTTATCAAAATATCATACATTAAAATGAAATTTTTGTTTATTTTTATTTCTTTAAGTATCAGATGATCTATTTTACATTCTCCTAGTTTAACCTTTTTAGATTCAACATGATTCGTCTCCCAACTCCCACTACAAATGAAATGTATAATCGATTAAATATTATAAAGTATATCAAACATAAAACGTATGTTACAAATGGAACTCACTCTATGTATTAGACATCATATTCTATCATTGGAAACTTCACTTAGGAAAACATAAAGTCTCTTTAAAATGGATATTGCAATGGCATACATCTAATCCTCCAAAATATTTTAATGAATATCTAGATATAGTCTATTTGAGGGAGAATAAAAGTGTCATCATTCCTATCATTCTTCATCTATTGTCCTAATATTGTATTATCAAATTTGATATCTTTTATCTGAAATATTCTATAAAAATCATGATTTTTTCTCTCAAGATTTTTTTTTCAAGACAAAAAGTTACATTCTATCTATGTATAATATTATTATGACTAATCTTCCATCATTCCATGCATTTTCGTAAAAAATGGTATATATTACACTGAGTAAAATATTCCTCAACAAAAAAAATTAAAACTTTGTGTTATATTGCCTTATAACCTAATTAAAGTTGTAGAGTCTTTTCTTTTGCTTGTGCACCAAAAATGAGTTCGGATTCCCCTCAAAACATACTAGTTTGTTAATATAAATATCTTATATAAAATTAATATGAAGGAATATATCCCTAACATAAAACTACTCTAGATACAAATTGTTAGATGAGACCATGCTCAACACTGCTAGATAGTGTCATGATTAACTCCCAATGAAATAATTATAAATAATTCAATAACCTCATTCTGTTGAAATCAATTCACCACAAGTTATATTGGGTGCCTTTTCCTTCTATCACCTTCCTCCTTAAAAAGCATCACCCACATATTCTCATCTTCGCTTTTCCCCTATGCTAACTCATCTCATAGGAACATTACATTGGAATACAATGAAGGTATTCCTTTATTTTTCAAGGAATTACATTATAATTATACATTGAGAGTGGCCTCATTATCATAGATATTTAGTTCTCTTTAGTCTGTAAGAGGTAGAATGTTCATATTAACTCTAAAATATTGAACCAATTTCCAATCACTAGTATATCATTATAATCCTTATGAATCCACTCTACCTAATACTAAAAATTATAGTCCTCTGATTTATGAATCCCTAACTTTAAATACTCTCCCATGATCCTCAACAACCCATGATAATTATGGCACATCTTCCATTGGTCAATCATCATGAATTACAATGTTTTCATATGAAATATTTAAAAAAAACATCGATGTGGTATCCCTGTTTAGATCAAACTTGGACATTATCATCTTATTCTATGACCTCAAAATCATTCTCAACCATGTTCTTGTTCTTCCCTAGAACCTTATCATTAAAGATATCATTTCACCTCTTGGTGAATTATTTCTTATTATCATCCCATATTCAGAATCAAAAATCATCATTTACAAATCCAAAAATTAATTATTCCTTGAACTTTTCCTGGATATTTTATTTTTACTTAGCATCGATATGGATATAAGAAAATCTACAGATGATTTTTATGTGGTGAATTTCTAGTTATTTAATAAACTATATATGTTCTTGTAGATCTTATCTAAAATGGGCAGATATAATTTGGTCAACCACTAATGCTATCAAGTTTACCATTTTTTTCCAAATTTCATTTTCCATCCTTGAGTGTTCTTGTATTCTTAGTGAATTATCCATAAATATTTGATTAATCAATCCTATCACATTTTTCTGTTTCACATTACTAGGAATAAATATATCTAAAATGATCTCCTTATTATGATGTAATTTCTAAAATTCTATACAATTATACTCCCTATCTTTTTCAAAAAATAAACATTTTGATTTTTGATTTTTTTCTCTATCTATCATGGCCTTAAATTGAATGAGTGTTTCATAAAAAAACTTATATTTTTATAAGTAAACCAGCAATTTTCTAGATTTATCATCAGTGAAAGTCACAAACTATAGTAACCCACCATGAGATCATACTAGGGTGGGTCCCTAAATGTCCAAGTAAACAAGTTCTAAATTTTGAGCTCTGAGATTCCATCCATTCAAGTTGAATGAAAACCTTTTTTCTTCCCAATAAAACAACTCTAAAAAATTATAAATTTATTTTGATTGATATTCACCATTATATTTACTACTAAAACATTTATATCCTCCTTACTGAGATTTCCAAGTTAGTAATGCCCCAACTCTATACTTTCATCCTTTTGAAACACTAGAAATTACCACACCATCTAATATTTCCTTCATATATAAAGTCTCATACATTAACCCGCATTCATTTAACATTGAACCTTGATTCACCTTCGAAACTCAATTATAAAAACAAGTTCCATATCCTACTTCATCAAGATTTTAAATAGAAATTTGTTCTTATAGATCCCTATGATGTATCTGACTTATTTCAACTTCAATAATATTCAATTATTCATCTAGAAACTAACATCTACTTTCCCCAAGACCACTATAGTTTCATAATATGCTAAATGTACTATATTGAAACATGTATAAACATAATTCACCATGAATCATCACTCTTTAATTGAGTGAAATGGTTATCCTCAGTCAATCACCCAAGAATCTACTAGAATATGGACATTAAGAAATATGTTATTTCCTTCCTTACTAATACTCATGGAATTTCAACATCCAAACATTGGTATTATAGAAATTTCCTTATAAATTATACAATCCTTCTTTATATGTACTATTTCCCAAATTTCCAACAAGTATGACCAAAACCATCAAATTTTCCTAAATATTTCCTTCACACCAAAACATCTGATTATTTATTTTTATTTCTTAATTGGGGGAAATTATACTCCTCTATATTTATTGAGTACACTTGTGGATGATTCATGGAATTCCATTCATCTGATTTGTTCATTATGGAGAAGATTATTCTCATCCTCAATCACAAAGTTAGTTTTTACAACAATAATTTATTCCATCGCATCCCAAATCTCTAATAGTGATGAAAATAGTTAAATATTACATACATCATCTATGGACATCTCCTTTATTAATTCTAGGTTCCATCAGATCATATTGAAATCATTTACATGATATTAAATTAGAATACCTTCTAATAACCTCCTCATAAATTACAATCATATCATGAACAATTGGTTAAAAGTTTTTGTATTTTTATAAATCTCTATTAGGGAATTCAAGAGATCAATTGTAGTCTTCACATATGAAATGTTAAAGGTCATGTTTCATTAAATTGACATCTTAATCAAACCAGTACTTTATTGTCTAGTTTTTACCATTCTGCATTTTCTATATTTTCTGGATAAACCCTAATTAACAAAACATTCACATCATTCTAAATAAGATTATCCACCATCTTAGTTCTCTATAAACAAAAATTTTTTCCATAAAACTTATCAAATTGGAACAGAGCTTCATTTGATCAAATACCATATAATAATAGTAAACATTCACTATAATTGATATAACATCAAGTAAAGAGTGGGTGTTACTTGATCTACCTCAGAATGTGTTGAAAATTGGTCAATGGACCATAATATTTGAAACCGTTTGTTAACAATCTACCTCTTCATATGACTCCTTGATGATATCCATTGCATGATACATGTAGCAGATACTAGGTTATCTAGAAGAATTGCATAACTCAGTGTGTCAGAAGATAGAAAGAAAAGACACCCTACTCACCACAATTATTCCACCTCACCCATTCTCAACAAAAATATGTTCTCAGACAACATTCAAGTATAGTAGAATTTAAACAAATTAAGAAAAGAAACATTGGTTTCATATGGGCCATATATTATGGCCTTCATCCCCGTGAAAAAAATTATTCAATTAAATTTCAATAAAATTATATAGGAATTATAATCCAAATTTTTAATTAATAACAATTGATTTTTAATAAAATTTACATATTGGGTCATGAGAAGCATGTCGGCACCATGTTGGATGGGGAAACAACCCCCATGGACCATTATAAAGTAAAGGGGAATCTTGCATGAAACATTTGATCTTTTTGAAAAATATTAAAAATTTGTAACTAGTTGCATGATAAAGATGTTTAAAATGATATACGTTCAATTTTCTCCCTTGTTTTCCTCTAAAAAAAGTAATAGACTTCACATAACTCAATTTGTGAAACCAAGACTCATACTAAAATTAATATAACATACCAAAATTTTATAACATGTGTTCTTTAAAATTAATTAAAATTCTATAATAGATTGGGTTACAATAAATACATAGTGTATATTTAATCACACATGACACAAATTTTATCTTTTCCACAACATTGATCCCATTTTATTACATTGATTACACACAAAGCCAAGTATTACCAGATAACAATATAACATTAATATTATTGAACATAATACTTATCACATATCAATTGGAATGAATAAACGGAATTTGATTAGATAAATTATGAAATAATAGTTTACACATGTTTATAAAAAAAGTCATTGGTTGCACATTAATTAGAAATTAAAATAAAGACCAATTGAATATAAATAATGTATTGTTAGGAAAATTATTTTTATGAAAAGATTCGTGTTTTATCTTAATAAATTAAATTAATCAGTATTAGTGAAAGATATTAATATGATATATATTTAATAAAATGTTTTTAAATTCATCCAATATTTTTTATATGGTAAAGATAAGAATAAATCTAATTTTAAGAAGAAAATGTTTTATATTTTTTAAAGGTAGTTTTAATGCATTTTAATGGAAAAACTATTTTAAATATATTTTATTTAATTTTTTTAATTTTTGTATTAAAAAATAAACTTTTTTCATAAATAATAAGATAAAACTTTTTTTTATTGAAATTGTTTTTGAACATTTTCATATTTTGATGAATAGTGAAAAATGCTGCATTTTAATTGAAAACTCCAGATTCATCTTATTTATTTGTGTAGTTAAACAATATTTTAAATATTTTAAGGAAAATTTATTTCAACTATATATAAATAAATAAATAAATTCAATACATTCAATTTCACATTTTAATTTTATATAAAAACCTTTCTTACTTTAGAACTTTTCTCCTTAAAATCCCACTATCATAAAACGTCTGTAGGATTATTTTTAAATTAATTTCAGAAACTTATGGGAATAAAATTTAGAAAAAATTGATATAATTATTTTTAATCAATATTATTTTTTTCAAATAATATCAAATTTTTTTAACCATAAATATTAGTTAATGTAATTAAAATTTATTATAGTGATTAAGGTAAAAACAATCTTAGTCAATGATTAGACATAGAATATAATGTATTTATGTGACACAATACTTATCTAAAACCAATTGGCTACACATATTTGGGACCTAACCGAATTATTATAGATTTTATGTGTTATTTGGAAACTATTCCATGAATATGACCAATATAATAAGTTAAGTATAGAAAAAAAAGATAGAAAAATGAGATTTCCTTACCTTTGACACTTATAAACCTTTGGAGTATTGAATAAGCTATATAAATAAGGTTATAAATATTATGTTGGAATATAAGTGAGTTATTTTTATCATGATAATATATATTTAATTTTCATAAAAAATGTAAGTACATTAAAGTCTGAAGAAATTCCAAAGCATGGATTATATTTTTAATAATTAAATAAAATAAAATATACATTATTAAATAATTTAAAATTAAAAAAAATATATTCTACTATATGATTTTTTAGTATTAATAAATATAAAATATGATACATTCATTTTCAATTTAATATTTTCTAATAAACATATGTATATATAAAAATTAAAAAAACTGTCTTTCTACAATTAGGGTTAAAATAGTATTTGTTGCGTTACACGGGTTTCTATTAAAATTAACTATAAAACCATATGTAATTTTTTTTTATAATTTTGATTTAATATTTTATAATTAGTGGGAAAAAAATAATCTAATTATTATCACAATAATTTAGTCTTAACGGTTGGGTTATATAGGTTACAAAACTTGCAACATAAATGAAAACCAAAATAAAAAATAAATAAACGTAAATACTAAGGAAAAATGAAAAAAATGCTTTTTTTCGTGAGTGTGGATAAGAAATAATTCCTATTAAATCCATGATTTTTAATTTTTGAATCTAATTAAGTAAGGGATTTCACCTAATAGTGTTTCACCTTTTGTATTTACGAGAATTCCATTACTCCACTACTATAAAAAGGAATTCCCTTTTCTCCTCTCATTACACCTCAAAAGCCTTTTGGCTCATAAATATCTTGCCCAAATGATATCCCAAAATTCCTCCCCACACCCTATATTCATCCCATTGTTCATAAATAAATCTTATTAAGTTACTTGGTTTAAACCAAATAGTGTTATCCAAAAAATAGGTAACATTCTTCAACGATTACTCTTGTTTTATTTCTTTCTCCACCCCTTAAATTATTATTATTACATGATTATATAATAAAATTACTATCATAAATATACTAATATTTTGTTATGTTATGTTTTATACCCAAACCTACACACACATCCATCAAATGAGTAGAGAACTTACCATTCGGTTGTACGGTGAACTACCGCCTCGCGAAACGATGTGATTCATTTTTCATTTACCACCTATCATTGTTAGGAATTATGATATTCACAAAATTTTTATATTATATATATTAAATTTATGTTTTTTCAATAATTCATCAGTTGATATATAAGACATATCTTCATGCTTTCCATTTTTTTAAATATTATTACATCGTTTGTGTATGTATGGACTAATAGTTCTATAAAGCGATGTGATACGTTCACACATTATATGGAATGAACTAATTATAGGTTTAATTAAAAATATATGACATAAATAAAATCATAATTATGTTAATGAAATAATTTCCTTTCTATTAATATAATATATCATTTTCTTTATTACCCTTTCATACACAGAAAAATTGGTAACATCATTCGTATACATGTGGACTACCGCCTCCTCAATGTGATGTGATTCATTTTATGTCACAAAATCATATATATAAGTATATACAATTAAAAAATATGGTATTTATGATATAATTATCATTATTTAATGATAAATTCTACTCTTATTTTATAATAATCATTGAAAAAATGGTAATGTTACTCATGTGTACGTACATCATACCGTCTCCATGATTGTAAACTTGGTTCATTTTTCATAACATTCATTAATGATTTGTTTTAAAAGTATAATTTATATATAATTATGATACATATATCATTATTATTATTTTTTTGCTTTCATAATTTCCCCTTTTGACAATAGTTGAGCTACCAAAGTCATTTTTGACACATAAACCAAATATTGTAAAAACATTCCACTTAAACATTATTGATAAATACTTGTATATAACAATTTTATAAGTGAAATAAAAGTAATAATAAACTTTGAAATGTTTGTGTAGAAATTATATAATTAAAATAAGCTTATTATTCAAGAATATAGAGGACAAGCATGAGAAATCAGACTGAAGGTAAGGGGATTTTTCTCAATTTACATTCCATTGAGACTTAATTGTTATCATGCACAAAGTTACATTCATATGATGTGTCTAATTACATATTAATTTTTATAACATTAGTTTCATTTATTTCATGATATTAATTTTTCTAATTTAATTTATTCTTTCATTGATCTCATTATTCAAAAGCTACTCATGTAGTAAGGGATTCTTGTCTCGATTTTACTTTCATGAGGCATACATCATAATCACCACTTATTTATTTTTATTATTGTATATATTGAACCATTAGATATATTATATTAGTATTTATTTTATATTAATGTAATTTAAATGTTTTATTTATTTATTATTATTTCATGGGGTTTACTCTTTCAAATTTACCAAAGCGATAATGGATTTTTGTCGCAATTTACCTTCTTTGAGACATTTACTATGTTTTAAACTTACATTATTTTATAAGGTGTAAAAACATCCCATTTAATATTATATATCATCAATATTCTTATTATCATGAAATTATCATTTTCATTTATCTTTATTCCTTCATAAGGATTATGATTCAAATTTTTCAACGCAAAATTGTACACTTTGGAATGTTTAAATGTTATTTTTCTCATCAATGTTTTTAATGATATTTTAAAGTTATATTCATTAATAAATGTCAAAAACCCTTTTAGTTAACTATCCTACACTGGTTATATTTTTTATTAATACAATAATCATTATTTTATATATGAATTAATAATATTTATAAAATATTTTTGTTGAATTCATTTATTTTCAATAGGTTAATAATCTTTTGAAGTGGTTATTATTAAACCCACTTATTTTCTATAGGTTAGTCATGATTTAAAGATATTTTTATGGAAACCATTTCATTTACATTGGTTATTCTTGTTTCAAATAGTTTTCTATGGATACCATTTACTTTCCATGGTTTATTCATGTTTCAAAGTGATTATTGTGGAACACATTTTATTTATATGGTTCAATCGTGTTTCAAAGAGATTTTTATCAACCTATTTCGTTTCAATGGGTTATTCATCTTTAAATATATTTTAATGGAACCCATTTCCATTCCATGGGTTGTTCAGGTTTCAAATATATTGTTATGGAACCCATTTACATTCTATGGGTCAGTCATGTTTCAAAGAGATTGTTTTTAACCCATTTTCATCTCATGGGTTATGAATGTTTCACTGAGATTGTAATAGAACCAGTTTCTTTTCTGTGGGTTAATCAATGGGTTATTAGTTTCTCCTATGAGTTTATGCAATATTTTTTGGGTGGGGATTTTTCAATGGTACTTGGATTTTGATGGGTGGTTACATGATAAATAAATGACAGGTGGTTCTATGATAGAAAAGGATGGGTGGGTCTGTTATAGACCTCCAATGCATTGGACATTTAAGTAATCTATATAGATATTACATTTGTAATAGTGACATATATGTAAAAATCATGGAAATTAAAGAGCCATCATAATAAATAATCATGAGCCATGTGATATCATTCTTAATCATTAGAAACATTATAAACCACAAGAAAACATATATTACATATAATGACATATATGTAATTAGACAACATGATTATTCCATTTATAATAATAAAAGTATAATTATGTCCCAAGATACCTTTATATGTAATATATGTTTTCATGTAGTTTATAATGTTTCTAATGATTGAGAATGATATCACATGGCTCATGATTATTGATTATGATGGCTCCTTAATTTTCCATGATTTTAATATTTGATGGTCTGTGAATTTATGGGGATGATTTGATTTATGATTTTCTCATGAACTTTTATTATTTCATCATAACCTCAAACACTCTTATGTTCATTAATGAAATTCAATTTTTAAGGCGTATGATTTCAATTACTAAACTGTTGATCTCATCCTTCTTATGTTTTTTTCTCCCAGGTCTTAATGAATAATTTTGAATGATTTATATCTATAAATGAATTCATAAGGATGATTTGGATAATCTATCATGTAATAAGAAAAATCTGGGTTAAATGGGATAAATGTTTTGTTCATGACTAGGGACACTTTTATGTTGTAGTTTGTCAAATTATCAAAAGCAATAAACATAAAAGGTCTTACAAAATGTAATTGATCAGTGTTTTTTCCTTTGGTGTTTTATGGTTTGATTGAAAAAACGGGTTCAATTATCATAATCAAGTTTATAAATGTAAAGTTATGAATTTCAGTACAGGATCTAGGAGTTCTTGTCTTGGGCTATTATAGTTGGTATCAATGGTTAGTTTAGATTACTTTTTATATTATAATGAATCCATGTGTGGATATCTTAAGAGTTATGGATACTATCATAGGACACTAGTATTAGGTATGATAATAAGTTAAAATTAATAAGACATCCAATTTAAGGTTTTTAAGTAGTTAATAGGTGGGTTTTCCAATTACATTTTAGGAGATGTTTTATTTGGTTAAAGTGTATGTAAAACTCTCATCTAATGTAAGCATTTAATTAAATTTTAATGAAATAATTTTTAATTTATTTAAAAACTTTAGGGATTATATGATCTTAGATTTTGTGGTAATTATGGGATCAAAAGTATTATCATATAGATAACCACATGATTAAAAAGATATTAGGTGAATAAGTGACTAATGTTGCATCAAATTAAGATATCTATGTTTTGGGAATTGAATTTTGAAGGTATTAGATAAACCATTATATTAATAAACACTTTAATTTTTTTTTTATTTTATTTGAGATATAGTGCTATGGAAATATTTACTTACAACTTGGGGTGTTATTATTGAATTTTAAAGATTATTTAATCATAAGTATGTTTATTAATTTTGTTGATTACTTTACCATGTTCTAAAAATTTTATTTTCGGTTAATATATAAAGCTATGTCCAATAGATTAACTATAAATTTTATAGTTTTTTTGTTTTTAAAATTTTATTTTAGTGCTTTAGGTGAAAAAAATCATCTTGAATACTCATCATCTGGAAAAAAAAGTATGATATTGTGGTAAAGGGTGAAATTAACTTTTCTAATAAGTATATTTCTCTATTTTTTCATTCTAGATGGTGAAATAAATTATTCAACATTAGTAAAAACGATCTTGAAATAAAATTTTATCTTATTAAGATATTTTATGATGATATTAATGACTTATTCCACACCTATTTGGTTTTGGGTTTTGTATTCATTAAATTACTCTTGACCAGGTACTTCGTCACTCTCTATTTTTCAATGTGAATTATTTTAGCCTTTCAAATCAATCTTTTAATTTCATACCTATGTTCTGCCTATGTTGAATAATTTTTATCACCAAATTATTGTGACCTTTCGATTTCCCTCATTCCATTTTAAGTGTATTTTGTATTTAATATTATTATAATGTGGGTTTTAATAAATTAATTCTAAAAATGTTAATCCTTTAATAACCACGATGAATTTTGAGGGAGAAATTCATCTTTAAGTGGATAGGATGTAACATTATGTGATTTTAGGAAATATATTCTATCAAATTAATTTAAATTATTTAATATATTGTGTAACTTGTATTATATAGTTTATCTTTAATCTCTAGATAAACCATGTTTATCTTGCATTTCCCACAACATGTATCCCCATTTATGACATACATTACACACACAATCGAGTCTTACCAGACAATAATATATTATTAATATTATTTAAAATAATTGTTATCATGTAGCCTTTAAAATGGTGTAAATGAATATTATTAAATAATTTTTTTAATTCTAATTTTCTAATTTTTCTAAAATTAATTTATTAGTTACCAATTAATTAGAAATTAAAATAAATACAAATTGAATATAAAGGATGTTCTTTTTTCAAAACTATTTTATTGACCAAAATTGCGTTTTATCTTAATAAATTATATTAAACTCTATTAGTGAAAGATATTAATATGAAATATATTTAGTACAATGTTTTTAAAGTTATCCAATAATTTTATATTGTTAATATAATAATAAATATAATTTTTAGCAAAAAAGTTGTATATTTTTTAAAGGTAGTTTTATAGCCTTTATATAGCAAGGTTATTTTAATTATAATTTTTTACAATTACATACATTTTAAATGGAACAAAATAATTTTTGAAATCAGAATATTAAAATTTAATTTGGATGAATTTGTGGTATTTTTCTAAAAAGTCTCATCTTTTGATGAATGGTGAAAACATTAAATTTTTGTTGAAAAAGACCTTTCTTGTATAATTTTTTTATATAATTCAATTATATTTTAAATTGTTTTTTATGTATTATTACTTCAAATATACACCAATAAATCCAATTTTTTCAATATATTCAATTTCAAATTGAAATTGGATAGAAAAACATTTCAGACTTTTAAACTTTTCCTCTTAAAACCCCACTATCATATAATGTCTGTGGGATTAATTTTAATATAATTTTACCCACATCTATGAATTGCATAAGGAAAAATGGATATTCATATTTGGAATCAGTATGAAACATTTTCTCTAATAGGATCAAATTTTTTACCAAAAATATTAGTGAAAGTAATTAAAATTAATTACTATTATTAATGTAAAATCAAGCTTACATAATAATTACTATTATAATATATTGTTTATAAATGACCAAAAAACTTTTCAAAAACCAATTTTATAGAAATATTTAGACACTAAACACCTTATTTTCAAATTTTATTAGTTATTGGGATACTATTCCATGAATGTGACTATATAGTAATTTAAGTAAAAATGAAGAAAAAGGAACCTTCCTCACCTTAAAAACATATAATCCTTTGGAGTAGGGAAGAATCTAAAAAAAATTGGTTATAAATATTATTTTAAAACAGAAATGAGTTATTTTTATAACAATTAATTATATTGAAATTTTATCGATGATAAAATTACATTAAATTCTTAATAAATGCCAACGCATGGATTATTTAGTTAATAATTAAATAAAATAAATGATATTTTATTAAATAATTTAAAATTACTAAAAATATTATATTCCTCCAAGTAGTATATAAGTGTTCATAAATATAAATTATGGTTCATTAATGGTCTAATTTATCATTTATAGTTAACATATTGGCCCATAAATAGTAACAAATTTTTTTTACCATAGGTAGGGTTATAATAGTGTTTTTGGGCATTACATGTGTTTTTATTAAAATTAATTTCCAAAACATATGGGATTTTTATTTTAAATATTAGATAAAATATTTTAAAATCAATGGGTCTAAATTTTATAATTATTATTACTTTTATTTAATCATTGTTGATGAATTAAATAGGTTATAAGGCAATCTACTTAAATAAAAAAGCAAAATTAAAAAAAAAATAAAGAAACTTAAAGACAAAGGAAAAAATAATAAAAATACTACTATTATCGAATATTCACACCTCTCAAGCCTTTAGTATTATCAATAATCTATTGAAAAACTCTCCAAAAATCACTCACATCATCTTATAGTCATATATATGGAAAAAAATAACTCTAAGAAAGTTCTTTGGTGTAGAAAAATTGTGTAACCTAAAAAAGAGGTTACATTCTTCAAATATCACTCGGGTTTAATATCTTTCTCCACCCATTGAATTATTATATTTCTATGATGATATAATAACCATAGAATTATAAAAATTATAATATTTAGTTATGTTAATGTTTCTACCTACACCTATACACACTTCCATCCAATGGGCAACGAATATATCATTCATGTGTATAGCGAACTTCAACCTCATGAAATGATGTCATTTTTTCCTTTAACACCTATAATGGTAGGGAATTATGATGGAAACAATGTTTCTGTAATATATATGATATTAAATATTTTATTAATACTTATTTAGTTTTCATATAACACATACATCTATGCATTCTATTTTGTGTAAATATGATAACTTCGTTCATGGACGTGTGGACTACCCATCCTCAAAGCGATGTGATATGTTCAAACATCACATATATTGTATTAATGATGGGTTTAATTAAAAATATTTTACATAAATATAATATATATGATATTAATTATATAATTAAAATTAATTAAATATAATTTATCATTTTAATTATTAACCTATCACACACTAAAAAAGTGATAACGTCATTTGTGGAAATATGGACTACTGCCTCTTCAATGAGATGTGATTCTTTTTACATAAAATTAATTATGTATATAATCATATAATATTACATAATATTATATTTATGATATAATTATCATTATTTAAAGATAAATGTTTATTTCATTCCTTCCACAATAATCATTGAATTAATGGGTACATTACTCATGCATATTTACGGCTATGTGTCCATAATTTTAAAATTGGGTCATGTTTCATAACCAAAATTAATGATTTGTTTTGAAATTAATGATAAATATTTCATGATTATTATTCAGGATATTTTTTAATAACGACCCCTTTTCACTGTAGTTTACATACCAAATTATTTTTTTGACAAATAAACCCAATATGGTCAAAACATACGACATAAACATTATGGATTAAGTAATTGTATATAAATTATTTATAAGTGAAATAAAAGTAATAATAAACTTGAAAAGGTTATTGAGTAAGTATAAAATTAATATATTTTTATTATTCATGAATATAGAGGACCATCATGACCAATCAATCTCAAGATAAGTGGCTTGGTCTCAATTTACAATCCATTGAGACTTAATTGTTATTATAAACCTTTTTACTTTTATATAATGTATCTATTTCCCAATGAATTGTTATATAATTATTGTCATTTATTTAATTTTATAAAATGTGTCAATTGATGTTATTCATTCTTAGATATTATGATTTAAAAGTTACTCAAGTAGTAAGGGATTCTTATCTCGCTTTTACTTTCATGAGGCATACACTATAGTCACACCTTATTTCTTTTCTATGGTGTATCTACTAAACCTTTTGATATATCATATCATGATTTTTTTATATTCATTTAATTTAAATTTTTAAATTAATTATTCTTCTATAATATTTTTTACGGTTTCAAATTTACCAAAGTGGTAATGGATTTTTGTCAAAATCTTCCATCTTTAAGACGTTTGTTATGTTATAAACCTATATTATTTTATGAGGCATTTATAGTTATCCTTTTAAATGATATATCATGAATCTTCTTATTCTCATGTTACTATTAGTTTCATTTAATTTTATTCCTTCAAGGGGATTATGATTCAAATGTTTCAAGGTGGAATGGGACACTTTGGAATGTATAAAGGTTATTTTCCTCCTGAATGTTTTTCAGGATATTTTAATGGTATTTACATTCATCAATATCAACAACCCTTGTAGTTAATTATACTCAACTAGGGATAATTTTTTATTTATACCATCCTCATTATTTTTTTTATGTATGAATATTTTTTCTAAAAGATTATTACAGAACATTTTTTTTCTACAGGTTAATCATGATTCAAAGAGGTTTGTTAAACTAGTTTATTTTCCATGTGTTAATATTGTTTCAGACAGTTTATTTTGGGACCTATTTCATTTACATGGGTTATTCATGTTTCAAAGTGATTTTTATGGAACCCATTTCCTTTCCTTGTGTTGTTCTTATTGCAAAGATATTTTTATGGAAACCATTTCCATTCCATGGATTAACATGTTTCAAATAGATTGTTATTGAACCCATTTCCTTTCTATGGGTTATTCATGATTCAAAGAGATTGTTATAAAACCCATTTAAATTACATGGTTTATTCATGTTTCAAATATATTTTTATGTAATCCTTTTTCTTTATATGGGTTAATCATGTTTCAATGTAATTTTTATTGAACCAATTTATATTCAATGGGTTAATCATCTTTAAAATCGGTTGTTATATAACCTTTTTTTAAGAGGTTAATCAAGGTGTTATTGGTTTCTCCAATGAGTTTATGAATTTGTTTTGTGATGATTTTTCAATGGTAATTTGATATTTTATTATTGGTTAAGTGATAAACCAAGGATGGGTTATTTCCTGATAGGCCAAGGATGGGTGGGCCTGTTATATCTGTATAACGCATTGGGGTTGAATGTTATTAATATATCCATTCCATTTGTAAGAGTGAAATTTATTATTATAGACCATGTGGTAATTTTATTTATAATAATGAAAAATATAATTATTTCCCAAGATACCTTTATGTGTTATATGTGTTTTTGATTAATTTATAGTGTTTCTAAGGATTAAGATTGATATCATGTGGCCCATGATTGTTGATTTTTATTAATCTTTACATTCCATGTTTTCATATTTTATGGTACATCTATTTATGGGTATGAGTTATTTAATTAATCTCTCATGCACATTTATTATGTCATCATACCCTTATGCACTCTTATAATCATCGATGACATTCAATTGTCAATTCTTATGTTTTCCCTTATTTAGCATCTGAGATCACCCTACTTATTTTTCCTTTTCCCTATGATTTAGAGAATCATTTTGTATGATTTATGACTATAAATTTTTTCAAAAGGATTATGTTGATAACATATCATGAAATAAGAAAATCTTGGATAAATGGGAGAAATTATATTTTGATGACTTTCTAATTGTTTATGTATGAATTTTTCATAATTATATAAAACTCTAAACTTAAAAGGTCCTCTATAATATAAGTTAATTATGTTTTCCCTTGGGTGTTGTACGGTTTGATGTAAAAAAATTGGGTCACAATTATTCACATCAAAGCTTGAAATGTAATGTTTTGGATTTTAGTATAGGATATGGGAGTTAGGGTCCCTAGCTATTGTAGAGAAATTTCCCAAACATAAGAATGTCAATCAGTGTATTACGAGATAGATGGTATTTTCTAACCCAGAGTGTCTCAAATTGAAAAGAAAAATTATAAATTGAGCATCACCCCCCCCCCCTCAGTTTTCCATTATAATCCTATGAAAGTTGAGGAAGAGTGATCTTATAATGTAACACTATTTATTTCATGAATTCACACAAACAGAGACTCACATGGATTCCCTAAAGTGAGAAACATGTGATACATACCTCACATAGGTTTTAGATGACATTGCATTATGTTTTAGGTGGATTCGTGTTTCTTTCAATGATGAACACTTGAGTTCATGTAATATGTCAATCATTTTCACAACTACGAATTTCATATAACACCAAAGGATTCACACAATTATCCCATTCCAATATATGAATGATTATTATGCTAAATCCTATGCCTTTTATAACTCTAATGTTTCCTGAAACTCTAATTTTAAGTAACACAGGATTCAGTTCCCCTATATATTACATAGTTTTTTCAAAAACATACATGAATGAATGTTGAGTGCTCATGGTATCCACATCCATTTGAATCAGGTTCACTCAGGAAAACTTTATAAACATGAGCAATATCACAAACCCTTAAGCCCAGGTTCGTTGCACCCAGCATGAGCTTAGTAGTTTCCTTTATCTCTACTCTTATGTATCAGAATTCTCATGTCCTTCCCCCTTCATGTTGTCTAATATGGGAATTGTCTACTCTTTTTTCCCTCAAAAATCATATTTATAATGGATACATAATACATTTCCATTGTATTATTGACGTAAATCATCCACATTTCCCCTTATTGAGTATACATGGGATCCCTAGATCCTCCGTTCCTCCCACCCTAACTAGGATTGGAAATCATAATGAAAAATCCCAAAATTTATTTTAGATGTAGGATAATAAAAGTCATAGAAAAACATCCTTGTCTAAATATGTTAAACTTGAAGAAAACATCCTTAGTATAAGATATTAAACTATATGGGAGACTCATACTAGGAAACTATCTCTATGGAGGAATTCAAGGAAAGAAGAGCCAACATCCCATTATCCCACTCTAATGAAGGATCCCACATCACCACCATAATGGTGAAGGCCTCCCACATAGCAACCCAGGATTAAAATACCTATATATTACATCATTTTAGATGAATATTCATCACATTACAAAATTATATACCTGATTACCATAATATTTTATTATCATTGGAAACTTGTAACACAATATTCTAACTTGGTGAAGGATATTCAATGTTTCCCACAAAGATCATACCATTTAATACTCCATGTTAAAAACCTTCTTCCTGACTTAGGGAAAGAGAAAATATTAAAGGGTGATATTAGACGCTCATTAAGGCTAATTAAAGTGAAATGTAAGCACAAAATAAACATAATGGTATGAGAACATGATCATATAATTTGGTGATAACACCTAGAATGTTAAATATCATAGACATGAGTCGTGGAATAAAGATTCAAATAACATAATCCATGAATCATAATGTAATCATGGACTTGATTGATTAGATTATAACATCAGGATAATATATAAAATTTGTTTATTACACATAATCATAATAAAATCATTCCATATAATTCAAGTATCATTGCCATAACCTATCGGGGAACTTAATGGGCCTACACCTACTATGAAAGACACACCACTATCTCCGATCATAACCCTTTCTTTTTATTGGAATGGGTTCACTCCATAAACCATATTAGTAATCATGTTTCACTACCAATACAATATTAGTTGATAGGTCTCACCCCCAAGACCATATTAGTATTCAAGGTTCACTCCCAAGAACATCTTAGTGGACAAAGTCCTTTACTGAACTGAGTTCACTCCCTCTTCCATCTAGGTCTATCTCCTGAGATATAAAAAAATTCCTTAATTAATTGGAGGTAGATATATTTCCCACCATTTATATAATGAAATCATACATATGTGTGTCAAAAGATAAAAAAACATTTATCATATCATGACCCATAAAAAGGGATAGGTTTCATAAACATCCTAATATAAACCATGAAATTAAATGGGTATCATAATAATTTTCTCATATCATAAATTGGGGGAAATATACATATTTCATAATCATTCCATAATAGAATAACCAATGAAAGTACGTGAGTATGATAATTTTTTTATCATGATATAACCAATTGAAGAGAACATGTTTCATAAACTAAATTTCATCTTAAACATAAACCATTCACTGAAAGATTAAGAATAGAGTCAATTGGATCATATCCATAGAAATTAATTAACTATATGAAAGTATTAAATCTTATAAGTGGAAGGATTTTTAAAGATAAATTGAATTATTTCTTAAGTAATGTGATCCATCTTTAAAAAACACTTTAAAAAACATGAAACATTTTCAAAACCCTTTCCTTTGAAATCTGCTTTAAAAATGTTATAGAGGAAGATTTTAAAATCATTTAAAACATTTATTGAGGAAAATATCCATTTCTTTTTGAAATAATATTTTTAAAACATAAAATTTCTTGAAAAACATTTTATTTTAAAATAACCTTGAAAACATAAAAAGAAATGTTGAAAACAATTTGAAATTATTTTCATTGAATGTGTCTTTGGAAACACATAATAGAGTCTTTAAATCGTTTTAAAAACCTTTTTCACTAAATATATCATTGAAAAAATTTAATGGAATCTTTGAAAATTTTTTGAAAGCCCTTTCTATTGAAAATAGCTATGAAAACTTCTAAATAAAACTTTGAAATCTTTTTTAATACTTTTTTATTGAAAATATATTTGGAAACTTATAATGAAATCTTGAAAACTTTTTGAAAGAAAAATATTTGAAACTAATTTAAAAATATATAAATATTTCTTGAAAATATTTCAAAAATATTTTTCTTTAATAATATATATGAAAACTTATAAAGAAATATTAATAAACATTTTTCTTTGAAAATGTTTTGAAATCTTATAAAGAACGCATGAAAAAAATTTCCATTAAAACCCACTTTAAAAATTGAAAAGTAATAAAATATTAAGGAAAAAATATTTAAAAATAATGTTTTTAACATGAAAAGGAATTTTCAAGGAAATGATGGTCATGATGACAAGTAAATTTGTATAGGCCAAACATACCTTTTTCACCATAAAATTGTTAAGAAAAGTACATTGTTCAGAAAATGAAAAGAATATTCATTTTAGAATAAATTATAAAAAGTTAAAACATGGGTAAAATGTATTTTAAATATCATAAGATAATATTATAAATTTTTTGAAAAAAATATTTAGAAAACATGGATTTGATGGAAAATAGATATCTGGCTGAAGAGAAAAATAAAGTCATATTTTTTAAAAAACTATTTTTGAAAATTATATTAAGTACCAAATAGTGAAAAAAGGTAGGTTTACATGAATATATAATAACTAACCATAGGTGAAGAAACTTCATATGTGATATTGAGAAATGAATCATAATATTTCATCAATGGAAGCATAATTATAAAAATCCTAATAAAAGATGAGATTGTAGAAAGTAACTGTTACCACATTGGTAATTTTGAATCATAATCCCTAGGATATAATAACCTTAAATGAAGAAGAAAATATAATTAAAATAATTTTATTCATGATAAAATATGTCGAATGTAATTATATACACCTTATAAAATAATATAGCTTCATAACATAACATGTGTCTCAAACAAGGAAAATTATGACAAAATTACCTTACTGATTTGGTATTGTCTGAACCATAATCCCAATGAAAGGTAGATCATAAAAGGGATATATAAACACCCAAAAATTTAAGGATAATAAAAATATTATACACTCATGATCATTATATACATCACATAAAATGAACAATTTTTGAATATTTCATAAGTCTCACAAAAAAATGAGACATGAATACTCATACCTTAAGTATTTAATTTTGTTGTAAACATTAAAAACTATTGTATAATAATTATAATTTTTTTATAAATATACCACATTAACATATTAAATTATATCATACCATATATTATTTTATTAAGACCTTTTATTACATGTTTATTAACTATATCATGTTAAAGGTGCGTTTTGGGAAACAATCATTTTGTTTCTCGTATAGGTTTTTATTTTTTAGTATTGATCCTATTACATTGATCATGATTTAAATATTTAAATAATATAAAACATTATTTAAGTATCATATATATTAAGTATATAATTATTTATAATAATATATAAAATATTGAAATATTAAGTGGAATACACCGTTCATTGAGACGGTAGGTCAAACGTATGCTTAAATGATGTTTATATTTTCTCATAGTTTTGAAAGAAATAAAGTAAATTAAATATAAGTATATTTAAATATATATTATCATTCCATTATAAATCTTTTTTCTTATATATCATATACATTCACTATGAACATCCTTAATACATTCCATGTAAAGTGTGATCGAATCATATTGCTTTGGGAGGCATTAGTCCACAAATGCACCAATGAAGTTATCTTATTACCAAAAATGGAAATAATGATTTCATGTGTTTTATATTAATTCCATAAGCATAAATATATCATAAATGTCAAATATATCAAATAAAAATTGAAATTTTATCATTATTTACATTCTTCAAACGTGGTAATGAAATAATGAATGACATCAGTCCACGAGGACATATTCCTTTATAAAAACGATGATTGTATATCCCATTTGATGGAATTATTTGTAATTATAGGTCATAACCTTAACATAAAAACGTCAATGTATATTTATTATACTTATGTATCATCCCCAATTTGAGATATGTAAACCTTATTTTTTTTCTTTTTATGTGTATAAAGTGGTTGGGTATGGTTTGGGAGAGTTTGAAAGGTTTTTGAGAAGGGTTTATGGATTTTATAAGGGTGAACGATTTGAGCATGGTCAGATAAAACAATAAAACATCTACATTAAACCGTTAACAACGAGGCAGTGGACTTTTGGATGGAACGTGGTTATCGTGCCTGGTTTTCTAAACCATATAGACACCCCAAGTAAACTGTGCTACTTGAGACAGTTGTATTTTTCATGGTTGGCTCATGGTTTTTCTAACCATGTGGGACAACCATGACAGGAACCCTCTTGAGGTAGTATCAAGCACACTGTTAGACCATGATTTTCCAAACTATGTGTCTAACCATTCACAGGTTAAAAAGTGAGTTTTTAAAAATGGGACTCATGTGATTTTAACCCTAAAGACCTCATTACATTCCCATTTTGGCCCTCAAATAGGATTTATTACTCTCCATTCCTTGGGAACCTCTCATCATCATTTATGAAGCATTTATAATGGGTGTTTGTTTTTATTTGAAGGTGAATCTCCCTTGGTAAGTCACCTATTTTGGTGGTTCTATAGTTTTTCTCCGATCTACTCTCCTCTCTCCTCTGGTTTCTTAGATGTATTTCTATTTTCAATAGATATAGGGTTTTTTAATATAATAGATTTCTTTTGACTTTTTTTATATTAGGAGAAGTGATCTAAGGCCGATTTTTGGAGTTTTCACTCGGATTGGTGAGTGTTTCATTCCATTGGTCTTTTCTCTAAAACATTTTAGGTAAGTGTATTCACACATGACTGCTCTTTCTAAAACTAGATGTATTGATTTAAAATTATTTTTTTTTCTTGAAATTGGTTGTGAAATTGATGTGTGAAGCTTGGTTGAAATCCCTTCATTGATGATTTTTGAATTTTTTGGAAATTGTTGTACTTTTGTGTAATATGATTCATTCATGGTTTTTAAAAGGATGAATTTAAAATTGGTTTCTTGGTTCGCTTTATGAAAATTGATCATAAAATGGGTTTTAATAAAAAAATATTGGAATTGGTTTTGGAATGGATGTTGTAAAGGATTTTGGTTTTTTTGGTTTGAATATTGTTTGGTATGGATATTGTATTATGAATGTTTTCAATATAAAGTGATAATTTAATTAAAATGGTTTGAAATAGATGAATTCTCCGGGTTTAGATTAAATGGTTAAGTTTGAGTTGTGTGAGTTGAAATGGGATGGTTAGTAGTCATGAAGTACCACCATCAAAGGGTTGGAATATAGTCATGAAGTACCATAATAAAAGGGACGAGTTATGGACACAGAGTTCTACCATCAATGCTAACACCAATCATGGGTGGTTGAGTTGTTTATAGTTTAGGGGTATATATTGGGTCATATGAAATGTAATGTGTTGTGCTAGTGGAAAATGGGGAAATGGTTAATGACTTATTTGGTTTGTTTCCCTAAAATGTTTTTTCTTGGGTAAACTGTTTTGGTAGTGATATTTGTTGCTTGCTAGAAATTGTTGAACTATTTATTAGTTTTATATAAATGGTTTATATAATGTGATTACTTTTTCTATACTAGTGGTGTGAGTAGGAAATTCATTTGGAGAATCCCTACTGAGTATTATTACTCACACCTTATTTGGAACCTTGGTGATTTTTTAGATATTGTACTCCAAGATACTTGTATAGGTAAAGCATCTCATTTCCTTAGTGGAAACTCATGATGCTTGGGTGGTCTTGTGTTGTTGGAGCTTGGATCTTGGTGAAGAACTATTTAAGGGTGTAATTCTGGCCTAGTGGCCCGAAAGCTCGACCGGATCAGCCTGAAAGCCCAAGTGGCTCGGCCCGGCAGAGCTCGAGTTGGGCGGATGGTTCATCGGGCTGGGCTGGGCTTATGCAAGCAGGCTCGTGGGTCGGGCCAGGCCAGCTCGCTGGCCCGTATGAATCTCGACTAGTAAAATCCCAACCAATCTAAAAAAATTCTAAGAAATTGTCGGTAGGGATACCCAAACCCCCTACCATATGTTTCCAAGGTCATGCCTTGACCCATTGGTCCAAGAAGTTTGCCTGATTTAAAATTACCAGACTATATATGTGTGTGTGTCTGTGTGTGTCTATATATATATTTGTATAGATATGTATATGTATATGTGTATATATGTATTTATATATATATATACTTATATATATATATATATATGAATTTATATATATACATATATATATAAACAATTTAACATAATATATATATATATATATAATAACTCATAATATATTAACAAAAAAATGCTTACCCACTAAGGTTCGTGCACGCCCCCTCCCACCATATTGTTTTAATTGTGTTGCAACATGCATATATTATATATTAATATATAAATCTATTTAGGAAAAAATTAACACAATCACTGTTGTGCACCCCTAAATAATTTTTTTATAACTTTCTCATATTATACATATATTCAAGGTGTAAATCTATTTAGAAAAAAACGTAACACACTCAGTCGATGTTGGGCATGCACCCCTCATTCATTTTTTTAACACTTCTACATATTATATATATAAATAATTTAAAAAATTAAAAAATTTAAAATAAAAAATGTAACATAATATATATATATATAATAACTCATTATATATTAACAAAAAAATTCATTCATCCAATGATTTTTGCGCAACCCCCCCCCCACCCCCACATTATTATTTTTTTACGTATGTTACAACTTGATTATATAATATGTACATATATAAATAAATTTTGAAAAACAATTAACTCACCCACTCATGCACACCCCTCATTAATCTTTTTACAACTTGCACATTATATATATATATATATATTCTCATATATAAATATATTTAGAAAAAAGAATTAACACACTCACACACTACTACGCACCCTAAATCCCTGGTAATTTTTTAAAACATTCATATATTATATATATATATATATAAATATATTTTCAAAATATTAAAACATTAAAAAATGTTTTAAAAAAAATGTTTAAAAAGGTAATAAAATAATTTTAAATAAATGTTTAATATAAACTTTTAAAAATTATTGTTTAGAAGAACATTATTTAAAGACAAATTTACAAAAACATCAATCTATTTAGAAAAAAAATTGACACATCCACCCACTCCTTATATAAAATTACCAATGTATATATATATATATATTAATAATATATATTAATATATAATTATATAGAAATGATTTAACATAAAATACATTTATATAATAACTCATTATATGTAAACAGAAAAACACTCACCTACTAATGTTCATGAATTCCCCCTCCAACTTATATTATTTAATTATGTTGAAACTTATATATATTATATATACATATATAAATCTATTTATAAAAATAATAATTTTACCACTTCTGTGCACCCCTCAATAATTTTATTTTACAACATTCACATATTAAATATATATTCATTTGTATAAACCTGTTTAGAAAAAAATAACACACTCACTCACTATTGTGAAACCCTCATTATTTTTTTTACAACATGCATATATTATATATATAAATATTTTTATAAAAATTAAAACATTTAAAAAAACGTTTTAAAATAAATTATGTAACATAATATATATAAATATAAAATAAATCAACATATATTAACAAAAACACAAACTCACCCACTGATATTTGAGCCCCAGTCCCTCCTAAATTATTATTTTTGTATGTTTCAACTTTCATGTATTTTATATATTATATATACAAATTGAAATCAATTACAAAAAAAATTAACTTACCCACTCCTTCACACCCCTCATTATTTTTTTACAACTTGCATATATTATATATATATATTCACATGTATAAATTTATTTAGAAATAAAAATTAACAAACCCACCCACTACTGCGCACCCCCAACTCCTTGTTAATTTTTTTATAACATGCAAATATTATAGATATATATATATGAACATATATAAATCTATTTTAAAAAATTAAAACATAAAAATAGTTTTAAAAAATTGTCTAAATAAATAAAACAATTTATTTTAAAATTAACGTTTAATATAAAAAATTAAAAATTAATATTTATAAAAAATGATTTAATTTTTAAAAAAAATCAATCTATTGAGAAAACAATTTAACACACCTACCCGCTGATGCGCAAACTGAAACCCTCGTTATGTTTTTATAACTCGAACATATTATATATATTTATATTAACATATATAAATCTATTTTAAGAAATTAAAACATTAAAAAACATAAAATAATCATAAAATAAACGTTCAATATAATCTTTTACAAATTTATGTTTATAAAAAATGGTTCTAAAACACATTTCAAAAACATAAATCTATTAAAAAAATTAATACATCAACCCCTACTGCGCACCACCAACCCCTCTTTAAATCTATTTAAAAACATTTCACTCGTAAAATGTAACTATTGATAATGAAGAAAATAAACATTTTAAAAAAACATTAAACATTTTATAAAATTAAATATGTAAAAAAATGTTTTAAAAAAATTTGTAAATGAAATTAAAAAAATTAATAAATTTTAAAAACGATGATAAAAACTCTTTAAAAAAATATTTTTATTAAAATGATTTTAAAAACATTTTAAAAATTCATTTAAAACATATTAAAATAATCTTTTAAAAATTTTCATTTAGAATAAAAATGTCTAAAAACATTAAAATATGTAAAAATGTTTTTAATTTATTATATATTTTATTCTCAACATAATAAAAGCACATAAAGGCCAGCCCATAAGGGTCGGCCTGAAAAGCCCGGCCCGACCAGATGGTTTGGGCCGGCCCAATGATGGGCTCAAGCTGCCTCATGTTATAGTTCGGTCTGGCCTGAATACTGGTTCATGGCCCGGTTTTTTGGAGGGCATTCTCGACCCGGTCTGACCTAGTCCAGGCCAATCCGAGTAGAAATTTCACCCTTAGAGCAATGGATTTTGTTCTCAGAGTCTTTGAGTTTTTTTGTTTTAGTCTTCTACTTCATACTCTAATCAATTTTTTGGTTTGGGATTGGTTGGTTTTTTTTTCCATGATATTTTCTTAGTTGTAATAAAATTTTATAAAGAATCTTGTAGTTTTTATTTGGGAATGTCTCATTTTTTTGGTCATTTTTATTTCAATGGGAAAATCTCCACCCCATTGTTATTGAGGCCATCAATGTTTATTGTCAACCTATGGCACCTTGGGGATGTATCTTATATAAATTTATCAATTCAACCTCAAATAAATCCAATTAGTAGGGTTGGTATATTGCAACATAGGTCATTATATAATAGTTTATTAATAATAATTGAAGGTGTGGAGAAATAAATAAAACAGAAGTACTTGTTCAAGGATGTTACCTCTTCTTTGGGTAACTCTTCTTGGTTTACACCAAAGGTATTTTTTTGGGTGGGGTAATTCCCAAAGTGACGACTCTACGATTATGGTTGGTAATTTGGGAGGATATTTAGATTTTTTTTCTCATAAAAAGGGCTGGATTGGTGTGAAAAAGTGAGAGACTGAGGGCCCTTTTATAGTGGAGGATGAGTGGAATTCAAGAAAATAGGAAATGGTAAACACTTTTAAAAGGTCTCTCTGGTAACTTGTGCCTCCAATAGTGTTTCATTTTCTATAAAATGGAGTGTATGGTTTAAATATGGCCATATAATGCTTTTTACAAGTTTCTAGGTTATTTTTTCCTTTAAGTTAATGTTTAACCACTATGTATACTTATTTTTACTTTAATTTCTATAATTAATTTTAATTACTTTAACTATTATTTTTGGAAAAAAATCTAATTTGACCGTAATAAAAATTATAAATTATACTAATTCCAGATATGGAATCCCTTTTTCCAAATTCGAATCATAGAAGTGGTAGAAATTAATTTAAAATTAAACATGTTGACGTGATTGGAATGTAGTTTTTTTAAGTAAAAATTTTAAAAGATTAAAATGTTTTTATATCCAATTTCAATGTGAGATTTATTAAAATGAAATAAATTGGATTTTGGGTGTATATTTGTAATAATTTAACATTAAATCCCATTTAAAATATAATTTATCTTTGTAAATAAATGTAATGAAAAAGATGTTTTCAATTAAAATTCATTTTTTTTATTCATCAAAAAATAAAACTTCTCCGAAAAATATCAAAAAAACACCCAATTTAGATTTTAATATTCCAATTTAAAAAATGATATTTCTTTTTTCAAATAATAATTATAATTTTTTCAATAATTATATTAAAAATAGGTTCCCCATTTAAAAGAGGTGAAATTACCTTTTCTAAAAACACATATTTTTATTCATTAAATTTCATTTATTATTATCTTATACCTATAAAATATATTAGATGAATATAAAATATTTATATTGTTAAAAAATCATAAAAAGTGGTTTGTTTAATTTATTGAGATATAATTTTTTTTATACATAGAAAAATAGTTTTCTTAGAAAAGTAATTAATTTATTTTCAAATAGTTCTTACATTCATTTATAACTAATTGATAGCTAAAGGGTTCATTTTATATACTTTTTTCAATCATATTTTTAAAATTTAGTTAATCGTATTTATAACATCCATTCAAATTTCTAAGTGGTGAATATAAAAATATTTTAATAAAAATAATAATAGTGTATTATTGTTTTGTAAAGATTAACATTGTGTGTAATACAATATTTAAAAGAAACTAATCATTCTGTGTAACATAACAAAATATAGTGTTGTGTGTAACTCAAGATAATCTATGTGTTTCATGTAGTGAAATATTAAAATTGTGTTCTGTATAACACAATCCAAACATAGTGCTTTCATATAACAAAATCTTTATTCAGTGTTGTGTGAAATAAAAAATATCAAAATTATTAAATTAATTTTAAAAATATATATTTCACAAAATCCCAAGTTTTTACATTCTACCCCAGCCCCTTTAAATAATTTTTTCATGAAATTCATCTAGTTTATTAAATGATTAATAATTGGATGTTTCTTTTATAGAAACCCATATTGTAAAAATGGATTCTAAAACTTCATTTAAAATGTGAAAGTTAGAAAAATAATGCTTACCCAAAGTAAATCATAAATATGATTCCACATATCATAATTTATGTAGAAAGTGAAAAAATTTACATGGAGGAGAAATCTAACTATCAAGTTCTGATGGTGAGTGATGGAGAACAATGTTAGTATAAAGTTAATGATCAAAATCCATAACCCATAGATGATTGAAAACGGTCATTTATATCATAAAAAATTATGATAAAATAATAATATTTTATTTCAAGACCTTTTTTCCTAATGTTGAATTTTTTTGATGAGAAGTCATACTTACAAGATTTTAGGATAACCTCACCCTTTGTTGTACCTTGATAAATTTCAACTTTACCTCTTATTCTGTTATATGAAAGTCGTTTTTCATTCCGGAATCATTATCAGATCATGATATCCATAAATATAGTGATTTTTCATCCCATATTTCTTTAACACAACAAAAATGTTAGAACAACTTATCCAATATGCATAAATTGTCATATGGGGACATAAAACTTAAATATTTAAAACGTCATATGAAGTAAACCATTCTATAAATGGTTAACCTTATAAATCTTCCAAAATATGAAATTATAAAACTTTATAAATAAGTTCACTAAATTTATCAAAAAAATAGAATAGCATTGATCCACCGTATATCATAAAGTTTCTCTTGTTTGTAATATACCAAACATGTGAAAAACTTCATCATGTATTCTCTTAAAACATGGTAATAACCTGAATTAACATAAATATTTAATAAAACCATGAATTCTTTCATATTACAAATATTTTTGAATATATTCCATAATCAATAAAATTTTATAAAATCCATCAGTGATAGCATAATACACTTTTCCAAAAAAAATACTTTATCAGTTATGAGGTCATCTATACTCTCTAATTTACTTTATCTAAATCAATCATATCGTTATCCAAGGTAAATATAATTTTATAGATAGAAATATCATGTTAAGTATTACCTTACCTAAATCAAAATATCACATTCCCATTAAATATCTTTTATATGTCATTAGCACCATTAAACATATCCTTTTAAAACCTTTATGAAAACTTATAATAAAAATAATTTTATATTTCATGATTTTTATAACATAATCTGTGAGTTCCAATACATAAATACTTTATTCATAAAACATTATCCTTAAACTATTGCATTCGATTCATTATCTTTTTCATTAATAACCCTTTCCTAGAATATGAAATATGAATCATTTCTTAAGGTTCATCAACCTCAATTTAATCATTTAAAAAATATTGCTATAACTTAACAAACCATTCACATGTCATTCATGGTCTCTTTATCTTCTTAATTATAACAAATACTCAGGAAACATTCCCAACTCTCTTTAATATATTTCAACTTAGGACTTCTATTTTCATAATTCCTATACATTCCATATTTTAATCATTCAATTTAATCTTCATTCTTTCTTGTTTCCATTATTTTCCATGACTAGGAAGCATAGTATGATGAATACTTATCAGAGAAGAAAACCACATAATTTTGAAAATTTTCATAGAGGATGTATAAAACATGACACGTCCTTTAAAATATATGATACCTTAGGATTGTCCTTATATATATCCCAATACATATTCTAATAAATATCCCAAGGGATCTCACTAAAGCTTTCTCATCATAGTTTCCAAAGACTGACTAATCCTTTCCTCTAATGTCAACTTTACTGACCCAGGCTTAACATATATGGACATGAAGTCATTTTATATTAATATTAAGCATGTTAAAAAATTTAAATATTGAGGACTGTAATATTTTAGTGTCTTTGGAAACTAGAAACACAATCTTTTAAATTGGTGAAATATCTTCAATGTTTCCCAAAAAGATCTTCCCATTTAGTATTCATACATAAAATATTTCTTCATAAACATGGGAAAGGATACATAATAGAGGTTGAGATTAGATTCCTAGTAAGGGTTAATAAATGATATACGTAATAATAACATGAACATAAGGGTATTATAATATGATCATAATATTTGGTTATTATACCTCGCATATCAAAGGGCATACACATAGGTCATGGCATAATGATGGGTTGTACATAATACATTAATCAAAATAGAAATATCATGATCCATGATATTATAACATTTTAATAAGACATAAAATATTTGGCATATACATAATCAGATCAAATCAATCCCTATAAATGAAGGTCCATTTCCAAAATCAATCAGGGTATGAAATGGGGATACAAATAACAGGAGGGACAGAACATCATCCCGGGTTTCATCCCTTTCATTATAGTTTAGTGGGTTCACTCCCCAAACCATATTATTATTCAAATTTCACTCCCAAGAAAATATTATTAGTTAAGATTCAGTCTTAATACCATCTTAGTAGTCACGGTTCACTCCCAATACCATGTTAGTAAGCAAATTCCTTTACTGAACCTAGTTCACTTCCCATTCGATCCATATATATCTCAAGAGATATAAATATTTATCAAATGAATTATCTGGACATATAGGCCTCACCCCTCACAAAATGAAATCATACATACGTGGGCAATAGATAATATAACTTTTATCATATCAGGATCCATAAAAAGTGATTTGTTTCAAAAACATCATATCACAAACCAGGAAATGAAATATATATCATAAACTTTTTATCATATCATAACCTATGGAAAATATATAGGTTTCCTAATCACTTCATCCTAGAATAACTCATGAATGGGAGTGGGTTTCATAATCATTTTATCATGATATAACCCATGGAAGGGACACATGTTTCATTAAATTTTTCATCTTAAACGTGAACCATTAAAATAAATAATTATAACAGTTTAGTTGGATCATATCCCTTGTAAATAATTAACAATATTAAAGGACAAAATCATAGATAGATAAGGATTTTGAAACATCACTTGAAATATTTCTTAAGGAAAATAATGTTTATTTGAAAATACATTTTTAATAAATGAAACATTTTTAAACCCCTTTTCTTTGAAAATAACTTTGAAAAACATTTAAAGTATGATTTTAAAATCATTCAATACATTTATTGAGGAAGATATCCTTTCCTCATTGAAAATTTCTATTTTAAAAATAAAATATTTTTTAAAACATTTTTGACTATAATAATTATGAAAACATATAAAGGATGCTTGAAATTTTTTAAAAACCTTTTTATCATAAATATATTTGAAAACATATGGAGGAATGTCGAAAATTGTTTGAAAACTTTTTTATTTTAAAATATCTTTGAAAACTTATAAATAAATCTTTCAGAATATTTTGAAAACCATTTCTTAAAAAATATCTTTAAAAATGACAAATAAAGATTGAAACCCTTTTGAAAACATTTGTCTTTGAAATTTTTTTTGAAAATTATTAATAAAGCATGAACACATTTTAAAAACAATTTTATTTAAAAAAAATTTACAAACATATAAGGAAAAGTTGAAAACTTTTTGAAAACCATTTTTTTAACATAATTAAAATCATTTAAAGATATTGAGAACCTTTTGAAAAACTTTTTTATTTAAAACCGACTTTATGAAAACTAAATTTTCAAAATATTTAAAAAATATTTAAAAATATCCTTGTGAACATGAAAATTAATCATCAATTAAATTATTGTTATGAAAGAGGAAAAATTTGTACATGCAGAAGATTCCTTTTTCACTATAAAATTGTTACAGTAGTGCGTTGATCAGAAAATGTGAAGAGGATTATTTTTAAAACTATTTTTAAATATTTTAATCATTGGTAAAAAAATATATAAATAATATGATTATAGTGTAACATATTTTAAAACCATTTTTACAAAACATAGACTTGATGGAAAACTGATTTTTGATCGTAGAGAGAAATAATGTCGAATTTTCATAAAAAATATATTATTAACTATCTTATGTACCAAATTGTGGAAACTAGTACCATTTAATGAATATATCATGAATAATTAGGGTATAAAAAAAATTCATGATATATCTTTAGATATGCATCATAATATTTCATCAATTTACTCATAATCATAAATAATCCCGATAAACAATGAGATTATATCAATAAACTGTTACCACTTTGGTAACATTGAATCATAATCATCATAAGATAATAAAATTAAATTAATCTTAAAATATAATGGATATAATTATATTTATGATACAACATTTAAAATTGAATTATATACACCTTATAAATGAAATATAGGTACATAACATAACGTGTGTCTAAAAAAAGAAAAATTGATATAAAATTTCCGTACCAATTAGTTAACTTCTGAACCATAAACCCAATTAAATAAAAATCTTTAAAGGGATATGTAAATACCCATAAATTTAATTAAAATAATCATATAATATACTCATGATTAGTGTATAAACCCTATAAAATAAACATGTGGTGAATGTGGCATAAGTCTTATAAAAATAAAAGTGAGACTAGAAAACTATTACCTTAAGTCTTCAATTTTCTCATAAATGTAAAACCTACTATATAATTAGTATAATTTTATTATACCTCAATAAAATAATGATATTCTATTATTTCAAACCATATATTATATTCTTATGAACTTTTACAGCATGTTTATTAACAATTTCATGTTAAAGCTACATTTCGGGTAATAACTTCTTTGGTTTTTCTTATATGTTTACATTTTTTATTAATACTATTATTTATATGATTATTTAATTCTTTATATAGTTTAATACATGATTTAAATATCATATATATTTATTACATTATTATTTATAAAAGTTTATAAAATATATAAGTATTAATGCAATATACCATTCATTGAGGTGGTTGGTCATACGTATGCATGAACGTTGTTTCCATTTTCTTGTTGTATTGAAAGAAATGAAGTAAATTCAATATATATATATATATATATTATAATTAAATTATAATTATTATTTCATATATATTATATATATTTACTTAACCCACACTTAATTAATTCCATGTAAAATGTGAATGAATCATATCGCTTTGGGGAGTCGGTGGTTCACAGGTCCACTAAAAAGGTTATTGTATTCGCAAAAAATGGAAAGAATGATGTTATGTGTTATAAAAAAATTAAATAAGAATAAATTAATCATAAAAATCATATGTATCAAATAAAAATAGTAATTACATCATTATTACCAACCTTGAAAGGTGTTAATAGAATAATGTATGACATCTGTTCGAGAAGTTGTAGTCCATCGTACACATGAATGATGATTAGTATGCCATTTGATTGAAGTGTGTGTTAGTTTATCTCATACCCTTAACATAAAAAAAATCATTACGTTTATAATAATTATTTTATTATATAATCAATTAATAATGATAATTTAATTGGAGAAGAAATAAACAAAACAAATGTTCCTGTTGAATGATGTTGCCACTTTTTTGGGTAACTCCTTTTGGATTGCACCAAAGGCAATCCTTGGTTGGATTTATTACCAAGGTTTGGCCTATAATAATAAGGTATGTAATTTTTTAGGATATATCTATATATATTTTCTAATTTAAATGGTTTTAGAGGTTTTAATAAGTGAGGGGTGAGTTTCCTTTTTATAGCGGAGGATGACTGTAATTCTTGTCAATATAAAACGTTAAACACAATTAAGAGGTCTCTCTTACATAATGTTACTCGTATAATGGTCCATTTTAGATAAAATGGAGAATATGGTATAAATATTGATATAAATTTTTTTTACATGTTTCTATGTTATTTCTAACCTTAAGTTAACGTTTAACTACATAATAAACTCATTTTTACATTAATCGTTGTATTAATATTATTTAATTCACTAAAGTTTTTTGGTAAAAAATATGTTAAAATTTATAGAAATTATGATATATTATTATTCAAAATATGGAACCCAATTATTTAAATTTATATCATATAATTGGATGAAATTAAAATAAAATTACTCCCACATGTGTGACAAGAATGCAGGTTTTTAAAGTAAAAAGTTCAACAATTTGAAATGTTTTTATATCCAATTTCAATGTGAAATTGATTGCAATGAACTAAATTTTATTTATTATTTTATAAATGACTTAATTATAATTTAAATACTATTTAAATATATAACTATATAAAAAAGATAGATGAAAATGTTTTTTTCAATTAAAATTAAGTGTTTTCACGATTCATAAAAAATAGAAAATTCTAAAGAAAATACAAAACATTCACTAAAACTAAGTTTCTATATTCCAATTTAGCAAGTGATGATTATTTTTATAAATAAAAATAATTATCGTTTTTCAAATTAGATTACAAATTGGATCACCATTCAAAGGATTAAAATTACATTTTAGAAAAATACATCTTTTTATTTTTAAAATTGGGTTTATTCTTTTATTATACCTATATATTCAATTGGATGAGTTTCAAAGAAATATTTGAATTTATAATTTATAAAATTACTAAAAACCCATGAGAAGTAGTCTTTTTTAATTTATATAGATATAATTGTGTTTGTACATAGGAAAATGGTTTTCTTAGAAAAGAAATTTCATTATTTTCAAATAGTTATTATATTAATTTACAACTAATTGATAACTAAAATATTAATTTTATATACATGTGTAAATTATATTTTCAAAATTTATATAATTCTATTCATAACATTCATTCCAACGGCTAGGTGGTAATAATAATAATATTTCAATAACAATATTAATAGTATATTATAGTTTTATAAAACTCAGTATTTAATGTAACTTAACCTATTAGGGGAACATGGAATTGTGGGAAACCCAAGAAAAACATAGTTTTAATTTTACCGGATTCTAATCTATGTATTGTATGTAGTTTAGGATTAACATGGTATTTTTTATAAAGAAAAACAAGCTTAATAATTTTTTATAAAAAATCCATATTCAGTGTTGTGTGAGATGAAAAATATCAAAAATATTATATTAATTCAAAAAATATATTTTAAAAAATATCATGGTGTTACATCCCACCTATAGAAGGTGATAATGCAGGGAAACGGGTTCATGGCTAGTCTAATGAAACAGATTCTGATTCAAAAGCATACCCCTTGGGAAATATTGAAAAACAATAACACTAATTAAAAGTAATATTCAATCATGTTATAAAATCCATATAGAATTTTTAATTTGTCCCTCTTTCTTATAGAAAGAATCATTTGGTCAAAATAAAATCACAGTTATCTAGTATTCACCTCCAACCCTCCTAGTATCTATAGTGACTATCAATCACCTATACAAAATAATACTTAACCATTATATATAAAAAATAAAAAATTCTACATCATCCTTTTCAATAAATTGTGAGGAATACATAGTAACTTACACTTTACATTGTTTATCCAACTGATATTTACTAGTGCACATGCGCATTGGATAATGTCCTTGTCTAATCAACAAGTTATTTTCTAAAAAGATCACATTGTGACTATTTTAAACAAATGGTTGACTTATCATCTGATTCACTCTATCTGATTAAATTATATAGAATATAATCAATATTTATATCCCAAAACAAGGAACCTACTATTAATGTTGGATAAGCTGGAAGTGCTTGATCAGAGTTAGAATATGGGATCAGTCCAGAACTCTAGACATATTTTGAGCCTATCTCATTTTATTTTTTCCTATTTTATACCCCATTGTATTGGATCTACCCATATGAGATCCTATATATTCTATATTAATTTTATGAAATTTATAATAGATCATTTGGATATAGTATTATGTTAAAATTTACTATGGGTTGGGATTTATCTGTGATTTTTTAGTACTACTGTTATATTTTAATGACTGTTTTTTTATTTATTCCACTAATTATTATGGAAATAAATACCTAAGTGTATATTCACTCTACTAGAAACATTTAAACCCATATCACTAGTCAGCATCCACTCTCATACAAGTATTTTCACTTAATGTATGTAGCAACCCGGTTTGGTCACAGTGAGGGTGAACCAAACTGGGGATGTTACAAAGTGGTATCAAAGACATATTTTTATTATTTCTTTATATTTTTATGTGGTAGATAAGAGATATAATATTTTCAAATATTGATATAGATATTTTTTTGGGGGTAGCTATCACATGCATGAGGGAAGTCTAATTTACTAGGTGTGGGATTATTGTTTTTTCTTTTCATTATTATATTTTTTTATTATTCCAATAATAATGATTAAGGGTTATAGATTTATTGACTTCTAGTTTTAATTTTGGACCACGGTATAAAGAATCATGTGTCCATGCATCATTTTTGGTACGTATGTCTCACATGAAATTCATATGTTTTCTTATGATTGATATTTTGGTTATGATAAAGGGTTTTGTTATTCTAAGTATTAAAAAACTTATATGGAAATTTTTTTTATATAACTACATAGAAGAACTCTACTTGAATGTACCATTATTATTGGATACTACTAGGATATACTATAAATTATATAAAATAAAACATGGGATTTATACATGTATCGATAGTGGGAACGTTAGTCTAGACTCAATCCTATGTCAGAGACCATGTATCATAGGATGTCTATTAAGGGTATATTAGTTTGCTTTAGTTATTACTTACAAAATAATATGATATTTAGACCTCAAATATACATGTATTTTGAGTCACACAAAAGATATTATATAGATACAACACTGATATGACTTCATAGTGAGAAATAGGAAACAAGGAATTAAAATTCCCTACTAGTTGAGGAGCTAGAGGTTCATGTTTTTTTACATTCCTCCTTTTTATCAACAATAGAATGAGAGTATACTTTAGATGTTAATTTATATGGTTCATGGGGTATCTATGGCTTGTTTAACCACAAAATACTTGAATCATAAGTTCCAAAAATGGTACCCCCCACATTTTATGTTTTAGGTTGGACTATAGGCTGTTGAGTTCTAGATAGAGTCTATGTGAACTATATTTGACCATACTGAGACACACCCTAAGAGAAAGTGAATCTTGTTGTTCATATTCTTCGAGGTCTAGTAATGAGTTAGTGTGATGTCTGATCTAGATAGCCCATTATGTTAGTCTATTCTAGAAGGAATTTCAATATCAGTTTTTCAATAACTTATTCCAAGATACTGTAAGGGACAACAAATCCAAGGAATCTAAGAATTTGGTATTGGGGGATTTTGGTGATATATTAGACTACCCTTTATATGGATTTACTATGATTGACAATTTCATTGGGGAGTGATGATAATACTAGGGTTAGGATTTTTGAGGATGTTAAGAGGCACTCTATTCGATCCTAGATGAATAATTTTTGTTGATATCGTTCTTAGAGGCTGTAAAATATGCCCTGAAAATAGTGTATAACTAGACTGAAGGTGGATATTCTAGGTAGTGTTTTTATTCTGCCAGGTATGGGATTTGGCCTTCTTATAGTAGAGGAAAATTTTGGAGGATAATCTCTTTAGAGGAGGAAGGAAGAGCAGCTAGGGTATGGGTTCATTGCTTACTAAATATGGGAAAGCCTCATAGATTCCTGCTAGTATGGTCAGTAAGGATAAATTCATCCTGACTATGAAAGAAAACTAAATAAGTGTCATTCCTATTGGAATATGGGGAACCTCTAAAGGTATTATGATATCACACCACTTTTTTCTAGTGGGGATAGATCTGGGAAAACCCATGGATTGGGATCAGGGCTAAGAGTGTAGAAAGAGTTGGGTAGTTTGGGATCCTCAAGAAAGTGTGTTCATCAGGAATTTTATGGTACCCAATGTTAAGGGTACTCGTTCCATTAGGGAAATATCCTTCATGGGTGTAAGGTGATGAGATATCAGGTCTATGGATTAATCCAACTTTAAGCCATCGATTAGGCTCCAGAAATGTAGGGTGGGGATTCCTCGACAATCCTAAGTACAATTCTTATAGAATCAATCATAATTTTTTTTCTATTTTATATGGGTGTGTCTCAAAAATTCATATCTACCCAGATTATAGGTGATCTTACGATTATTGTGGAGTATCTATAAGGGGGATTTATATTGATATTACATTAAGGGTGTGATCATAAGGAATCCAAATATGTACAGATTTATCTATAGTGAGAGGTAGATGTATGATTCCCTAGTTTTTATTCAAGTTGGATATATGTGTTTTTAATATGAAACTTTGGATGGGTAGGATAACTTATTATCTAGTATACAATTACCATGACTTCTGATTGGTATCATTAATATATTTTATTGGTTAATTTTAGACCTATATTGGTGAGTCAAATATCTAGGGAGGTCCTTTAAGGATTATCCTTTATCAATTGATGGAGATCATGACCGAGTTGTCTAGGATTACTTTGATAAATGAGGATCTGTTCTAGGTATTCTATCTTCTTATTTTTTTAAAAATTATAGTATGTTTTATCCAATTATTTTTAATGAATTCACCATAAGTGGGAGATCAATTTTATTCTTGATCTTATACATGGAATGGATCCTATATAAATTTTTCCTTATGGGATAGATCCTGAATATATTCAAGAGATAGATTCTTATATAGAGAATTTTGATATGTATGTTTTATTCGTCCAAGTATGTCCCCTTAGGGGGAAATTATATTTTTCTCTAAAAATTTGTATGGATCATATCATTTATATACATATTATCAGAGGCAATACTATGTGATGGTTAAGAATTATTATCCTCACCATTATATTAATGACCTCTTTTTCTAGTTGAGGGGATCCAATTGGTTCTCTAATATTGACTTAAGGTTTGAATATACTCAATGTTTAGTGAGGAAATATGATATTCTGTGTACTAATTTTAAGAGAAGGTAAAGCATATATGATTATCTTGGGAGTCCATTCAATTTATCAAATGGTCTATCAGTGATTATGGATTAGATGAATTTTTTATTCCATCCTTATTTGTTTTCATTCACTTCCAACTTTACAGATGATGTTCTCTTGTACTTTTTGATAAGGGATGATCGCTCAAACCATAAATAGATAATTTTGATTCTAATGAGGGAACATTAATTATATTCAACGCTCTCAACGTGTCAATTTCAGATCAGTGTATTATGTTTCTTTTTCACATGATATGTGATGTGTTAATATTAGTAGACCCAAAGAATTTTTAGGCTTTGGTTTCTTGGGAGTAACCTAGGAAATATTTCTATATTTAATGTTTCCTAAAAAACGATTATTCATGGGTTTCCCTATATAGAAATATCTATAACAGTACTAGCCAAGATGGGGGTGAACATTTTATATTCAAAATACTATTATAGAGTCTTTTCGGATCTGAAGTGGATATTTTATTCTATAAAAATAATGACCATACCTGATATGTGCAAGAAGTATTCATTGTATTATGATGCATTAAGAGAAAATATTTGGGATGTTTCGATATTGGAAGGGTGAGTGGAAGCTTTTTTGTCTATGTAGTTGAGGGAAAATGAGAGAAAATACTATCCAAATAATGTAGAACTATTAGTGGTGGTTTACATGATATGATATTAATTCCACTACATTCTGGGAGAGATATCATGGTGTACACCCACTATAAGATCTTCAAATATATATTTATTATCAATGGGAATTGAACCTTTGGAAAATGAGGTATTTCAAGTACTTAATATATATTTATTTGGATATATAATATACCTTCTGTAAGGTTAATATTGTTTCTAAAACACTAAGTATGAAGACTCGAGTGCAGGTGGTGTAGGTGGATAGTAGTGGGTGATGACCCTCATCACTGAGATGTGCTTTAATTTTCAAGTGTGTTAAGGAAAATTGAACCTAAAATGGTTGAGTATTATTTCCTAAAACCTTGATAGGGTGAAATAGAGTTATCTATTTTAATTTTATTTCATTTTGATAAGGGATGGAATATATAATGGGCAGCCACCACTTGATAGGTCCTTCGATGAAAATGAGGTTCATTTTGTTTGAGGTTGGGTTGTGGTCCCTATGATCATCTATGAGGAGATAATATGGGATTAACACACATATATATTTGTTTTTCACCTAGGTATTACTAATATATATCATGTTATCTAAAGACAATATTTGAGGTCAATTACTATTATGTTCACAGTAAGTTTAGTTTCACAATACTTTAATTATCAGAAAATGATGGTCAAGAATTAGCAACCTATGTGTCTTATTTAGTTATAACCCATTATATTGTTTAATTTTTATAATTTTAACATAGAATTAATGATGGTATTATTGAGTTCTCATCATATTAGTGATTTGGTATGTGTTATCATGAAATATTTAATCTTATTCATTCATTTTTAAATGATTTGGGAGACCTATTATTTCAATGAGTTCAGAAGAATATATGTCTATGAGCTAGTGAATTTCTTTGGAGTGTATAGGAGAATATTTTCAAATCATGATTACCATTTTATATGAAACATTGGAAAGAATTATAAAAGGAAATTTATATGTAGGTTAATTTGTGCATTACCCAGCATTCTTAGAGAGAAGGGTATTCTATGCATACCATCCTAGTATTGGGGAAAATTTTCTAGGCATGTTTCCTTGGTTTTAGGGTTTCATGGTATAATCATGACACTCATGTATTGTTTTCTTATAATATTAAATATCATGTTTTAATTAAAATGGTTCCCTTTATGGATTTGTATGGTAGGCTATGTTGATCACCTCTATGCATGTTAGATGTAGGGGAGTAAATTGTTATCATTGAGAGCATCATATAGAAGACACCAAAGAATATTATATGGAAACATAATTTTTTTAGTGACCAATGATATTTGAGGTTGTTGAGAGGATTGACACAATGACATATCAACTATTTCTTACTCGAAGATACAATGTTATATCAATTGTATTCCATGTATATTGAATTTTTAGATAGCATCTTGACCATTATCGTGTCATCAATATTGATGACGTAGAGTTGTAGGTGGATACATCACTTAAGGAATGACTAATTATTATTGGGTATTATAGAGATAAAGCTATTTAAAGGAGGAATGTAACTCTATTATGGATGTAGTGGAAGCACTGGAATATCTAGAAGGATAATTGGGATTGGGAGTTTGATATGTAGGTATGGTGGTTAGATATTTTAACCAATGATGCTCAATGATGCACTATGGTGAAACTCAGAGATGAGCTACTACATGGTGGGGAGGTTTCAACACCCCACATTTGTTTGAGGTATAATTTAGATAAAAAATTATACTAAAATCATGTATTTTGGATATTCGTTAGTGTTGAACATTTCATATTGGGCGTGGGAGTTCATTTTAGGAAACCTAGTTGATTTTCAGGACATATTCCCATCGAAAGATTCTATAAGGTACCTAGTAGACTAGTATCAGGTACCTGATAAAGGTGAAAAGGTAGGTAATAAATCATGGTGTCTAGTGACCATGAAATGAGTACTCTATTACCACCCATCACATGATGGTCATATTGAGGCTTCCCAATGGGTTTTAATTTTTTTTTAAAAATTAAATTATTTAATTAGTTAGAATTAATTCATTTAAAATGAATTTTCCTTGTAATTGCCCTCTAGAAGTAATTGATCCCAGTTCCTATCATCTCTTGGATTATAATATTATAAGTAGTGGATTATCTCTATTCAACATCAAATCCATGTCCTATTTATTATAAGAGGTCATCACCTGAGGGGCTACAACTCCTCTTTATTTTTTCAATTATTTCACTCATTATTTTTTCATACATCATCAGTAATTTCTATTTCAAAGTCCTTTTTCAAATTTCATTATTTTGTAAATTTGAGGCCAAATCTATTATTTCTTGGATTTTTTGGAATATTTATAGTGTTTTTTATTTGTTTATATTTTTGGAATATTACAAATACCTCAAATTATTTTTAATCGATATTTATGATTTCTCACAATATCATACTATTAATGTGTAATTTATCATTGTTGTATTTTTTCACTAGGTTACTCAATTTATTTTGAATTATTTTTTATTATTTATTTATTTTATCATAAATTAATTTTCTATGTGTTTTTTTACCATTAAGCAAGTTTTGGGATTTCTTTTTGACCCTTATATAGCATATTTCTTTTTTGTGATACCTTAATGTAACTAGTTTAAATGTAATCTTCCATTTTCAAATCAGTTTTTGGTTACCATTATATTGATATTGAATTTTTTATTTTTTATTTATATATAATAATTTTTTATAAATTTACTCATCATATATCATTTCATGATTATCCTTATAGGTGCTTTAAAATATGAAACTTACCATTACATAGTTTTATTTTAATTTCTTGTTGATTAATAATTTTTTTAATTTCATTTATGAAAGTATAAAAACATTATGTGAGTATTTGTTTAAAATTCACACATAATTCTCATCATACTAATTAATTTTATGTAATCATGAATGAATAATAATTTACCTTTTCAAATCTAATATTTTTTAAAGCTTACCATCAAGGTAGGTTAATCATCGTGGTCACTTAACCCTTCTCGATATCTTTTCTGCATCATGTAGATTGTAATTTATTAGTGTATTATATCAATGTGTTTTCTTGTAAAATTACAATGGTATATAATATTTTCAAGCAGTTGATCCAACCTCTTTTTCAATCTTCTGAATTTTTTGAAATTTTTAGATTGCTCTACTTGTCATATTTTTTATTTAATTTTTATTTATTTTATGTCTATAGAAGTTATTTTATTTCATTTATGGATTATTAGAATTCATATTAATCATATTAAAATATTTCAATGTGATTTTGGAAGGTTTAAAATAGTTTTAAATTTTTTCTTCAATCACACATAAGCTATCAGTATGAAGTCTCAAAAATTTGATTTTTCTTATTATGAGAGATTTATGTATTTTTAGTTCTTCTAAATTAATATTTATTGATAAATATTATTTTAAAATGTTATTTATTGTATATAATGAAATATTATTCAATTTATATTTTAATCACATATATTTATGGTAATTTTTTAATATTTTAATTTTAATTTTATAGAATTAAATGATGTGATGCTTATGGGATTTTTTTGACTACTTGTTATAGAGATATATTTAAATATTTAATTATAAATTACAATTGTTTTGAATTAATCTTTATTTTTTGAATATTGAATGATATTTTAGGATTTCTAATCACTCTCTATCCAATAATATTGAATTATTATTTAATTTCTCTAACTGATTTCTTGGATGTTGTTTATTTGATGTTTATTATTATTTAAGGGGGTATCGACTCGTTCAAGGATTGATGATACTATAATACTAAACATATTTGAGTCCTTCATGACTAAAAAGATACAAAAAAAGAACTATGAATTTCTATGCAATTATGTGAAATTTTCAATGTGATCATATGAAAAAAGAGTTTCATCTTCTGGAAAAACTGTCAATGGAACCAAGATATTATTAAACATATACTACTAGCTTAAAGAGTTGTATTAATACACTACTAAAGAACCACTAGTTTTTTCTAATATAACTTCATAAAATGTTTCATACTGGTTCATTTTTAGCCTTTATTAATTCATTTTATCTCTCTCATCTTTGTTTAAATAGTTTAGATTACGATTTTTCCAAAAAAACACATTCCCCTTATAAAATTAGGTTCTTAGTTTATAACTCATTTAATGAGGAGTCGATAAGTGTAATAGTGGATGTAGTTTTACATTGATCCAAACTACTATAATAATTTCATTCAATCTATTTTTAATGTATTTTCCACTAATAATAATCACTGGTTAATTAAAATGAAATTTAACATTAAATTTAACATTAAATAACTTATAATTTTAATTCATCTCTTTAAATTTGAAATTTTTTATTCACCCTCCGCCAAATATAACTTCTAAATTTTTTACTAGACATTACACTTGGTATAAAATATTAATCATCCAATATATTGGTTCAGTTACTAATTTCTTTTATGCAAACCGAAATATCCAAAACCTAACCATCTATGGAAAAAATATACATATATATTAGATTAAAGTAATTAACTTAAATGATTTTTTTGTTCCAATAAATCCACTTAATTTTCATAAAAATGACTATAGATGTTAGAAATACTAAATATAATCTTATATAAATCAACTAAGTATTAACCATTCGACTATGATATTAGAACTATATAAATTACTATATAATAACCATGATTCTATTCTAGAAAGTGATGATGATAAATATTTTTTTAAATTATAAAATTATAAATTATATATGTTATTTTATTAATATAAACATTTAAGTTATCTGTCTTCATGTATGATAGATCATTAAATTTATAATATTTTACATGTTACCCACCTTGTCTCATATAAGATAACCAGAACTGATCTTCGAATGCTTTGGGATGATTACCAATTATCAATATGGGTGAAGATAAAAGTTTTAACTAGATATTCCATTGATTAAATATCATTCAAAATTTAATTATTTGACTTGTATAAAATTTAGAGAATCTCATTCTTGTTAAAAGTGTCATAAGATCTCTACCTAAGATGTTTCATTCAAATAATGTAGAAATTTATGAAATTAAGAAATTCAAAGAATATACATTAGATGAACTAATTTTTTAATTACATTAACATGAACTAGAAATAAAAAACACCACTGAATATGAGAATTAAAATATGAGTGGTGTTATATTTAAATGAAAAATAACTATTTCTAATAACTCTTTTGATTCTGAATTACAAGGAAGTGTGAAATAATTATCCAATATTATTTAATGTTTTTAAAAATGGTGAAATTAATATAAATAATTTATAAATAGTTCAAAAAGGATAATCATAAGTATAACCAAATTAATAAGGGAAAACATGATTATAATGATGTTTTTGAACTAATATTTCATGAGGGAAGAAATAAGGGACACATAAATCATAACTACGTAAAACTAAAGTAAGAAATAAAATATCGGAAATATAATAAAAAAGAAAAGATATTGGAGTAATGGATGGAATCTCAAGGAATAATATAATTCATGTGATGAAACTGGATGTGACAAAGAAATGGCTAAGATTTTTTTTGATGGCCTAAAGTATTAATGACGTTATTAGTTAATATGATTGTAGTTAATATTATTCTGAATCTGAACAACAAAATATGGGATAACTAATTAAACGAAATGAAAAATTAAAAAATGTTTTCAGAATATAATATTTGTTTAAATAATTAAAAGGAGAATATAAGGAATTTATTAAACAAAATATGTAATTTAATTAAGAAAATGATGTTTTTAAAAAAATTGTTTTATGTTCAAATGAGAAAAAATTAGTGATATAGAGATTTAATAAAAATTTGATGAAAATGTAAACAAATAAATTTAATTACTAAGATAAAAATTATCTACTTTTTTAAAAATTAATAAAATAATGATAAAATGATGTAATTGATGAATCCAAATGAAGAAAAAAGTGTATTTTTCTATAATAAACAAATAGTTACGTTATATAAAAATTTCACTATAAAAATTTCTAAAGGATGTATATCTAATTTCCGTTGACTTATTTATGGAATGAAAGGGTACTATGCTAATAGACTTTTATTAGGATCTCCTCAGTCTTTTGGATAATCTAAAACATTCATTTCAAATATATTATCTTCTAGATTACCCATGAATTCTTATTAAAAGTTTTTATGGGAGTCTAATAATTCTAATACTAACCCAATTGGACCCAATATAGAATGGTTAAAAAATTGTTTTCTAATTAAATAATATTTTTAGAAAATATCAATTAAGAGTGTCAAAGAGAAATCATGCATGGAAAATGGATTCTAAAGACACATGATTGGAGATCTATCAAATGTTTTTGAGATTATAAAGGGATTTTGTACTCACCCTGGGAGAGGGTGAATCCGAGATGGCCAAATTTTTACTGACTGGTTCATCTTATATTATTACTTCTTATAATCTGATCCAGCCTCTATAAATAGTTAGGATGTATTGATATTTTTTAAACATGCTAAAAAAATTTATTTTAAACAATGTAAATAATAAAAGGAAGTAATATAACACATTTATTTTTATATGGTTTTACCTCAATGTGAGAACCTACTCCTTATCGTGTAAGATCCTAACAATTCATAAATTTTCCAGTTATAATCTTATTATAAATTATATGTGGTGTGGGAATTTATTATCCTTAACCCTAAATTATCATCATACATATGATGTCTCGCAAAAAAAATATTTATTTATACTAGCTCCCTAAAATATTAAATATTATTAAAATTCAATAGGTCTTTGACTACCACCATGTACTTATGTTTAACTCCCTTGCATGTCATAATTATTCTAATTTTGATAAAATAAATCTAGATAACTCAAATTTATTCTATAAGTTATCTAAATCTGGTGTATAATCTCATCTTCCTTGGAACTTCAAGTAAATATATACTCATAAAATCAACACAACTAAATATTTATTAAAATTACAAGTCAACCACTTCCTCTAAATATTTTTTCTTATAATGATCTCTCTCAATGATCAACAGTATATACTATCTCTCATTATTTTTCTATGAATTATCTCATCCCCTTTTACAAACTGAATATACTCTGATAAATATTTTGATTTTAATATTTCTAAACTCTAGGAATCTATTTTTAATGCCTAAAATAAGGCTTATAAAATATTTAAGTCTAAAAAAATATCCAAAAAATCTAGTCTCAACTCATTTTTCAATTATTCCTTAAATCTTTTCTGTACTTGTGAATCTAATTCCACGAATATTGGAACTTTGTTCATCCAACTCAGAATCATCATATTTGATTTTGACTTTAAATTAATGTGAAGTTCCTCAACGTCATCTGGTGCACTAAATTCCAAATTATTTAGTAAATATATCATAAAAAGTATTCTTTATGTTAGAACAAACATATATTTTCTTATGCATCACTCAAAATCATAATTTTCAAATTATCTTTCATGGTTTTTAACATTTTTATCAACTAATTACAAAAACTTCAGTATGAATGGAATATCATTTTCTTAATATGATATACTTTAAAAATGATCACACTTTTCTTATGGTAAATTAATTCTGTCTCATAGAACATAAAATTATTTACTATCTAAACAAAACATCTCAACTTATTTACTATTTTAATTCAAAACATTACACTTGTATCCATGCCACACATTCAACTCATCTTATGATTATTCTAAATATCATCTTCCACTAAACTTAAATAATTGAATCTTTTGATGGAATCATCTTATCTTCACATTACAATAACAAAACCAACTCAAGTAACCCAGATATAGTGTCTATCATATTATAATGGCATAATATAAAAGAGATATCATCTGGAAGGATCGATCAGTTTAGTAGTATTGAAGAACTAGATACATACGTTATTCCCATTTTACATTGAAAATATAACATAAATCATTTCAAAAAAATTATTTAATCCTTGAAACTCATTCAAATATTTATTCTTAAAATCATGGGATAAGTAAAAAAGATGTGTGATATATAATTCCCAATCAGGGATAACTATAACAGAATTTTTCATTAGTAAATAAGGATAATCAATATAGAAAGGTAAATAACTAAAAATAAATTTAATATAATCAATAACATGAGTGCAAACCACATACATTCATAATATCAATAAAATATTCTCAAGGATAGTAATATCCGAATTCTCAATGAGGAAATGATTAATATTAGATATCCAGATTTGAAAATTCATTATATATTTACCATCAAGGGATTATTCTAATATATTTTAATTAATTTGTCGGTATTAACTAAAACCCATTTAATAAGGCATTCCAATTCATTTGAATAATGAGACCTGTCAATAAATTTAAGGTCTATATATTTTTAATCCCAACCCATTACTACATGTCTGAAGAATTATTCGTATGTTTAATTATTAATTTAATTTATAAACAAAATGTCTTATAATAAAATTCACATATTGAATAAGGAATATAATATATAAATATTTACTCAGTCTATAAAATAGATTTTAAATTAAAACATTTTATATTGAAATGGTATACAGTTTGGAAAATAATAATATCATTGATATAAGGAATATGGATATTTAAGAGAAATTTAATGTTTAATAATCATAATAAAATGAATTTTTTATGGAATATTTAATAACCACAAAATTAATAAGAGATAAAAGATGACCATCAGAATATTATATTTTATAGTGAGATACATTATTTTAAAGAAAAGAAGAAAATGGCATATAAACATTTAATATATGTTCTCATATAAATTTTTCTTTATAAAAAAATTGAACGTTTAAAGAAAAATCTATAATAATATAAAACAGTTACAGTGGTGGGAATGTTTTTTATCATCGTATATATTTAAAAAATTCATTTTGAATATTATTAAATAAAGTAAAAAATGACCCTTTAAAAAAACATTAAAAAGGTTCATTGAAACATTTTCAAAATTCAATGATAACGTATAATGTATATGATAAATAATTTGATTATGCAAAAAACACTTTTTAAAACTATTTTTTAAAATATAGACATAGAAGAAAAATATACCAGATAAAAAAGACAAATTAGATCAGATTTTATTTTAAACATTTATTTGATTGATTCAATTGAAAATGAGTGGAAATTTTAGAATAAAATATGTAAAATCCATTAAAATAAAGTGGATAACAAAATCTATTTATTTTAATAAGTGTAGTTTATAAGATTCATTCAATTAAAATAAGAGAAAACCCAAAACATGAGATCGTAAAATAAATTTTTACCTTTTTCATAACTTTCAAATTATTAACACTAGAAAGAGAAAACATCAAATGAAACATTAATCATAATTAATTAATATATATTCAAGTTTAATACCCCAAATTGGTAGTATATACATCACATAAAAATAAATAGGTTCATAATACCGAATATTTTTTGATGGAGTGGATATGGATAAAAAATATTTAACAAAGTTCATATCAATAAAGTGAGAAGTAATCAATGATATGGTTATGTGTAAAAAATCTAAATCCACCCCAAAAGAATTTAATACAACATAATAAAATAGAATATCATTTCAAAAATAAGTATTGCATAACATATTCGATGAAGTAGATATATAATCTATTGAATTGAAATTCAGTTATGAAACCCCTTATAATTATCGTATCATTGAAGTGGGAATTAATCAATGAAGTAGTTTTTTGAAACAAAATTTAAATACACAAAAAATGTTTAAACATTATATACTAAAATTAAGAGGTCGTTTTACAAATAATAATGAAATTAAAAAGTTAATGATGAAGTATTTTATCTTAATGAGTGGAATATTGAGTTAAGAAACCACTTACCTCAACTTCGACGTCCCTCGTAAGTGATTTTATCCTCCTTTATAATAAATTAATATTTAGTATACTTACATAAAAGATCTTTATAGACCAATATAAGATCATACATGATCCATTTATAATATTTTATCACCCTTTTATAAACAATGTTTTATTATTATCTTTATTTTGTGTATTAACTGCTTATTTTTTCATGTTTGTTTTGATTTGGTAGTTTTGGTCCTTGCTTATTTTTAATTGTTCCATCATATCAAAAATATTATTCAAGATAAAAATATAAATTAAATTCAACATTTAGATATTCATATCCATCAATAATTTTATATATAGAAAAATGAATTACACCATTCATGGAGACTGTAGGTCATACGTATACATAAAAGTTGTTTTCACTTTCCAACAGAATGAGAAAGATAAAGGAAGCAAATAATTAACCATTTAAAATTACTATATCATATATAAAATATATATTCATTAAATTCATCCTTCTTTCAATCCATTTATAACATAAATTAAAAAATCATCACATCACTTCATGGGGGTGGTAGTCTACACATATACATGAGCGACATTACCATTTTTCAATAGATTGGAAGGTAATAAGGTAAATATGATATAAAGATTTAAAAAGAAAAATTATTTCAAAAATATAATACATAAAAATTATTTATATATTTATAACCATCCCAGTAAAATAGTTATTAAAAAATAATTACACCGCTATGTGGAGACAGTAAGTGGTACGTACACTTGATTTATGTTTTCATTTTTCTTAAGATGGAATAAAAATGAATAAATTTATTTAACCATAATATAAATAATTAAATGTTCGTATATTAATGATACTTGATTAATTATTTTATAATGGTTTCAATGGATTTATAAGAATAATAATAATAAATAAATTTGAAAGAGTCGGTAAAGATAATAACCTCTTATTCGGTAGAGTTCACTTAAATATCCTCTTAATGGACATAAGTTTGGATATTTGGAAATACCATCACCTAAAGAAAATGAATAAGAATTTTTAGAAGATAAATGTGTATTTTTTTGATAATTTTTTCTCAGTGTTGTGTAAGGAAAAGAGAGAATGGGTGTCCTTTTATAAGTTGGAATTGTTGTAATTTCTTAAATTATTTAATTAATATAAATTATTTTTAATGTTAAAATATCTCAAAACTAATATTATTAAAAATAATATGAATATGAGTCCAAATGTTCTCAAAAAATAAAATTTGTACAAGTTAAGGTTATTTTGTTACCCTCATCTCCTTGTTATAACCTCTTGTTAACCCTTTTGAATATTTCTATAATAACAATTTTTTAAACTATAGAATCCAAGAAGGCTACCATAAAAGAAAAATTGGCACATAAATGGATAATATGGTACATATTAGACTATTAGTTACTCCAATTTTTTAATTGAAATTTTTTTATGAATTGTTTTTAATATTACTTTCATAAATTATCATTAATGTCATTTATAAGAATATTAATTTAATTTGACTGAAAAATATCCATAAAATATAAAATTAAAATAAAATAACATAAAAAATACCTTATATATTATAATTATCCATTTAATTATTTTGACCTAATAATAAACCCAAATTGTATTCATTTTATTATTTTTAATGTCTTTTCTTCTATTTTTCTATTAATTGAATAGATATTGTTTCAACATTGTGAATGCTTTTAATCCAATTACTCAATTACTTATAATTAAAAATAAATTAACATGATAAAAATCAATTATTATCAAAATAATTTCTCGTATTCAGTCATAACATATTAAAATATGTATGTGAACATATAAAATAAATTAAAATAAAGAGAGGGATATTTTGGAATTCTCTTTACTTAAAATAATATAATGCCACTACCCTCATCAAATGGCACAAAAAATACATATATTCTAATTTGGGATGGATATATCTGGATTAGTATCATTTTATTAAGTAATTTTTTTTATTTTTAATTGCTCATCGCATTGTTTTTAACGTTAATTGCCTAATTTCCCCTTTACCAATCTGACAAATTCTATTACAGTTACTATTCATGATGCCTAAAAATAAAAGGTAAATATTCATGAAATTTGAACATTCGGATTCCAAATATGGTATCCATTTTCCATGATTCATTTTATATAATCTGAATACATTTATTTTAATATACATGTAAAAATGTAATGGAAATAGTTTTTTTAGAAACATGCATTTTTAAGCATAATAATTTACTTATATCAAAATTAAGAAAATTATTTTTTAAAATTATATTATTATAAATAAAATGGATCATATGATACTATAATAATAAATAAAAATATTTGAGGACTTTCAAATTATTATTTTTAATGAAAAAAATCTATTTGAAATGCTGACACACACAAACCATTATTTTTGTATTTTCCAAATTGCCACTTTTTGGGTATGTGGGAACCATACAAAAAGGCTAGATATTCCTACATAACAATATCCACATAAACTAGTACAAACTAAATTAGACATTTAAAATTTAAACATTCAAATTTCAAAAAACAAAATTCAGAAAAACCACCATAGCCCACCTCGAACCACGAGAAAACCCAACGTAATCCACAAAATCAACCATCACAAGGCGACCTTGACCCAAGAGTCAGGTCACATCATTGCCAACCACCATCGTTAGTACCATAATCTCTCCGTTCATTGTTGGGGAAGGTAACCAGAAACATTCAATGAGATCCAGTTCATCTAGATCTATCACCAACCACAAAAACATCTTTACCTTTCCGTCATCGATCATCAGTTACCGAAATCAGAAACAAAAACACAAAAACAAAAAACAATCATCACCAATACAAGAAACATCACCACTATCATCACTTTCTATAATTCAATGAGAAATACTCAATCTGATCAGCCGCAAATGTGGGTGGAGGAAAAAAACCAACACTGAAAATCAAAACAGACTGTGCGAGGAGCACCTTCAGTAGTCGAATCCGACCTCCCATAGCCATTGAGGAACCACTGCATCAAATATTACTCAGATAGAAGTAGATGGAATTTGAGGCCGGTTCAAGGATTTGAATTCCAAGGGTTCCGAACCAACATAGTGAAAAAGATGAAAATCGGGGAAGAAACCTAGAGAGAACACGAGCAAGAGGAAAATGGGGAAGAACCCAAAATAAACCAGGGAAGAAGTCCAAACCGAGACCAACTAAAAGAAAGGTGTGGGAAATGGGAAAGACAGCGATCAAAACCATAGCCACCGAACGTTAATCCCAAAACCTATGTGATTCTATCGCTCCAGATCCGACCTAGAGTGGAGCAATGGAACACAATGTAAGAGCGTGGTAGTGGCACCCTAGGGTAAAACCGAAGTGCCTTCATCGAAGCTGAATCAAGGGGAAGAACTCTGGAACAGACCAACCATGAAAGAAAAAGGGTGATGAACCCTATGAGAATTCATTGAAAAATAAATCCTTTCTGAAAAATCACAAAATGTCAATGTAATAGAATTTGGGTATGATGGTTTTGAAAATTATATTATTTTTATAAAATATTTTTTAAAAAATTTCATGAAATTAATTATAATATTTTTCTTAAGAAGCAATAAAACCCATTTATGAAGAAAACGTATTGGGAAAAATAAAATGTCATTACTAAAAATTATGTTATTTTATTATAATAATGAATCAATAAATTTATATTTGTAAGGTAATTTATATATTCATTTCATGATATGGTTAATATTATTCATACTCCCCAATTCAATGTCTTTGTTTTAAGGGTTATATTTAAATAATAATATTTTGTGATTAATTTTATATTGGTGTTACGTATTGTACGCACTATTGAAAATAGTGTTCTTTTAAAATATCAGGGTATTACATTCTCCACCACACCCAGCCCCTTCAATAAATTTTATAATCCTAATTTGAAATTATTCATAGTAATCAAAGGTTTGAATTTTGAAAATTCATTTGTGGAATACCCACAACGTAAAAGGTGTTAATAAAACTTCCTCTTAAAAAGTGGGAAGTGGAAATATAAAGGTTACCAAGAATAAAATAAAACTAGTTTTCAAACAGAATAACATTAATAAGAAGTGAAAATATATACATGGAAGAGAAAACTAGTTCCCAAGAACTAATATACTCATAGAGAATGTGGCCAAGAAAAACATAACGACCACAAAACCATAAATCTATGATAGGTGAAAAGAACATTGATTCATTAGAAATGATCATAATAGGATAAAATTTCTGTTTCATGAAAATTTCCCTAATGTTGAAAAATTACATTACCATGTAGACTATTTACACAATGAAATAAACTTACATGGAAATTATAATTACATCTATTAATCAATTTCAACCATAATCTCATCCTTTCTCAATATAATGGTTATTCAATATGTTTTTTTCATGCTTGAAGCACTATAATCAACACATAATGGATCAAATAATCCACAAAATTATAAAAATATATTCCTCATGTATTTAAATTTTAACCCAATCACACAAAATTCCATAAATTAAGATAATATCTAAAATATATAATACTTCATATAAATAAATAATACATTTTTCTTCAACTTTTCCACAATAACATCAAAGGATAATCTTAGATTATTCGAAAAATAAATAACCCAACATTCCAGTTAACCACAATAATTTCAAAATTAAATAATGTTTTAACATCAAAGGTTTTCTCATACCTTTTAACTTATGTTCCAACAATTAAACGGTTGTCTTCCCAAATAATATTTCATGTTGAACCACATGTTAAGCCTAATGGTTACATATACTTTGACCTAATTATGAATCTTAAAAATATCATTAATCTCCATGATAAATCACTATAAAATATTATAATGTAGTGAAATTCACTAGAATATCCTGAAAAAAATAAATATTATCCCGAAAGGTAATCCTTAGCTTGGATAAAAAAATCTCCCAAAATATTTACTTCCTCAAAGAATCAGTTCTTCAGTAATAAATATTATCTATATCTCATTACCCAGGAGACTTTAAAAAATCATATACAAACCCAATGGGTTATTTAAACCTCAATATATTTTTCTTCTCAAAACCTATTAAAATTTTCAAATCACCCCATAATATCGTCACTTATAACCCCAAAAGGGTTATTTAAGCCTTTGAACTTATTGAATCATTAAACATATAAACATTTAATGATATCCATAACTATTAAGTGAACCTCATATAAAAAAAACATGCTTCCATAAATTAAAACTACTTATTCCTCATAAAAACATAGACTACTTCCATAAAAATACAATAAACTTCATCAAAGATGACGTATATCACATTTTCATCAAATCACTAACCATTTTCAAGGTCACCAATATAACCTCATTTACATCATCAATTTCAGTAATCACATAATCACAATATACAATAAATTAAATCTCTACACTTCAATTATTGGCATAGTATGGGTCTTTATTTGGTCTATAAGTTAACCCTTGGATTATTTCATTGGCTTGGATAGTTTTCATTTTCTCCAAACATAATACATTAAACTATAAATGGTAACATGATATAAACATCATATTTATTTATTGATATCCTCATGTTCCATATAATATTCATTCATATATTCCCCTTCGTTCAACTCACAAAAATTTTCCTCTTACTTTGGGAAATTCATTGGGGTATCTCTTTCCAAATTTTCGGCATCAAGGAAATTGAACATTCTTTCCTCCATGGTCACCACCATCTGAGATCTTAGTAAACCCTATTCTTATCTTATTTTGTGATTCTGATATTTGATTATGGTTTATGTTGTTAACTATATATAATGATAACTAATTTGGAATAATCACAATATCTCTCAATCTATTAATCTTCTAATTTGGTTTCTCACAACGATCACATTTTACATCACATTCAATGTTAATGTGATTCCTAGTAGTTCCAACCATTGAATAAAACCCAAAAACATAGTATGAGAAATAATAATAATAATAATGTGAAACCACATAATCTCTACGTTTACAAAGTTTTAGCATGTTATCCTATAGTTAGAAATATCCTTGAATTTGGTAATGGGGTTATGCTCACTAATCTATGTTTTCCTAAATCTAGTTCCTATGGTTTATAAAAAACATCCTCTGATACTAATTGTAACAACCCATAACAAGTGTTAACTTTATTAAATTGGAATAATATACAAGTGATATCATCTTAATGTATCGATCAGTTTAGTGGTCTTTAAGAACTAGATACATACTTAATTTCTATTTTACATTGGAAATATAATAAAAAAAATAACAAAATAAAATTTATGACATCCTTTAAACTCATTAAAATATTTATTCTTTATATCTAGAGAAAACGAAAAAAATAAAGGTGATATAAAATGATCAATAAGGGTTACGTAGAGAATAAATTATCCAAGGTAAATAAGTAATAATCAATATATCAAGTTAAATAATTTAAAATTCATTCCATTACACCAATAACTTGAGCATGAATCGCATCCATGGATAATATCAATGAGGTAATATCATGGATAATAATAACTAAATTATCAATAAATGAAAATATTATTATTATATGTCATGATCTATGATATCATGATATATTTAACATGAAACCCATGTTCCAAGATAGTTTAATTGATGGGTTGGTATATATGAAAAACCCATTTAACAAGCCTATCTAACAAATGTTTCACACTTGACATTTAGATAAATCAAGGGGCTATAAAATTTTGGGCCTCAACCAATACTACATTTCTAATAAATTTTTCACATATTGAATGATCAATTTAATTCACAAATATTATTCCTTATCAACAAATTTTTGTATTGAATAAATAATAAAAAAATATCAATATTTCCTCCATCGATATAAGCCATCGGCCTTAAACATTACGTAATCTTGAATTATGTCAACAATTCACATTGAGTATATTTTTAGGTTTATAGTTTTAGATAATTAGGCCATTATTATTACATAACATCTTGAATATTACATTTAGAAAATTCTACTCAGTGTCCATTTATCATAAAATAAAATATCTTTAAAAGAAACATGACTAGTTCAATGTTTTAGACAGCATGAATTTTTCCATGATCTCATCCTTGACCTTATTTATCTTTATGTCATGTGGTAAACATTTAAAAAACATAGTTTGAGAATTAAAATCTCAGTAAGGGTTATAAAATAATGGAGGAAAACATTACCCTATCAATAAATACAAATCAATGAAACCATAATTTACAGTCATAACATACCTCATGAAATCATAAGATTTATGAATAACACACAAAAATCATAAATCATAAAGGTAACTTGTGGCATTCATAAAATACATACATTGTAGATTTCACAGCTTCGTAGAGAATCATATTTGGAATATCCATCAAAGTATATTCCTTAAAACTCTTAGGATAAACATTAACGTTTAACTCTGTCATGTTACCCAATGCATTGGAGAGATATCTCGGGCTCACCCGACCTAGGATTATCATGGACCCACCTGTATATGTAAACAATTCCCAGGAACCATGACATAACTAATTAACAAGTATAAAGGAAAGATAAAATTTCCATATTTAAATCACAATATATCATTTAAAAATTCTGACATAATCAATGCTTTATCAAACCATTTCCAAACCATTTAAAAAATTTCATAAAGAGATTTTTGAATCAAAGAGTCCCATACCACATTGAAGCTTTTAAAATAAATTTTAATTTCAAAACATTCATGTCCATAAAAATATATCCTTAAAAACATTTTTAAAACATGGTCATTAATGAGATTGATTTAGAAGAATGAATCTTTAAAACATTTAAAACGATATTTTAGTTAGAGTTCCGAACCAAATGAGAGACACTTGAATACAAAAAATTGAGGTAATAAAAACTTTATAATATCATGAGAATAAAGGGATTTCTGATATTATTTATCAATGTACAATATATACCCCATAAAAAAGTGAATTGGTGCGTAATAATAATGAGGTCTCAATGGAATGTAAATTGAGACGAAATCCCTTATAACAACATTATCCTTAGATTAAAGATAAATCAATTACATAATATTGCATGAAAAATATAAATACAATAAATATTACATGATATTTCGTGTAAATCAATCAGAGGACATTCATACATGTTATTTTCAAAACAAAAACCAATCACTTGGATATTTAACTCAATGAATGGAAATTGAGTTAAGATTACCCTCATCAAGTTCATATCAATGACATGAGAATTTTTCAACAGATTGATTATGTATATCAAAAGTAGATCAACCCAAAGGGGAGTATAAATTACAACATAAATAAATAAATAGTGATTCCACACATAATCATAGCATGACTTAATTATGAATTAGAAGATTAACCCAAGGAATGGAAATTGGGTTAAAATGTTCCCTTACCGATTTGGTAACTTACGAAAATTACACCACATGAAAGAATGATCATAAAATGAAGATGTAAATAGCCATAATCTAAATTAAATTACACAAATAATACAATCATGGGTAGTACATACACCACAAAAAATGAAATATTGGAAAATATAGCAATAATCTCACGGGAATAAAAAGTGAGATGAAAACCCCTTACAACGTTGTAATCAATCGAGTCGTATGAAAAAAAGTTAATAAGAACCAAATTAATCATAGAATAACCAGAATATAAAAGGGAATATTGATAATATATATCAAATTTCAGTACAAGATACACCCCATGTAAGAAATAAGTAGAGGACAATGGAAATCTCATGGAATTAAATGTGAGATAAGAAATCTCTTACCTCAAGTCTGACTTGTCTTGTATGTTCCATGTTCTTCCTGAATAATGAACATAATATAGTTTATACTTGATAAAGAAAACTTTTCATGTTTATTATTTCTTTTATATCACTTATTACCTTTCTATAACAATTAGTTAATTATTGGAATTCATATTAAACATTTTGGCGATGTTCGGAACTTGAGTAAAAAATGATCCTGTTATAATTGCAGTTTTCCATGAGGTAAAAAGTCCATTATATCGAGAATGATATTAATTATTTAGATATCATATGAATTATTTATATCTGGTATATATATAAATGTATTTAAGACATTACATAAAATTTGATATAAGAAATAAAATGCAATATTCATGGAGACGGTAGGCCGTACTTACGCATGAAAGAAACATTCATTTCTATTTCATATTTTAATGGAATGAAAACATAATTTCACATAGTTATATTATAATTCCAATATAATATAATATATAATTTCACTAAATCCATCCTTCATACGTCCCACTAATTGTATGAACTAGTCAGATCACTTTGAGGGGGCGGTAGTCCGCACTCCCTCAAATGAAATTATCACATTTATCCGTAATGGAAACCATAAAGGTATGATATAAATGGAAAATACAGAAGCATATAAAAAACAAATATAATAAATATCATATATAAATATGGTTCCATAATAATGGCCACCATGAGAGTTGGTTGGAGATATTTCAACAATCATCGTTTCTTGAGGTAGTAGTTTGCCGTCCACAGAAACAGTATGTTCATTACCAATTAGATGGAGGTGTGTGTAGGTGTAGTTTTAATAAATCTCATAACAACATTCTGGTATATTCAGGATACTGGTGTTGTTATAAAATAATGGAAAAAAAAGAGTTTAGGGGTTGGAAAAGTAAAATAAAAGAATAGAATTTAATAGAAATCGTTAACTTTTATTCGGGTATCTCCCTTTGGGTTAAACCAAAAGGACTTCTTAAAGTGACTTATACATAAGGTAAGGCTTCTAGGTGGAATAAATTGATATTGAGAGATTATTTTTTCAGGTTTTGGATGATCCAAGGGGAATGAGAGGTGTGATGAATGGGTTAGAAGTGGTGTCCTTTTATAAGGGGGAGGAGGGGCTCTTTAGGAAAGTTTGAAAATGTTATTTTATTATAAACATATCTTTGATTTAAAAAGGCCCAAACCTCATTAAAGTTGAATATAATATTACTCATAATTTAAATAAAATCATCCAATAATAATTGGATAGGTTTTGGATATTTTTTTAATATTTATAATCTTATTTATTTAATTCATCTATTAATGAGGTAAACATTGCATCATTTTTGTGTCGTACATAATTATATTTATATGATGTATAAAATTAATATAACAAATATCATGATGTAGGAAATATTTTTATATTTCAAATGAATATTTATAGTCAAATAGATATCTTATATAACCACATGTAAAAATTAATTTACTAAAATATATTTGTTTATGTCATTTTTGCCTTTACTTTATGTTTATTAAAATAAAGTGTCATTATCGATCTTAAGTGGCTCCATGGGGTCTGAAAATCTATTCAAGGATTCCCATGGTAGTCCATAACTATTCCAATAAGGTTACGACAAGTGATAAGGAAATTTCTTATTAATATAATATTCTTTTTACCTTGAATTATCATATTTACCCTTAACTGTTGTAAATAAAAGTCAAAAGATACTATTCAACAAATATTATTTTCATCATACTGAACAAAATTTTACTTAATAATAACAAATAAATTTTTTATTTTCTAATTTCAATTCACAGAAGTGGTAAATTTTTGATTTTAATGAAAAACTCGGATTCTTATCTACTACTTAGTGGTTTCACTATTCATCAAAAATTGAAGTTTTTCAGAAAAATACCAAAAATTCAGCATAATCTATAATTGATAATCCGAATTCAGTAATGATATCTATTTTACAAAATTAAAAACATAGAAGTTGGATTAATTAATTTATAATTAATTCTCGTTGTCAAATCAAAAAGCGTGTTTTTATGAAATATTAACTATCAAAAGACTGACACTTATTTATTTCCAATTTCAATGTGAAATTAATTATAATGAACAAAATTGTATTAAATGGTAAAAATATAATCTAATTAAACTTTTAAACCAATTAAAAAGATAATCTAAACATATATATAAATTATATTAAAAGGCAGATTTGAATTAAAATACAGTATTCATTGAAAGTTGAATTTTATTAGAAAAATACCAAATATTTACCCAAAGTAAATTTTGATGTCTTGATTCTAAAGAAGAACTTTATTTTGTCAAATAGAACATATAAAAGTGATCAAAACTGGATTTATAGAGGGTTCTCCATTAAAATGTGGTAAATCGACCATTTAAAGAATATTAGAGTATTTATGCTTAAAATCGGATTCTTTCTTATTTTAAGCCTCTAAATTTTATTGGATAAATTTAAAAAAAATTAAAAAACATGTATAATCATATATTAGTTAGTTCTATTCATTCCTGCCAATACAATAGCTATGTGTTAATTATCTTTTAAAAATAATAATAATATTATTTTATTTTTCGTTATAACTCAACGTTGTGTACAACATAAGATTTCAAAGAAACCCATTGTTGAGAGTTGAGTATTCTATCGGACATAACATCCCCTTCAAATTAAAATTAATAATTAATTCAAAAATATTAATAAATATGATAATTTCATAATTTTTTATTTACCTGGGATGGTACATACTTCCCCCCTTTTGGTAATTGCGTCCTCTCAATTTTAAAATTGAGCTCAGAAACTTCATTTAAAGACTCAGATTGGAAAATAGTCAATAAAACTACAACATTAAAATAAATAAAGAAATAGATGTACAAAGGTAACCCAAGAAAACCCATACTAAGATTCCCTGTAGAAAAACATGGATATGGAAAAGAAATCAAACAATCAAGTTCTGATGGAGTGTAATAGAAAACATTGTTTGAAGAAAGTAAACCACCAGAAAATCACAAAATTGTGATAGGTTAAATGGACTTTGGTTTCCCAGTAGTAAAAGTAAACAAACAACATTTTTTGTTTTAAGTTCCATTTCATAATGTTGGATAATTTATTTATGATCTTAACTAAAAACATAAGGAAATATACTTGTCATGTACATTATCATCCTTTACTAAATTCCTACCACAAACTCATATTTTCTCCAAATAATGATTATTCAAACTGACTTGGTCACATAAAAAGTTCTAGAATCAACTTCTAGAGAATCACATAATCCACAAAAGATGAACTATGAACTTCCCCTATCTTTATACATTAACTAGAACAAAAAATGGTTAGTACTGTAACACCCCAGGTAAATAAAGAATATGACATTTTTATATTTATCCATATTTGTGAATAAAATATTAATATTACATTAAAGGGGATGTTATGCACGATGGCGTACCCAATAAACAACAATGAGTTTCTTGGGAATCTTGAGTTGCACTCTAATAATAAAATAATATTATTTTAAATGGTAGTTAATGCATAGCCGTTGTAATGGCGGGAATGAACAGAACTAACTAAAAAATTATTATATATGTTTTTCAAATATTTTTTACTCTTTACAATAAATGTTATAGGATTAAAAATGCGAATGAATCCAATTTTAAGCGTAAACATTCTAATATTCATTAAAAGGTCGATTAACCGCCTTTTGATGGAGAACCTCTTTTAAATCCCCTTTTGACAATTTTATGTGTTATATTTGAGAAAATAAAATTCTTCTTTGGAATCGGGACATCAAAATTTACTTTGTGTAATTTTTTGGTATTTTTCCGAAAAAGTTCAATTTTTAATGAATAGTGAAAAATGTTGTATCTTAATTCAAAACATATTTTTAATCTAATTTATTTATATGATTAGATTATCTTTTGAATTGGTTTTAAAATGAGATTAGAATATATTTTTTCCATTTAATCCAATAGTGGTCGTTGAAATTAATTTCACTTTGAAATAGGACTTAAACTAGTGTCAATCTTTTGATACATTTTGTTTCATAAAAACACGCTATTTGTTTTGACAGTGGGAATTAATTATTAAATTAATTGATGCAACTTAAATTTTTTTAATTTTTTAAAATATATATCATTTTTCAATTAGGAATATCAAATATATCTTACGGTGAACTTTTGGTAATTTTCTGGAAAACATCAATTTTTTATGAATAGTGAAACCACTAAGTGGTACTTATAAAAACTGATTTTTCAATTTAAATAAATTTTTCCATCATTGTGTTTTGAATTTCAAAAATCCGACATACATGGTTTTCATTAAGAAGTAAAATGTGGTTCAGTGGGATTAGAATAATTTTTTGGTGAATATTAACTTATTAAGTTTTTAATCGCGATTAGAGGTAATTAGTGTAGTTTAAGGTAAGAATAATGTTTTAATAAAATGAAATGACCTAGACACATGTCCTGACCTCATTGGATGTGTCATGGACGACCAATAAAATCCATGGGTAAACATGGGGAGCCCATAGAGCCACTTTGGTTGGAAAATGACATAAATACCTTTTTATTTAATGTTAAAGTAAAAAAGACACAAACATGAGATGTTTTACTAAAACAATTTTTACATGGGGTTATACAATTCAGTTTTTGACAATAAATAGTCATTGGAAAGATAAAAAGATTTCCTACATCATAGTATTTTTTTTATAATTTTTAGAGAATATATAAATTAAATTATTTATGACATCATGATGATGCAGCGATGACCTCATTATTTAATGATTTAAATAAAATGGAAAGATAATGTAAAATCTAAGATCTAAACATGTCCAAAATCTATTCGATGGGTGTATTTATTACCCTTATCACCTTATCCTCGAAACACATCAATTTGGGACCATTAAAATCCGAAACTCATTCTAAAATAAGGTAACATTTATTTACATTCCAAGAGTGCCCCTCCTCTCCTCTTAAAAAAGGCCCCCACCTCTACCTCCTTACCCACACTTCCAAAGCCTTTGGCTCGGCCAAACCCTGACCATTTTGTCTCTCCACATCCCTCTCTAACTCCTTGAAGCCTAACCTTGGTCATAAGTCTTCCCAAGGAAGCCTTTGAGCCCAAACCAAAGGGAGTTACCCAATTTTAAGGTAATGTCTTCACTTGTGTCCTTTTGTTTTATTTTTCTTCTCCAACCCCATAAACTCTTAATATTCGTTTATTTTGTAACAAATCCAGTATCTTAAATATACTAGGATGTTTTTATAAGATGTATTAGAGCTACACTTACACACACCTACATCTAATGGTTAAATAATATACTGTTTCTGTGGATGGCGAATTTCTGCCTCACGAAACGATGATTATTCAACATTCTTATAACACCTTAAAAGTTGGCCATTAAGATGACACTCTATTTATATATGATATATAATATGTTTATGTTTTACTTAAGCTTCTGTTTTTTTTTCATTTATGGAATACCTTTATGGTTTCCATTATGGGTAAACGCGATATCTTCATTTAAGGAAGTGCAGACTACCGCCCCCTCAAAGTGATTGGATTCGTTAATACCATATGTGGTATGTATAAAGGATATATTTAATGATAATATATATGATACCATACTTTAATTAAAATACTATTATGTATCATTATTTTTTAATTCCATTAAATATGAAATAGAAATGGAAGTAGCGTTCATGCGTACGTACGGCTTATCGTCTCCATGAACGGTACATTTCATTTCTTATCTCAAAATGTTATGTACTATTATAATTACAAATATATAATGGATATATATGTAATATATTACATCTAAATGATGGATATAATTATGTAATTATAACATATATATATATATCTCATTTTGTTTTAATTCCAATAATATGACAAAAAATGAAAGTAGTGTTCATGCGTACGTACGACCTACCGTCGCCATGAACGGTGCTTTTAATTTTTATCTCCAAATGATATGTAATAGTATAAAATGAATATATACTGTATATATATGATATTTAAAACATCAATACTATTCTGTATATGAAGTACCTGTATCTACATTGAAAATTATTTTCCAACAAGTTCAATTTTTGACTCATGTACCAAACATCGACAAAAACGTCTGATATGAACTCATATTATTAACCAATTATTATAACATTAAAATATGTTATATGAACTAAATAATAATCTTTATATGAGGTCCCTACGCAATTATAAATTGACCAAAGTTTATTATACAGGAATATAATGAAACGAACAAGACAAGTTGGACATGAGGTAAGGGATCCTACCCCTGTCTTTCTTTTTAAGTACACTATTTTATGTCATTCCTTTTAAGATCATATTTATTATTATTGGGATGTTATTTTATATTAATCCAACTTTAATTTTTATGTTTATATGATGAGATACCCTATTTGATCTCATCAATACATTTCTGTATGTTTTAAGTTGCGTTGTTAGGCTGCCGAGTTTTCGTAAGGGATTGTTCATCTCACTTTTATTCCTGTGAGATTTATGCTACATTTTCCACAATTTCCTTTGAGTGGTTTATGTAATTCCCATTATTTTACTAATTGTGTAATATAGTTTCATTCATGAGTATTTACATCAATGTTGTATTGTCCTTCTTTCACGGGGTGTATGTTTCAAAAAATACCCATGTCGGTAAGGGAACCTTTCACCCTACTCCTTTAAAAGACTGCTTTTGTTATATCTTTTAATTAACATACTATTATGTTGGGATATGTTCTTCTATATCCTTAGTTATTTAAATTTTCTGTCCATGTGATGAGATACCCTTTTTATCTCTCATCAACTCATTTTCTGAATTTTGTAGTGACGTCGTTAGGTTGTCAAATTTTTGCAAGGGAACTTCTTAACCCAAATTTGATTCTTTGGGATAAACCTGTACTCCTTGAATATATCGTTCTATGAATATGTGTGAATAACCTCCGATTGTTTTACACTTAATATCCACTTATATTTGGTGTATTCGTTTGTCACACATAATTATGTAATTGATTTGTCCTTAAACTAAGGATACCGTCTTTGTAAGGGACTTCGTCTCAATCTCTTTCATTGAGGCATATTTTGTTTTATACACAACTTTATTTTATACATTGTATAAACCCCTTTGACTTTTACGTTTATTCAAAAGGAATCTTTGTTATACGAAGCATTTTACAAAATGACAAAAGGGAATGTTTTTGTCATACGTATGCGGCGACAATGACTTCTCTGCCACTGTGACCATTATTTGAGTTTCAGCTTCCTCGACAAGCCATACCTTCTTTTTAAAAGAAAAATAAATACCATGTTTTACTTTTCTTTTATTTTGGTATTGAAAATGGTTTTCATAAGGTATTTTATATCAATGTGTTTTATTGATATCTTGTGATTGAAATGTGGAAATGTTATGTTTCCTTTATCCATGTTTTATGTGATACGATTATGTTATGGTTCTTGGGAATTGTTATGAAGACGGGTGGCTCCGTGATAAACTAAGGGCGGGTGAGCCCGATATAGCTCTCCAATGCATTGGGTAACGCGAAGGGGTGAAACGTTAAGGTTTCTTCGAAGAGATTTAGGGAATATACTCTGGTGGGTATTCCAAACGTAACCAAGTGGGTTACTCCCTATGTAATAATGTTATGAATGCCCCAAGTTACCTTTTATGTCTTATGATTTTTATGATTTATTCATGACTTGATGAGGTATGTTAAAGTGCCTATGTTTTATGGGTAATGTTTGATTTCATTCTTATGTATATATAAACTCATGTTTCCTTTCCATATTTTTTATAAACCTTACAGAGCTTTTTATGCTCATTCCAAGTTTTTTTGAAATGTTTTTCACAGGTCAAGGGAAAGCTACATGATATGATGATAGTGTCAAGGAATTGTCAAGAATGAATCCATGTTTTATTTTAAATATTTTTCCGTTAATGGGAAAATGAATACTATCTTTTATGTAACCACTTCATTTAAATGTAGAATGTAATGCATGTTTTATGATCTAATTCTCTAAAACTCTAAACCTGAAAAGATCCTCATTGTGTAATCTTGTAATAACTCAAGATTAAGTAAGGTTTAAGGCTGGGGCCTTATAGTTGGTATCAAAGGTCGATTTAGATAACATTAGAGGTTAGGGTATCTTCTAATCATAAGTGACATTACCATAATGGTTAGGATTTCAGAAAGATTCCTAATTTTAGAAAAAGTGAATAAGTAAGTATATCTTAGTGGTTATCTTCCTCATTAGTACATGATGGTTTTGTTGATATACTGACACTAACATTTTTGGTTTTAGTAAATGGATGGATCTAACAGGAACCAAAGAGAAAACAGGTTTGAAGGAAACTATGGAGGTTCTCGGATTAATATACTAGATAAAATGGGGGATTCAATGAGGAAACTCGTGGTTGTTCTAAACCAACTATCAAGGAGTAATGATCAACCACTTGAACCTTGGTATGATCTGTAATGCATCATGTACAAGATGACTGATCGATGTGGAAGTTCATGTAATAATTATAAAGGTAACAATTAGATTTTATATGATCATTACTTTTGAGGTAATTATGGGTTATTATATGTTGTGATGGTAAATGAAAGGCGTGAGATAAACTTGAGGTTAAAATATGTTATGATCATTTTTGAAGATTTTTTCTCGTTTTGGGGAATGTTTTAAGAAATATATATTTTTGGAAAAAGGACAACACGCAGACCGTGTGACAACCCATCGCGTCGGACAAATCTGCGGGAATCAAACCCACAACCAAAGTACGACTAGTATTTATCACCTACCACTGGACTACGTGAAGTCCCTGGTTAGTTTGACTAATTCTTTTTAGTTAGATGATTTTATGAATAAAGAGTAAGCTGGTTTTGGGTTATCTATGGAAATTTATTAACCTATCATGGATGATATGTGATTAGGTTAATTACTTTTCAATATGAGACATTAAGAGAAACTGATGTTGTTTGGAGATAAATGTTACGATTTAACATGGAAGACTATGTGACTAAATTCTTCAAATATTTGGGTTTCAATCTTAGTTTGGTTTACTTTGAAGTATTTTATGGACAATTTTTTAATTCAATGGTCTTTTGTGAACTTTGGGTATTGTTTGATAAATTTTGGAGATTAAAAATAGATTTGTTTTTTTTTAAATGATTGTACTTTTTGGGTATTATCTGATCTTGTACTAAACTTTTTGGTTTTGGTTTTGGTTAAGGTCTAAATATATGGGAATTATATAGTTATCTTTTGTGGATTAGGTGATCCTCTAGAAGTTGATTATAGTACTCTTAATGTGAACAAGTCTTCATAAATACTCGTCTTTTGTGGAAGTGTATGAGTTCGTGTAATAAATCTAGTAAAAGTTGAAAGTCAACATGACAAGTAAGTATGTTCCCTTAATATCAAAAATAAATTCATCAATGAAGAGTAACTTAAAACAAAAATTTTGTCTGTTAATGTTTCCTACTGGGGAATCGAATACCGTTTAACCCATCACAAGTTTCTGATTTTCTTATGGTTAACTTTCTCTTAGAGATGTTTACTATCACTCTCCATCAGACCATGACCCTTTGTTTTTTTCTTCCATGTCCATATTTTCATACTTGGAATCCTAGTATGGGTTAACTCGGGTGACCTTTGTACTTATCTTTATTTATTTTAAAGTGATTGTTTTACTAACTCTTGTCCGATGTGGGATTTTCAATGAAGTTTCCAAGCCCAATTTTAAAAATTCCTAGGATTCAATTCCCATAAGGGGGGATGGATATAACACCCCAGGTAAATAAAGAATATGGAATTTTCATATTTATCCATATTTCTGAATAAAATATTAATATTACTTTAAAAGAGACGCTATGCACGATTGCGTACCCAATACGCAACAATGAGTTTCTTGGAAATCTTGTGTTGCAATCTAATAATAAAATACTATTATTTTAAATGGTTGTTAACGCCTAGCCGTTGTAATGGCAGGAATGAACAGAACTAACTAAAAAATGATTATATATGTTTGTCAAAATTTTTTTTACTCTATACAATAAATTTTATAGGATTAAAAATGTGAATGAATCCAATTTTAAGCATAAACATTCCAATATTCTTTAAAAGTTAGATTAACAGCCTTTTGATGGCGAACCTCTTTTAAATACACTTTTTGATAATATTATGTGTTATATTTGACAAAATAAAATTCTTCTTTAGAATCGGTACATCAAAATTTACTTTGTGTAAATTTTGGGTATTTTTCCGAAAGAGTTCAATTTTTAATGAATAGTGAAAAATGTTTTATTTTATTTCAAAACATCTTTTTAATATAATTTATTTATATGATTAGATTATCTTTTTAATTGGTTTTAAAGTGATATTATAATATATTTTTACCATTTAATCTAATAGTGGTCATTGTAATTAATTTCACTTTGAAATCGGACTTAAACTAGGGTCAATCTTTTGAAACATTTTGTTTCATAAAAACACGCTATTTGTTTTGACAACGGGAATTAAGTATTAAATTAACTAATTCAACTTATATGTTTTGAATTTTTCAAACTAGACATCATTTTTGAATTCGGAATATCAAATATAGCTTAGGGTGAACTTTTGGTAATTTTCTGAAAAACTTCAATTTTTTGATGAATAGTGAAACCACAAAGTGGTACTTATAAAAACTGATTTTTCCGTTTAAATTAAATTTTTCCATCATTGTGTTTTGAATTTCACAAATATGACATACATGGTTGTCATTAATAAGTAAAATGTGGTTCAATGGGATTAGAGTAATTTTTGGTGAATAGTAACTTATTAAATTTTTAATCGCGATTAGAGGTAATTAGTGTAGTTTAAGGTAAGAATAATGTTTTAATAAAATGAAATGACCTATACACATGTCCTGCCCTCATTGGATGTGTCATGGCCGACCAATAAAATCCATGGGTAAACATGGGGAGCCCATAGAGCCACTTTGGTTGGAAAATGACATAAATACCTTTTTATTTAATGTTAAAGTAAAAAAGACACAAACATGAGATGTTTTACTAAAACAATTTTTACATGGGGTTATACAATTCAGTTTTTGACAATAAATATTCATTGGAAAGATAAAAAGATTTCCTACATCATAGTATTTTTTTATAATTTTTAGAGAATAAATAAATTAAATTATTTATGACATCAGGATGATGCAGCGATGACCTCATTATTTATCGATTTAAATAAAATGGAAAGATAATGTAAAATCTAAGATCTAAACATGTCAAAAATCTATTGGATGGGTGTATTTGTTACCCTTATCACCTTATCCTCGAAACACATCAATTTGGGACCATTAAAATCCGAAAATCATTCTAAAATAAGGTAACATTTATTTACATTCCAAGAGTGCCCCTCCTCTCCTCTTATAAAAGGCCCCCACCTCTACCTCCTTACCCACACTTCCAAAGACTTTGGCTCGGCCAAACCCTGACCATTTTGACTCTCCACATCCCTCTCTAACTCCTTGAAGCCTATCCTTGGTCATAAGTCTTCCCAAGGAAGCCTTTGAGCCCAAACCAAAGGGAGTTACCCAATTTTAAGGTAATGTCTTCACTTGTGTCCTTTTGTTTTATTTTTCTTCTCCAACCCCATAAACTCTTAATATTAGTTTATTTTGTAACAAATACAGTATCTTAAATATACTAGGATGTTTTTATAAGATGTATTAGAGCTACACTTACACACACCTACATCTAATGGTTAAATAACATACAGTTTCTGTGGATGGCGAATTTCTGCCTCACGAAATGATGATTGTTCAACATTATTATAACACCTTAAAGGTTGGCCATTAAGATGACACTATATTTATATATGATATATAATATGTTTATTTTTTACTTAAGCTTCTGTTTTTTTTTTCATTTATGGCATACCTTTATGGTTTCCATTATGGGTAAACGCGATATCTTCATTTAAGGAAGTGCAGACTACCGCCCCCTCAAAGTGATTTGATTCGTTAATACCATATGTGGTACATATAAAGGATATATTTAATGATAATATATATGATACCATACTTTAATTAAAATACTATTATGTATCATTATTTTTTAATTCCATTAAATATGAAATAGAAATGGAAGTAGCGTTCATGCGTACGTACGGCTTATCGTCTCCATGAACGGTACATTTCATTTCTTATCTCAAAATGTTATGTACTATTATAATTACAAATATATAATGGATATATATGTAATATATTACATCTAAATGATGGATATAATTATGTAATTATAACATATATATATCTCATTTTGTTTTAATTCCAATAATATGACAAAAAATGAAAGTAGTGTTCATGCGTACGTACGACCTACCGTCGCCATGAACGGTGCTTTTAATTTTTATCTCCAAATGCTATGTAATAGTATAAAATGAATATATACTGGATATATATGATATTTAAAACATCAATACTATTCTGTATATGAAGTACCTGTAACTACATGGAAAATTATTTTCCAACAAGTTCAATTTTTGACTCATGTACCAAACATCGACAAAACGTCTGATATGAACTCATATTATTAACCAATTATTATAACATTAAAATATGTTATATGAACTAAATAATAATCTTTATATGTGGTCCCTACACAATTATAAATTGACCAAAGTTTATTATACAGGAATATAATGAAACGAACAAGACAAGTTGGACATGAGGTAAGGGATCCTACCCCTGTCTTTCTTTTTAAGTACACTATTTTATGTCATTCCTTTTAAGATCATATTTATTATGATTGGGATGTTATTTTATATTACTCCTACTGTAATTTTTATGTTTATATGATGAGATACCCTATTTCTGTAAGTTTTAAGTTGCGTTGTTAGGCTACCGAGTTTTTGTAAGGGATTGTTCATCTCACTTTTATTCCTGTGAGATTTATGCTACATTTGCCACAATTTCCTTTGAGTGGTTTATGTAATTCCCATTATTTTACTAATTGTGTAATATAGTTTCATTCATGAGTATTTACATCAATGTTGTATTGTCCTTCTTTCACGGGGTGTATGTTTCAAAAAATACCCATGTCAGTAAGGGAACCTTTCACCCTCCTCTTTTAAAAGAATGCTTTTGTTATATCTTTTAATTGACATACTATTATGTTGGGATATGTTCTTATATATCCTTAGTTTTTTAAATTTTCTGTCCATGTGATGAGATACCCTTTTTATCTCTCATCAACTCATTTTCTGAATTTTGTAGTGACATCGTTAGGTTGTCAAATTTTTGCAAGGGAACTTCTTAACCCAAATTTGATTCTTTGGGATAATCCTGTACTCCTTGAATATATCGTTCTATGAATATGTGTGAATAACCTCCGATTGTTTTACACTTAATATCCACTTATATTTGGTGTATTTGTTTGTCACACATAATTATGTAATTGATTTGTCCTTAAACTAAGGATACCGTCTTTGTAAGGGACTTCGTCTCAATCTCTTTCATTGAGGCATATTTTGTTTTATACACAACTTTATTTTATACGTTGTATAAACCCCTTTGACTTTTACGTTTATTCAAAAGGAATCTTTGTTATACTAAGCATTTTACAAAATGACAAAAGGGGATGTTTTTTTCATACATATGCAGCGACAATGACTTCTCTGCCACTGTGACCATTATTTGAGTTTCAGCTTCCTCAACAAGCCATACCTTCTTTTTAAAAGAAAAATAAATACCATGTTTTACTTTTCTTTTATTTTGGTATTGAAAATGGATTTCATAAGGTTTTTTATATCAATGTGTTTTATTGATATCTTGTGATTGAAATGTGGAAATGTTATGTTTCCTTTATCCATGTTTTATGTGATACGATTATGTTATGGTTCTTGGGAATTGTTATGAAGACGGGTGGCTTCGTGATAAACTAAGGGCGGGTGAGCCTGATATAGCTCTCCAATGCATTGGGTAACGCGAAGGGGTGAAATGGTAAGGTTTCTCCGAAGAGATTTAGGGAATATACTGTGGTGGGTATTCCAAACGTAACCAAGTGGGTTACTCCCAATGTAATAATGTTATGAATGCCCCAAGTTACCTTTTATGTCTTATGATTTTTATGATTTATTCATGACTTGATGAGGTATGTTAAAGTGCCTATGTTTTATGGGTAATGTTTGATTTCATTCTTATGTATATATAAACTCATGTTTCCTTTCCATATTTTTTATAACCCTTACAGAGCTTTTTATGCTCATTCCAAGTTTTTTTGATATGTTTTTCACAGGTCAAGGGAAAGCTACATGATATGATGATAGTGTCAAGGAATTGTCAAGAATGAATCCATGTTTTATTTTAAATATTTTTATGTTAATGGGAAAAATGAATACTATCTTTTATGTAACCACTTCATTTAAATGTAGAATGTAATGCTTGTTTTATGATCTAATTCTCTAAAACTCTAAACCTGAAAAGATCCTCAATGTGTAATCTTGTAATAACTCAAGATTAAGTAAGGTTTAAGGCTGGGGCCTTATAGTTGGTATCAAAGGTCGATTTAAATAACATTAGAGGTTAGGGTATCATCTAATCATAAGTGACATTACCATAATGGTTAGGATTTCAGAAAGATTCCCAATTTTAGAAAAAGTGAATAAGTATGTATATCTTAGTGGTTATCTTCCTCATTAGTACATGATGGTTCTGTTGATATACTCAAACTATCCTTTATGGTTTTAGTAAATGGATGGATCTAACAGGAACTAAATAGAAAACAGGTTTGAAGGAAACTATGGTGGTTCTCGGATTAATATACTAGATAAAATGGGGGATTCTATGAGGAAACTCGTGGTTGTTCTAAACCAACTATCAAGGAGTCATGATCAACCACTTGAACCTTGGTATGATCTGTAATGCATCATGTATAAGATGACCGATCGATGTGGAAGTTCGGGTAATAATTATAAAGGTAACCATTAGATTTTATATGATCGTTACTTTTGAGGTAATTATGGGTTATTATATGTTGTGATGGTAAATGAAAGGCGTGAGATAAACTTGAGGTTAAAATATGTTATGATCATTTTTGAAGATTTTTTCTCGTTTTGGGGAATGTTTTAAGAATTATATATTTTTGGAAAAAGGACAACACACAGACCGTGTGACAACCCATCGCGTCGGACAAAGCTGCGGGAATCGAACCCACAACCAAAGTGCGACTGGTATTTATCACCTACCACTGGACTACGTGAAGTCCCTGGTTAGTTTGACTAATTCTTTTTAGTTAGATGATTTTATGAAGAAAGAGTAAGCTGATTTTGGGTTATCTATGGAAATTTATTAACCTATCATGGATGATATGTGATTAGGTTAATTACTTTTCAATATGAGACTTTAAGAGAAACTGATGTTGTTTGGAGATAAATGTTACGATTTAACATGGAAGACTATGTGACTAAATCCTTAAAATATTTGGGTTTCAATCTTAGTTTGGTTTACTTTGATGTATTTTATGGACAATTTTTTAATTCAATGGTCTTTTTTGAACTTTGGGTATTGTTTGATAAATTTTAGAGATTAAAAATAGATTTGTTTTTTTTAAATGATTGTACTTTTTGGGTATTATCTGATCTTGTAATAACCATTTTGGTTTTGGTTTTGGTTAAGGTCTAAATATATGGGAAGTATATAGTTATCTTTTGGGGATTAGGTGATCCTCTAGAAGTTGATTATAGTACTCTTAATGTGAACAAGTCCTCATAAATACTCGTCTTTTGTGGAAGTGTATGAGTTCGTGTAATAAATCTAGTAAAAGTTGAAAGTCAACATGACAAGTAAGTATGTTCCCTTAATATCAAAAATAAATTCATCAATGAAGAGTAACTTAAAACAAAAATTTTGTCTGTTAATGTTTCCTACTGGGTAATCGAATACCGTTTAACCCATCACAAGTTTCGGATTTTGTTATGGTTAACTTTCTCCTAGACATGTTTACTATCACTCTCCATCAGACCATGACCCTTTGTTTTTTTCTTCCATGTCCATATTTTCATACTTGGAATCCTAGTATGGGTTAACTCGGGTGACCTTTGTACTTATCTTTCTTTATTTTAAAGTGATTGTTTTACTAACTCTTGTCCGATGTGGGATTTTCAATGAAGTTTCCAAGCCCAATTTTAAAAATTCCCAGGATGCAATTCCCATGAGGGGGGAAGGATGTAACACCCCAGGTAAATAAAGAATATGGAATTTTCATATTTATCCATATTTGTAAATAAAATATTAATATTACTTTAAAAGGGACGCTATGCACGATGGCGTACCCAATACGCAACAATGAGTTTCTTGGAAATCTTGTGTTGCAATCTAATAATAAAATAATATTATTTTAAATGGTAGTTAACGCCTAGCCGTTGTAATGACAGGAATGAACAGAGCTAACTAAAAAATTATTATATATGTTTGTCAAATTTTTTTTACTCTATACAATAAATTTTATAGGATTAAAAATGTGAATGAATCCAATTTTAAGCATAAACATTCCAATATTCTTTAAAAGTTCGATTAACAGCCTTTTGATGGCGAACCTCTTTTAAATACACTTTTTTGATAATATTATGTGTTATATTTGACAAAATAAAATTCTTCTTTAGAATCGGTACATCAAAATTTACTTTGTGTAAATTTTGGGTATTTTTCCGAAAGAGTTCAATTTTTAATGAATAGTGAAAAATGTTTTATTTTAATTCAAAACATCTTTTTAATCTAATTTATTTATATGATTAGATTATATTTTTAATTTGTTTTAATGTGATATTATAATATATTTTTACCATTTAATCTAATAGTGGTCATTGTAATTAATTTCACTTTGAAATCGGACTTAAACTAGTGTCAATCTTTTGAAACATTTTGTTTCATAAAAACACGCTATTTGTTTTGACAATGGGAATTAAGTATTAAATTAATTAATTCAACTTATATGATTTGAATTTTTCAAACTAGACATCATTTTTGAATTTGGAATATCAAATATAGCTTAGGGTGAACTTTTGGTAATTTTCTGAAAAACTTCAATTTTTTGATGAATAGTGAAACCACTAAGTGGTACTTATAAAAACTGATTTTTCCGTTTAAATTAAATTTTTCCATCATTGTGTTTTGAATTTCACAAATACGACATACATGGTTGTCATTAAGAAGTAAAATTTGGTTCAATGGGATTAGAGTAATTTTTGGTGAATAGTAACTTATTAAATTTTTAATCGCGATTAGAGGTAATTAGTGTAGTTTAAGGTAAGAATAATGTTTTAATAAAATGAAATGACCTAGACACATGTCCTGCCCTCATTGGATGTGTCATTTCCGACCAATAAAATCCATGGGTAAACATGGGGAGCCCATAGAGCCACTTTGGTTGGAAAATGACATAAATACCTTTTTATTTAATGTTAAAGTAAAAAAGACACAAACATGAGATGTTTTACTAAAACATTTTTTACATGGGGTTATACAATTCAGTTTTTGACAATAAATAGTCATTGGAAAGATAAAAAGATTTCCTACATCATAGTATTTTTTTTATAATTTTTAGAGAATAAATAAATTAAATTATTTATGACATCATGATGATGCAGCGATGACCTCATTATTTAACGATTTAAATAAAATGGAAAGATAATGTAAAATATAAGATCTAAACATGTCAAAAATCTATTGGATGGGTGTATTAATTACCCTTATCACTTTATCCTAGAAACACATCAATTTGGGACCATTAAAATCCGAAAATCATTCTAAAATAAGGTAACATTTATTTACATTCCAAGAGTGCCCCTCCTCTCCTCTTATAAAAGGCCCCCACCTCTACCTCCTTACCCACACTTCCAAAGCCTTTGGCTCGGCCAAACCCTGACCATTTTGTCTCTCCACATCCCTCTCTAACTCCTTGAAGCCTAACCTTGGTCATAATTCTTCCCAAGGAAGCCTTTGAGCCCAATCCAAAGGGAGTTACCCAATTTTAAGGTAATGTCTTCACTTGTGTCCTTTTGTTTTATTTTTCTTCTCCAACCCCATAAACTCTTAATATTCGTTTATTTTGTAACAAATCCAGTATCTTAAATATACTAGGATTTTTTTATAAGATTTATTAGAGCTACACTTACACACACCTACATCTAATGGTTAAATAACATACTGTTTCTGTGGATGGCGAATTTCTGCCTCACGAAACGATGATTGTTCAACGTTCTTATAACACCTTAAAAGTTGGCCATTAAGATGACACTATATTTATGTATGATATATAATATGTTTATGTTTTACTTAAGCTTCTGTTTTTTTTTCATTTATGGCATACCTTTATGGTTTCCATTATGGGTAAACGCGATATCTTCATTTAAGGAAGTGCAGACTACCGCCCCCTCAAAGTGATTTGATTCGTTAATACCATTTGTGGTAGGTATAAAGGATATATTTAATGATAATTTATATGATACCATACTTTAATTAAAATACTATTATGTATCATTATTTTTTAATTCCATTAAATATGAAATAGAAATGGAAGTAGCGTTCATGCGTACGTACGGCTTATCGTCTCCATGAACGGTACATTTCATTTCTTATCTCAAAATGTTATGTACTATTATAATTACAAATATATAATGGATATATATGTAATATATTACATCTAAATGATGGATATAATTATGTAATTATAACATATATATATCTCATTTTGTTTTAATTCCAATAATATGACAAAAAATGAAAGTAGTGTTCATGCGTACGTACGACCTACCGTCGCCATGAACAGTGCTTTTAATTTTTATCTCCAAATGCTATGTAATAGTATAAAATGAATATATACTGGATATATATGATATTTAAAACATCAATACTATTCTTTATATGAAGTACATGTAACTACATGGAAAATTATTTTCCAACAAGTTCAATTTTTGACTCATGTACCAAACATCGACAAAACGTCTGATATGAACTCATATTATTAACCAATTATTATAACATTAAAATATGTTATATGAACTAAATAATAATCTTTATATGAGGTCCCTACGCAATTATAAATTGACCAAAGTTTATTATACAGGAATATAATGAAACGAACAAGACAAGTTGGACATGAGGTAAGGGATCCTACCCCTGTCTTTCTTTTTAAGTACACTATTTTATGTCATTCCTTTTAAGATCATATTTATTATTATTGGGATGTTATTTTATATTAATACTACTGTAATTTTTATGTTTATATGATGAGATACCCTATTTGATCTCATCAATCCATTTCTGTAAGTTTTAAGTTGCGTTGTTAGGCTACCGAGTTTTCGTAAGGGATTGTTCATCTCACTTTTATTCCTGTGAGATTTATGCTACATTTGCCACAATTTCCTTTGAGTGGTTTATGTAATTCCCATTATTTAACTAATTGTGTAATATAGTTTCATTCATGAGTATTTACATCAATGTTGTATTGTCCTTCTTTCACGGGGTGTATGTTTCGAAAGATACCCATGTCGGTAAGGAAACCTTTCACCCTCCTCTTTTAAAAGACTGCTTTTGTTATATCTTTTAATTCACATACTATTATGTTGGGATATGTTCTTCTATATCCTTAGTTATTTAAATTTTCTGTCCTTGTGATGAGATACCCTTTTTATCTCTCATCAACTCATTTTCTGAATTTTGTAGTGACGTCGTTAGGTTGTCAAATTTTTGCAAGGGAACTTCTTAACCCAAATTTGATTCTTTGGGATAAACCTTTACTCCTTGAATATATCGTTCTATGAATATGTGTGAATAACCTCCGATTGTTTTACACTTAATATCCACTTATATTTGGTGTATTCGTTTGTCACACATAATTATGTAATTGATTTGTCCTTAAACTAAGGATACCGTCTTTGTAAGGGACTTCGTCTCAATCTCTTTCATTGAGGCATATTTTGTTTTATACACAACTTTATTTTATACGTTGTATAAACCCCTTTGACTTTTACGTTTATTCAAAAGGAATCTTTGTTATACGAAGCATTTTACAAAATGACAAAAGGGAATGTTTTTGTCATTCGTATACGGCGACAATGACTTCTCTGCCACTGTGACCATTATTTGAGTTTCAGCTTCCTCGACAAGCCATACCTTCTTTTTAAAAGAAAAATAAATACCATGTTTTACTTTTCTTTTATTTTGGTATTGAAAATGGTTTTCATAAGGTTTTTTATATCAATGTGTTTTATTGATATCTTGTGATTGAAATGTGGAAATGTTATGTTTCCTTTATCCATGTTTTATGTGATACGATTATGTTATGGTTCTTGGGAATTGTTATGAAGACGGGTGGCTCCATGATAAACTAAGGGCGGGTGAGCCCGATATAGCTCTCCAATGCATTGGGTAACGCGAAGGGGTGAAACGTTAAGGTTTCTCCAAAGAGATTTAGGGAATATACTGTGGTGGTTATTCCAAACGTAACCAAGTGGGTTACTCCCTATGTAATAATGTTATGAATGCCCCAACTTACCTTTTATGTCTTATGTTTTTTATGATTTATTCATGACTTGATGAGGTATGTTAAAGTGCCTATGTTTTATGGGTAATGTTTGATTTCATTCTTATGTATATATAAACTCATGTTTCCTTTCCATATTTTTTATAACCCTTACAGAGCTTTTTATGCTCATTCCATGTTTTTTTGATATGTTTTTCACAGGTCAAGGGAAAGCTACATGATATGATGATAGTGTCAAGGAATTGTCAAGAATGAATCCATGTTTTATTTTAAATATTTTTCTGTTAATGGGAAAAATGAATACTATCTTTTATGTAACCACTTCATTTAAATGTAGAATGTAATGCTTGTTTTATGATCTAATTCTCTAAAACTCTAAACCTGAAAAGATCCTCAATGTGTAATCTTGTAAAAACTCAATATTAAGTAAGGTTTAAGGCTGCGGCCTTATAGTTGGTATCAAAGGTCGATTTAGATAACATTAGAGGTTAGGGTATCTTCTAATCATAAGTGACATTACCATAATGGTTAGGATTTCAGAAAGATTCCTAATTTTAGAAAAAGTGAATAAGTATGTATATCTTAGTGGTTATCTTCCTCATTAGTACATTATGGTTCTGTTGATATACTCAAACTAACCTTTTTGGTTTTAGTAAATGGATGGATCTAACAGGAACCAAAGAGAAAACAGGTTTGAAGGAAACTATGGTGGTTCTCGGATTAATATACTAGATAAAATGGGGGATTCTATGAGGAAACTCGTGGTTGTTCTAAACCAACTATCAAGGAGTCATGATCAACCACTTGAACCTTGGTATGATCTGTAATGCATCATGTACAAGATGACCGATCGATGTGGAAGTTCAGGTAATAATTATAAAGGTAACCATTAGATTTTATATGATCGTTACTTTTGAGGTAATTATGGGTTATTATATGTTGTGATGGTAAATGAAAGGCGTGAGATAAACTTGAGGTTAAAATATGTTATGATCATTTTTGAAGATATTTTCTCGTTTTGGGGAATGTTTTAAGAATTATATATTTTTGGAAAAAAGACAACACGCAGACCGTGTGACAACCCATCGCGTCGGACAAAGCTGCGGGAATCGAACCCACAACCAAAGTGCGACTGGTATTTATCACCTACCACTGGACTACGTGAAGTCCCTGGTTAGTTTGACTAATTATTTTTAGTTAGATGATTTTATGAATAAAGAGTAAGCTGATTTTGGGTTATCTATGGAAATTTATTAACCTATCATGGATGATATGTGATTAGGTTAATTAATTTTCAATATGAGACTTTAAGAGAAACTGATGTTGTTTGGAGATAAATGTTACGATTTAGCATGGAAGACTATGTGACTAAATCCTTCAAATATTTGGGTTTCAATCTTAGTTTGGTTTACTTTGAAGTATTTTATGGACAATGTTTTAATTCAATGGTCTTTTTTGAACTTTGGGTATTGTTTGATAAATTTTAGAGATTAAAAATAGATTTGTTTTTTTAAATGATTGTACTTTTTGGGTATTATCTGATCTTGTACTAACCTTTTTGGTTTTGGTTTTGGTTAAGGTCTAAATATATGGGAAGTATATAGTTATCTTTTGGGGATTAGGTGATCTTCTAGAAGTTGATTATAGTACTCTTAATGTGAAAAAGTCTTCATAAATACTCGTCTTTTGTGGAAGTGTATGAGTTCGTGTAATAAATCTAGTAAAAGTTGAAAGTCAACATGACAAGTAAGTATGTTCCCTTAATATCAAAAATAAATTCATCAATGAAGAGTAACTTAAAACAAAAATTTTGTCTGTTAATGTTTCCTACTGGGGAATCGAATACCGTTTAACCCATCACAAGTTTCTGATTTTCTTATGGTTAACTTTCTCCTAGACATGTTTACTATCACTCTCCATCAGACCATGACCCTTTGTTTTTTTCTTCCATGTCCATATTTTCATACTTGGAATCCTATTATGGGTTAACTCGGGTGACCTTTGTACTTATCATTCTTTATTTTAACGTGATTGTTTTACTAACTCTTGTCCGATGTGGGATTTTCAATGAAGTTTCCAAGCCCAATTTTAAAAATTCCCAGGATGCAATTCCCATGAGGGGGGAAGGATGTAACACCCCAGGTAAATAAAGAATATGGAAATTTCATATTTATCCATATTTGTGAATAAAATATTAATATTACTTTAAAAGGGACGCTATGCACGATGGCGTACCCAATACACAACAATGAGTTTCTTGGAAATCTTGTGTTGCAATCTAATAATAAAATAATATTATTTTAAATGGTAGTTAACGCCTAGCCTTTGTAATGGCAGGAATGAACAGAACTAACTAAAAAATGATTATATATGTTTGTCAAATTTTTTTTACTCTATACAATAAATTTTATAGGATTAAAAATGTGAATGAATTCAATTTTAAGCATAAACATTCCAATATTCTTTAAAAGTTTGATTAACCGCCTTTTGATGGAGAACCGCTTTTAAATCCACTTTTTGATAATATTATGTGTTATATTTGACAAAATAAAATTCTTCTTTAGAATCGGTACATCAAAATTTACTTTGTGTAAAGTTTGGGTATTTTTCCGAAAGAGTTCAATTTTTAATGAATAGTGAAAAATGTTTTATTTTAATTCAAAACATCTTTTTAATCTAATTTATTTATATGATTATATTATCTTTTTAATTGGTTTTAAAGTGATATTATAATATATTTTTACCATTTAATCTAATAGTGGTCGTTTTAATTAATTTCACTTTGAAATCGGACTTAAACTAGTGTCAATCTTTTGAAACATTTTGTTTCATAAAAACACGCTATTTGTTTTGACAACGGGAATTAAGTATTAAATTAATTAATTGAACTTATTGTTTTGAATTTTTCAAACTAGACATCATTTTTGAATTCGGAAAATCAAATATAGCTTAGGGTGAACTTTTGGTAATTTTCTGAAAAACTTCAATTTTTTGATGAATAGTGAAACCACTAAGTGGTACTTATAAAAACTGATTTTTCCATTTAAATTAAATTTTTCCATCATTGTGTTTTGAATTTCACAAATACGACATACATGGTTGTCATTAAGAAGTAAAATGTGGTTCAATGGGATTAGAATAATTTTTGGTGAATAGTAACTTATTAAATTTTTAATCGCGATTAGAGGTAATTAGTATAGTTTAAGGTAGGAATAATGTTTTAATAAGATGAAATGACCTAGAAACATGTCATACCCTCAATGTATGCGTCATGGCCGACAAAGAAAATCCATGGGTCAACTTGGGGACCCCATCGGGCCACCTTGGTTGGAAAATGACATAAATACCTTTTTATTTAATGTTAAAGTAAAAATGACACAAACATGAGATGCTTTACTAAAACAATTTTTACATGGGGTTATACAAGTCAGATTTTTGACTATAAATATTCATTGTAAATATAAAAATATTTCCTACATCATAGTATTTTTTTATAATTTTTAGACATTATATAAATTAAATTATTTATGACATCATGATGATGCAGTGATGACCTCATTATTTAACAATTTAAATAAAATGGAACGATAATGTAAAATATAAGCTCTACACATGTCCAAAACCTATTTTATGGGTGGATTTCGATCCCTTATCACCTTATCCTTGAAAAACATCAATGTGGGACCATTAAAATCCGAAAATCATTCTAAAATAAAGTAACATTTAATTACATTCCAAGAGTGCCCCTCCTCTCCTCTTATAAAAGGCCCCCACCTCTACCTCCTTACCCACACTTAAAAAGCCTTTGGCTCGGCCAAACCATACCCATTTTGTCTCTCCACATCCCCCTATAACTCCTTGAAGCATCACTTCGGTCAGAATTCTTCCCAAGGAAGCCTTTGAGCTCAAACCAAAGGGAGTTACCCGATTTTAAGGTAATGTCTTCACTTGTGTCTTTTTGTTTTATTTTTCTTCTCCAACCCCCTAAAATCTTTTTATTCATTTATTTTGTAAAAAATCCAGTATCTTCAATATACTAGGATGTTGTTATAAGAAGTATTAGAGCTACAATTACACACACCTACATCTAATGGTTAAATAACATATTGTTTCTGTGGATGGTGAATTTCTGCCTCACGAAACGATGATTGTTCAACATTCATCTAACACCTTCAAAGCTGGCCATTAAGATGACACTATATTTATATATGATATATAATATTGTTATGTTTTACTTAAGCTTCTGTTTTTTTCATTTATGGCAAACCTTTATGGTTTCCATTATGGGTAAACACGATATCTTCATTTAAGGAAGTGCGGACTACCGCCCACTCAAAGTGATTTGATTCGTTAATACCATATGTGGTACATATAAAGGATATATTTAATGATAATATATATGATACCATCCTGGAATTAAAATAATATTATGTATCATTATGTTTTAATTTCATTAAATATGAAATAGAAATGGAAGTAGCGTTCATGCGTACGTACGACTTACCGTCTCCATGAACGGTACATTTCATTTCTTATCTCAAAATGTTATGTACTATTATAAGTACATATATATAATGGATATATTTGTAATATATTACATCTAAATGATGGATATTATTCTGTTATTATATCTTATATATATCTCTCTCATTTTGTTTTAATTCCAATAATATGACGAAAAATGAAAGTAGCGTTCATGCGTACGTACGGCCTACCGTCTCCATGAACGGTGCTTTTAATTTTTACCTCCAAATGCTATGTAATAGTATAAAATGAATATATACTGGATATATATGATATTTAAAACATCAATAATATTCTGGATATTATGTACCTATAACTACATGGATAATTATTTTCCAAAAAGATCAATTTTTGACTCATGTACCAAACATCGACAAAAACGTCTGATATGAACTCATATTATTAACCAATTATTATAACATTAAAACATGTGATATGAACTGAATAATAATCTTTATATGAGGTCCTTAATCAATTATAAATTTAACAATGTTTATTATTCAGGAATATAAAGAAACGTACAAGACAAGTTGGACTTGAGGTAAGGGATCCTACCCCTCTCTTTCTTTTTAAGTACACTCTTTTATGTCATTACTTTTAATCTCATATTTATTATGATTGGGATGTTCTTTTATATTAATCCTACTGTACTTTTTATGTTCATATGATGAGATACCCTATTTGATCTCGTCAATCCATTTTTGTAAGTTTTAAGTGGCGTTGTTAGGATGCCGAGTTTTCTTAAGGGATTGTTCATCTCGCTTTTATTCCCGTGAGATTTATGCTACATTTTCCACAATTTCCTTTTAGTGCTGTATTTAATTACCATTATTTTACTCATTGTGTAATATAATTTCATTCATGAGTATTTATATCAATGTTGTATTGTCCTTCTTTCACGGGGTGTATGTTTCGAAAGATACCCATGTCGGTAAGGAAACCTTTCACCCTCCTCTTTTAAAAGAATTCTTTTGTTATATCTTTTAATTCACATACTATTATGTTGGGATATGTTCTTATATATCCTTATTTATTTAAATTTTATGTCCATGTGATGAGATACCCTTTTTATCTCTCATCAACTCATTTTCTGAATTTTTTAGTGACATTGTTAGGCTGTCAAATTTTTGCAAGGGAACTTCTTAACCCAAATTTGATTCTTTGGGATAAACCTGTACTCCTTGAATATGTCTTTCTATGAATATGTGTGAATATCCTCAAATTATTTTACACTTAATATCCACTTATATTTGGTGTATTCGTTTGTCACACATAATTATGTAATTGATTTGTCCTTAAACCAAGGATATCGTCTTTGTAAAGGACTTCGACTCAATCTCCTTTCATTGAGGCATATTTTATATTATACACAACTTTCTTTAATACTGTGTATAAAACCCTTTGAATTTTACATTTATCCAAAAGGAATATTTGTTATACGAATCATTTTACAAAACGACAAAAGGGAATGTTTTTGTCACACGTATGCGGCGACAATGACTTCTCCGCCGCCGTGACCATTATTTGAGTTTCGGCTTCCTCTAGAAGCCATACCTTCTTTTTAAAAGAAAAATAAATACCATGTTTTACTTTTCTATTATTTTGGTATTGAAAATGATTTTCATAATGTTTTTTATATCAATGTGTTTTATTGATATCTTGTGATTGAAATGTGGAAATGTTATGTTTCCTTTATGCATGTTTTATGTGATACGATTATGTTATGGTTCTTGGGAATTGTTATGAAGACGGGTGGTTCTGTGATAAACTAAGGGTGGGTGAGCCCGATATAGCTCTCCAATGCATTGGGTAACGCGAAGGAGTGAAACATTAAGGTTTCTCCGAATAGATTTAGGGAATATAATGTGGTGGGTATTCCAAACGTAACCAAGAGGGTTACTCTCTGTGTAAGAATGTTATGAATGCCCCAAGTTACCTTTTATGTCTTATGATTTCTATGATTTATTCATGATTTGATGAGGTATGTTAAAGTGCCTATGTTTTATGGGTAAATTATGATTTCATTCTTATGTATATATGAACTCATGTTTCCTTTCCATATTTTTTATAACCTTTACTGAGCTTTTTATGCTCATCCCATGTTTTTTTGAAACGTTCTTCACAGATCAAGGGAAAGCAACATGATATGATGATAGTGTCAAGGAAGTGTCAATAAAGAATCCATGTTTTATTTTAAATATTTTTCCGTTGATGGGAAAAATGAATACTATCTTTTATGTAACCACTTTGTTTAAATGTAGAATGTAATGCAAGTTTTAAGATCTAATTCTCTAAAACTCTAAACCTGAAAAGATCCTCAATGTGTAATCTTGTAATAACTCAAGATTAAGTAAGGTTTAAGGCCGGGGCCTTATAAGTACGAGATCAGATAATCTCGAAAAAGGATAATCCTTTATAAAAAACTACTCTTAATCTCCAAAATTCAACAAATTTACCCAATGTTCAAGAAATACCATTCAATACACAATTTCCCTTAAAATTTTTCAAAATAATCCAAACTAATATTGAAACCAAAAACTCAGAAGAATTTAATCACATATTCTTCCACAGTAAAGCTTAACATTTGTCTTCAAAAACATAGACTTCTCTTAAAGTCTCATACTGAAGTGTTATTAACCTAATCACATATTCCCTATGATAGGTTAACCATTTCCATAAATAAGCCAAATCACAAAATGTCAAAAATCAAAGCATAGATTCTTCCAAAATAAAATTACACCATTAACCATCAAAATATAAGATAATTATTCATTGAATAACATTTTCATATATCAAACTTAAGGGTTACACATACTATAAAAAGTATCATAATGTAATCCCATCATCAAAATAGCCTTAATACTTTTAAAAATTTCACCATCCTAAAATCTATCATAACACTTGAATCCCTTATATGTTGACTTCTTACTTATTCAACGTTCTCCGTGATCTATTAACAATTCATTTCCAACTTATTCTGAAATATTTATTTCATACATAAAAAATCATGAATCATATCCTATGATTCACTTATGTCAAAACATCTATTAAGAAATAATATATACCTTTCATTAGTCATTTTCAGTTTCTTCATCCTCAATCGGAATGGAATTAGGAACTGTTTAACATATATTTGTACGATCTTGGTGATCCCATTACCAAAACTTCTTCATAGGACATCAGTTTGTATAATGTCCATGAACACCACATTTAAAACATTCAATTGATCACTCAGAAAGAAATTCTTTCTCTTTCCTAGAGTAAACTGGATGCTTACTTATTCCATGGCAGGTTCTTGCTTTATGACCTTCTTTCCACATCTATAGCATCTTCCTATCCCTTTGAAACATTTTCTTATGTGTTCCTTTCCACATCCTTGACACATAGGTTTTTTAATACACATACCTTTAGGATTATTACCCGAACTTATGTGGGGATTCGTTTCTCACATATATGATGCCTTATAAAAATCACCAAGTTTCATGTGGTCAATCATGACTCCAAATAGTTGGTTGAGAATAACTACATGAGTTCTCATTGCATCTCCCACTTCATTCAATAGATCATTCAGAAAATCATCACTATTTTCTTCATATACACTATTACTTTGGTGCCTACTAGATCCAACCATTTACTAAAACCAAAAATATCAGTGTGATTATATAAGTAAAATCATCATATAATATCTTATGAGGAGGGTAAATACTAAGATATAATTATTCATGTTATCTTAAACTCATTCAGTATTTCTAAAATAACTATGACTCTTTCTAAAATCTTAACCATTATGGTAGTGTCCCTTATGCTTAAAGAACACCCTAACCTTTAAATTTATCTAAACCAACCTTTGATACCAACTATAAGGCCTTGACCTTAAACAGTAAATAATCTTTAATTATGTCAAGAGTTCACATTAAGGATCTTTTCAGGATTAGAGTTTTAGAGAATTAGCCCGTAACTATTACATAACAACTTGAATATTACATGTTGACACTACTACTAAGTATCCATTTTACATAAAATAAAAACTCTTAAAAATTAACATGTCAAGTTCCATGTTTTAAACAGCATGACTTTTTCCATGATCCCATCCTTGACCCTATTCATCTTTATGTCTTGTGGAAAACATTTCAAAAACTTGGGATGAGCATAAATAGAATAGTAAGGGTTATAAAATAAGGAAGGAAAACATTATCCAATCAATAAATACAAATCAATAAACCATACTTTTCAATCATAACATACCTCATGAAATCATAAGATTTATGAATAACACACAGAAATCATAAATAATAAAGTTAACTTGTGGCATCCATAACATAATTACGTTTTAGATTTCACATCTACATATAGAGTCACATTTGGGATACTCATCACAGTACATTCCCTAAATCTCTTAGGAGAAACATTAAAATTTACCTCTGTTACGTTACCCAATGCATTGGACTGCTATCTCGGGCTCACCCACCCTAAGATTGTCACAAAACCACCCTTATATATAATAGTTCCCAAGAACAATAAAATAAAAAATTAACAATCATAATGGAAATATAACATTTCCATATTGCAATAAAAATATATCATTTCAAGATATTAATATAATTGATGCTTTATCAAACCATTTTCAAAACCATTTAAACCATTTTATAAACAGATTTTTGTATAAAAGTGTCCCATTCCCCTTTGAATATTTTGAAAGAAATTTTAATTTAAAAACATTCATGTCCATAAAAAAAATCCTTAAAAACATTTTTAAAACACGTACATTAATGAGAATGATTTAGAAGAATAAATATTTAAAACATTTAAAATGATATTTTAGTTAGAGTTCCTAACCAAAAGAGAGACGGTTGATTAAAAATAATTGAGGTAATAAAAACATTATTATTTCATCATAATAAAGGGATTCATGATATAATAAGTCATGGTACAGTATACACCCCATATAATGGTGAATTGGTGCATAACAGCAATGAATCCTTAGTGGAATGTAAATTAATACAAAATCCCTTAAAATACAATATCCTTAGATTAAGGATAAATCAATTAAATAATAATGTGTGACAAATATAAATACACTCAATATAATTGGATATTCATTTTAAATAAATCATAGGAGATTCACACATTTTCTTTTTAAAACAAAACCAATGACTTTGATAGTTAACTCAATGAATAGAAATTGAGTTAAGATTACCCTTATAAAGTTCATATCAATGACATGATAATTTATCAATGGGGTGATTATGTGTATCAAAAGAATATCCACACTAGTGGGAGTTGAAATTAAAACATAAATAAATAAATAGTGATTCCATACATAATCATATCATGCCATAATTAATAATTATAATATTAACCCAAGGAATGGAAATTTGGTTAAAAATTTCCCTTACCGATTTGGTAACTTATGAAACATATGCCACATAAAAGAAGGATCCTACATTGAAGATGAAAATACCCTTAACATTAATTTTATTACAAAAATAATATATTCATGGGAAGTACATATACCACACAAATGTAAATAGTGGTAAATATAGAATTAATCTCATGGGAATAAAAAGTGATATGAAAACCTCTTACCACGTTGTAATCAATCGAGTCATATGACCAAAAGTTAATAAAAAAACAAATGAATCAAAGAATACTACGAATATAAAAATAATCATGATATCATATATCAAATGGAAGTACAAAATAACCCACATGCAAGAAATAAGTGGTGAACAATTGAAATCTCAGGGAATTAAATGTGAGAAAAGAAATATCGTACCTCAAGTCTGACTTGTCTTGTATGTTCCTTGTTCTTCGTAAATATTAAAATTAAGTTAATTTCAACTTGATTAAGAACCTTTTTCAATTTTATTATTCCTTTTATATCACTTATTACCTTTCTATAAAAATTTGTTAATTATTTGAGTTCATATAGGATATTTTTTCAATGTTCGGAACTTGAGTCAAAAATGAACATGTTATAATTACAATTTTTCCATGTGGTCAAATGTACATTATCTACATAATCCTATTAATGATTTAGATATCATATATATCATATATATCCAGTATATATATATATGTGTGTAGTTATAACATTACATAACATTTGGAGATAAGAAATGAAATGCATCGTTCAGGGAGACGGTAAGTCGTTCTTACGCATGAACGATCCTTTAATTTATATTTAGTATTTTAATTGAATGAAAACATAATTATACATAGTTATATTATAATTACAGTATAATATAATATATAATTTCATTAACTACATCCTTTATATGTCCAATGTATTGTATGAATGAGTCATTTCACTTAGAAGGGGCGGTAGTCCGCACTTCCTCAAATGAAATTATCGCATTTACCCATGATGGAAACCATAAAGGTATGATATAAATAGAAAATATAGATAAAAAAAGAAAGCATAAACATAATATATATCATATATAAATACATTTTCATCCTAATGGCCACCATGATAGGTGGTTGGAGATATTTGAACAATCATCCTATCGTGAGACAACAATTCACCGTCCACAAAAACAATCTGTTCATTACCCATTAGATGGAGGTGTGTGTTGGTGTATTTAGAATCCTTATAAAAAATCATAGAATATTAAGTATATTGTTGTATTTATAAAATAAAGTAATAAAAAGAGTTTAGGGTTTGGAGAAGTAAAAGCAAAGGAAATAATTTCAGAGAAACTGTTACCTTGTATTCCGGTAGCACCCTTTGGATTGAACCAAAATGACTTATTGAAGGGAATTATACACTACGTAAGGATTATAGGTGGAAAATAGGGATCTTGAGAGCTTATTTGGTCAGGTTTTGGATGATCCAATGGGATTTAGTAGTGTGAGTAATGGGTTATAAGTGGTGTCCTTTTATACGGGGGAGGAGGGGCTCTTTAGGGAAGTTTGAAAATGTTATTTTATTATAAACTTATATTAGATTTCAAAAGGACCAAACCACAATAAATTTTAATATAAGATAACTCATAATTTAAATAAAATCATCCAATAAGAATTGGATAGCTTTTGTATATTTTTTTAATATTTATAATCTTATTTATTTAATTCATCCATTAATGAGGTAAACATTGCATCATTATTGTGTCATACATAATTTTATTTTTTTGATGTATAAAATTTATATAAAAAATATCATGATGTAGGAAATCTATTTATATTTAAAATTAATATTTATAGTCGAAAAGATACCTTATATAACCCAATTTAAAGGTTAATTTACTAAAATATATTTGTTTATGTCATTTTTGCCTTTACTTTATGTTTATTAAAATAAAGTGTCATTATCAATCTTAAGTGGCTCCATGGGGTCCGAAAATTGATCCAAGGATTTCCATGGTCGTACATAACTAATCCAATAAGTTTATGACAAGTTCTAAGGAAATTTCTTATTAATATAATATTCTTTTTTACCTTGAATTATCATATTTACCCTTAACTGTTGTAAATAAAAGTCAAAAGATACTATTCAAGAAAAATTATTTTCATTATACTGAACAAAATTTTACTTACTAATAACAAATATATTTTTATTATTTTATAATTTCAATTCACAGAAGTGGTAAATTTTCATTTTAATTAAACACTCGGTTTTTTATCTACTACATAGTGGTTTCACTATTCATCAAAAATTGAAGTTTTTCAGAAAAATACCAAAAATTCGGCATAATATATATTTGATATTCTGAATTAAAGAATGATATCTATTTTACCAAATTAAAAATATATATGTTGGATTAATTAATTTATAATTAATTCCCGTTGTCAAATCAAAAAGCGTGTTTTTAAGAAATATTAACTATCAAAAGATTGACACTTGTTTATGTCCAATTTCAATGTGAAATTAATTACAATGACCAAAATTGTATTAGATGGTAAAAATATAATCTAATTAAACTTTAAAACCAATTAAAATGATAATCTAAACATATAAATAAATTATATTAAAAGGCAGATTTGAATTAATGTACAGTATTCATTGAAAGTTGAATTTTATTAGAAAAATACCAAATATTTCCCCAAAGTAAATTTTGATGTCTTGATTCTAAAGAAGAATTTTATTATGTCAAATTGAACATATAAAAGTGATCAAAACTGGATTTATAATTGGTTCTCCATTAAAAGGTGGTAAATCGACCATTTAAAGAATATTAGAGTATTTATTCTTAAAATCGGATTCTTTCTTATTTTAAGCCTCTAAATTTTATTGGATAAATTTAAAAAAAATTAAAAAACATGTATAATCATATATTAGTTAGTTCTATTCATTCCTTCCAATACAATAGCTATGTGTTAATTACCATTTAAAAATAATAATATTATTATTTTATTTTTCGTTATAACTCAACGTTGTGTACAACATAAGATTTCAAAGAAACCCATTGTTGTGAGTTGATTACACTATCAGACATAGCATCCCCTTCAAATTAAAATTAATATTTAATTCAAAAATATTAATAAATATGATAATTTCATACTTTTTTATTTACCTGGGATGGTACATACTTCCCCCTTTTGGTAATTTCGTCCTCGCAATTTTAAAATTGGGCTCGGAAACTTCATTAAAAGACCCATATTGGAAAAGAGTCAATAAAACTACCACTTTAGAATAAAGAAAGAAAGAGAAGTACAAAGGTTGCCCAATAAAACCCATAATAATATTCCATGTAGGAAAACATGGATATGGAAAAGAAAACAAACAATCAAGTTCTGATGGAGAGTAATAGAAAACATTATTAGAAGAAAGTTCACCACTAGAAAATCACAAACTTGTGATAAGTTAAATGGTTTTTGGTTTCCCAGTAGGAAAAGTAAACAGACAACATTTTTTGTTTTAAGTTCATTTTCATAATGTTGGATAATTTATTTATGATCTTGAATAAAAACATAAAAAAATATACTTTTCATGTAGATTCTCAGCCTTTACTAAATTCCTACCACAAACTCATATTTTCTCCAAATAATGATTATTCAAATTGACTTGGTCATATAAAATGTTCTAAAATCAACTTCTAGAGAATCACATAATCCACAAAAGATGAACTATGAACTTCCCCTTTCTTTATTCATTAACTAAAACAAAAAATGGTTAGTACGAGATCAGATAATCTCGGAATGTATAATCCTTTATAAAAAAACTACTCTTAATCTCCAAAATTCAACAAATTTACCCAATGTTCATGAAATACCCTTCAATACAAAATATCCCTAAAAATTCGTCAAAATAATCTAAACTAATATTGAAACTGAAAACTCAGAAGAATTTATTCACATATTCTTCGACATTAATGCTTAACATTTGTCAGCAAAAACATTGAATACTTTTAAAGTCTCATACTGATGTTTAATTAACCTAATCACATATTCTCTATGATAGGTTAACCATTTCCATAAATAATCCAAATCACAAAATGTCCAAAATAAAAACATAGATTCTTCCAAAATAAAATTACTCCATTACCCATCAAAATAAAAGATAATTATTCCTTGCATAACATTTTCATATATCAAACATAAGAGTTACACATATTATAAAAAGTATTATAATGGAATCCCATCATCAAAATAGCCTTAATACTTTTAATAATTTCACCATCCTAAAATATATCATAACTCTTGAATCCCTTATATGTTGACTTCTTACTTATTCAAAGTTCTTCGTGATCCATTAACAATTCTTTTCCAACTTATTCTGAAATATTTATTTCATACATACAAAATCATGAATCATATCATATGATTCAATAATGTCAAAACATCTATTAAGAAATAATACATACCTCTCATTAGTCATTTTCAGTTTCTTCATCCTCAATCGGAATGGAATTAGGTATTGTTTAACATATATTTGTATGATCTTGGTGATCCCATTCCCAAAACATCATCATAGGACATCAGTTTGTATAATTTCCATGAACACCACATTTAAAACATTCAATTGATCCCTATGAAAGAACTTCTTTCACTCTCCTAGATTTAACTGGATTCTTCCTTTTTCCATGGTAGGTTCTTGTTTTATGACCTTCATTTCCACATCTATAGCATCCTCCCATCCCTTTGAAACATTTTCTTATGTGTTCCTTTCCACATCCTTGACACATAGGTTTTTTAATACACTTACCTTTAGGATTATTAACCGAACATATGTAGGGATTTTTTTCTCACATATATGATGCCTTATAAAAATCACCAAGGTTTAGGTGGTCAATCATGTCTCCAGATAGTTGGTTCAGAATAACTACAAGAGTTCTCATTACATCTCCCATTTCATTCAATTGATCATTTAGAAAATCATCACAGTTTTCCTCACATCCACTATTACTTTGGTGCCTACTATATCCAACCATTTACTAAAACTAAAAATGTTAGTGTGATTATATAATTAAAATCATCATAAAATATCTTATTAGGAGGGTAAATACTAAGATATACTTATTCCTGTTATCTTTAAGTCATTCACCATTTCTAAAATAACTATGACTCTTTCTAAAATCCTAACCATTATGGTAATGTACCTTATGCTAAAAGAACACCCTAACCTTTAAATTTATCTAAACCAACCTTTGATACCAACTATAAGGCCTTGACCTTAAACATTAAATAATCTTTAATTATTTCAAGAGTTCACATTAAGGATCTTTTCAGGTTTAGAGTTTTAGAGAATTAGGCCATAACTATTACATAACAACTTGAATATTACATGTTTACACTACTAATAAGTATGCATTTTTTATAAAATAAAAACTCTTAAAAATTAACATGTCAAGTTCCCTGTTTTAAATAGCATGACTTTTTCCATGATCTCATCCTTGACCCTATTCATCTTCATGTCCTGTGGAAAACATTTCAAAAACATGGGATGAGAATAAATAGCATAGTAAGGGTTATGAAATATGGAAGTAAAACATTATCCAATCAATAAATACAAATCAATAATCCATACATTTCAATCATAACATACCTCAGGAAATCATAAGATTTATGAATAACACACAGAAATCATAAATCATAAAGTTAACTTGTGGCATCCATAACATACTTATGTTTTTTCTTTCACATCTATATAGAGAGTCACATTTGAGATACTCATCACAGTATATTCCCTAAATCTCTTAGGAGAACCCTTAAAATTTACCTCTGTAACGTTACCCAATGTATTGGACAACTATCTCAGGCTCACCCACCCTAGGATTATCAGAGAACCACCCTTATACATAACAGTTCCCAAGAACCATAAAATAAAAAATTAACAATCATAAAGGAAATATAACATTTCCATATTGCAATCACAATATATCATTTCAATATCTTAATATAATCAATGCTTTATCAAACCATTTTCAAAACCATTTAAAACATTTAATAAACAGATTTTTGAATCAAAGTGTCCCATTCCCCATTGAATCATTTGAAATAAATTTTAATTTCAAAACATTAATGTCCATAAAAACAAATCCTTAAAACCATTTCTAAAACATGCACATTAATGAGAATTATTTAGATGAATAAATATTTAAAAAATTTAAAACGATATTTTAGTTAGAGTTCCTAACCAAAAGAGAGACGCTTGAATAAAAATAATTGAGGTAATAAAATCATTATAATTTCATGAGAATAAAGGTATTCATGATATAATAAGTCAAGGTATAGTATATACCCCATATAATGGTGAATTGGTGCATAACAACAATGAAGCCTCATTGGAATGTAAATTAATACAAAATCCCTCAAACTATATCCTTAGATTAATGATAAATAAATTTAATAATAATGTATGAAAAATATAAATATAGTCAATATGATTGGATATTAATTTTAAATCAATAATAGTACATTCACACATTTTTATTTTAAAACAAAACCAATGACTTTGATATTTAACTCAATGAATGGAAATTGAGTTAAGATTACCCTTATCAAGTTCATATCAATGACATGATAATTTATCAATGGAGTGATTATCTGTATCAAAAGAATAACCACACTATGGGGAGTTGAAATTAGAACATAAATAATAAATAGTGATTCCATACATAATCATAGCATGCCATAATTAAGAATTAGAATATTAACCCAAGTAATGGAAATTTGGTTAAAAGGTCCCCTTACCGATTTCGTAACTTACGAAACATACACCAAATGAAATAAGGATCCTAAATTGAAGATTAAAATACCCATAACATAAATTATATTACAAAAATAATATATTCATGGGCAGTACATACACCACACAAAAGTAAATAGTGTTAAATATAGCATTAATCTCACGGGAATAAAAAGTGATATGAAAACCTCTTCCCACGTTGTAATCAATCAGGTCATATGACCAAAAGTTAATAAACAACAAATGAATCAAAGAATACTATGAATATAAAAATAATCATGATAATATATATCAAATGGAAGTACAAAATAAACCACATGCAAGAAATAAGTGGTGAACAATGGAAATCTCATGGAATTAAATCTGAGAAAAGAAATATCTTACCTCAAGTCGTACTTGTCTTGTATGTTCCTTGTTCTTCCTAAATATTAAAATTAAGTTAACTTCAACTTTATTAAGAACCTTTTTCAATTTTATTATTCCTTTTATATCCCTTGTTACCTAGCTATAACAATTAGTTAATTATTTGATTTCATATTGGATATTTTTTCAATGTTCGGAACTTGAGTCAAAAATGAACTTGTTATAATTACAATTTGTCCATGTGATCAAAAGAACATTATCTACATAATGATATTAATGATTTAGATGTTATATATATCACATATATCCAGTATATATATATGTATGTATGTATTTATAACATTACAGAACATTTGGAGATAAGAAATGAAATGCACTGTTCAGGGAGACGGTAAGTCGTTCTTATGCATGAACGATCCTTTCATTTATATTTAGTATTTTAATGGAATGAAAACATAATGATACATAGTTATATTATAATTACAGTATAATATCATATATTATTTCATTAACTACATCCTTTATATGTCCCACGTATTTTATGAATGAGTCATTTCACTTTGAAGGGGCGATAGTCCACACTTCCTCAAATGATATTATCGCATTTACCCATGATGGAAATTATAAAGGTATGATATAAATAGAAAATACAGATAAAAAAGAAAACATAAACATAATATATATCATATATAAATACATTTTCATCATAATGGCCACCATGAGAGGTGGTTGGAGATATTTGAACAATCATCCTTTCGTGAGACAACAATTCACTGTCCACAAAAACAATATGTTTATTACCCATTAGATGGAGGTGTGTGTAGGTGTATATAGAATACTTCTAAAAAATTTATAGAATATTAAGTATACTGTTGTTTTTATAAAATAAAGTAATAAAAAGATTTTAGGGTTTGGAGAAGTAAAAGAAAACGAAATAATTTCAGAGAAACTGTTACCTTTTATTCCGGTAACACCCTTTGGATTGAACCAAAATGGCTTCTTGAAGGGAATTATACACTATGTAAGGATTCTAGGTGGAAAATAGGGATCTTTAGAGATTATTTGGGCAGGTTTTGGATGATTAAATGGGATTTAGTGGTGTGAGTAATGGGTTAGAAGTGGTGTCCTTTTATAAGGGGGAGGAGGGGCTATTTAGGGATGTTTGAAAATGTTATTTTATTATAAACATATATTCGGTTTCAAAATGTCCAAAACTCATTAAAGTTTAAAATTAGATTAATAATATTCAAAGTAAAATCATCCAATAATAATTTAATAGGTTTTGGATATTTTTTTAATATTTATAATATTATTTATTTAATTCACCCATTAATGAGGTAAACACTACATCATTATTGTGCCATACATAATTTTATTTATTTGATGTCTAAAAAATATAAAAAATATATCATGATTTAGGAAATAGTTTTTTATTTGACGTGAATATTTATAGTCAAAGAGATAACTTATATAACCCCATGTAAAAACTAATTTACTAAAATAAATTTGTTTATCTCATTTTCCCGTTACATTAGGTTATTTAAAATAAAGTGTCATTATCACTCTTAAGTGGATCCATGGGGTCCAAAAATCATCCCACGGATGCCCATGGTCAGCCATGACTCATAAAATAAGGATAAAACAAGTTATAAGGTAATTTGGTATTATTATATTATTCTGTTAACCTTGAATTATCTTATTTAACTTTAACCGCTGTAAATAAAAGTCAAAAGTTACTATTCAACAGAAATTATTTTCTTCTTATTGAACTTAATTTTACATAATAATAACAACAATGTATTTAATATTTTCAAAATTAAATTCATATAAGTGGAAACATTTCATATAAATGAAAAAGACATATTTTTAACTACTACTTAGTGGTTTCACTATTCATCTAAAATTGAAATTCTTTAGAAAAATACCAAAAAATCAGCCTAAGGTATATTTGATATTCCTAATTCAGATTTTTTTTTCTATTTTAACAAATTAAAAAAAATAATCTTGATTAATTAATTTAAAATTAAATCTCATTGTCAAAACAAAAAAGCTTTTTTTTAAAAAAAAATATTAACTATCAAAAGATTGACACTTGTTTTTGTCCAATTTCAAAGTGAAATTAATTCCAATGAACAAAATTGTATTTAATTGTAAAAATATAATATAATTACACTTTAAACCCATTAAAAAGATAATATAACCATATAAATAAATTAGATTAAAAAGTATATTTGAATTAAAATACTGTATTCATTAAATATTGAATTTTAATGAAAAATACCAAAAAATTATCCAAAGTAAATTTTGATGTCTCGATTATAAAGAAGAATTTTATTTCGTCAAATATAACATATAAAAGTGTCTAAAACTATATTTAATGACGGTCCTCCATTAAAAGGTGGTAAATCAACCTTTTAATGAATATTAGAGTATTTGTGCTTAAAATCAGATTCATTCTTATTTTAAGTTTCTAAATTTTATTGGATAATTTTAATAACATTTAACAAACATGTATAATCATTATTTAGTTAGTTATATTCATTATTTCCAATACAACATCTACGTTTTAACTACCATTTAAAAATAATAATAATATTATATTATTTTTTGGTATAACTCAATGTTGTGTGCAGTATAAGATTACCAAGAAACTCGTTGTTGTGAGTTGAGTACGCAATTAGATATAGCATCCCCATTAAAGGAAAATTAATATTTAACTCAAAATATTAATATATAAGAAAATTTCCATATTCTTTATTTACCCGGAATGTTACAATCTATCAAATAACTTTCAGAGTAAATCACCCTATGTATAAATGGTGTTTAGTTTAGAAAATAATAATACCCATGATACATATAGTATAGATATTTGAACTAAATTTAATTTCAAATGATCACAATACTGATAATGATTTGAGATAAACATAATAATAATAAAATTAATAACAGATAAAATACAATCATCAAATAAGAATATTTTTTAGTATAATCAAGTATTTAATAGAATATAAGAAAATCATATAAATATTTAAAATAAGTTATCATAAATATTTTTAATTTTAAAATAACTAAAAATGTAGAATAATAAAGAAGGGCATAAAATGGTTATGGTGTGGAGAAATTTTGTTGACTCAATATCGGTTAAAAAATAACCCTTTTTACTTTTTTGTAAAGAAAGTAAAAAATGACCCTTTAGTAAAACATTATAATGATTCCACTAAAACGTTTTAAAAGTTAAATGATAGAATAAAATTTCATTAATAATCATCTAAGTAAATAAAAATGACTTCGGTAAAATAATTTTGGTAAATATGGGCATAAATGAAAAATATACTCGATCAAGAAGATAAATATTATGGTTTCTATTATAAAAGTTTCTTCACAGGATTCAAGTGAAACAAATAAGAAAAGTTATAATAAAATACTGATACTCCTTAAATATTAATAGGTTAATAAAATAGATATCTTTTAAAAATGATAGGTTATAATATTCCTTTATTTAAATAAATCAATAATAAAAACGCAATTGTAAAATAAATGATTACCTATTTTGTTAACTTTCAAGTTGTAACCCTGTGAAATGGTAGATTGAAATTAAAATTTGTTAATCATGAATAAATATTTATTCATTTTAAAAACCTAAAATTTTTAGTGTATAAACCACATAAAAATAATCTTTTCAGAAATTCCATATATGTCTTAATGGTGTAGAAATTTAGACAAAATGTCTGAAAAAGATCATATCATTGAAGTAAGAATTATTCAATGAAGTGATCATGGGTAAAAAAATTAAATCCACCAAAAAAATTGGAAATATAAAATAATAAAACAAAATTTCATTTCCACATAATAATGGATTAACATAGTCCGTGTTTTAGAAGTTTAACCCAGTGAATGGAAATTGAGTTAAGAAGCCCCTTACAAAGATCATATCATTAATGTGACAATTAGTCGATGAAGATATTATATGAAACTGATTTAAATATACCCAAAAAATTAGAAGTAAAATATAATAAATTAACAGGTAATTGTACAAATTATAATGGCATAATAATGTCAAAGAAGAAGTAGTATAACCCAATGAATGGAATATTTAGTTTAGAAATGCATTTCCTCATGTTTGACTTTCCTCATAAGTCATTTTAACATAATTCATAATAAATTTAGATTTATTATATTTACATAAAATAACCACACAGATATAATATCATATTATACCTATTTATAACATTTTATAACTCTTTTTTTACCAATAAATTATTTTTATCATTATTCTAGGTGTCAACTGATTCATTTTTCAAGCATGTTTTGATTTGATAGTTTTGGTCCTTGCATATTACTCATAGTTCCACAATATACAGAATTTTATTAATGATATAAATATAATATATAATCAATATATATTTATATATATAGTCATCCATAAAAGGTATAGATATAAAAATTAATTTCATCATTCAATGAGATGGTAGACCGTATGTACGCATGAATGTTATTTTAACATTTCAATGTATTGAATTAAATAAAGTTAAATAATATTTAACTATTCTGTAATCATTATTATTTCATATATATAATATATATTTACTAAATTTTTCCATATTATCATCCATTTAAAGTGTAAATGAAAAATGGACTACATCGCTTCATAGAGGTGGTAGTCTACACGTATGCACAAGATACATTATCATTTTCCAATGGATTTCAAGGTAAGAAGGTGGGTATGATATTTTGATTAAAAAATACTAATTAATTCATAAATAACATATATAAACATTATTTCCATATTTATATCCATATAGGTAATATGGTGATGAAAAATGAATCACACAGCTACGTGGAGACGGTAAGTCGTATGTACACACGAGCAATGTTTTCATTTTCCATATGATCAAAAAGAGAATTAAAATGGTTATACAATAATAATAATAATAATAATATCATATAATTATATTGATGGTACGTGTGTAATTACGTATTAATTAGTAGAATAGATTTAGAGGATATAGAAGAAGATGGAAATTAGAAAGAGTTGGTAAAGATGGTTACCTATTCTTCTGTAGACATCCTATAGATCTCATCATAAGGGAAATAGGGTTGGACTTGGTAAGGTTTTCTCAATATAGGTTTCTCAATGTGGTGTAATGAAAACATAGAATTGTATTCCTCATATAAGTGAGGGGATTGAATTCAAGGATTTTCTTAAAGTATTAAATTACTAAAAATTATATTTCACATTTAAATAGATCAGAATTGATATAATTATAATATAATACACTTTTGAGTAAAAATAATCTCATACAATTAAATTTGGACTCATTTAGGTGTTATTTTCACTTTTATCTCATTGTTTTAACCCTTATTAACCCTTTTGACAATTATCACAGTAAACAGTTTTTAACACTATAGGAGCAAAGAAGGTTACCATAAAAGGAAAATTGGACAATAAATGGATAAGGGATGAAATTTTAGATCATATATTGCCTCCATTTTCCTAGTTTAATAATTTTTATTATTTTTAAATTGTTTAATAAAATATTATATTCATAAAATATCATAATTTCATTTTTGAAACTATTTTTTTTAATTTTAAATTAAAAAATAATGATAAATACATAATTAAAATTTAACACCTTAAAACAAAATAAATTATAATCCTATATAAAATTCCATGAAAACAACAATTCATCCTATTTTTATTACGTTTATTATTTTTAAAATCACCTATTTTTTATTAATTGAATAAATAATATGTCAATGTTTCGTAAGCATTTATGGTGATTATTTAATTAGTAAATATTATTAATAAATTGTCATTATAAAAATAAATTAATTTTTTTAAATAAAATTTTATATTTTTTCATCACATATTCTTATACTTATGTGAGCATATAATATAAATAATTATCAAGGGAGGGACATTATTGAATTTTCTTTACTTTAAATAATATACATGTCACTATAATGGTAATATGGAACCAAAATTCCATATATTAAAATTTTATATCAACATAAAATGAAATTAACCCATAAATGGAAATAAATTAATGTTTTGGATTGATTTTTAATTCCTTATCACATCGTTTTTAACCTTAATTACAAAATTCACCTTTTATTGATGTGATTAATTTTACCACGATTACTCTTTGTGATGCTTAAAAATAAAAGGAATGTATTCAAAAAAAATTATCCTTCTAATTAAATATATAATATTTATTTTTCACGATAATTTTTTTGTAAGTATCAAAAATTAATTTTAATATAAATATGTAAAACACAATGAAAAATGTTTTTCTTAAGATGCATGTGTTTTTATTTATAAAAATTAACTTATATCAAAATCATGAAAATAGATGATTCAAATAAGATTATTCTAAATGAAATGTTTAATATTTTACATTTATTATAAATCAAAATATAATTAGTTTTAAAATTACTTTTTTTAAAAAAATAAACTATAGTATTTGAAAAAATTATTTTTTTCACTATTAACTGAAAAATCAATCATTCTAGAAAACATATCAGATTTCAACATAACATAAATTTTGTATGATAATTATGAAAATTATATTATTTTAATCAAGTAAATTTTTTAAAATTTCTATTAATTTAATATAATATTTTCTCATAATAAGAAATAAAACCAAATTTTGAGGAAAACGTATTTTGAAGAAAAAATGGTACTAACTAAAAATTGTGTGATCAATTCCTAAAAATTAATCAATAAATCTAAATTGAGTAGGATTCTATATATTTATATCATAATATAGTAAATAATATTCACATTGTCCAATTCAAAGGATAAATTATAACATTCATATTTAAAGAATAATATTTCATATTCATTTATGTTCGGTGTTGCAAGTTGTACACGTTATCAAACATATTATTTTTTGAAAATATATAGGTGTTACTATTACTTTAGAAATACTTCAGTTCACAACTTCTGTAAGGATTCAACATAGTATAAAAAATGATCACATATCATTCATTTATCCACAAATTTAGTATACTGTAACCACCATCTAGAAATCATTATTTCTTGAAATTTTATCCACTACAGTATAGTCAGTTTTAAATATAGACATTTCATGTGAATATCGGTGCCCATCATATACAAATGGTGTTACTTATGATGTTTTTACATGTAACTATACTTTTCTTTTTGTAAATTTCTATAGTGAATTATTATTCATACACTTGTATGAATATAAATTTGGATGATTTATACATTATTGTCCTATTAGGGAAGTTATAATCATCATCTATATAATATATTATCCTATAATATTAGTTTTAAATTTTTTGGGTACAAAAGGATCCATGAAATTACTCAAATTCTTTACTCAACTTCATAGATACCAGTCTTGCTTAACTATAACTATTCTCTTCTCCCGGTGTTCATTATCGTTTGTCTTTATATCTCAAAAATGGTATGATTCCAGTGCTCTAATACTCTTTGTGATACTTGATTCCATTGGAAACTAAAGTTTTCATCATCGTATATTTAACTAAATATTCTAAATATATATATATATATGGTTGGATGATAATATTACTCAGTCTAATTTAATTTTTTTTCATCTCAATCCTTCAAGTTCTTTTCACTTCAATGGATCTCAGGTTCGATTAAATTCAAATTCCTTGAATGTCATGAACTAGCCCGAGTCGACCCTGAACCGGTCACCCAGGCCAGCCCGTGACAAGTCCCGAGAGGTGCTCCCGATCCTCCCGGGATGGTGACAAGCACCAAGGGCATCAATAGAGTACAAAAGGGAACGATTTCTCCCATATATAAACAATCAAACAAACAGTGGAAATAAATGGACACCACAAAATGAATTTATATAAAAATTGAACTAAATACTATTTTTACAAGAAACTAAAAGTAGAAAAAAACCAACCACTCAACTGAACAATACCTATGACCAACTAAATCCATGTGACACTTCTGGTCACTCTCTAATACATTAATCAAATGTCCCCCAAGGTGATCAAACTAAAGATGAAACCTGCACAAGGGCTAAAAAAAGAAGAAGACTATAGGCCTGAGTATTAAAACTCAGTAGGTTAGCTCGATATTCTATTCCCAATTCACATTCCTTTAAAGTAAAGGAAACATCAATTTATACTTTTAAATTAAAGATTTGAAAGTATGGTTTTCAAATGAGGTTCCATGCTATAATAATTATCAGACAAATACATGCATGTTTAATAAACAAAAATGAAAGTAACAATTTTGTTTCAAAGAGGTGTAACTTCAAAATGAAAAACGTTTTCAAGAGGGCTGCTTTAAAGATTTTTAACTATTAAATAATAACACATACTACTGAATTTACCAACCAAACACACTGTATGCTGACGGTGAGTACAAAATTGCCAATGAGCACTAGTCACGGGAACACATCTAGGCACTAGTTAGTGGTGAGCCACAGGTACCTCGTATCTCGGTGAAAGTAACAATAACAAATATCTGTTCTCGTGCACAAGCCACTACTAGGGAACATACCCATAACCTATTAGTCCCTAATCATCATCATCATCATTTTTTAGTCTGTGTTGTCATCGTCAAACTTGCTACGTGAAACAGAGGGCAACCCCCACAGAATCACTAGCAAACTAGTACACGTCCGCCCACCTAGATACTCGGGTTTCCCTTTAGTGCTCAATCAAGTTACACATATTATCAAATACACATTTCACATCCACATTCCATTCCGAAACCATAAAAACAAAAAAATCTTATAATTGTTCTTCACATTTCTTACCCGAATCAACAAACTGCTAAATATTTTGGTAAAACAATTTCATGAAGTGTATTGAGGCTTTGCACATAAAACTCATTCAAAAACACTCTTTAAATTATAAAAAAACATCAAAACCAAACCAAATAATATTTTCCAGCCCTAGTAAGATTTAATAAAAACATTTAATGGACCATAAAACAATCCCTATTGCACAACTTGGTATACACAAGTAAAACACTCCTTCATTTCTAGGAAATGCCAAACGGGCCTTTAAACATTTTCTCAAAACTAACCATTGATGAAGGTATAAATTTTAATTTTATTAAGGATCTGTATAAACACCATTTACAGCAGCAAACTACATTCATAAATCTCTTATAATTCTCAGGTTACAAATTCAAAACACAACCATTTCATAAAGATGTGAAATTGTCCATTTTTGGGCAACTCGGGCCAAAATATGTTGTAAATAAAAACCCACTTGTTTGTAAAAACAAATCCAAATTGGAAATCCATATAAGTACCCAAAAAAACCATTTATCATTCTTTCAAATCATTTATAAATCCAAACAAATAACTTTTAAATCACACATCACACATAAAAGCCATCCGGGCAATTTACCGAACACATGACATTTCCTTTTTAAACAAAACAATTTATTTTAATTACATGAAAAGGAATAAAACACCAATTGAATGTCATATTTTCATTCAAGATATTGTAACATGTTAAAAATACCATGAACCAGATTATAAACCACAAAAAATATTTGCAAAAGATAACGGAGCATTTAAACAAACACTTGTTGAGCACTTTCATGACAAAAAAACACTACCTTTCACAAAACAATGATTAAACAACCACTTTGGACACCAAGAAAATTATCCAAAGGAATAAAAACAATAATGAACATTTATATTAGTTTAGTAAAATATTAAAATGATGAAACTTAAATGATAAAGGCATGTGCAAGTGATATCCTACCTCAAATCTTTGGCGTAATTGAAATGCACACACGAAATCACCCGCCGCGGGTTTATAAACCATAAAACTATAAATACAAGACCTAAACAAACATAAAACCCATAAAAAAACATGGTATTACAAAACCCTAGGTCGATCAATACTAGGGGATAAAATAAATCCACGATATAATGAAAGTAGGGGGAAGAGGAAGGAGAAAGGAGAAGGAATCTCATCTTTAACCCTAGAAAACTCTTCGTCTTCCATTAGATCTGAAAAACTATAGAGAATGGAATGGCTTGGAACTTCTTTGATACACTACTAAGGTCTGGACGAACCATGTAAATAAGATTTGTGTCCAAAAGAGTACTAATTTATTGATTTATGATTGATAAAATTTACCTTGTCAATTCTGGATGATTTGAGGTTTCCTGAGAAGTTTCGCCCTAATCCGCGCCCCTTATGAGCTCCAAAGAGGTAAAATCGATTATGAGGATTGGGATAGGGGTATTTGCTTCTAGGGGGAGGTGGAATCAAAAAAAATATGAAAATATGAAAAAGATATCAATGAAACGAATTATTTTTTTAAAAACAGGAAATGGGCCCATGGGCTGGCCCAATACCTAAATAAGTAACCCAAATTCACCTTGTTTATGAATTTCTAATGGGTCTAAAAGGATAAATAAATTTTAATATATCAGTATAAGACAAGTGGTAAGTTGAATGGGTGAAAATTATGAAAAACAAAAGGGTTATAAAAGAAACAAATTCAGTTTTTAAAATTGGGAATGGGCTCACGGTTGGCCCAATTCATGAAGTAACCACCCTTTCTTCAAAAACTACTAAACAAACAATGGGGATCCCAAATTAAGGTGTTTAGAAATATATGAAACTTCAAAACTCAGGATTAATCTCACCAAATACCCATGAAAATGATCGGGATTTCCAATGGACCGAATCAACACAAAGACAAAAAAACAATGTGTGACAAATCTCCCCACCATTAAAGCTTTCCGCCCCCGGAAAGTCATAACACTTTCCGACTGAAAAACAAAACAACACCTAAGGATCCCATAACAACATAATCCAGCCTCTAAAGATAAGAAAATATCAATCACAGAAAATTCAACTTAATACTCTTTCCAACACAAAACACAACCAACATCCATGTCTGGAGAATCAACAGAAAGATGAAGCCGCCACCTCCACAACCAAGCCAAGAACCCGATTGTTGGGCCTTCTCACTACCACAAAAATGGGCAAGGCCAGCGCCACCCCTTTATCAGCACTAAAGAAAAAGCACTGATAAGGGGGGGAGGGATTTTATCAGCCCTAAAAAAACGCTGATAAAGGGTGCCTTTATCAGCGCTAAAAAAAGCGCTGATAAAAGTACCCCCTTTATCAGCACTTTTTTTAGCGCTGATAAAGGGACCCCATTATCAGCTCTTGTTTAGCAGCCCTGATAATGGGGGGGCCTTTATCAGTGCTTTTTTTAAAAGCGCTGATAATTGGTCGACTTGAAAAAAAAATTAAAACTATATTAATATATAAATATAGTTATATAGTTATATTGATATAAATATAATATATAATTTTTAAATATATTTTATATAAGTATAAGTGTACATTTACACATAATATACTTAATATATAAGATATTTATTGAAAATGGATTCTCAAAAAATTAAAAAGATATTTTTAATTAATAATTTGATAATTATTATGGAGTAATAGTCATTTAATAACAATTTGAAGAATATAAAAATTAAAAAAATTAAAAAAAATCCAAAATATGTTGAAAACGCAACTCAAACTTCAAACGGTCATAACTTTTGATCCGGGTGTCCGTTTGTGCTCTACCACATGTCAAATCGAATCCTGCGACGAGATCTATGTCGCTGTGTAATGAGGTTACCCCAGTCAAGCGTTTTTCAAGGCCAAAAGAGGCCCAGAAGGCCTCCAAAGCATACTTTTTTGTCAGGGTACCCAGATTTTTTAACATTTTGTGGATTTTCAGCCTCGTTTAAGGGGGTATTATTGGATTTTTTTGGTGGGGACTGAACTTATTCCAAGTTATTACATTCATATTGATAATTTGTATTTTAAATTTCATTCTTTTTTATAATGAAATGCTATTTATAATAAAATATATAACTATATGCACAATGTTTTTATATATTCATACCTAATAATTAATTTTTTAAAATAAATAATTAAACATATTTACATATAAAATATATTTGCTTTATATAAATAATAACTAATATCCATTTTATTTAAAATACAAATATATTAATATTTATATAACTACTATATGTTAATATAACTATACATATATTAATATAACTATACATATATTAAAATAACTATATGTATATATTAATATAACTATATATATATAAATATTAATATAACTATTTCTATATATTAATATAACTATATATATATATATAAATATAGATCACTATACGAGTAAATATAACTAAATATATATATAAATAAATAGATATATAATGAATAAGAGAACAAATCAATATAGGGTAGTGGCAAAGGCTTTAGGTTCGCAGGGGGAGGTCTCGAGATCAAATCTGGGTATAGGCACGGGTGCACACGCAAGGTTGATTTAAAGGGATAGCACTGATAAAGGGTGTAGGAGGTGCGGGAGGGCGCTGGAGGTGCATGAAAGCGCTGATAAAGGGGGGCTCAAGCGCTGTAAAACCCCCCCCAAGATTGGCAGTATTTTTTTTGCTTTTTTTATTTTATTTTTATTTTTTAAATTTTTTTATATTTATAAGCACATTTTTTTAGAACTGATAAAAGGGGTCTTTATCAGCGCTTTTTGGAGCGCTGATAAAGGGGACCCCCCCCCCCTATCTTCGCTGGCTTTATCAGTGCTTTTCTAGCGCTGATAAAGGCCATTTTTAGCGCCGATAAAAGCCGTATTTGTAGTAGTGTCTCTCAATGAACCCAACCATCACCCAAACCAAAGAGAACTCACAAAAACCAAATATTCCAGGGGATTCCCAAATGTACTCCCCACCATTAAGAATCAACAATAAATAGAAATGTTCTTAGGATGAAAATCTTGGAGACCCATGGTGGGTCTCCCCACCATTAGAAACCAACTAGCAACGAACAGACAAGAATTCAAGATGAGCTAGAATTGGGCCTCACTCACACAATCCCAAAAAAACCCTCCTAAAAAAACCTAATATACCAAGTTAATAGGGTTACAACATGAGCATATAAACCACCCACTCCCGAACGGAGGAGACAAGAACTTGGCCAACACATTCAGCACAAATCTGGACCCCCGCCACTTGGGGATGGGAGGGAAGGGGACCCAATAATTTGGCCACTCAAACCACAAAAGAAACAAAGAAACTACCCAAAACTCTCCACCTATTAATAGGTAACACCAAGACTACACCGGATTTTCACAAGAGGTCCACACATGGACATTGATCAAAAAACCACATCCATGAAGGCATAACCCTAGACACTGTGTGAGGGGTTAATTCCACCATGCTTGTTGCGACAAAGGGAAATTCGCAGAAATAAGGAAACAAAACATTGACATAGAAACTAAATTACCAAAACAGAGGAGTAAGGATCATAATTTAGCACTCCACACCTCTGTCAATTTCCTGACTGCATGAAAAGCTTCACTCCGAGGCCTATGGCTGGAGCCCTGATTCTTGAAGCATTTGTTGCACCACAGTCAGGTGATAAGGATCACACCACTCAAAAAAACAACACTTGATCACCAAAAAAACCTTCATCTTAATAGGATCTCATAGATACATATCAAAATTCTATCTCACTCCAAACCAGGTAAAGAATGGACAAGGAATACGATGAAACACATCAATATCACCAAACACAACTGCTCTATCCAAAAGAATTATCACAACCTAGAAGCACTTTTAATAGATCCCAAACAGATCTCTATTCCAACAAATAGGTTGAGGCATCATCAAAAGAGGTGGATTTTACATTTTAAAGGAATCATTAGGTTGATCAGTAGGAAAGACTTCCAAAATAGAACTATCCATGGCCACATCACAACATCAAACACATCTTTAGAAACCCAATGAAAATTACTCCAAAACCAAGCCACCAACAAGATCTCATCTCTAGATAGAACAAGAGTATGAATTATAGATCACATGGAAGCTAACCAAATAAACAACTCTTCTAAGACATAGAAAAATCAAGCCACATAACCATTGGTTTTTTAAAAAAAGCCACACTTTTCAGCTCAAAACAATTTTGAAAAAAACAAACTAACTTGGTGGGATTCCACATTTACCAATGGTGTTTCATCAAGTCTCACCCACATTCACATTTCCATGCCACCCTAGGCACCCAACCACCATTACATATAGGCCATCCTTCTAGATATGAATAATACCATGCATGTGAGCACCCATGAAAACACCAAAGGCTAAAACAAAACAACATCATTCAAAAAAAATCATGTACCTTCAAAAGGAACACCAACCACCAAGTCAAAACCCCATTTCTTATTTCACAAAAAAACCACAATTCAAAAAGAATAATTTTCTTACAAACCTACCCCTTTTTATTTTTAACAACTTTTAAAAAAACCAAACCACTCCAAACAACCCCTTCCCATTTTTTTAAAAAAAATCAGCAAGGTATATTTTCATAATCTGAGGTCCATTGAGACCAATACCATTTCTAGTAAAACACCAACTGATCAAAACCAATTGCCAAAAAACATTTATCCGATTCAAAAACTTTTTGACATCCCAAAATACCCCATTTAAAACAATGATTCAGAATCACCTTAATATTATTCACAATTTCAAAACATTTTATTCCAACAAACCACAAGTTTAGATTATGGATAATCCAATCCCTTTAAATCATTTCCACTTCCCTACATTTTTTTACAAAAACACAACCTTCCAAAACCATTCTTATATTTAATTTTTGAAAACCCCATTTTTCACTTTTAAAAATCTAATCCTTCCTTTAAAACCTATTTCCACAATTCTCACAGAAGGATTTTAAAAAAAAATTCAGAATTCAAGAAAGTTTCAAGAGACCCAAAAAAAGGGAACTAGTGTCGGTGGGTGACTTGACCATATGGTTGGAGGCCATATGAAAAACACAACACCAACACAGAGAGACTTATTAGGACCACTCCCCATCTCCACATGGCTTTCTAGGCCCTGCGAGCTCACGGAGGCCATTAGTCAGACTCCCCTTGTCATATCCCAACACCAAAAAATCAACCAGAACAAAGGACACTAATAAAACTGGACTCCCTTGGAAACCTGAGGATTAGAACAGGAAAGAGTTCGCAACACTCTTCTTGCACTTACCACTCAAGTCCCAAAAATACTACTCCATCTACCTTGACATCCCCAAAATAACTAGGGTGCTCTGAAAAGAAAGGTCCACTAAGATCCAACCTCATTTGATACCATTTTGTCACGAACCAGCCTGAGTCGACCCTGAACCGGTCACCTAGGCCAGCCCGCGACAAGTCCTGAGAGGCGTTCCCGATCCTCCAGGGATAGTGAAAACCACCAAGGGCATCCATAGAGTAAACAAGGGCATGATTTCTCCCATATATAAACAATCAATAAAAAAGTGGAAATAAACGGACAACCCAAAATGAATTTATATAAAAATTGAACTAAATATTATTTGTACAAGAAACCAAAAGTAGAAAAAAACCAACAACTCAACTGAAAAATCCCGATGACCAACTAAATCCATGTGACACTTCTGGTCACTCTCCAAAACAATGATCAAATGTCTCCCAAGGTGATCAAAATAAAGATGAAACATGCACAAGGGCTAAAAAAAGAAGAAGACTATAGGCGTGAGTATTAAAACATAGTAGGATAGCTCGATATTCTATTCCCAATGCACATTCCTTTAAAATAAAAGAAACATATATTTATAGTTTTAAATTCAATATTTTAAAGTATGGTTTTCAAATGAGGTTCCATGCTATAATAATTATTAGACAAAAACATGCATGTTTAATAAAGAAAATTGCAAGTAACAATTTTTTTCAAAGAGGTGCAACTTCAAAATGAAAATAGTTTTCAAGAGGGATTCTTTGAAGAATTTTAACTATTAAATAAATAATACATACTACTGAATTTACCAACCAAACACACCGTATGTCGACAGTGAGTACAAAATATCCAATGATCACTAGTCACAGGAACACCCCTAGGCAATAGTTAGTTGTGAGCCCCAGGTACCTCGTATCTCGGTGAAAGTAACCATAATAAATATCTGTTCTTGTGCACGAGCCAATAGTAGGGAACATACCCATAACCTAGTGGTCCCAAATCATCATCATCATCATAGTTTAGTTAGTGTTATCATCGTCAAACTTGCTACGTGAAACAGAGGCCAACCCCTACAGAATCACTAGCATACTAGTACACGCCTGCCCACCTAGATACCCGGGATTCCCTTTTGTGCTCAATCAAGTTACACATATTATCAAATACACATTTCAAATCAACATTCCATTCCAAAACCATAAAAACACAATCATCCCATAATCTTTCTTCACATTGCTTACACGAATCAACAAACCGCTAAATATTTTGGTAAAACAATTTCATGAAGTGTATTGAGGCTTTGCACATAAAACTCATTAAAAAACACTCTTTAAATTATAAAAACACATAAAAACCAAACCAAATAATATTTGGAATCCCTAGTAAAATTTAATAAAAACATTTAATGGACCATAAAAAATCCTGATTGCACAACTTGGTATACACAAGTAAAACACTCCTTCATTTCTTGGAAATGCCAAACGGGCCTTTAAACATTTTCTCAAAACTAACCTTTGACGAAGGTATGCATTTTAATTTTATTAAGGATCTTTATAAACACCATTTACAGAAGAAAAATACATTGATAAATCTCTTATAATACTCAGTTTACATATTTAAAACACAACCATTTCATAAAGATGTGAAACGGTCCATTTTTGGGCAACGCAGGCCAATATATGTTGTAAATCAAAACCCACTTGTTTGTAAAAACAAATCCAAATTTGAAATCCATATAAGTACCCAAAAATACCAATTATAATTCTTCCAATTCCATTATAAATCCAAACAAATAACTTTTAAATCACACATCACACATAAAATCCAACCGGGCAATTTACCGAACACATGACATGCCCTTTTTAAACAAAACAATTTATTTTAAGTACATGAAAAGGAATAAAACACCAATTGAATGCCATATTTTCATTCAAGATACTGTAACATGTTAAAAATACCATTAACCAGATTATAAACCTCACAAAATATTTGCAAAAGATAACAGAACATTTAAATAAACACTTGTTGAGCACTTTCGTGACAAAAAAACAATACCTTTCATAAAACAATGATTAAACAACCACTTTGGACGCCAAGAAAATTATCCAAAGGCTTAAAAACAATAATGAACATTTATATCAGTTTAGGAAAATATTAAAATGATGAATCTTTAATGGTAAAGGCATGTGCAATGGATATCATACCTCAAATCTTTGGTGTAATTGAAACGCACAACTGAAATCACCCGTCATGGGTTTATAAACCATAAAACTATAAAGACAAGACCTAAACAAACATAAAACCAATCAAAAAACATGGTACAACAAAACCCTAGGTCGATAAATACTAGGGGACAAAATTAATCCACGAAATAATGAAAGGAGGGGGAAGAGGAAGGAGAAAGGAGAAGGAATCTCACCTTTCACCCTAGAAAACTCTTCGTCTTCCATTAGATCTGCAACACTATCGAGAATGGAATGGCTTGGAACATCTTGGATACACTCCTAAGGTCAGGAAGAACCAGGGAAAGAAGATTGGTGTCCAAAAGAGTACTAATTTATTAATTTATGATTGATAAATGTTACCCTGTCAATTCTGGACGGTTTGAGGTTTCCTGAGAAGGTTTTCCCTAATCCGTGACCCATATGAGCTCCAAAGAGGTAAAATAGATTATGAGGGTTGGTATAGGGTTATTGTCTTCTAGGGGGAGGTGGAATCACCTAACAATATGAAAAAATGAAAAAGATAGCAATGAAATGAATTATTTTTGTTAAAACTTGAAATGGGCCCATGGGCTAGCCTAATACCTAAATAAGTAACCCAAATTCACCCTGCATATGAATTTATAATGGGTCCAAAAGGATAAATAAATTTTTATATAACAGTATAGGACAAGTGGTAAGTTGAATGGGTGAAAAAGGATTAAAAAAAGAGTTATAAAAGAAACAAATTCAGTTTTTAAAACTGGGAATGGGTTCACAGTTGGCCCAATTCATGAAGTAACCACCCTTTCTTCAAAAAGTACTAAACAAACAATGGGGATACCAAATTAGGGTGTTTAGAAATATATGAATCTTCAAAACTCAGGATTCATCTCACCAAATTCCCATGAAAAGGATCGGGATTTCCAATGGACCAGATCAATACAAAGACAAAAAAACCGTCTGTGACAATGAATGCATGTAATCGTAGATATATTCTTTAATCTAATAATTACCTTGGTCAAAATTCTTCATTCTAATATAAACTCTTATCTTATATATAGTATGTCCCTATTTTCTAAAAATTCATTACTCTAAATAATATTTTATCCATTATCATTATCTCGATAAAGTGATTTAATCATATTCTATTTCCCATGAACATGTTGCATACAACCTCAACTAAACTCACATTATTGTTTTTCTACACTAACTATAATGTAACACAATAACTCAGATGAATCTTCTTGTACCATTATTCATCCTCTAAAACTTTTTATATCAGTTTTTTCATGAATGTGAAATCTCCATCTTGTACATTCTATATTTCTAATGCAAACATATCATAATTCCAAAACATAATGAAAATTATGTCACTCTATTTTCATGGTGATATCGTCATAAGACGTTGGGTAGTAATACACACACTATTACTCAATAATTCTTTGTGTGGCTTATATAGGTGTTATAACTCTTTTTATATTGATATATTTTAGTAACCTAAAAGTTATTATAGAAATGAATTTTCATGTTGAAATGACAGTTATGCTTCTAATAATTTTATAGATACCTCTTTTGTTACACTCACTATTTATCTTAGCACACATCTTCTGATGGATCCACATGCATGGATTTGTACATAGCCTTTTTTCATTTGATAAATACATATATATGAACTAAATACTCTTCAATGAAACAACAAATCTCTTATAATCATGTAATATTATAATTATATCTTCCAATGACATGACACAATAACTTAAAAAACCTCTTTTCTAGACAAAATTAAATAGAATTCCATGGGTGTTGTAGTTAGTGTATTCAATAAATCAGCACCAGGCATTTGTCAATTTATGATCAGTACAAAAAATTCATCGAATTTTTTATTCTTCTAGGCCTCAACATCTTGGAAGCATATTTCTCAACTCATAAAATATTTTATAGTGATTATTAATTCTTCCACACTTATCATGAGGAAAATAAAGTTCAGTGCAATCGATCATGTGATTTGGGTTTCTACCTTTGGATAATATTATTTTCATGAAATCCCCATCCATTAATCTAAAACATTCACTCCAATTTCCTCAATTACATCTAGTTATATGATTTTTAAATTTTATATATATAAATATTTCACTAATTCCTTTATTTTACCTCTAGTTTCTAGAACATGCATATGTGGCATTGCTGCTTCTAATTGTTTCATCTTCTAGAGTATGTTCTTCTAGAAGACAAACATTCTAATCACCCATATCAAATATCATTTTACTCCAGCATACACATTGAATGTTTTGAAATCCATTCAAAATTAATAAAATACATCATTGTTAACATCTTATGGGTACTTCGATATTCCCATTTGTATTTTTTTCAATACCAAATTTTCTTTAACATTAAGCAGTTTTATCTCCCCTTATTGACAATAAATTCAAAGTATTATATATGAGGGATCAATTTTATCTTCCCCTTTATGATCTGAATTTGAATCCTCCATATTGAACTATTCAAGTGATGGTGTAACTTTGTTTAAAATGTTTCTTTTTATCCCCTTATATTTAAATGAACTCAATGTAACCCATGAATTTCTTAATTGGAGGGTGATATAAATTTTATTAAAATAATAGTACAATATATACCCCAATATTATTCTATATGAACCATGACTAGTGAAAATCATGACTGTTATTAAATCATACATAAATATTTTCCATAAAAATCAATAATTGAAGTCAAATTTTATAAAATATTCTTTTAACGGTATTTTCATTGAATATTCATTTAGTTTACTTTCCAGTGTCCATCGTAACAAGTTGCATTATACTGAAGTTATAGACACATGAATGAAATGTGGTCAGGTTGTAGTATGAGTTAATTGGTTATTGAATATATGAAATTAATTTTATCTAATGTAATGAAAATAAAAAAAATTTATTGAATGAATTGTTCAACTTACTTTTATTCAACATATTTTCATTTATCGGATTTTAATTCAACTCAATATAAATTCAATTAGTTTTCTCTCTGCCATTTGGATAATAAATATTCTTCACCTATTTATATGATTGAATCTATAATAATTTTTAAATAATTTTCTTATTTTAATGGTATCATACTATTTCAAATAAATATTAAAATTATTTTTAAAAAAGGATTTAAATTTGAATATGATTGTGTTAATCAACCACCGATTTTTTAAAATAAAAAGTTTCCTAATAATATTTTTAAGGTATTATTATATTTATATAGTCTTAAGAATGTTCCTCATGCTTTGTATAATAGAATCACATTATTCTAGTTAAACATATATTTTAATAAATTTAAATTATATCATAATTTGTTTATTAAAATTATTTCATACGATATCTTGATTGTTCGAAATTATGTTTATGATATTGTTTTTGGATCTTCAAGTTAATTTATTGGAAAAAAATTCTTTCTTTATGGAATGTGAATTTTATATGAGTATAATTAGAGGACATAAATTATTTTTAGATCTTTAAAATAATAAAATAAATTAAGGAATATTTATTAATCAAAATGAATATGGTAAAGATTTATTTTAAATTATTGGTTTAGATTCAAGTAAATGTTGTAACCCCTATGAGTACTATTGGAAAGTTAGATTTAGATAAATCATTAAAACATATATATTCTATAATAATTAGAGGTATGATTATTATTTTATTATATTTGAGTACTTCTAGACCTGATATTGTATTTATTTTTTATTTATCTGAAATATATCAATCTAATCCTAAGGAATATCACTTCAAATCTATCAAATGAATTTTAATTTTTTTTTAAAAACTAAAAATTCTAGACTATTTTTTCTAGACGGACATATTTTTGTTTTATTAGTTATTCTTATTATCATTTTTGATGATACAAACATGATAAAAAACTATTTCAAATATGTTTTATTTTCTTAGTATAGGTTTTGTTGTATTGTATTTTAAAGAACAAATATTCAATTGCTTTTTATAAAAATAAAAGTGAATATATTTTTTTCATCTTTTTTTTCTGTCAATAATTATGGATTAAACCAATGTTGTCAAAATATGGTTTTAATTTTGAAAATATTCTTATTTATTATGATAATTATTTTTCTATTTCAAATTTAAAAAAAATAAACCTTAATAGCATTCTGGAACAAAACTTATCGATATATGATTTTATTTTTACCTTAGATAATTATAAGAAAGGCGATATTATTCTTGTATATTGTTCCATTAAAAATCAACTTACTAATATTTTTACAAAACCATTAAAAATTGAAAATATTAAGAAAATATAATTTCAGCTTGTTATGATGAAGATTTAGTTTGAATTTATACTCTCTTTGACATATTTGAATTAAGAAGAATGTATTAATGGAGATGTTTTGGTTATTAATCATAAAATATGTTTTAAATATTAATTTAATTTAATAAATACTTCATAATTTTGGATAAATTTATTAAAAGGGATTATTTTTTAAAATCATGTTTCAATGTTGCAATTTTTAAAAATGGGGAATTTTTTAGTTCTTGGTGTTTTTACACAATTTTAGTTTTATTGTTTGTTTATATTTTGTTTCTGTTTTTCAAATATCCCAAATAACACAAATGATTTTATGTGGATAATTATAACTTCTCACAGTATCATATAATTAATGTCTAATTTATCTTTATTATAGGTTTTCATTGTTTTATTGTCAGTATTGATTAGTTTTTTATTCATTATTTAAATACTGTAAAATTATATTTTCTAAGTCTTTTTATTACCTTTAAAATTATAGTGGAATTTTTGTTCTGCACTTACATAGTGAGTTGATTTTCAGTGTTACCATCACATAACTAGTTTAAATGTTATCTTACCTTAATATATTGAGTTTTTTGTTAACTTAAAGAGGATATTGAATTTTTTAGTTTATGTTTGTGAAACCTATTTTAGTATAAATTTATGCATTATATTCCATTTATTTTTTACCCTTATTCAGGTTTTAAAATATATAACATACCTTTAAATTGTTATATTTTAAGCCTACGTAGCTTAAAAATTTTATTCATTACCTTTACACATGTATCAGACATGCATTTTGTTAGTCTGTGTTTTACATTTATGTAGCCTTCTAAACTTATTAATTACCATTATGTGATCATGAAATATTTACATTCACCTTTATTCATTATAAATTGTTTGAATCTTAACCTCATAGTAAGTTCATCCTCACGATCACTTGACCTTTCAGAGTATCTTTTCTTGTTCATGTAGTTAGTCCTTTTTCATGTAGTCAATCCATGTGGTCACTTTTCTACTTCCAATGATTTATTATTTTTTCATGGGCCCAATTGATCTTTTAAATTCTAAAAATATTTATATTTCTTTATTTATAAATTTTTTATTTTCTTTATTTGGTGAATGTTTTTTGTAGTTGTTTCAATTGATTTATTGATTCCAAAAATTCATATTGATTATATGGAAACTATGAAAATTTATTTTTTAATGTTTTACAAAAATATAAATTGTTCTTCATTCACACATAATCCTTCATCATAACTTTTGAAAATTTTAAATTCATTTATTAGGATTTATTTCTTTGTTTATATTGTTTTTAAAATAATAATTTATGCTAATGAACATATTAAAATGTTTATTATAGTATTTAATGAACTATTATTAAATTTTTATTTTTATCATATATATATGAGTGGAATGTTTTTAAAAATTCAAATTTAAATATTAAAAAAGAAAACAATGTCATATTTATAGGATTTATTTTCATGGATTATTATAGAGATATTTGGAACTTTTTAACAATGAATTAAAAGTGGTTTTGGATTACCTATGTTTTTTGAATATTGATTTATTTTTTTGGGGAGAAAATATCTCTCTTTCCCTCCCTCTAATAATTTGGAATTATTAATTTAATTATCTAATTGATTTCTTATAGTTTTTTGTTATTGTTTTGTCTTTTTTAAAGGTATAGAGACTCCTTCAAGGATTTTGAATACAACACTCTTGAACTTATTTTAAACCTTCGAGACTAAAAATATAAACATATGTGAGCATTTTGATGTGTCGTGTGATTTTATGAAAATTTCCAAGTGATATTATATGAAAAAAGTTTCATATTTTATTAAAACTATTAAGGGGAGTCAAAATATTAATCGAATTATATTTCCTCATTTTAGAGACGCACTGATCCTTTACTCAAGAACCATTGGTTATGATTTACCTATCTTCATCAACTTCATATACCTTGTTCTGTTTGATACTATATTAATTTGTTTAATCTCTCTTAGGTTTCCGTACATTATTTAGTTTATGATTTCCCAAATAAATCATTCTCTCTTTAGGTTGTGAATCTCAGATTCTAATGTTAGGATATTCAGGATGTGACTCCAAATAATCTAAAGTCATTATTATAATGGGTTATGACTTCCCACTAAAATTCATATGTCTATATTTTTTATAACATCACTAGAAAGGTTAGGTTTTAAAAGGTTATGATTCCAATTAAAAAATAACCTTCTTAGTTTATAAATCATCTCTCAAGTATTATAAAGGTGTATGAGTATATGTTTGTTCACATTAAACCAACATACTATAAAAGTTACAAATTCTATATTTCACATTTCTTTTACACTATCAAATAACTATGATAATTTAACATTAAATGTTACATTAATTAACTTTGAAATTTAATTCAAATCTTTAAATTTTAAAAAGGCATATTCACCCCCCATCTGGAGCTTCATTCATATTAACTGGAGTTAACATAATCGTCAAGTGGATTCCAATGAACATGACCCTATTAGTACAAACTTGGTGATCTTTTTTCATTCACATTGTAATTTCCATGAATCGAATTAATCATATGAAATATAGAAAACAAAAAAAAATTATCTTTATTTATAGCACTCCAATATATTAGGACATATTTATTTTTAAAAAAAAATTATTTCTTCAATAGCTTGTGTTATATTCAATGCATTGATTAAAAGAACCTTGATCTACTACTAAAATATTATTTAAATGTGAGCATATTAAAATAACCATTTATAAATAGCGGGTATTAATAGAACTAAAAATTTATTAAAAATATATGGTTTATAATGAATTCAATTTTTATTAGTTGATTATAAATAAAAATAAAAATCATTTGAAGTTAAAAGTGAAGTTTTATAAAAAACCATCTTTATATGAGGAATGGGTTTTATCATAAATTTATCACTATTGGTAATTTATTTTTATGAAATCTATATATTATATATTCAATAAAAAAACTTAACATTCATATCATATTTTTTCTAGGCTTGAGATAATAACAAATCAGATTTTATCCTTAAAACTGTATTTTTCTAAAAAGCGGTTTTCATTACGTTTTGTGCACTTATTTTAAAATTAATTTTTGGCAACTATTGAAACTATTTTTTGAACATTTCATTCCATATTTGGAATCTTGGGTATCAAATCTAGTAAATATTTCCCTTTTTATCATTATAAATAGTATCATTGGAAAATGTTGTCAGATTAACAAGGGTAAAATGGGAAAAATATAGTAAACACTTTGAGATAAGGATTTAAAATTTTTATACCACTTTAATTTATCCAATTGTATAATTGAAGGTTTCCCATTTCTATATAATTCTAAAAAACATGTCTACATCATGTTATTTTTCTTTGATATTTTTCTTTATATTATTTTATGTAAATAAAAATACTAAATGTCACTCTCTTCACTTTAAACATATCTTTTATGTTGATATATGGATAAAAATAATTTTTGAATTAATATTAAAGTTTATTTCGTGCATAATAATTTTTTGTGATTTTAATTTATTTCTAATTTTTCTTATATAATTACCTTAAACCCTTGCACAATACTGACAGTGTATTAATTCAATTAATGAAAAAATAAAATAAATGATATAAAATTTATTAAAAGTAATATAATTTAAAATAATTATTTTGTTACATGAATTTTATAGATGAATATTTTATTTTTATTATTTTAAAACATAATATTAAATTTCAATATTTTTATTATTTAAAATTTAAAATTAAATGAATAGTGTCAAAAATGAAAATAAAGATATTTTATAAAAACAATATCTTATTACATTAACTAAAAATATTTAAAAACATTAAAGAGGAAAAACTTGAAAATATATGGTCTAATATTTCATAAATTTTCCTTTTATTAGATAATTGTTACCTTATAAGTAAAATTAAAACTCCTCAATATTAAAAAGGTTATTATCATGGTTAAGATCCAAATTTGTTAACCAAAGGATTAAACTAAAAGATAATGTTTAAAATGACCCCAAAATCTATCTAAATTTAATTTGAAGATTATATTTCATCCTTATAAATTTTTTATTCGAATACATTTTCATTTTTAATAAATTATCTTGATAATTACTTAGCTATATTTTAATATATTTTGTAATTAAAAGTGTGTCATTTCCCTCCCTTATAAAAGAACACCCCTCTCATCTCTTCTTTACAGCACTTTGAGAAACCTATCTCAAAAAATCTCTACCAATTTATATTATAAACATACTAAAACAAGTTATATTGTTTTTGGTATTCCCAAAATACTACCCTATAGTCTTTAATATTATATCTAAAGGGATTATTTCAAAGAAGAGGTAATCTCCTAAACTGATCCGTTTATTTTTTCCTTCATATTTTACTTATTATAAATATATGTAATTTATCATAAAATAATAACTTAATTATCATAAATATAATTAAAGTTTATTATGATTTTTAATCCACCATTATCCACCCAGTTTTCCATCAAATGAAAAATGATAACATCGCTCGTGCATATGTGTGGACTACCACCTCCGTGAAGCTATGTGATTCATTTTTCATTTATACTTTACATGGATTGTAATAAGGGTAAATTTAATAAATATATATGATATATATGATATAATTATGATTATTTACAGTCAAATTATTATTTACCTTTCTTTCATTCCATCCAACAAAAAGTGAAAAACAATATTCATGTGTACATATGAATATTATCTTCTTGAATGGTGTAATATATTTTCCTAACGCTAACTTTTATAGATTACCCAAAATACATATATAATGGTTATATATTATATTTATATCATGATTATCATTATGTTGAGTATGGAACCATGATCAATGTAAAATTATTATTTCATTGATGGTCTTAATCCAATCAGCCGAATGGAACTAGTATCTCAGACCTTATCATCATATGATGATATTGTATCATGTGCTATTATGATATAGAAATAATTATCCAAGTCTAATATATTTAATATAAATAAATATAAGAATAATATTGATAAGTAATAGATGTATAAGTGGAATAAGTGAAAGGGTAATTTTAAAACATGTGATACTTGTGGAAAGAAACACCTTGGAAAATTCTTAAAAGGAAAATGAGTTTCTTTAAAATGTGTTTAAAAAGTACACCATTCTCATGAAATCAATGTTATGTTAGAATCCATAAAAGTGAAATTATTTAATTGTACATATATGGGTAACAATTCCACCAATTCAGAAAACATAAAATGAATTTACCACAAAATAAACCAAGAATATAAAGTTTAGGTTAGGAAATTACAGTCGATGTGGAAGTTCCTAGTGATGTGGTGAATGGTACACTTATCATCCACTCCAATATTTTAAATATTTTAATCTATTGTGGTTCACCCACTTTTTAAATATGAATAATTTTCTAAGGGTATCCCATTACCACTTCAATGACTAGATATTGAGTTGGTGTTAAAAACTCTTAATGGTAGGTTGATTGTATCTCAAGTGTATACATACACTATAATAGAAGTTTGTGGTAATGTTCCTCCTCCAAATATTTTTCCCTAGTTTAATTTAACATAATTTTGGGTATGGATTTTATCTTTTACTACAAATCCCATAAAAATTTTCTAGTAATGGATGTTACATTTGATATTATGAATCAACATGTGATTATCTATCAATGTGAGGATGAACCTGAAAACCCAAAGGAAAATACATCCATTAAATGGGTTTTTCTTCATATTCATGAGGGTTATTTATCTAAAATTATTTAAGAGAAAATAAATATTAAAAACATGCCTATTTTCTTGAATGGTTAATTTATTTTCTGAGGGCCTTCAAATTCTTCCCCCAAATTATAAAGTTGAGTTTTCAGAAGATCTCATACCTTGTGATACACCTATTTCAAAGACTCTATATAGGATGGCCCCAATTTGGGTTCCAAAATAGAAGAATAAAATCTTGTAGAATCTAGATAAAGGATTCATTTAGTGTAGTACTTCACCATGGAGTGAACCTATTATTTTTATTAATAATAAATATTGTTCAACGACTCTTTGAATTAATTATTATAAACATAAGAAGATCAATATTAATAACATATTTCATCTACACTGTATCGAAGATCTGTTTTATTAATTACAATGAGATAAATATTTTTAAAATATTTATCTTCAATATAGATATCATCAAATAAGGATCATGAAGGAGTTTATAACCAATATAGCATTCTATACAATTTATGGTCATTATGAATTTTTAGTAATTATATTTGGTCTTTTATGATGCACCTATAATTTTTATTAATTTAATGAATAGAGTCTTTAGAGATTACATTGACCAATTTGTGGTAATCTTCTTTGAAATTATTCATATATATTAAAAAATAAAGGAATAGAATAATTACCATTGGAGAATTTTATTGAAAACCCTACCGAAGGAGAAATATTGTTCTAAATTTACCAAGTTTGAATTTTATCTACAAAAAATTTCATTATTTGGTTATATAATCTCAAGTGATTGTATATTGGTAGATACTTTAAATGAATTAGTTATCGAGAAATTTCCTAGACCAACCACAGTAACCATAATACATAGTCTCATTCGGTTTGATGGATACTATCAATACATTTAGAGAGATTTATCATAACTCTATAATCTACTCATCAATTTTACTCCAAAGTGGGTAATGTTCTTATAGATAGATGAATGTGGAGATATTTTCAAAGAACAAAAGGGATGGTTTTTCAGCATAGTTGTGGTTATAATACCCTATAGTGGAGAAGGGTTTGTGATCTATAGTGATGCATCAAATAAGTAATTAGGATGCATCCTCATAAAGAATTAAATGGTGATAACATATACCTATATAAAATTAAAAACACATTAGAAAAATTACCTCTCTCATGATTTGGAGTTGGAAGGAAACCATGATGGTTGATTACCTAAGTCAAAAAGACCATGTTATTTGATCCATAATGAGGATTGATAGAAATCAAATATTTATAGATTTGAATAATATGAAACTTTAAATCATGATAAAATGGAAAAGTCCTTATCTTTCTCATATGAATGTCAACCATCCAAACATCATAGGATTAAGGAGTCACAAAGAAAAGATATAGATCTATAAATGATGGTAAGAAATATTCATGAGTTAAAACATTATTTTGATTTAATGGTATGGTTTAGTAGCCATGTATGTGTCCCATATATAACATAAATAAAAAATTATTTGTTAGATGATGCTCATAGTTAATCATTCCCTATTCATCCTAAAAGTAAGAAGATGTACAGAGATCTGAAAGAGTATATTTGGTGGGATAATATGAAAAAGGGATATTATATAGTATGTATCCTAATTCCTAGTATATCAGTAATTTAATGATAAAATTAATAAGTCTAACGGGATATTACAACCACAAAACATGCCAAAATGGGAATTGGAAAACATCAACTGTGACTTTTTTCATCAGACTCCCAAATACATATAAACGGAATAATTATATATAGGTTTTATTTGATCTCTTTATAAAAGTAACACATTTTGTTACTATCATAATAGATTTATATCTTTATCATATTTCTAGGATATATATTTAGAATTTGGTGATGTTTCATGGAGTACTATATTCTATAATATCTGATTGTGATTCGATGTTTAACTCAATGTTAGGGAAAAGTATTCAGCAAGCTCCAGATACAATGTTTATTTTTATCACATATTATCATCCTTAGATATATAGATATTATGAGATAAGAATTAAAAATATAGAATAAATTTGGAAATAATTTTCAATGTATTTAAAAGGTTATTTGGATCAACACATTCCATTTGTTGAATTTCATTACGAAAAAAGTATTTCACCTCAGTATTCAGATGGATCCTTATGGAGCCCTATATAAAAAGAATAGTATAAATCTAATATGTTAGAATTAAGTTATAGAAAAAAGTCTATTGGGAGCTGATATATCTGGGGAAATGAAATATAATGTTATAACAATTCAATGGTACAAAATGTCATCTCAATGCGGACAAGAGAGTTATATCGACAATCTTCATAGCGATCTAGAGTTTGAATTTAGTGATAGGGAATTTATATGATTATATCCTTGAAATAAGGTTATGATATTTAGAAATAAGGGTAAATTTGATCCCTATATATACCAATACTTTTGAAATTCTGGATCATATTAATATGGTTTCTTATTTCTTGGCGCTTCTGTTAAATCTCTTCCATGTTCATGATATGTTCCATGTATCTCTCATGAGGATGTAAATACATGATAATTGACCAGTATTTAAATCATAGGTTATATAAATGAATAAATATATATCTTATGTTGAGAAAATAGGGTAGATTATGGATCATAGAGAGATAATTCTATGAAACAATACCACTAACCTGGTCAAAGTTTTGTATCAAAATCATAAAATTGAGGATGGTATGTTGGAACCTGAGGATGTGATGAGGAAGATGTATCCTCGGTTTTTTTGTGTCTGGGTGATATAATTTCAAGGGATAAATTCTTATATGGGTATTATAATATATCAAAATGATAATTTATTATATATTTATTTTAAGAAAAATTATTTCTTTAATAGCTTGTGTTACATTAAACAAGAAGGTTAAAAAAACATGATCTACAATAAAAATATTATTTAATTATGCCCATTATAAACTAGCTACTAAAATTGGTGGGTATTAATATGACTGAATATATTATAAAAATTCATTGGTTATATTTATTTTATTAGTTATCTATTTATTATAAATAAAAATAAAAATAATTTGAAGATAAAAGTAATGTTTTTTAAGAAACAATGGTCTTATGTCTGCAATTTGTTTTTATATTCAATTAACCACTATTGGTGAATTATTTTAATGAAATTTATATATTATATATTCAATAAATTATTTTTGGAAATCATCTAATATTTTTTATAAGATTGAGATATGTATAAATCTGTTTTTATGATCAAAACTGTATTTTGATTAAAAACAGATTAAGATGTGTTTTTCATAATTATTTTAAAATTTATTTCTACTAATTATGGAAATTAAATTCTAGAAAATTGATGATATATTTTTAATTATGAGGTTAAATTTTTATAAATATGTTCCTTTTATTTTTTGCATTATAAATAGTAATCTTGGTAAATTTTATCACCTTGGTAAGTGTAAAACAGGTAATGAAAGGTTAAAACTTTCGTATAAGGCTTTAAAATTTCTATAACACTATAATTAATCCTATTAGATTAGTTTATATCATCTATGTTCATCACATTATCTAAAATATGGCCACATGGTTCCATTTTTATTTGATATTAACATTTATATTATTTTATGTAATGAAAAATACACAATGTCAATCGCATGACTTTAATCTTATATTTTATTTTCAAATAGGGATAAAATTAAGTTATTAATGAATAATAAATTTTATATTATTTGTAATGAATTTTTTTTATGATTTTAATTTATTTATTATTGTTTTTATATAATTACCTAAAACAATTGCACCGAGATGACATAATAGTTATTCAATTAATAGGAAAATAAAATTAAAAAATTTAAAAATATTAAAATTATCACAATTAGGAAGAATTGTTGTGTTTAATAGATTTAATATATGAATATATTATATTATGGTTTATCAAAAGGATTATATTATAATTTAATCTTAGACAAGATGTTTTTAAAATCAAATTAATTGAATAGTTTCATAAATTACAATAATTATTTATTATGAAAACTATATTTTATTAAATTAATTAAAAATCATAAAAGATATTTAAATAAGACAAGGGTGATAATATATGGTCCAAAATATCATCCCTTTTTCATTTATGATCTAATATTTACCTTAAAAGTTAATTTAAAACACTTTAATATTAAAATTTATTTACCACAATTAATATTAAAATTGGTTAATTAACGGGTTAAACCCAAATATATGGTTTAAAATGACACAAAAACAATATAAACATTATTTTATGGTTATATATTGGCCTTATGATATTTCACTTAAAATATTTATCAATTTTTAATAATATTTCTTAAGAATGACTTAGTTAAATTTTAATCATTTTAGTAATTCCAAGTGTATTGTTTACCACCCTTATAAAAGGTCACCCCTTACCTATATTATTTACACCTATTTGACCAACATAATTAGACAAATACCTACCCATTTATCTTATAAAATTTTTTATACATGTTAAATATTTTATTCTATTCTAAAAATACCAACACTATGGTTTTTAATAGGAGATCTAAAGGAGTTCCTTCAAAAATTGAAATTCACCTTAACCAATCAGTTTCTTTTTAAATCTTATCTTTTTCAACACTAAATTTGTATTATTTATCATAATATAAAACATTAATTATAATAAACTTTATAAAATGTAATTATGATTATTAAACAACCATTTTACATCATATTTTCCATTAAATGAAAAATGATAACGTCGCTCGTGCATACTTGTGGTTGCCCCCTCCACGAAGCGTTGTGTTTTTTTTAATTTTCACTATACATGGATGGTAATAAGGGTATATTTAATAAATATACATTATATAAATGATATAATAATGATTAAATAAATTTGAATTACTATTTAACTATATTTATTTATATCCGTTGAAAATTGAAAACAACTTCCATGCATACGTATGACATACTGTCTCCATGAAGGGTGTAATTCAATTTTATTTAACAAAAATTTATGGATTAATCTAAATAAATATATAATGATTATATATTATGCTTAGATCTTGAATAAAATTCTATATATTATTGAACCATGATCAAGTTATAATGACCAAAACTATCGAACCAAAACATACATGAAAATTTTAGTAATTATTACATGGAAGAGTGATTTTAACAAATAATTTTTAATAAAAGGATCATAAAATATTATAAGTAAATAATATATGTAATGATATATATATATAGATCAGTATTATTATGAAATATTAATATAATAAATATATAATTACTATAAATGGGGTTTGAACACATACCAAGGAAGTTGAACCTGAGGTAAGGGTTTATTTCACAATATCATCATTATTCAAGATTGTTTATGTTTAAGTCTCCTCTACTAGGGAAAATATCTGATATTTCTATATTAAATAAAATTTATTTTATACTCATATATATTTTTCTAAAAATTATAATTTTTCATTTCTTTTTCACCTCTTTAGGTGCACAAGATACCGAAATAATATTTTAATGAAAATATACCTTATTTTTCTACTCAGTTTGGGATATTTCTATTACATGTACATGTTTTCCTTTATAAAAATAAAATTATGTTTTAATATTATATAAGGAATTATGAATTAAATTTTTTAACCACGTTTTAATTTTTACAAAATTGTTTAAAATTCTTATTCTTTTTATTTTCCAAGCAATGTACTCCTTTGTATTTTTATAAAAGTGTGAAATCATCGTTTTCAACTAATAAAACATGAATTGAATTTAATAAAAATATGGAAACTCGTTTTTTTAATTTTAATTTTAATTTTTACTTGTTTAAATTAAAATAAAATTAATTCCTTAATATTTTGGAAAATTTTATATATAAAATATGTGACTTCAAAAGTGAAGGATTATTATTTATAGTTCATCATCCACCTATATACAATATTTGGTTAAATATCATCCACCTGAGGAGTTTATTTTGGTAGTTAATTATCCACATGTGGTTTGCTGTATTGTCGGTGTATCAACCACCCGAAATTCATATCGGTGGTGTATCATCTAACTATGATGAGAATTGCCAGTGTATAATATACTTGAGTTTTGTGATTCTTTATTCATTTATAGATGAATCATTCTCCATTGACATTGTGTTGGTGATGAATCATTCACCCAAAAGGGTTGTGATGGTGATGCATTGTTCACATAGTATATTTTATGGTTATACATCATTCACCCTAATTAATATATAAGGATTGATATATCATTCATCCTCAAGGTGTGTTTGTACCAAGGGTATATCACCTCATTCAAACACTATAAAAATCAAGCATGGTCACATATGGTTTGTTTTAAATCACATTATGTGGTGGAGAACTAGTGAAAAAAACCGTTAACATTGGTTTTATCTCAATTTAATGTTTTTTAAAAATAAAATATAATGTAAATGATGTAATAAATTTTGGTATTTTCATTAGTTTTTTAAAAACATATGCACAATGTTATTATAAAAAATACATATTGTAATTATTTAAAAACCAATTTTTAAGAAAACCAAATTTAAAAGCCTTTTTACTAGACATTTAATGTCAGTTTTCAATAAAACTAACATAGAAAGTGTCTTTTGATGGATTTTTTTGGAAAACAAAAAAATGAAATATCATCTCTCAGAGTTTGTAACATTCGTTTTCATAAAACTGACATTTTAATTTAACAGTTTTTGAAAAAAAAATTAAATATACATTATTCCCGAAAATTACGACACAAACAGAAACAATAAATAGCCAAATCAATAGAAACATAACTAATCGAAATTTTTTTCCATTACCTATTACAAATAATATAAACCTAAATGAAACTACAACTAAAAATTATTCCAACTTAGAGAATATTATAAAAATAAATTTTTTAAGTGGTTAAAGTTATATGGAGAATATAGTTAAATATCATCAAAAATATACAATAACCTAAAGTGTAATGAATTTAAAAATACAACTTATTTTTTAAAATTATAAGTGTTATAACAAAGAAAACCTTGTAAAAATATATTTTTGTTTTGATTGTGATAATCTCATAAATTAATCATCAAACATAATACCCACATTCAACACCACCAATTTAAAGATATCACATCATTTATAAAACAAATTTTTTAGAATAGGAACAATATATAGGTAAAAAAATAAGTATTCACAGTTATAAAGGTTATCCTCCAAAAATATCACATATTCAGTTTTTTATCGTTCTATTATTGAAATGTGAGCCCTATTACACTCAATTAATGGCCTATGATAATTTTAAATATTAATTATCAAAACATATATAAAATGAAAATATTAAGATTAATTATCTAAAAGAGTAGTATGATACTTAATCCTTTAACTACATTATAAATCATCTTTGAACACCACCAATAATGTGCATAACCAATATGCCTTGAATTCATTTAGGAAAATTTTCCATAACATCCAATTTCCACTAAAATATAAAAAATTTGTCATTAATAATATTATAAGAAATTGTGGTTCATAATTATATATGTGTTCTTATCTGTCAATTAATGTAGAACACAAAAAATTAATCTATGTGTTTTTTAGTCTTTCAGGTGTATATTCATTTTTTTTGTAAAGACCCGTAAAATTCAAGGGAAATTTTTTCTTAATTTTCTTTAGAATTTTACAAGAGCGCGGTTTCAGACGGCACCTGATTCCGAGGCCCGGAGTGCCCGGAATTAATTTCCGAAGTTTGGCTCGGGTACATTCCGTGAACGAACGAGCGGGAATTCCTAACTTTTGATCTGGTGCTCGGAATTGAAATCCGAGGGCACCGATGAACTCGCAGCGCCGATATTCGCTTAAAGATACCTTTTCGGGAGTTGCGTTTGTTGCGGGTTGAAAGTTATGTTTTGGGGTTTTCAGTTGAGTTAAATAAAATTTGTGTAAGACAAATTTTATTTTTAGTTTGTTAAAAACCTACCTAAGGGGGTTGGAAGTGGGACCCACACCCACTTAACCTCCCTTGGGAGGATTAAGTGTTGTGGGGCCCACACGAACCCCTAGACTTTTCAAGTTCCCTTAACCCCCTCTTTATTGGCTTAAGTTACTCTTAATTAATTATGGGAGTTAAGTCTTTTTGAATTTCAAACTTTGAAATTCTTTTGTGTTATGTGTTAATAAAATAAGAGGTAGTCTTATTTTATTTTGAGTTCTTTGTTTGTCATTTTGAGAGCTCCTCTTCATCTTCAAGCTCTGACGAAGAACGAAGAACGCTCAAACTCCGACGAAGAACGACGCCTCTCTTCTTCGTCCTCGGAGTCAACAAGAGGGAACGTCGCTTCCTCCTCGGACCTTCTTCGTCGGCAAACGAAGTTTCGCCAACGACGTATCTCTTCGGGCATAACACTTCGTCAACGGATTTGACGAACGACGACCGCGACGCCCGACCTCCGCGACGCCGTCTTCCGCGGAACGTAGACCAATCTCGAACCTTAAACCAAGGTAGGGGTTGTTGATTTCATTTTGGTTTCCTTATTCCTTTTCTTGCTCGTGGATCGCATGTCTACGTGAGGCATTTAAATATTTTATTTAAGTGTTATTGTTAACGCGAGGGGGCCGGACCGCACGAACACGGCCGAACCCCCCTCCATCATTCATGTTTATTCATGCGGGTGGAAGCAAGTGGCGTGGTGCCGTCGCACCACGCGGGTGATCGTACAAATAATTTACGCGGCGCCGTCGCGCTACGTCAAGGAAAAATATTCAAGAACGCGACGCCGTCGCGCCGCGTTGAAAAGAATCATGGCACGGCGAAAGGGGCGCGGTGCCGTCGCACCGCGCCGGACGACGAACACCGCGGCCGGTTCCGGGCCGCGGCGGGATGAGGAGACCGCGGCCGGTTCCGGGCCGCGGCGGAACGAGAAGACCGTGGCCGGTTCCGGGCCGCGGCGGAAGAGAAGACCGGCGGCCGGGCCGCCGGCGTCGGAAGCCGAGGAGGGGACCGGAATTTCCGGTCCCGTTGGAGAAAACCGGCCGGCCAGCTGGCCGGCCGGATGTCATTAAACCGGGGGAAATAATTCCCCCGGCCAGCACCTAAAACCCCCCTCTTTAAGAGGGGGGAGGTTCCATGAAAGGGGGGGCAACAGCCCCCCGGTTTGACTCTCCAAAACCGGCCCCCACGTGGGGGCCGCTTTATTACTCAGGCGCGGCACAAAGGCCGCGCCACCTTGGAGAAGCGGGGGCTTAGCCCCCCGCGTGCCAGCCTCGTGCGGCGCCAGGCGCCAGCCGCCGCGGCCCGCCGCCGCGCCGCTGCGCCGCCCAGGGGGGGGTCGGGCCGGGTCGGCCCGGACCCGGACCCCCCCGTTTCGAACCAGTTTTGGTTTTTGGCTCATAACATGAGCCTCGGACCTCCGAATGACGAACCGTCTGCGGCAACGCGATCCTTGGATCGAGACGGTCGTTTCAATATATCGCACTCAAGGTTTCGGTTAACTTTGAGTTCGGCCGGGTTGGTTCGTTCACGAAACCAACCGGGCCTTCGGAGCGGAAACGCTCATATCTTGAGCCACGAACGTCCGATTGACGCGCCGTCAGTCGCGTTGCGTTCCTCTTAGTGAGACGGATCTTTTGGCATACTCCGCCCGAGGTTTGGACGCAGGTGGAGTACTGTCGGGTTGGTTTTGCCTTAAAAACCAACAGGGCCCCGGAGACGAAAAAGCCAATAACTCACAGACCGGGCGTCTGATTGACGCGCCGTCTGTTTCGTTGACTTCCTCTTGATGAGACGGAACTTTTGACATACTCCGCCCGAGTTTTGGATGCAGTCGGAGTATGGCCGGGTTGGATTGTACCCGAAATCCAACCGGGCCCCTGGAACGGGAAAGCTGATATCTTTCAGACAGGACGTCCGTTTGACGAACCGTCAGCGGCGTTGGTGTTTACGTTTAGTAACGGTCCCAATGAGTATACCCTATGGGAGTTCGGGGTACAGTTGAGATACGGCCGGGATTGGTTCGCACTCGAAACCAACCGGGCCCCTGGGACGAAAAGGCTAATAACTCACAGACCGGGCGTCCGATCGACGCGCCGTCTGTTGCGTTGAGACCCCTGTGACGAGACGGACTTTTGAGATACTTCTTTGAGGGACTTTGTGATACTTGGAGTATCGACCAGTAGCTCGTGGAGCGGATCCTCCCGGAGACGAGCGTGCAGAGTACGGAGACCGTGTAGCCGACTGAGACCTGACGACTGCTTGACCGACTCGACTTGGAGTGAGTCGACTAGCCCAGTGGACGGAGCGCCCGGTATTTGGCGGCAGACCCACGGCGGACGGAGCGCCTGGTAGTTGGCAGCAGACCCGCGGTACTCGACAGGAGGAGTACCTCAGTAGGCTATCTGGGTAGCGCCCGGTATTTGGCAGCAGACCCTCAGCGGACGGAGCGCCTGGTAGTTGGCAGCAGACCCGCAGTACTCGACAGGAGGAGTACTTCAGCAGTCTTAGGTTAGTGAGCGGCGACCTCAGAGTCGTGACAGGGCCACTGTACACTCTAGAGACGGAGCTCTTCAGCAGTTACGGTTTCGATTATAAAAATCCTGGTTTGAGCTGAGACTTTGACCTTTGTGTTTCCTCATGATTGAGAAGGGTTACTTGATAACTTAGGTATATGTATGGGCATATACCTGGGTAGTGGTTATCCGTTGATCTCATGATCCTTGTGTTTCCTCATGACTGAGATGGGTTACTTGATAACTTAGGTATATGTATGGGCATATACCTAAGTAGAGTTTATCTGTTGTGATCTTCTTGTGGTTATCCTTGTTGGTTTTAGTGAGACCTTGAGGGTCTCGGGGTCCCTACTGAGTATCGTTATACTCACCCCTGCACGGACTATGCCCGCACCTCGTTGTGTTGGTTGCAGACGACGACCAGTACTGACAGAGGCCGAGTGTTCGAGGACTGGACGGTACCTGGAGGTGGACTATACGACGAGGCGGTACCCAGAGGCAGACCACTGGGCGGGACATACTCGGAGCAGACGGCGGGACCCGAGGAGCAGAGGAGCTATCTGTACCCACCCTTCAGGTGGGATTTCCAGTGGTCAGCTCGGCGTAGCAGCTTTACTTTTCAGTTGCTGTTTTCCCTTTCGAGTTGTACTTTACAGTTGGGCTTGTATTTCAGGCCCCCTTTTTACTTTCCGCACTTTTAGTTGTACTCTGTTTTTGCTTAGTGTTACTTTCCGCTTGCTTACTCTGTGGTGTTTGTTTGCTTTACAAAGGCAATGCCTTCCCTTTTTACCGGGATTTACGCCTTGGTGCTAGTCGCCAGCCCCTGGCCTATGGAAGGCGGGCTTGGGGTAGTCATGGCACGGACCCCGAGGGCGGGTCGTGACAAATTGGTATCAGAGGTGGTCGGTTCTACCGCAGACTCTGATCTTTCTTTCTGTGAAGAAATAGTGTTAAGGGTACCGAGTGTGGTTTTCAGTTTAGGGAGTCCAGTGTTGGTGCGGGCGGCCGACGTATCCATACACCAGGACCCTGACAACTGATTTCCGACTTTGTGCACGAAAACACTGATTGCTTGTGTGTTTTCAAAGGTTTTTCCCCTTAAAACAGCTCAAACCAGGTCAGCTCACCAGGTATAATCGTTTGATCGTGTTACGTTGTTTCTTTCAGGATGGCCCCACGACGGCAGCCAGTTAGGGTTCCGAGAATCGAACGTGACGACAGCCCACCGAGCGACGAGGCCTCGGTGCAGGGCCCTTTGTCAGCAGTGGCACCGACGGTAGCTCTACCCGCCGAGCCCCCGATGCTTCCAACAGCAGCCGCTGACGATGCACGTCGCCTCAGCGCACTGCATGAGTTTCAGCGCCAGCGACCGCCCAGGTTTCGCGGGGAGACGGATCCCCAGGCTGCAGAGGACTGGCTGGAGGCAGTGGTACGAGTGTTTAGGCTAGTGAGGACACCAGCAGACCTCATGGTGATCCTCGCTGCGAGCCTACTACACGCAGCAGCAGGACGATGGTGGAGCTTGATGCTCCAGGTGCACGATGAGGCATCTCTACTTTGGACGGACTTTGAGAGTCTCTTCCGCTCAGAGTTCGTCCCAGCCACCCTTCGTGCGGTGCATATCCAGAAGCTTCTGCAGCTGCGGCAGGGCAGCATGACGGTCGCTCAGTACTCGGCGAGATTTACCGATCTCTCGCGCTACTCGACCGACATGGTACGGGACCCATTCTTCCGGGCCCGGACCTTCGAGCAGGGTTTGAGACACGAGATCAGGGCATCGCTGATCTCCCTCAGCTTACCGACTCAGACATGAATACTGGAGCGGGCCCTTCTGATTGAGAGCTTCCTTGCTGAGTCTTCACCAGCGCAGCGACCCACCGCAGGGCGGCACGTAGCGGAGTCTTCGGTAGCAGGTAGCCGACAGATGACTCAGGGGTCCAGACAGACCAGACCTTCAGGCAGACGACCTCAGGGCACTGGCTCAGCAGTGCAGGGCACACAGCGCGGAGTCAGTCTTTTGAGTGGAAGACAGTGCTTTGCATGCGGCGGGCAAGGCCACATGGCTCGAGACTGCCCGACCCGCCATGCGGAGGAGCAGCAGACGGTTGAGGAACCACCTAGGCAGAGGCAGAGGTTCGACCGTGGCGGTCCGCAGGGAGGAGGCGGACGAGGCAGAGGAGCTGGCCGAGCAGCAGGTGGTGGACGACGCTTTGAGGCTCTGCCACCACCACCACCAGGAGGTCCACCCCGACCACAGGGAGTAGGTGAACATGCGAGAGCACAGCTTCAGGCAGCTGAAGCTTACGATCATGGATCTCTGGGAACAGGTGGACAGGAGCGGAACTAGTGGATACGTCTTTTGTACTTCTAGTTTCATGTTGATGTTGCTTTTGTGTAGCGTCTTGTATTATGAGCTGCAATAATAAAAGACACATACTTTGTGATGTTTTCATTCCTGTCCTCTTTTGTGATGTTACTAAGAGGTTCCAGTTGACTGTTGACTTGACCCTCACTTGTGAGACATCTACTGGAGGAGACCAGTTACCACACACTGATGCCGACAGTGTGACTCAACCCTTGAAGGCGAGAGTAACGGTTGGATCTCTTAGTAGTAGCGTCGAGGCCTTACGACGTCATCCTTGGTATGGATTAGTATCATCCATGTTAGGATTGACTGTTTTAGGCAAAGAATGTGGTTCATCCAGGGGATGAGACCAGGTTTCTCTTATCAGAAAAGAAGAAATCTTGCAGCTCTTGTGGGACCAGAGATGGTCTGGGCCACGTCAGAGGAGGTCCATGTCATCCAGGAGCGGATGAGGACAACCCAGAGCCGGCAAAAGTCATACGCTGACAGGAGGCGGAGGCCACTAGAGTTCGAGGATGGTGACCACGTCTTCTTGCGGGTCTCACCTCGACGTGGTATTCGGAGATTTGGCCGAGGCGACAAGTTATCTCCGCGCTTCATCGGACCCTTCCAGGTCCTCAGCAGGGTAGGTGAGGTGGCTTATCGCCTGGCTCTACCACCTCAGTTACACCGGGTGCACAACGTCTTCCACGTGTCTCAGCTGAGGAGATACGTGCACGACCCGACGCACATCTTTGACCATGGGGATCTTGACGTTGACGATGGGGCGACTTTTACGGAGGTCCCGGTGGAGATAGAGGATCGACAGGAGCGGTTCCTACATGGACGATCGATTCCTCTTGTGCGCAACAGATGGCGGCCCGGGAATCTCCAGGAGAGCACATGGGAGCGGGAGGCTCAGATGCGTGCTCAGTACCCTCTTTTGTTTCCCTAGTTTTTGTTGTATCTTTACGGGGACGTAAAGCCCTGAGGTGGGAGTAATGTAAAGACCCGTAAAATTCAAGGGAAATTTTTTCTTAATTTTCTTTAGAATTTTACAAGAGCGCGGTTTCAGACGGCACCTGATTCCGAGGCCCGGAGTGCCCGGAATTAATTTCCGAAGTTTGGCTCGGGTACGTTCAGTGAACGAACGAGCGGGAATTCCTAACTTTTGATCCGGTGCTCGGAATTGAAATCTGAGGGCACCGATGAACTCGCAGCGCCGATATTCGCTTAAAGAGACCTTTTCGGGAGTTGCGTTTGTTGCGGGTTGAAAGTTAAGTTTTGGGGTTTTCATTTGAGTTAAATAAAATTTGTGTAAGACAAATTTTATTTTTAGTTTGTTAAAAACCTACCTAAGGGGGTTGGAAGTGGGACCCACACCCACTTAACCTCCCTTGGGAGGATTAAGTGTTGTGGGGCCCACACGAACCCCTAGACTTTTCAAGTTCCCTTAACCCCCTCTTTATTGGCTTAAGTTACTCTTAATTAATTATGGGAGTTAAGTCGTTTTGAATTTCAAACTTTGAAATTCTTTTGTGTTATGTGTTAATAAAATAAGAGGTAGTCTTATTTTATTTTGAGTTCTTTGTTTGTCATTTTGAGAGCTCCTCTTCATATTCAAGCTCTGACGAAGAACGCAGAACGCTCAAACTCCGACGAAGAACGACGCCTCTCTTCTTCGTCCTCGGAGTCAACAAGAGGGAACGCCGCTTCCTCCTCGGACCTTCTTCGTCGGCAAACGAAGTTTCGCCAACGACGTATCTCTTCGGGCATAACACTTCATCAACGGATTTGACGAACGACGACCGCGACGCCCGACCTCCGCGACGCCGTCTTCCGCGGAACGTAGACGAATCTCGAACCTTAAACCAAGGTAGGGGTTGTTGATTTCATTTTGGTTTCCTTATTCCTTTTCTTGCTCGTGGATCGCATGTCTACGTGAGGCATTTAAATATTTTATTTAAGTGTTATTGTTAACGCGAGGGGGGCCGGACCACACGAACACGGCCGAACCCCCCTCCATCGTTCATGTTTATTCATGCGGGTGGAAGCAAGTGGCGTGGTGCCATCGCACCACGCGGGTGATCGTACAAATAATTTACGCGGCGCCGTCGCGCTACGTCAAGGAAAAATCTTCAAGAACGCGACGCCGTCGCGCCGCGTTGAAAAGAATCATGGCACAGCGAAAGGGGCGCGGTGCCGTCGCACCGCACCGGACGACGAACACCGCGGCCGGTTCCGGGCCGCGGCGGGACGAGGAGACCGCGGCCGGTTCCGGGCCGCGGCGGGACGAGGAGACCGCGGCCGGTTCCGGGCCGCGGCGGAACGAGAAGACCGCGGCCGGTTCCGGGCCGCGGCGGAAGAGAAGACCGGCGGCCGGGCCGCCGGCGTCGGAAGCCGAGGAGGGGACCGGAATTTCCGGTCCCGTTGGAGAAAACCGGCCGGCCAGCTGGCCGGCCGGATGTCATTAAACCGGGGGAAATAATTCCCCCGACCAGCACCTAAAACCCCCCTCTTTAAGAGGGGGGCGGTTCCATGAAAGGGGGGGGGGGGCAACAGCCCCCCGGTTTGACTCTCCAAAACCGGCCCCCACGTGGGGGCCGATTTATTACTCAGGCGCGGCACAAAGGCCGCGCCACCTTGGAGAAGCGGGGGCTTAGCCCCCCGCGTGCCAGCCTCGTGCGGCGCCAGGCGCCAGCCGCCGCGGCCCGCCGCCGCGCCGCCGCGCCGCCCAGGGGGGGGGGGGGGGGTCGGGCCGGGTCGGCCCGGACCCGGACCCCCCCGTTTCGAACCAGTTTTGGTTTTTGGCTCATAACTTGAGCCTCGGACCTCCGAATGACGAACCGTCTACGGAAACGCGATCCTTGGATCGAGACGGTCGTTTCGATATATCACACTCAAGGTTTCGGTTAACTTTGAGTTCGGCCGGGTTGGTTCGTTCACGAAACCAACCGGGCCTTCGGAGCGGAAACGCTCATATCTTGAGCCACGAACGTCCGATTGACGCGCCGTCAGTCGCGTTGCGTTCCTCTTAGTGAGACGGATCTTTTGGCATACTCCGCCCGAGGTTTGGACGCAGGTGGAGTACTGTCGGGTTGGTTTTGCCTTAAAAACCAACCGGGCCCCGGAGACGAAAAAGCCAATAACTCACAGACCGGGCGTCCGATTGACGCGCCGTCTGTTTCGTTGACTTCCTCTTGATGAGACGGATCTTTTGACATACTCCGCCCGAGTTTTGGATGCAGTCGGAGTATGGCCGGGTTGGATTGTACCCGAAATCCAACCGGGCCCCTGGAACGGGAAAGCTGATATCTTTCAGACAGGATGTCCGTTTGACGAACCGTCAGCGGCGTTGGTGTTTACGTTTAGTAACGGTCCCAATGAGTATACCCTATGGGAGTTCGGGGTACAGTTGAGATACGGCCGGGATTGGTTCGCACTCGAAACCAACCGGGCCCCTGGGACGAAAAGGCTAATAACTCACAGACCGGGCGTCCGATCGACGCGCCGTCTGTTGCGTTGAGACCCCTGTGACGAGACGGACTTTTGAGATACTTCTTTGCGGGACTTTGTGATACTTGGAGTATCGACCAGTAGCTCGTGGAGCGGATCCTCCCGGAGACGAGCGTGCAGAGTACGGAGACCGTGTAGCCGACTGAGACCTGACCACTGCTTGACCGACTCGACTTGGAGTGAGTCGACTAGCCCAGTGGACGGAGCACCCGGTATTTGGCGGCAGACCCACGGCGGACGGAGCGCCTGGTAGTTGGCAGCAGACCCGCAGTACTCGACAGGAGGAGTACCTCAGTAGGCTATCTGGGTAGCGCCCGGTATTTGGCAGCAGACCCTCAGCGGACGGAGCGCCTGGTAGTTGGCAGCAGACCCGCAGTACTCGACAGGAGGAGTACTTCAGCAGTCTTAGGTTAGTGAGCGGCGACCTCGGAGTCGTGACAGGGCCACTGTACACTCTAGAGACGGAGCTCTTCAGCAGTTACGGTTTCGATAATAAAAATCCTGGTTTGAGCTGAGACTTTGACCTTTGTGTTTCCTCATGATTGAGAAGGGTTACTTGATAACTTAGGTATATGTATGGGCATATACCTGGGTAGTGGTTATCCGTTGATCTCATGATCCTTGTGTTTCCTCATGACTGAGATGGGTTACTTGATAACTTAGGTATATGTATGGGCATATACCTAAGTAGAGTTTATCTGTTGTGATCTTCTTGTGGTTATCCTTGTTGGTTTTAGTGATACCTTGAGGGTCTCGGGGTCCCTACTGAGTATCGTTATACTCACCCCTGCACGGGCTATGCCCGCACCTCGTTGTGTTGGTTGCAGACGACGACCAGTACTGACAGAGGCCGAGTGTTCGAGGACTGGACGGTACCTGGAGGTGGACTATACGACGAGGCGGTACCCAGAGGCAGACCACTGGGCGGGACATACTCGGAGCAGACGGCGGGACCCGAGGAGCAGAGGAGCTATCTGTACCCACCCTTCAGGTGGGATTTCCAGTGGTCAGCTCGGCGTAGCATCTTTACTTTTCAGTTGCTGTTTTCCCTTTCGAGTTGTACTTTACAGTTGGGCTTGTATTTCCGGCCCCCTTTTTACTTTCCGCACTTTTAGTTGTACTCTGTTTTTGCTTAGTGTTACTTTCCGCTTGCTTACTCTGTGGTGTTTGTTTACTTTACAAAGGCAATGCCTTCCCTTTTTACCGGGATTTACGCCTTGGTGCTAGTCGCCAGCCCCTGGCCTATGGAAGGCGGGCTTGGGGTAGTCATGGCACGGACCCCGAGGGCGGGTCGTGACATTTTTCTTGTTGGTTTAGGTATTTGATAGTTGATTAAAGGACTTATAGTTCTATAAAACCATAAATTGAAGTGAAATCATATTATATACAAATATTTTAGAGATACCTAATTAAATATTTAACAAATTAAGTCAATATAATAAATATTTACTTCAATAAATTAAATATATAATTGAAATTACTATATATTTAAAATAATTTCTACATTGGTATAGTGATCAAAACTCCCATTTACAATATCAATGATGTCATTTTTTAATATATTTGGCATATAATATCTTCCAAAAATGTCATCGCTCATCAAAAAGTATAATAATTATCTAATATAAAACAAATTTTTACCTTTGCTATCCCATCAAGATCATTAGGACTAACTGAATGTGTTTGTTTTATTTCTTTTACATTCTTTTGTAGTGATTCATTTTATTTCAGATATACTTATATAAGTTATGTGTATGAAAAAATTTATAAGTGTTGGAATCACCTGTTTTGATAATCCCAAATCATGGTTAAACATTAATTATGATGTATTAAACCTTTGCATTAATCTTATTATTCTATGATTAAACATATTTTATTCTAAACAGTTCATATTTTTACTCTCATAACTTTATTGTAACAGCTTACAGTAGTATTTACATAAGTTTAGTATTGTTAGCTACCAGTCAGAGTTTTCTTCTCAAAGTCACAGTTACAGTTAACTGTCACCTTAAGTTACTGTTGCAATAAGTTCACAGTTACAAGGTTACAGTCGAAGACTAATACAAGCTTACAGTTACGAGTCTACTGCTATCTTTTGTCAAAGCTCACAGACAAAGGTCACAGTTACAAGACTTCTGTTCAAAATTTTCTCTGCTCAAGTTCACAGTCGAACAAGTCTACAGTTGGATCAAGTTCACAGTCGAACAAGTCTACAGTTGGAACAAGTTCGCAGTCGAACAAGCCTACAGTCATAAGTCTACAGTCAAGGTTACAGTTAGCCAGCTTCTGTCTACTAAGTCTACTGATGATCGAAGTCTACAGTTGACGAAAGTTATAGTTCTACAAATTTGATGTTACAAGTCTACAGTTAAAGAGGCTACAGTTACATGGAGTAAAAGCTACCATTGCAAGCCTACAGACAGCAAGCCTTTGTTGAAGTCAGCAGTCAGAAGGAAGTCCACAGTTGGAAGTCCACAGTTGGAAGACCACAGTTGAAGTCCACAGTGACATACATTCTCGACCAGTTTATTATTATTATATTTCTATTTTTTCTTTATCAGTTTGATTAATACTAATCTAACAGTCATGTCTAGACAAATGAATACATCTAACATTATTTATTTATATTTGCAGACATATCAAGAAATAATACAATGTACGAGGAAGATTGCATGTGCAACTCCAGACTATTTATCTTGTCGGCCTCGGGTGAACAAAAAGGACATATATGGAGGAGTATAAAAAGAAGAGAGAAGCATTCAAGAGCATGGATGAATGAAACAGTTACACAGAGTCTAACATCTACAACTGATAAGGAGATACGCATATACACAAAAAGGAAGAACTCTCGATCATTCATTCTGAAGAACATAGGAATCTCAAGTGAACCGACTGAAAGAACCGTCTCCTAAAAGCCATACTGTGAAGCACTCAAACTCAAAGAAGCTGATCACTTGAATATGTGGAAGTCTGGAAATCGCGACACTCTGTTTTAGTGTCAACTTACAGAAAAAGGACCAAAGCTTCAAGTCACTCATTCCTACGAGTCCAGAGCTGCACTGAAAATCTCTAGAGCCACTTCTAAACTCTATATCTCTGCTCTGTGATTTATTTATTCTACATTTTGAGCAGTGTGTGTTATCTTCTATATTAAACACACACACTGACTCCTGTACTTTCACTGGAGGATCTGTAAATCCTCAGCAAATCTTTTTGCACCCCATTTCCCACTGTGGATAGTGGTAGAGGTCTTGTGACCTGGACACCTTGCTGCTATTGTTTGTTTTCCCACGAAGAACTGTGGTAGAGGTCTTGTGACCTGGACAGTGTGTTCACTGTTGTTAACCCCGATCCAGGGTGTGGATCATTTTATATAAACTTTTGAGAGTACTAAGTCTCGGCTTGAGACTGAACCTATTGGTTAATTCTCTATGTTTGAAGTTTTACACTATATCCATACTATACATATTTAATTTCATATTCCGCTGCTATTACTTTGAAATATAATCTATCTTCAAAGATACTTTGATAATTAAATTCGCAAGTGTTTATATTTGTTATAAATCAGTAAGTTAGTTTCAAAAGTTAATTTAATCATAAGATTAAGTTAAATGAGAATTAATCAATCTTTGAGAAACTAATTGAACCTTTATAATCTATATAAATTCACTACAGTTTAATTTGTTTTTGAAATTGGGGGATTTTAATAGAAATTGTTTTTAACAGAAATTTTAATTGGGACTCAATTCACCCCCCCTCTTGAGTGTCCACTCCGACCAACATTTGGTATCAGAGGTTGTGTTTATCTCTGTTATACTTGCTCAAAGTTTTATTTTAACTCTCTGTTTTTAAACTGTGATTGTAGTTTTATCTAAAAGATCTTAAATTTCTATTAGTTCTAAATTTTATCTCTTTAAAACATTTTCTAAAATTTCCTTATGGATAATAGACTAGAAGGTGATGCTACTAACATGCCACCCTTCTTTAATGGTGTGAATTATGCCCAATGGAAGCTCAAAATGAAAATTCATTTGGAAAGTATGGGTTTTGATATTTGGACTGCTATAGAGTCTCAATACAAGATTCCAGAAACTGAAAGAATAACTTGGGATGAACCTACTAAAGTAGCTTACAATAATAATTGTAAGGCTATGAATGCTCTCTACTGTGCTCTAGGAGATGAGGAATTCAATAGAATTTCTGCATGTAAAACTGCTTTTGAAATCTGGGACACCTTAGCTGTTTCTCATGAAGGAACAACTAATGTCAAGGAAATGCGGTTAAATACTTACACTATCAAATATGATAAATTTAAGATGAAAGCTGATGAACCTATTTCTGATATGTATCTCAGGTTTAATGAGATAGTCAACACAATGAGCTCACTCGGGAAGATTGTTCCCGCAAAGGAGCAAATCATGAGATTATTGAGATGTCTGCCTGACAGATGGAGAGGCACATCCGTTTCAATTAGAGAATCCTGTGATATTGGAACTTTTCCTGTCAAGGACTTAATTGGTAAGCTGATGATGTACGAAGAAGAGCTCAAGGTAAATAAAGAGAAAGATGAGGAACCAAAACGAAAATCTGTAGCTTTTAAGTCTACTGCATCAAAGAGAAAAGACAAGGAGAAAGTGCATATACCAACTAAAAGCTCATCTAGTGAAGACTTAGATTCTGACAGTGATGCCGAGATGGCACAAATAGCAAGGAAATTCAAGAAGTTCTATAGGAAGAAGAAGTTCTTCAGAAAACCAAACTACAAGGGTAAGTATGATAGACAAGGTAAGTGGAAGAAAGATTGGAAGAAAACTGATAAAGAAGAAGACATAGTTTGCTATGAATGTAAAAGGAAAGGACACATCAAAGCTGACTTTCCTAAGTTAAAATTCAAGAAGAAATATGAGTACAAGGACAAGAATTATAAGAAATCTATGAAGGCCACCTGGAGTGCTTCAAAAGACAGCACAAGTGAATCAGAGTCCAGTGATTCTGAAAGAAATCGTGCTAATATGTGTTTCATGACAAACACATCTGAGGTAACCTTAGACACTCCCACTTTAAACTCTTATTATTCTGAAGGTGAAGCAGAATCTGGTTCTGATTCTGAAAATATGTCTAAAGATGAATTGATTGAATACTGTAATATGATGGAAGAAACGTGTAATGAACTAAAGGATAAATATAAGTCTTTAAAGAAACAGCATGCTCTTACTGCAAGTGTCAAGTCTGCACTTGATGTAGAAAAAGAGAAAAATGTTCAATTATTAAAGGAGAATACAGAACTGAAACTATCTAATGAACAACTTAGAAAGGACTTAGAAACATTCACAAATGGAAAAGATACTCTAACCCAACTTCTAGGAAAGCAAGTTGCACCTAAGTATGTTACTGGCTTGGGATACCAACCTGGACAAAGACAGTTTACTAAAACCCGATATATTAAGTCTGGAAAAAATCCTGCTAGTTCCAGTTTTGGAAATTCGTATGCCTCAACTGGTTATTTAAATAGTTGTAGATCAAATAAAGTATATCTCTCTAAATCTGTTGCATCTATTAATTGTATGGGACCGATAAGACAAATCTGGGTACCTAAATCCTTGATTGCTAACATATCTGGACCCAAGAAAATCTGGGTACCAAAGTCATTTCCTGTCTAATCTATTTTATAGGAAATCTGTTTGAAAAGCAATTACAAGAAGGTATGGTACTTAGACAGTGGATGTTCAAGACACATGTCTGGGGACTATTCGTGCTTCAAAAGCTTAACAAAGGTTGATGGAGGATATGTCACTTTTGGTGATAACTCAAAAGGAAAAATGATCGGCTTAGGCCAGATTGGTAACACTAACTCAGTATTAATTTCCAAAGTTTTATTTGTTGATGGACTTAAGTACAACCTACTTAGCATTTCTCAATTGTGTGATGATGGTTTTAATGTCAAGTTTGAAAACAATTCTTGTGATGTTTATAATTCCAAAAATGCTTTAATATTTTCTGCCTTAAGAAATGAAAATATTTATGCGGTTGACTAAAACACTTTAGCTAAACATAACGTTACTTGCTTAAATGCTTTTCATAAAGAGTCATGGCTGTGGCATAGGAGATTAGGACACTGAAACATTCACTCACTTATAAAACTCTCTAATAAACACCTAGTTATAGACCTACCTAAGCTTGAATTTCCAAATGACAAAGTGTGTAATCCCTGTCAAAAGGGAAAACAACACAAATTTTCTTTTAAACCAAAGAATGAAGTTTCAACTTCTCAACCACTTGAACTGGTTCACATGGATTTGTTTGGACCATCAAGAATTTCAAGTCTAAATGGGAAGCATTATGTTTATGTTCTTGTAGATGAATTTTCTAGATATACTTGGGTATACTTTCTAGCTCACAAAAGTGAAGCCTGCTCTTCCTTTGTTAAATACTCTAAGTCTGTAGAAAATCTTAGTGGACTTAAGATTAAGACCTTGAGGAGTGATCATGGCCGTGAGTTTGAGAATCAAGAATTTGAATCTTACTGCTCACACAATGGCTATGCTCACAATTTTTCTGCTCCTAGGACACCTCAACAGAATGGTGTAGTGGAAAGAAGAAACCGAACACTGCAAGAAATTGCAAGGACCATGCTCAATGAATATGACCTGCCTGTTTACTTTTGGGCTGAAGCTGTAAATACAGCCTGCTATTTTATTAATAGAGTCTTGATTAGACCGGTTCTTAAGAAAACCCCTTATGAGTTGTGGAATAATAGGAAGCCTAAGGTTAATTACTTTAGAGTTTTTGGTTGCAAAGTCTTTATTCTGAATACTAAAGATAATCTTGATAAATTTTCTCCAAAAAGTGATGAAGGAATTTTCCTGTGTTACTCTATGTCTAGTAAAGCCTATAGAGTGTTCAATAAAAAAACCAAATGTGTGGAAGAATCTGTTCACATCAAGTTTGATGAGACTGATCCACATGAGTCTAAAACTTCTCTTGAAGATGTTGAAGAAGACTTATCTGTTCTGGACCTAAATGACAAATCTAAAGAACCTGTAATAAAAACATCCAGTTCTGGACTTTTTCCAGAATCTTCCTCTGTGGAACCCGAACCTATAAATGAACCTGAAATCTCTAGTCCAACCTTTACCAAATCAACTAGGATTCTAAAGAATCATCCTTTAGATGCTGTTGTTGGTAATCTTGATAGAGGAACACAAACTAGAGCTTCTCTAAGAAATCAGGTTGAACATCAAGCTTTTCTTTCACAGCTTGAACCCAAAAATGTCAATGATGCTATCAGTGATGAATTTTGGGTAATGTCTATGCAAGAAGAACTAAATCAGTTTGAAAGAAACAAAGTTTGGGAATTAGTGGAAAGACCTAAAGACACTCTTACCATAGGCACTAAATGGGTGTTTAGAAACAAAGTTGATGATTTTGGTAACATAATCAGAAACAAAGCTAGGCTAGTTGCACAAGGGTATAGTCAGGAAGAAGGAATAGACTATGAGGAAACCTTTGCACTCGTGGCTAGACTAGAGGCCATTAGGATATTACTTGCTTATGCTGCTCATCTGAATTTCAAATTATATCAAATGGATGTTAAAAGTGCTTTTCTAAATGGATATATAATTGAGGATGTATTTGTGGAACAACCTCCTGGTTTTACAAATCCCCATTTTTCTAATCATGTTTTTAAACTATCTAAAGCTTTATATGGTTTAAAGCAAGCTCCAAGAGCTTGGTATGATAGGCTCAGCTCTTTTCTTATTTTGAAAGGATTTAATAAAGGGATAGCTGATCCTACTCTTTTTATTAAATGGATTTCTAAATATGTCTTAATAGTACAAATATATGTGGATGATATTATTTTTGGATCTTCTAAAAATTATTTATGTGATGATTTTTCAAAAATAATGCAAAATGAGTTTGAAATGAGTTTAATGGGAGAACTCAAATTTTTCCTTGGATTTCAGATCTTTCAAAATAAAAATGGTATTATTTTGAACCAAAGTAAATATATTAAAGATCTTCTAAAATTTTTTTCTTTGGATGGCACCAAAGGCAGTGACACACCTATGAGCACCACTTGCAAGTTGGACAGTGATGAAACTGGTGAACCAGTGGATCAAACCAATTACAGAGGTATGATGGGTAGTCTACTGTACCATACTGCCAGTAGACCTGACATCATGTTCAGTGTGTGCATGTGTGCTCGGTTTCAAGCCAATCCAAAAGAGTCTCATTTGACTGCTGTTAAAAGGATTTTCAAATATCTAAAACATACTCCCAACTTGGGATTATTTTATCCAAAAGGACAATCATTTGATTTATTAAGTTATTCTGATGCTGATTTTGCTGGCGGCAAGTTAGATAGAAAGAGCACCTCTGGAACATGTCACTTTTTAGGCAAGTCACTAGTATCTTGGTGTAGTAAGAAGCAGAATTCTGTTGCATTGTCTACTGCCGAAGCTGAGTATATAGCTTCTGGTAACTATTGTGCACAAATCTTGTGGATGAAACACACTTTACTAGACTATGGATATCAATTAAAACATGTCTCTATAAGGTGTGACAATACAAGTGCTATTAACATTTCTAAAAATCCAGTATCTCATGCTAGGACAAAACATATTGATGTGAGACATCACTTTCTGAGGGATCATTATCAAAAAGGTGATATCACTCTTGAGTTCATTGGCACTGAACATCAGTTAGCTGATATTTTTACAAAGCCTTTGAATTCTGAGAGATTAAGTTACATCAAACATGAGTTAGTTATGATTAATTATAGCACAGTTGAAACCTCACAGTTGAAACCTCACAGTTGAAACCTCACAGTTGAAACCTCACAGTTGAAACCTCACAGTTGAAACCTCACAGTTGAAACCTCACAGTTGAAACCTCACAGTTGAAACCTCACAGTTAGACCTCACCGGTGTACCTCACTGTTACATCTCTCTGTAGGCTGTTTCGCTGTTTAATCTTATTTTATTTTTGCGGGAATTCGAACCGTTTCTTTTCTTTATAATTTTATTTCTAAATCCCTAAATGAAAAAATTCAGAACATCGAACATATCTCAATCCACTCATCTCGACCCTTGCTCTCTCAAGTCCTAAACCCTAAACCTTCAACCGAACCTCGAAACCTCATTCAGTTCCAATGGCCAGAACAAAGCGACCCCCGACTGTCAACGAAGATGCACCAATGCCAAAGAGGACTCATGTCGAATCCAGTGGCACCGGGAACGCCTCGATAAGACCTGTTAATCCACATCTGACTAAGATAGAAATAGTTGCTGAGAAGGAGCTAAGTGAAGAGTGGATTTTATCGAGCAGATCATTAGTGCTGGCAGTGCTTAATGAGCAAGGATGGACCGAATGCTTCGCAAACAATAATGGACCGTACTACCCGAAGCTGGTGAAGGAGTTCTATGAATATCTACAGTTTGAGGAAGTGGATGATCAGCATAGACTGGTATCCAGAGTAAAAGGTAATGAAGTCAGTTTTTCATCAGTTGAATGGGCTGCATGTTTAAGAGTTCCTCATGAGGGTATTTACAACTACTATTCTGGAGCGGCTCCTCCAAATAGTAGAATCTTTGATCATGAGACGGCTCTGGAAGAATTGACAGGTAATGGCACAGTAAGGAAGATTATTGCTGCTGAAATGTGTGGAGAGGACAGGCTTCTGTTTAAGTTTATTCAGCATGTACTGAGTCCTAGAAGAGGAGATTTTGCAACTCTGAAGCACCAGGATATTTACTTGATGTACTTATTAAAACATGGAAGGAAGGTCAACCTTTGTAGGTTACTGATGGCTCAGATGGAGGACATGATAAAGGCAAGCTCAAAATCAAGTGCCTTGTTTCATGCTAAACTCATTTCGGTTATGTTGAAAGTGAAAGGTGCAGCTGGAAGTCAGGAAGAGTTGATAGTGGCAAAGAAAAGTGTATGTATCTCGAAAGTAATCTGCAAATTCATGAAGATCAGTTGGAATCCCTAGAAGAAATCATGGGTGAATGATGAGGAGAGAATCTATGAGAATTTTAGCCCTTCTACTCATCCCTCTAGACCGAGAGATAGGAGAGATCCAGGCTTAAAGCCTGATGAGCCTGAACCTGTATACTCAGATGATGAACAGACTGCAGTAGTTGGTAACTCTGCAAGAGAGAACACCCCAATTGATGAAGGGAGTGATCCTGATACTACTCACAGTCCTGTCAGGACAGTGACGTTTGGAGCAGCAAGCCCTCCAAAGGAGCTACCTAGTAGAGAACCTATTCTAAGAGACAGTGAGACTGAGTCTACAGAAGAAGAAGAAGAAGAATCTCAGTATTTTGTCAGGGACACCTCTGATGAGGATGATACAGTCGAAGCAGAAGAGGCTGGGGCTTTAAATGAAAAACAAGAAACTGTTGCAGAAGAACATAGTATGAGCCCTCTGATAGGGTATACAGACAAGTCAGTGTCTGACCAGGAAGCAGGAGTGGTCTCTACAACTATTGTCATGGAAGTGGTTGATGACCCAACAGAGAAAGAGGCTAACCTCACTGCTGAACCTACAGAGGAAGCAAGTATGGAACCTGCTAGAGCCACAGAAGAGCACTTAGAGTTACCCAGAGTTGAGCAGATAGTAGAAAGTGTTCAGGAAGGACCTCCAAGTGAGGGGGAGCGTGTTGGTTCAGTCTCTGTACTGTTTGATATAGAAGGATGGACCTCAGATCTAGGATACATGGTGTTAGGACTCAATTATGAGGATTCAGATGAGGAAAACCAACCACCAAGAAATCCAGTTATCCTACCTAACAGCTCTCCAGTGTTAGAAACTGAAAGATTGGCCACCAAGGAAGACCTTGAATCCTTAAAGAATGAAATGAAGGAGACCATCAGACAGTCTGTTGCTGAATTGAAAACCAGTCTTTTTGATGAGCTGAAAAATGTAGAACAATCCTTAGAATTATCTCTAGGATGTGTTGTGGGAAGTCCAATCAAAGAAGTGATGGATGAAATGAAAGTGTGCCACACTCAAATTGAAAGCTGGACTGGAGCAGTATTGGCCCTCAGACAATCAGTTGCTTCTTTAACTGCCCTGAGCAGTTCTTAGACACAAGTGGCCAGTGAGATTCGATACATCAAAGAAGTGGTCAAGCAGTTTGTGGAAGTATTTGAGGCTTTCAAGAAATCAGTAAAAGAACACTTTAGCAATTAGGATGCTGTCATTCAGAAAGTGATTGGAAATCTGACTCAGTATTTCAAGGAGACAGTGGCATTCTCAGTCAAGTCCCTTCCTTCATCTAGCTCTCCTGTGGACCTTGAGCAGTTTAGAACCCTGCTCAGAGAAGAGCTTACTCAGGCCCGTGCAAATGACACATCAGACCTACAGATCCTTGCTACTACAAGAGAAGTCAGTGGCTTTGTTCGTGAGCACCTGCAGGCTGCTACTGCTTCTCATGAGGCCATCAAAAGTAAAGTGGATTATTACTTTGATCGGATTTTCACCAAGCATCAGTTGAACAATCACTTCAAGCTCATGCTAGAAACTATGAAGCTGCCTCCTGTAACTCAAGCTTTCAAAGAACAAGTTAGCAAGCTACGAGAGTTGACCCCGGCTTTGGATAAATTCTTGGAAAACAAAGATGACTTCTTATCTGCCATGGACAGAGGCGGAAACATCATAATGGATTTAAGGAATCTGCTCCTACCTTTTCTTCATGTGGACTGCACACCTGTTATAGTTCCTCCTGCCCTACCTGTCTCCAACCCCAGTGGTTCTTCCATCATGTCTCCTGCTGATGCCCTCAGAAGCCTTAGACCACTGATACCTCGGCAAGCTACTCACTACAGGCCTTCAGGAGCATATGTTGCTTCCCCTCCAGACATTCCTGCTGCCATTCCTCAGCCTTTTGATCCTTCACCTACTGCTCCATCTTCTTCCTCCAAAGGAAAAGATCCCTTACCTACAGATGAAGAGGATTGAGTCTGTTTATGTTATTTTTTGATAGGGATCTTGTATTCACGTTTTGGGTCATGTAATGTACTCCTTATTAATACAATGTTTATTTTATCTCACTCTGTCTTTCTTTTTGTTAATCACAAAGGGGGAGAAATAAGAAGAAATAGATAGGGAGAAATAGGGAAACCTCGGGGGAGAAATGAACCTATACAAAGAGGGAGAAATCCTTGCGGATTATACCAAATTTTTGTGCTCATATTGCTCATACTGTGTTTTGCACACTTCTCTCTGATACATCTATATTTCATTCCATACCTGACATAATTTGTGATTATCAAAAGGGGGAGATTGTTGGAATCACCTGTTTTGATAATCCCAAATCATGCTTAAACATTAATTATGATGTATTAAACCTTTGAATTAATCTTATTATTCTATGCTTAAACATATTTTATTCTAAACAGTTCATATTTTTACTCTCATAACTTTACTGTAACAGCTTACAGTAGTATTTACATAAGTTTAGTATTGTTAGCTACCAGTCAGAGTTTTCTTCTCAAAGTCACAGTTACAGTTAACTGTCACCTTAAGTTACTGTTGCAATAAGTTCACAGTTACAAGGTTACAGTCGAAGACTAATACAAGCTTACAGTTACGAGTCTACTACTATCTTTTGTCAAAGCTCACAGACAAAGGTCACAGTTACAAGACTTCTGTTCAAAATTTTCTCTGCTCAAGTTCACAGTCGAACAAGTCTACAGTTGGATCAAGTTCACAGTCGAACAAGTCTACAGTTGGAACAAGTTCGCAGTCGAACAAGCCTACAGTCATAAGTATACAGTCAAGGTTACAGTTAGCCAGCTTCTGTCTACTAAGTCTACTGATGATCGAAGTCTACAATTGACAAAAGTTACAGTTCTACAAATTTGATGTTACAAGTCTACAGTTAAAGAGGCTACAGTTACATGGAGTAAAAGCTACCATTGCAAGCCTACAGACAGCAAGCCTTTGTTGAAGTTAGCAGTCAGAAGGAAGTCCACAGTTGGAAGTCCACAGTTGGAAGACCACAGTTGAAGTCCACAGTGACATACATTCTCGACCAGTTTATTATTATTATATTTCTATTTTTTCTTTATCAGTTTGATTAATACTAATCTAACGGTCATGTCTAGACAAATGAATACATCTAACATTATTTATTTATATTTGCAGACATATCAAGAAATAATACAATGTACGAGGAAGATTGCACGTGCAACTCCAGACTATTTATCTTGTCGGCCTCGGGTGAACAAAAAGGACATATATAGAGGAGTATAAAAAGAAGAGAGAAGCATTCAAGAGCATGGATGAATGAAACAGTTACACAGAGTCTAACATCTACAACTGAGAAGGAGATACGCATATACAAAAAAAGGAAGAACTCTCGATCATTCATTCTGAAGAACAAAGGAATCTCAAGTGAACTGACTGAAAGAACCGTCTCCTAAAAGCCATACTGTGAAGCACTCAAACTCAAAGAAGCTGATCACTTGAATATCTGGAAGTCTGGAAATCACGACACTCTGTTTTAGTGTCAACTTACAGAAAAAGGACCAAAGCATCAAGTCACTCATTCCTACGAGTCCAGAGCTGCACTGAAAATCTCTAGAGCCACTTCTAAACTCTATATCTCTGCTCTGTGATTTATTTATTCCACATTTTGAGCAGTGTGTGTTATCTGCTGTATTAAACACACACACACTGACTCCTGTAATTTCACTGGAGGATCTGTAAATCCTCAGCAAATCTTTTTGCACCCCATTTCCCACTGTGGATAGTGGTAGAGGTCTTGTGACCTGGACAGCTTGCTGCTGTTGTTTGTTTTCCCACGAAGAACTGTGGTAGAGGTCTTGTGACCTGGACAGTGTGTTCACTGTTGTTAACCCCGATCCAGGGTGTGGATCATTTTATATAAACTTTTGAGAGGACTAAGTCTCGGCTTGAGACTGAACCTCTTGGTTAATTCTCTGTGTTTGAAGTTTTACTCTATATCCATACTATACATATTTAATTTCATATTCCGCTACTATTACTTTGAAATATAATCTATCTTCAAAGCTACTTTGATAATTATATTCGCAAGGGTTTATATTTGTTATAAATCAGTAAGTTAGTTTCAAAAGTTAATTTAATCATAAGATTAAGTTAACTGAGAATTAATCAATCTTTGAGAAACTAATTGAACCTTTATAATCTATATAAATTCACTACAGTTTAATTTGTTTTTGAAATTGGGGGATTTTAATAGAAATTGTTTTTAACAGAAATTTTAATTGGGACTCAATTCACCCCCCCCCCCCCTCTTGAGTGTCCACTCCGACCAACAATAAGTAATTTTAATTTAATGATAAATAAAAAATTAAAAAAAAGGATACATAAAATTTTAGATCAAAACAAAGACTAGCTAGACATAGTAAAAAATAACCAATACTCATTCTGGCTATGGTCACCACCTCAGTATGAAGCATCACTAAATCATATGGATCAATAATATCATTTACCTCTACTCTTAAAACAACCATTTTCATAATATGATGATGTACATAATCCCCCAGATGTTGTAAAATTCCATATTCTATAATAGATATGCCTGTTTGTGTGTTTTTTTGGATCCATAGAATGAAAATAACAATATATAGTTAGGTCTGAATTAAGAGGTAAAGGATCTTGGTAGGCAGTCTATATAGGCTGCATCTATCTTGTCATTTCTTCAAATATAACTGGTATATGAGATTATAATCTACCATTTATGAACTCATTCAACTATCGTAGTGATGGAATTATTTTACATAAACTTTTAAAAAAAATTAATAATGAATTTTAATGGTTTTTTATTATATTAACCAAATAATTCATCATTTTATAAATTTTTGGGTATTTTATATTTGGATAATTAAAATTGAAAAAAAAAATAAAAACTCGTTTGTAAAAATTAATGTTTATTTTTTCTTAATATATTATTATTTAAAATTAAAATACATCTTTAATGTTTTGTAGAGAATAATTTGGTATATTATCAATAATTATTGAGGTAGGAAATAATCTAATAATGAATGATCCTATATGAACTCACTATTCCAAGAGGATGAATAGGTCACACAGCACATGCACAAAGAAAGCACATAGAGTGGGCCAAGGTTAGTGGGCTCATTCAGGTCAGCATGAGTCTATGTTGTGTATTTAGTGTATTGGGATCCAATCCATAGAGTATTCATCTAATCATAGATTTCCACATTGATAATGATAAAGGATTGGAAAACTGATTTCAATTTTGATGTGGGAATCTATCCTACTGGTCATTGTGTACATATGCAGAAATAGAGTTACCTCACACAATAAGCATGGTCCCCCTCTCGAACATTTCCATGATTCCACATCACCTTCATTCCACCACCGCTACCATATTCAATGTTATCATAATACTATTTTTACACTAGAAATCCCCATGAGAGTAACTACTGAGATCGATCTTTACTTAATTTTAATACTATAGACTTAAAGATGTAATGGATGAGACTTTAGGACTCGGATAACCACTACTGAAGTATTTTGAAGCTAAATGATTCTCTACATTTAAAGGTGAATTAAATTTTTTTCCATGGAATACCTTACAACTTTCACTCTTCTACCTCCAATCTGGTGCCACCATACTTTCTTCTACTGTGACATTATGGTTAATTTCATCCATTTAGTATTATTTTTGTCACTTGTTTCTATTTTAATGCTTCCATTATCACTTCAATTAGTCTGCATCCACAACCTAGTTTAAATTTTTAAGCTTCTATTGAGGTACTCCTATTGAATGTGATATCATTTCCCTGATATTGTCATCTTTCTACCCCAGATCTTCTTCTATTAACCTTATTATGTTGTCGTTTTCATGATTTCACTCTTCTACTACCATTTACTGCTACCATTTCCAAGATTTAGTAAAGATGTACTATTGTGAGAGATTTTCAACCGTTGCACATGAAAATTTTCTATTATGAGATAATTAGAATTTTGAAATGTTTTAATGTTCTATATTAGTAACTGGATAGTGAAATTCCCTTGGCTTGTGCATGTTATAATCGGTGGTATACGTATGTGGAAAATGATGAAGTGAGGTTGGCTCGTGGTCTTAGAGGTACTGGAATAATTTGTGCCTATTTCAAGGAATAAAGAAGTGGTGGTTGATCATTGAGCTAGAATTTAGGAAATATAAAGATAAAACACGCATGCATATGCTGTGGGGATATTTTATGAAGCCATATTGAAAGAAGAGGTGTGAGATTGGGTTTAAGCATAGATGATGTCCAAAAACTGAAGATTCAATCTTGGGTCAGGACACCCCTTCCATATTATTGTTTTCCAATGAGATCTAATGAGGTACCTTGTTAGACGCCACAAGAATTTGTGATTTTTCTTAATTAAAGAATTAACGTTATTAAATTGTGATATAGCCTAATATGATGATATGAAAATATGGTTAATTCAATTCCATATTCTCTCTCTTAAATAGTTTTCAATATAATTAAAAGGTAGATCTTTACATGGATTCAAAAGACAAATCTTTCATAAATATATGTTGAGGAAATTATGATGGAATTTTAAAATATTGATTTTAGATAATTAAAATGTTAGACCATCGGGTACCAATTCCTATAAATACAGAGGTTACATACTGTATGTATAAAGGGAATTAAGAATCATAACTGGGAGTATGATTTTGTTTTAGTTTCTTTTTTTTGATAGTTTAGGTTTTATTTTCCATGTAACACATATACATATTTTTTATTAAATTGCTTCATTATTATTCTATATATATCTCTCTTTATCTACATCCCATTCTTCACTAAGATCCCTTGTAATCATGATCATGAGTTACTAACCCGTGTAATATCTTTTAGGACTAATCCATTGTTTAAAATCAATTCTATGTTTACTTACTACTTTAGGTTAGTCTGCGGATGATATGGGGTGTGTGGTATATCAACCCTTCTCTTTATTACAAACAGAAACCTTATTTATTACCTAAAAATGAACATAATACAACCCAGAAGATAAAGAGGTCTAGTTTATTTGGGGATTAGGAACATTACATAACAACTCAAGACATAAAATACAACATATTTATTGAAAACATATTTTACATGACCACAACATTCCTTCATACTTATCATTTCATGGGATAACCTGAGGACATACATAAGAAAAGGGTGAGATATAAATCCCAGTAAGGTAGTAAAAAATTCGTAACAGTAAATAATACAATACATGTTAGGAAATAGACATGTCAATGTAGCATATTATAAACATCCACATAAAGACATAATTCAACATGATTTTCATAATGTGGAAATGTGGAAACAACTTAAAACAATGTACCATTAACATAAAGGAATTATGTAAACCCATGTCCCAACATGGTGGTAAATTTTCCTAAAAGAGATATGTTAAATCCCTATCCCAACATGACATATCATGATACTAAACATTACCCAATTTATTGGAGCACTATCAAGGAACACTCTTTATAATCAGTTCAATCTCATGCCTAAGTGTGCCACATAGATCATATAACATGGATTTATTCAACATCATCATTTATTCTGTGATAAAGGAATGTGGAATATATAAATTAATGTATATAATCAATAATTATATTTTCATAATAGTGAATACCATTTATAGATAAATGGGCATGGTATTCACCACACAATGATTTTGTCATGGAAAAATCATGGTGTAAATTCGGCAGCCTGAGGGCCTGACATAAAAAACCATAAAAATAGTTTTTGAGAGAGAAAGGGGTATACCATTATATATAAATAAAATGGTCAATAATATTTTCATATAAATACATTTTCCAACATAAGGAATTTTTAATTATAAGGCATAACATAACAATGAAACTTGAAGAAAGTGTATGAATGAAATAAATCTTACGAAATTTGAAAATGGAAACAGGTGTAAATGGGAGGGATTAATGAGATAGAATGGGGTATATAATCATTAAAACATAATATGTGATGTATGGGGGAAGGTTTAATACATACCCCATAATTTTTAATTGAAAATAAAATGGTTTAAACATATAAAGAAACTTGGATAAAAATGATAAAGAAAAGAAAGTGAGGATCCCTTACTTAAGTGTGTGACTTAAAAAGCATGAAGAGGGGATTCATGAGAGATTGGGGAACATTGGGAGGATTATATATATGGGAGGTTAGAGTAGGGAATTACTCTATGGATTTTTAATGATGATAATTGGGATCTTGGGTTTGTTTATATAGGAAATGAGTGGTGAATTATTTAATATTTCACAAACATTGGTTTTGAAATATATATAATTAAATATTCAAAACCACAAACCATACCATGGTTTTTTCCCATGGTTTTTTCTAAATAATAGTATAAATTGTATTTCAAATTTCCAATGGCAGAACATATTAAAATATTATCCTTTATTCTATGGAGGTTTGTCACATTATTAAAGAAATGAATTTAAAATCATAAAATATATTAGATATTTTGTACGATTTACTAAGGATTTATAAAATAATTAAAACAGATATAAAATCACATTATTTTAATGTTAAAACGTATATTTGTTCAATAATACCCATTATAGTATTTATTACATCATTTTGGGGTCATTATGATGTTATAAAACACATATTTTAATTATACGGTATTTAATTTCTACCCAAAAATTTGATTGTCTCAGAAAATTATGGAAAATTCACCATTGGATAGTTTCAACATCCTGATTCCCTAAATAATTTTCATTTTATATAAATTTTTTTATAAATATGTGATTTTTCACTTTTTAAATGAAAACCGACATTTATTGAAAATTGACGTGTTTTGAGAAAAATAGTTTTCAAACAATAATAAAAATTACATTTTACATCATAAAAATTATATAATCATTTATTATTAATAAGAGTAATTTGATAATAATATTTTATTAAAATATTAATTATTTTAAAAATTCATTAATTCCTTAATATAAATTCTTGAAAAATGCAGTTTCTTCTTTATTGTATGAAAATATAAATCTTATAAAAATGATTACCTAATCATTTGTAGAAAAGGAATTTATATAATTGACATTTATAAAAAAAATTATTATATTATTAATAAATAAATAATTTAATATAATAATTTATATATTTCTAAAAAGTACAATTATTACCGAAAGAGTAAATTTATCTAATTCATTATTTTTTTAAGAAAAACTATTCTAATAAAATAATTTATATAATAATACTTTTATTTATATAAAAGTATTAGAAAATAAGTAACTAATACCTTGTCACATAACCTCATGTAACACCCTCTTAAGACCTAATGGTAAGGTGTGTGATGATGATAAACTCTTGTGGAGGCTTAGATAATATCACCCAGGTGGTAATCTCTATTAACTAGAGCTTCTCCCATAGGTGATTTTGATAAATCTTAATGTGATGAAGCTCGGATTGGTATTCATATAAAGTGAAGCCCAATGATTCTACCTATCTTTCAACCTCCAACAAATGAGGTTTCTATGTCCCAAGTCCATTGGATGAGGTAATTCTCTCCTTTGTCTATGTCGAATTTTTTTTTAAAAATAATATATTTATATCAGTTGTGTGATCACTATTCAACAACTATATTATCAATGTTAATGATAATTAATGATCATTTAAACCCAATAATAATAATAATAATAAGAGTTCATGTGTTTTATATATCCATATGGATTTAAATGAAAGATAGTATTATTCATAAATGATTGGGTCATTACAACATTCCCCCCTTAATAAATTTTTCACATCAAATTTCCTTTTAGAACAATAAAATAGATGAGATTAACTCTACCTCATCACTTCCTCATGTTCCCATGTTTCTTCTTCAAACTTTTGGTTTCACCACAACACCTTTATGAAGTGAATTGTCTTATTTTATAGAAATATTTCTCTATGGTCTTTCATTTTCACTGGCTTCTCTTCATAGGAGTGGTCATTCTCTAATGGAACCACCTCTAGATTGAGTACATGTGATGCGTTAGGTATGTACTTCCTCAAGATTGATGCCTGGAAAACATCATGTACTTGATAAAGGTTCATTGGGAGTTCTAGTTCATAATAAACTGCTTCAATGCGATCAAAGATCTCAAAAGGGATGATGTACCTTGGACTAAGATTTATATTACATCCAAATATCATAATTCTCTTCTATTATTATATGTGGAGTAATACCATGTCTCCAACAACAAAATCCAGGCCTTGTTGAAAATTGTAATCATATCTCTTTTGTTGACTCTGAGTCGCTTTAATGTGTTGTTATATGGTCTTCGCCTTCTCCACCATTTCGTCGACCATTTATGGATATACAATTTTAAACTCACCAACTTCATCTCAACATGTTTGTGCTCTACACCTCTTCCCATAAAGGGATTCAAAAGGAGCCATTTGGATTCTTGAGTGGAAACTATTGTTGTAAGAGAACTCAACCAAAGGAATATGTTGATCGCATCCTCATTTGAAGTACATTGAGCATGCTCTACACAGGTCCTATATTTTTTGGATAGTCCACTCATATTGGCCATTAGTTTGGGGAAGATAAGTCATACTGATGTTTAGCTCAGTATTCAAAGTGTATTGGAGACTCTTCCAGAACATAGAGGTGAATCGTGGATCTTGACCAGATACAATCAAGAGTGGTACACCATGAAACATTTCCACTTATCTAATTTATATTAATCCAAGTTGATCCAATAAAAAATCCTCATGAATTTCAATGAAGTGTAAATTCTTTGTAAGACTATCCAAAACAACCCAAATAGAATTGATTCCTTTGGGTTTCTTCAGAAGACCAATGACAATGTCCATGGTGATGTTTTCCCATTTCCATGTTGGTATGGGTAATGGTTGCAACATCCCCTTAGTATTCAACATCTCAATGTTCAATTTCTAATATTCCAGACACTTTGATGTATACTCAGTGATCTCCTTATTCATGTAATCCCACTAATAATTATCTTGGGGATCTTGATAAATCATTGTGTTTACTAGGTGAATGGAGAAATTCGAACTATGTTCATTATATAAAAGTTCTTTATTTAACTCTAGATTTTATGGAACACATAGTATGGACCCAAATCTCAAAATTCCTTCTTCATTAACATTTAACTCTGAGGATTTCTCATTTCTAATAGTTGTCACTTTCTTCAAAATTCCCACATCATCCTTTTGAGAATCCTTTATCCTTTCCAAAAGATACAGTTGATTAATCATTTGTGAAGGGATTTATGACATTCCCTTATTTATGATTCTCATGTCTATCTTCATTAAATCTAAAAATATTGGATCCTTTTCAATTCTCATCGATGAAAGAGTTGATGGATCCTTTCTACTTATATTTTTTTCCACTTTATTCACATTACTCGTATGGTAGTGAATTAAGAATTCATAGTCTTTTATCAGCTCTAACCATCTTCGTTGGCGCATATTCAACTCTTTATGTGTGAATATTTACTTATGACTTTTTTGATCTGTATATATTTCACACTTTTACCCAAAGAGGTAATGCTGCTAAATTTTCAAAGTGCATATCACATCAACCTACACCAGATCATATGTCAAATATTTTTTCTCATTAACATTCAATTGACATGAATCATAGGAAATTACTTTTTCATTTTTCATCGACACACATCTTAGACCCTTCTTTGAAGCATCATTGAATACCATGAAAATTTTCCCACTTTTGGGTAGTGTGAGCACGGGCACAATGATAAGCCTCCTTTTCTACACCTTAAATATCCCTTCACATTCATTATTATAATAAAACTATACTCCCTTCCAATTTAGCTTGGTAAGAGGGTTTTACAATCAGGAGAAATTTCTCACAAATCAGTGATAGTATCTAGATAACCCAAGGAAGATACAGATATCTGTCATAGATGTTGGCCCTGGCCATCCCTCAATTTCATTTGTCTTAGAGGGATCCATACATATCCCATTGCTTGTGATGATATTCCCTAAGAATTATACTTCCTTTATCCCGAAGTCACAATTGTTGTACTTTTCATAGAGATTATCCGTTCTCAAGGTCTCTAGTACAATGCTTAGATTATCCTCATACTCCTCCTTGGTTTTGGAGTATATTATAATATCTTCTATAAAGACAATAAGAAATTTTTTGAGGTGATCTCTAAAGTCTCTATTCATAAAGTCCATGAATATTTCTAGATCATTAGTGAGTCCCAAAAGAATTACTATGAATTCAAAGTGCTCGTACCTTGTATAAAAGCTATTTTTGATAAATCCTACTTCTTCTACCTTACTTGGTAATATCCCAACCATAGATCCACCATGGAAGAGTATTGTTCTACATGTAGCTGATCAAACAAGTCATGAATTCATGGAAGAGGATACTTGTTCTTTATCGTGATATTTTTTAGATCATGATAACCAATGAAAACGCGTATTGACCCATCCTTCTTCTTAACGAAGAGGAATGGTGCACCCCATGGTGAAGCACTTGGTCATATATACCCTTTATCCAGATTTTCCTATAGTTATTTCTTTATCTCCTCAAGCCCCATAGTAGTCATTCTATAAGGAGTCTTGGATATAGGAAATTTCCCAGGTATAAGATCAATCGAGAATTCAACATCTCTTTTTGGTGGAACTCCAGAAAATTCCTATGCAAACACATTAGTGAATTCCCTCACAATTGGATGTCATTGAAGATGTTTCCTTCTTTATAATCAATCATCAAATAAAGATACACATTACCATAGGGAATTAATATTTGTACTTTACATTATGATGCTAAATAATATTCATCCTCCTCCTTGCACTTGTATAGAATTGTGGGTCGATTCACTATATGGAGAGTGATTTCCCTCTAATGTAATTTTATATTGGACCTACATAGGCACATCCAATCCATTCCAATGATATCATAAAATTACATTAGAGGGTGAATGAAGAGTTTTTCTAGGTATTTCAATCGACAATTTTTGATCAGGGAGGAGTTATATTCCGAGGATCCAATAATTTCCCCATTTTCTGTTCTCACCGACATCTCTAATTCCATTATTTGTGGTGTTGTTTGGATTGTTCTACTAAACTTTTAGGATATAAAAAAATGCATGGAACCATAATTAAAAAGTTTATTTTTTATTCTTGAATGAATAAAGTGTACTTATCTCCAATTTGTTTTTTGGATTCTCTTCAGTGGTAGTGATGGAAAAAGCTCACCCTTGACAACTTGGAGGTTGTTGTTTTCCCCCAAAACCCCTTGGATTCAGAGACTATTTTGAAAATTCTTAACGTGTTGTCAGGACACATTAAATTGACTATGATTTTAAAGTTTATTTGTAGTCTAGGGAAGACCCTAGTTTGTCTCTCGAGGAGCGTTGATAGGTTTAGAGTGTGTATTTTTAATTAAGACTACTAAAAGGGGGGGTGATTTTGAAAACAGCTTAATGAAAGTAACATAATCAAAATAGTTTAAAAGATGAAATACCAAGTGGGTTTTGAAAAAAATGAGATATAAGGGTAGATGTGATTTAACTACACACATATCAAGTTCATTGTTCATAGAGATTCATTTTAGGTTTAGAGTAATTCTTCGGATGGAATTAATTGGAATGTCGATTAATTCCTAAGCTCATATTTCAATGCTAGAAGAACCAATCCTTGAAATAAAAAACATATTTACAAGGTACATAACATATGCATGGAACAAGAGCTTCCAAATCATATTGAAATCTGAATAAATTGGGGAAGAAAATGATTCTTGTGTTGTCCAATCGGAACAACACAAGTCACACACTCAGAACATCACACCGATTAGTTTGAAATTAAGAGCATAACACTCACATGCATAAAATCAAGAATTCAAATCTGAAATAAAATAAGATACATGGAGTGAAATGTTTAAACACCCAAATTACTCCTAACAATTATCTAATGTGTGCATTGGATCTCCCTTGACATGTGTGTAGCTCCCTCACAATGAACAAACAACTTTTAGCTCGACATCGGGAGGAGGCGGAAGCTCGGGTGGAACTCATTCATCATCCTTGATTCCCCAATGAGGATAGGGGCCCCTAGAACCTCCATGGTGATTAGGAGACTCCTCTAGGACTCCAAAATGGCAGATTATAGCTTCTGGTTCGAACATCCAAATGAGGTTCCCTTGGTGCCCTTTTATAGCCAAATTGCTAAGTGGTTTTGAGCACCCAGTTTTGGTGATACAAATTGAGTCTCGGTTTTGGGTTGGTATATGGAATTATCTCGACTTTTAGAAAAGATAAAAGATGTTTTTAGCTGTATTAACTATCACCCTGTCAAATTTGGAGGCCATTGAACATCTAGAAATGAATATATAGTCATAAAACCGAACCAAACTCTTGAATTCATGTAGATTATTTCCCCTGGACATAATTGTTCCGATGGCCCAACAGATGAACGAATTGGCCTTCTTTTCTTTGAGTTGAATTGTAGACCATAAATTTCTGGATAGACACAAAACTTTTCAGCCCATTTTTATTCACCAATTTCTCGCACTATTCAAAAAAGTGGACATGTGTCCTTGGGATCCATGCAATTTTGGCGCATTTTCCTTCTGGATCATCTCCAGGGCCTCCAAATCACCTCCTCCTGCAATAAAATCCTCATAATAAGTAACAATGCCCATTTTAACAGTGATAAACACAAAATTAATGATTAAAATATGGAATGAAATTTGGTATTATTTTTGTAATATTCAATACAAAACTAGTTTACCACAGTGGTCTAGCGACGAAAATGAAACAGTGAATCGCGGTTCGATCACAACCCCACACCTAAACATTTGCACTCCTGGGCAATGTGATATTTCCAAAAAATATGCATGGAGATATTCCCATCTTCGTGAAGTTTTAAAAACCAATGAAAATTTAAAATTTGAAAGGAATGTGATCAAAGCAAAAACCACACCATGGAGTAATTCTCAATGATCATGCAAATATGTGTCTCATAAATTGCATCAGCATGAAATTCAGGGAGATTAATGATACCAATTTGAGAAAGAAATCATAAAGTCCACAATATCACTAAATCTGCACGTGTGTGTGTGACAACCAATTCATGCTATTCCACCGACTTTCTATCCAGTAAATATAGGTTATTTTAATATTTTTCTGCTTAAATGATTATGTCCACTAAACCTATCCTATACCCTTTGCAATCAAATTTCAAGATCCACTTACTTAAGAATTACCGAAATTCAAACCTTAATCTCCTGACCATGATATCCCCATATGATGTACATTTCATCACTCCCCTCATTTATATATGTTTTTGAAATGTTGTGCATGGAACAAATCTCGCACCCTTCTCTCAACCCTTATTTGATCTCCTCACGACACTAATTGTATTAGTAATAACAAGATCAAAAGTCCAGGAAGAGTGGTTTCTGACCTACCCAAGACACAAATTTTTTTTAGGGCGTACAAAAGTCGTATAACATGTACACACGCATAGGTCAATCTAGTACACTAATGAAAAAGATCAGATAATGAATGAACATATGGAAAAATAATTTGGAAAACATATAAATATTAACCTAACATATATTTAACTTCTATTGAGTAAGTAAAAATCACACTTCTTGGTTGGGTGCAAAAATGTGTGGAAAAATTAAGTCCCACAATTTTCCTTTGAACTACTCACGTAAAGGGTACTATTTTTCTCAATGTTTTTAAAATGATACAATAATTTATATCACCGACAAACAACTAATTTCCAAATCTCCAGCAACGGCACCAAAATTTGAACACGTTGTCATGACACGTCAAATTGATTATGATTTTAAGGATGATTTGTAGTCTAGGAAAGAACCTAGGTCTTCTCTCGAGGAGCATTGACAGGTTTAGAGTGTGTATTTTTATTTAAGACTACTAAAAAAGGGGCATGATTTTGAAAACAGCTTAATGAAAGTAACTTAATCAAAATAGTTTAAAATATGAATGACCAAGTGGGTTTTGAAAAATATGAGATAAATGGGTCAATGTGATTTCACTACTCACATATCAAGTTCATTTTTCATAGAGATTCATTTTAGGTTTAGAGTAATTATTTGGTTGGATTTAATTGGAATCACGATTAATTCCAAAGCTCATATTTCAATGCTTGAAGAACCAAACTTTGACATAAGAATCTTATTGCCATGGTCCAGAACTTATGCATGGAACACGAGCTTCAAAATCATATTTAAATCTCAATAAAGTGGGGAATAAAATGAATCTTGTGTTGCCCAATTAGAACAACACAAGTCACGCACTCAGATCCTCACACCGATCGGTTAGAAATTAAGAGCATCACACTCACATGCATCAAATCAGGCATTAAATTCTGAAATAAAATATGAAACAAGGAATGAAATGTTTAAACACCCAAATTAATCCAAACAAGTAGCTAGTGTATGCATCAGAACTCCCTTGACATGTGTGTAGCTCCCTCACAACGAACACCCAACTTTTAGCTCGACATGGGGAGGAGGAGGAAGATCAGGTGGAACTCCTTCTTCATCCATGATTCCCCTATGAGGATTGGGTCATCCAAAACCTCCAAGGTGATTAGGAGATTCCTCTAGGACTCCAAAATGGCAGAGTATAGCTTCTGGTTCGAACTTCCAAATGAGGTTCCCTTGGTTCCATTTTATAGCCAAATTACTAAGTGGTTTTGAGCACACAGTTTTGGTGATACCAATTGAGTCCCAGTTTTGTGTTAGTATATGGCATTATCTCGACTTTGAAAAAAGAAAAAAGATGTTTTATGCTGTCTTTATTATCCCCATGTCAAATTTGGCGTCCATTGAACATCTTGAAATGATGATATAGTCATAAAATAGAACCAAACTTTTGACTTCGTGCAGATTCTGTCCCCTGGACAGAATGGTTTGGATGGGCCAACAGATGAACGAATTGGCCTTCTTCTTTTTGAGATGAATTGTATCCCATGAAGTTATGTAGAGGTGCACCAAATTTCAGTTTATTTACATGCATAAATTTCTCTCAATATTCAAAATAGTGGACATGTGTCCTTGGGATCCATGCCATTTTGGCCCATTTTTCTTCTGGATCATTTTCATGGCCTCCAAATCACCTCCTCCTGCAATCAAATCCTCAAAAAAAATTAACAACGTCCATTTTAACAGTGATAAAAACAAAATTATTGATTCAAATATGGAATTAAATTTGGTATTATTTTTTTAATATTCAATAAAAAACTAGTTTACCACAGTGGTGTAGAGATGAAAATGAAACTGTGAATCGTTGTGCGATCAAAGTCCCATGGTTTTTTGTATTTGTAGAAATGAACCATAAATTGAGGGTAGAAAGGAGTGTTCCTTTCATATGTCATAGTATTGGGTTTTTCTTTTCAGGAATTTCTAGCTTGGTTCCCTTCCTTCCCCCACCTAAAGCATTTCCTCATCCCCTTCAGGAAATTCTCTAGGTTCTTCTTTCCATACCTTGGCAAGTCGGGTGTTGGAATTTTGTAGCATCGTTGGATTTATCCATCATACTTCCATAATTAAATTATACTTTCCTCTTTTTATCCCAATGAAACCCTTGAGATTCACTAATCTCTATTTTGACTTTGAGGGAACATCTGACAATTTCTTCATATCTATTGAAGTCACAAATTTCTAGGGATTTCTGTAGGGTATTTTTTATCCCACCAAAGAAGCGGTCATCCTTGCATTTAGGGTTAAAGACAAAGAAGGAGGCATATTATGAAATCCTTGTGATGTTTTCCTCATATGCTTTAATGGATTTGTCGTCTTTTTTCTTGAGTTCAAGGAGGTTGCTTTCTATCTTAAGTCAGAGGGTTTGAGGAAAATATTTACCAAAAAACATTTTTGGTAAATCCTTATATTCTAATGCCTCGATCTCATCCTAAGGATTCTTATTTTTGATCAATGTCACCATTTATCAGCTTCACCCTCCATACAATAAGTAGGCATAAGAACATTCTCTTGATCCGAACATTGAAGGATGTAGTTGATCCATTTTTTGGTGATTGAGGGATAGAATAATCCATTGAAAGTAGGAGGCCTTTGTCTCATGAATCTCTTGATTGTGAATTTTTCTTTCTTAGAGTGGGTTGGAATTTCCTCTTGTCCCTTGATTCTTTTCAAAACATGAGTTAACTGATAGATTATTGTGACAAAGCTTGTGATTCTCGCTCCCATCGGAATGGAAATATCATTAAAATAGTCATCACATTGATCTTAACATCGGTTGTTAGCCCGAGTCTTCTTATTTCTGGCTATTGTCTAGAATAAAAGGAATATTATGGATAATTATTTTACACTATTAAACACCTAAAGGGGAATCCAATGACAAAAAGGTATAACTTATAAATTAAATTTATTTCCTTAACTTATGAATTCCTAGGCGTCAATCTAAGTTATCAATAATATATTTCCTAGAATATATTCTTAGGGGGTTGTTTTTTATTCCATTAATAATGGTCTGTACTAATATTATGAATTTACTAAATAATATCCCCCAAGAGAGTCAAACCAAGAGTTCTATAAGGATCGTTTTCATGCGCCATTTCTCGTTCGAGTCTAGCTCAAAGTGGTGTTTTAGTGTTTTACCCCTAGATACATTTGTGCCAGAGCCACCACTACTTGTTCATATCTAGACATGGTCGTATTTTCATGATAAACCACTTAATATATACTCACCAAAATTTAGGGATTATTTTTTATTACTCATTCTTATCTCTAAGTCTTTCACTGTATTTTTTAACCCTAATTCCATAAATAACTAGACCTATACTTTGATACCGACTATAACAAACCTACTCATTATTACACACTTTAACCTGATTTATTACAAAAACACGAACATAATAAAAATAAAAATATCAGGGAGACTAGTGTATTTAGGACTTAGGAACATTACATGAAAAATTATGACTTAAAATAAAAATATCTTTTCAGAATTTTTTTTACATGACCCCAACATTCCTTCGTACATACCAATTCATAGGAAACCCTGAGGATATACATAAGAAACGGGTGAGCTATAAAGCCTAGTAACCTAGTAAACAATACATAACATGAAGAATAAAATACATGTCAAGAAATAGAGATATAAATGAAATTAAGAGAAACATGAACATAATGTAATGATATAACGTGATCATCATAACATGGAATATGTGGAAACCACTTAAAAAAATACATCATAAACATAAAGGAGTCATGCAAACCCCTATCCTAACATGGTAGACAAATATACTAAAAGTTAATCAGGTAAAATCCTATAACAACTTTACATATCATGATACTAAACATTACTCATTGCATTTGATCATTATCAGGGCGCACCCTTCATAATCATTTCAATCTAATGCCTAAGTTTCCCACATAGATCATATAAAATGTATTCATTCAACATCATCATTTATTAAATGATAAAGGAATGTGTGATGAATACATGAAAGTATATAATAAATAATTATATGTTCATAAAGGTGAATACCCTTAATAGAGATATGGGCATGGTATTCACCACACGATTATTTTGGCATGGAAAAATCATAGTGGAATTTCATTTGCCTAATAACGTGAAATTAAAATTCATAAAAAGAGTTTATGAGAGAGAAAGGGGTCTCTCATAATATATATATATATATGAAATTTTAAGTAATATTTTCATATATATACATTTTCCAACAAAAGTAATTTCATAAAATAAGTTGTAACAAAATAAAGAAACATGTAGAGCGAGGAGGAATGAAGTAACTCTTACAAAATTTCGGCATGGTACCAGATGTACATGGAAGGAATTAATAAGGGATAAAGGGGTATATCATATTTATAACAAAATAAGGGAAGTATGGGGGAGGTTAAAAAACATACCCCATCATTTTTAATTTAAAATAAAAGGGTGTAACAATATAAGGAAACTTGGATAAAAATGAGAAAGGAAAGTGAGGATCCCTTACTTGAGTGTGTGAATTCAAAAGCAAAAAGAGGGGATTATTGGGAGATTGGGCACCATGGTTGGATTCTAGAGAGGGTAAGAAAAATTAGGGATGTGATCCAGGTATTCGTAGTGAAGATATGTGGGATCTTAGGTGCGTTTATATAGCAATTGAGAGGGGGAAATCATTAATATTTCACAAACATAGGTTTTGGGATCTATTTAATTATATATTCAAAACCACAAACCTTCCCATGGTTTTTGATCTTGTTTTTTCCAAATAAGAGTGGAAAACATTATTTTATAATGCCAATGGACGAACATATTAAAATATTATACTTTATTATGTGTAGGTATGTCACATTGTTAAATAAATGAATTTAAAATCCTTAAATATATTATACATTTTGGAGGATTCACTAAGGATTTATAATATAAGTAAAAGATCATAAAAATAACATTATTTTAATGTGAAAAAATATATTGGACCAATAATACTCATTAAAGTATTTATTATATCATTTTGGGGTCATTATGATATCCTAAAACACATATTTTATTTATATGGTATTTGATTTTTACAAAAAAAATTGTGTTGCCTCATAAAATTATGAAAAATTCACTATTAAATAATTTTTAAGTCGTTATTCCAAAAATAATATTCATTTTATCATAATATTTTTCTAACTATGTGAATTTTCACTTTTAAAATGAAAACTGACATTTATTGAAAATTCACGGGTTTTGACAAAAACAGTTTTTAAAACAAAACAAAAATTACATTGGACTTCATAAAAATTATATAATTATTTATTATTAATAAATGTAATTTTTATAATAATATTTTAAGAAAATATTAAATTTATAAAAAATTCATTAATTCATTAAATTTAATTCATTAAAAATACACTTACAATTTTATTATATAAAAATATAACTCTTTTAAAACTGATTACCTAATCATTTATATATAAAGAACATGTAGAATAATAATTTTTAAGAATTATTTTCTTAATATTATTAATGAACATTTTATTTTAATATAATAATGTATATATTTCTCAAAAATGCCATTTTGACCCGAATAGTCAGTTTATCAAATTCGTAATTTTTTTAAGAAATACGATTCTCATAATGGAATTGATGGAATAAGACATATATTTATAGAAAAACATTACACAATAATTAACTAATAAATTATTACATAACCACTAATAACACACACATAATACCAAAGGGTAATGTGTGCGTTGGTGGTAGACTCTTGGGGCGACTTAGAAAACATCACCTGGGTGGTAATGTCTATTAACATGAACTTCTCCCATATCTAGTTTTGTTCAAAATGATTATGTTGAAGCTCAGATTGGGTTTCGTCAGGAGTGAAGCCCAGTGACACTACCTCCTTTCTGATCCCCAACAAATTAGCTTCGTATGGAGTGAGTCTACTAGATGAGATCATCCTCTCCTTTTTCCATGCCGAAATTATTTAAAAAAACTTATATTTATCTGATATGTGATCACTGTTCAATGGCTATATTACCAATAGTAATGATAATTAACAGTCATTTAAACCCAATAATAATAATAATAATTAAGATTTAATGTGTTTTCTATATCCATAAGACATTAAAATTAAGGTAATTTTATTCATAAATGATCGGGTCATTACAAGTGTAATTGTTGTTTTTGTTATCTAAGGGTTATCATCTTATTCTACCACCATTATATCTCAATAGATGTGGTTTATGTATGTTTTACTTGTAAGTTGTTGAGTGCACTATTTATTTACAACCATGGTATAAAAATATTTACACACATATGATGTATTATGTACATTAGGTGAATATCAATCACAATAATGAATGTTCTTTATAGATGACTCTATGAAGATAATTTTCCTTCATCTATAACATACATTCATTTATCTTCATATACACCTTCATAGACATGTTTTATTTTATATTATTTATTACACATTCTCAAAACACATTTTTCATTATTTTCATAAAAAAGGAAAATAAAAAAATAAAAAAAGTGAATTAGGAATAGTGTGTGATTCACTACAATGCTCCTCAAGTCAGATGAACGTAGTTAGTCACTATGTCCCACTAGAAAAATAATAATATCTTTTGAACTACCCTAAAATAGGAATTTCAATCAATGGTACCATTACTAGGTAACTGAGCAGTCTATCTCTCAATATTTTTGTCCATGTTTTCTAAATAGATTTCATTTTCTTAATAAAAATCTCTCCAAAATATTTTCCCTAGAAAAATTTCAACTACTAATATTTTTGCATGGATTGATTACTCATAGGTGTAGGAACTGGAAAAAATAGTTCAAAGTTATATATATTTGTAGTTGTAAATTATTTATGACAAAAGGCGGAACACTAAGAGAAAGGTGGAAAAGATATGTGAATATGTTCATGCATCTCATGAGCATCAACTAGAATAAGAATTAGAACCTATGGAGGAAGGAGTATCCCCAAGAAAATATTTAAATAAAATAACCTGAGGAGTATAGGAAAGAAATACATTAAGATTAATTCACCATATATCAACCATTACTCAAGGAGATTCATGAAGAAGAACTTCCTACAAATTCACTCATGGGAGATAAAAAATAATTCGATGAGTTTTGAGATGAATATAAAAATATTTAAAAGAAAAATGATCTATCAAATTTTTAAGATGAAGAATCCACACACTATTATATCACTCTCTCAATGGATAAGAAGAAGAAACCACCCATGTGGTGGAATTTGAATAAATATTGGAGGATCCTGATAACCTACTTCCATCTACTACCACTCAACTCTACGATGGTATTCCCAATGAATAATTAAATAATGATGAACTACCATTGGAAGACAAAATTATCTTGAACTTATTTTAATATAATTTTACTAAAACTAGATTGGGTATCACCTTTAATTGATTAGATTTTTTAAAATCATCTACCTATTGTCTTTGCCTAGAGAATGAAAATGAAAAATAACATTCACATGAAGAGGAACACATTTAGCTCCATGAACATGTCGACCAATTATTAGAGGGAGCACATGAGGAAATTCATGTTTCTTTGATTGAGGAAACCCGGATATAAGTTGGTTATATTAAATAGGAATATTTCAATATTGATTCTTCATGACTTAATTTTATTGAATTTCGCACTGAATTTCTGTTTTATTATTTTATTAATGTAATGTACCTTAAGAAATAATTTGATCATTAAGAAGAGGATTTTGAATTGGAAAATTAATCGTAGGGGGATTCATTCTTCATCATTCCCCTACCAAATAATTTGTAGCTTATTTCCATGGGGTGTACTTATAATACTCTATCCTTGGAGTCCTCAGGAAAAAATAGAAGGAATGATCATTTTAAGTAATAAATGATGGTGGTTAAAATCAAAGAAACATCCCCAACTATCATATTTTGGATAACATATGGTACTTACCATCTAGGGGAAATAAAAACCTTTGGCCCGCCATAAAGTTCAAAACAAAATTTATCCTTATTTTATTTTATTTTTATTTTATTTCCTGGAATTTAGTATTCAATTTCCTTCTTAGGAATTCATTTTATAAATATATTAGGATATAAACCAATACCCTATCATTTTATATTTAATGACATGGCCCTTACACATTCATAAGTCTTATTCTTTTGTTAGTACATGATGATAATGGCACCTACCAGTCCCCTAAGAACTGAGAAAAGGAGATTAAAAGATTCATGTGTAAAGGGGATTTCACTTTTAAATTCATAATTTTTAGCTTCCCTCATGTTTTTTTGGAAATTTTGTTTGAGCTTTAGAGGACACTATCATGCCCACACCTCGACATTCTACTAAACTTAACGAACCAAGGATATATACCTTATTCCATTAGAAACCGTTGATTCCATGTTTTATATCTCTAAGATAAAGATATTTAATGAGTAAAGTGTGGGATTTAATTATTAAACATAATTATAGGATGTCATTTTAAGAATCATGATTTGATAGAATTGGTTGATTAACATAAATGAAATTTCCCTACAATTTTTATACATTCAATTTCTAAAATTCATGTGGATTTATTTTTTATTTTTATTGTATTCCATGATTTATGGTTTATTTTCATATTTATTCCATTCCATAGAGTATTCTATACCTAATAATTTTCTTTTCTATCTTGATCATCTTTCTTAAGATATCTTTTGGTCTCCCACATGATATAACTTACATTAAAAATTGTCAAATCTATGATTGAAAAGGTCACATTTAATATGATTAGGGAATTTTTATTGATTTAGACCTTATCCTTGAGAAGCAAAAATTATATCATTCCATGTTTATACCATATAATCCATGTATGACCATGTTATGAGTGAGCCACATTACAAGCCAATATTTCCCGTTCTTATATGACTCGTTTTATTTTTTATGTTATTTTATTATTAAAGAGTGGGGTTGATGAAATTCAAGGTGGAAGGTATTAATTATATTTAAACGAATAATTTATGGGGATATATTTTGGGTATTGGGTAAGATTCATGTTTATTAATTTAGGGTATTTCATTAATACCCCTCTTGAAAAAAGTGAAAATAAAAACTAATGTGTTGTGACATGGGAAAATGGAAAATCCCCATTATCAATCTGATGATTTTATAATATTGGGTTAGGTGGTGGTTATGATATTTTTTTTCCAATAATAACTTTTAAAAAAGTAAACAAAATGAATTTATTTTTTAAAAAAGTAAAAGATAAAAAAATAAAGCTGATGTACATCATTAATTGAATTGTAACATGTTGGATCAGATAGTACTAGTGTGGTGACCTAATATGATTCACCACAAGGACACAATCATGACTCCCCATATTACAGAGTCTAATGACTAGTATCAAGGGCCTAGGGTGTGATAGGGGGAAACTATGCCCACATATCGATGTAAGAAAATAGTGGAAAAAACCGGATAACATCCATATTAAGAATAATCTGAGTGAGGAAGTAATAAATAAACTGAAACAGAGGAATAATATGATAATAAATAGAATTTATTAAAGGCCCAAATATCCATTTTGTATAAAAAACATCGATCAACAACTAGGACGATCGCAAGCATCTGAATAAATAAAATAAATAGAAAAAAATTACAATGCTCTATTATGTACATCGAGCCATAGCATATAACAAATATTTACATACATGTCTGAGTTATCTTACTAAATCATTCATAGGCCTCAGCTTATCTTTTTCTTACAAGCAAGTTAACGTTTCCTTCGGGGTACCCCAGTGAAATGGTATCCTGACCAAGTATTGAGTACAAAACTCAACAGGGCACCACCAACATGGCCCCATACATAGCCATTAATATGAAGATTAAATAAATTTGACCTTCTTATCATGATAACAATAATTACAAAACTGAAATAATAAATAAAAACATAGATTTAATTAAAAAAACCACCTCCATCTCTTAGGTCCACCATCCAAATTGATCATACCTACTTCAACCTAAGAAATAATGTCTCTGAAAAAGGTATCATCACACACATATATATATATATATGAATGTTTATATATATCCCCATAAATATATAAACACAAATGTATATGTATATATATATATATGAGTAATATAAAAAATAACATAAATAAAGTGAAATCACATTTAATCCATGCGTCCATAATCCTAATCAACAAATACTTGCTTCATACAGCCCTAGAAATGTCTCTGATCAAGCTATGTCAAAAATGGGATACATTTATTATCTCTAAGATAACCCATACTCACCTCTAGTCACTATAATTAAGGATTCAATGTATCAACATATGTCCCTAAAATTATTTCACTACATCAATTGTGACCTCTGAAATATGTATAATGTATTAGACATATGTGGGCTAGGACCTTGGTGTATTGAGCAAGGAATCCTCTATGAGTCCATAGACCACATCCCTAGAAAACATAGTATAATGTAGAACTACTTGAGCTAGAACCCGAGGCCATTTACTGAGTGATCCTCTTCATGTCCATGAAGTGTATCCATTGAAAACTCAGTATATTGTAAAAAAACTGAGACCATCACCCAGGCACATTAACCAAGGTGTCCTCTTCGATTCCACATAGTGTATCCATAGAAAACTCAGTAAATGGTTCTATATCATGATATCTATAAATATCAACAATTCATTGAATCTATATCCTAGTAAGTCCCTATAAGCACCCCCTTCATGCATCGTATCGTGTCGGGATCATCATCCAAAATATAGAATTCATTTTTTAAAATCATAGTTGCATCAATAATAACTAAGTGAAAGAATAAAAAATATAGTTAGGGTGTCTGAATACCCATACCACCATTACACACATAGCCTCACAAAATTACATGTTTCGTATGGGTTTTAGGTTACACCCACTACCATCTCTTCCCAACCCTAAACACACTATCTCATGGTCGGTCAAGCTACGAGGAACCCATTGGTTCCCTCATGTGAAAATACATGGGGGGTATCCCACTAGGGGTCCTCCGATACAGTATATATTTAATGGTTTCCCTATTTGGGTACTAAATAGGAGTAAGTAAAAGTAGTCAACCTAAATTGGATCCTCTAGGTCAGATCATATGTAGAGGCATCCTATAGGGGACCCTCAACCAGAGTAGAATGTCGATGTATGGAGCTAGCACAGAGTGGTTTTTAGGGACCCATGGAGTTCATCGATTTAATAAACAAAATAAATAATATAATTAAATATTTCGCTGGGGTAAATATAAATAGGTTGTTTCATACTTAAGGGAAATCCAATGAATACACATATGATATAAACATGCATAAATACTATAGGTTATGTACATTATACCACCTACCATTAAAAAGATTTACATTTATTTTCCAAAGGTTGTAATCAGCTACCAAAGCCTATCCAAGATCAAATGAGTAATTTTGTTTCATGTATCATAGAAAACCCACCGTAAACTATTAATTTTTACCACATCATAATTAATTAATTAGAACTTAATGATTTAGTTTTAAAAACCATTCATTTTTAAATAGACATAATGCCCAAATTCTTACCGGCCAATCCCATCCCACCAAAATGATGAACTAGAACTCGAGAATAATCCAAAAATCATTCAATACCTAGAATTGGGAATAAGTCCTCATAAATTGTGTCAAAATAACCCTTCAATAAAATTAATTATGGCCTTAAATATTAAGAAATTAATTATAATATGTTCCTTGATGAAATGACATGCAGTGAAGTGTATATAGTATCCCGATTCAACACCTCCCTAGGAAAAGTGAAATTCCAATCACTGGTATCTAATTACACCATTATCTAACGAAATCAGGCCAAAAAACCCTAACTAGATAAACCAATAGTTTGTGGAATCTGAAAACATAAAAATGTTTTCTTACGGAGTAGAATCCTTATCTTAAGGATTCCAATGCACCTGATGGGTTGTGATTCCAGCAATGAATGATGGAGAACTCCCATAGAGGAGGGAAGGATGATGGTTTCACGTGTGGGGGAGAAATGGGGAAGAAAATTGGGTAAATCCCTCTATGATTTGGAGGATAAATGGTAATTTTTACCTCTTTAATGAGCCATATGGTTTTCTCATATGGTTTTCCAAATCGTATGAAAACCATGTGGTTGGATTTTTATTGGACCCTCCACATAACATAGTTGTAGTGTTATATTTAATAGACCAGGATCAAACCATGTAGCTCTATTGTCTAAGGAACACCCCACCTCACACAGTTGCAGCGTATGTTTAGTCAATCAATACATAAACCTTGTGTCATGTCTGTTGCAAATTGCAGACCCACTGAACAATTTCTTCTATACTGTTGCATGGTTTCTAAAACCTTGATCTTATGAAAAATAACAATCATGGTTAGTCTGTATGGTTATAAATAATCATGTTCCAAACATTCTCAATAATATGTTTTTTCCAAAACATCTGTTTTAGGTCTTGAACCCCATAGACACTCGAAAACCTTTAAGCTAAAAAACATTGCCTCATTACACCTATAAAATCATTATTTAGAGTCATTCCAACCATTAAATTCCTATTACAAATCTTTGATCCGTATTTAACCTCTCTAGTAATAGAAAATTAAAAATCCTTTAGAAATTTAGAACTCATAAAAACATGGGACCTTACAGCTTCCCAACCATAAAACATATCATATATGAGAAGCATTATTTGGAATCAAAATAAAAAACCTAGCCTACATAGGGATATGAATTAAGATCAAAAGGTTGTTTTTTTTCCTGAATTCCCAACACACCTCCAATAACCACTTTAATCATATGGTTATTAACAATCAAAATCAAGTCAACACTCACAACTACTAATGAAACATCGAGAAAACACTTACTTGAGCTCATATAACCCAAGACATGATCATGCTATTGACATTTTAATCAAATGGGCTATGGTTATTCCCTCCACAGTTTCTTTCTTTCATAGACAATTCTAATACATGGTAAATATAATATTGAAATTTACTAAAGATACTTACCCCAAGTGTTTTAAGGTTACTTTTGTAATGTTTCTCAACACACTACGCCTAATCACAAACTTGGTAACTAATAGGATTCCTTAATTTGACTAAATGGTCGAATTCCATTCGATCATTCTTAAACTAGTTACACTAACTTTTCCATGAAAATTCCCAGTTGACCTCTATCCTACACCCATTCCATCTTAATGGAATTCTGGATGTGGTTACATAATAACTACATTTAAATTTATAAAATTAATTTATGTCGATCCACCTTCACCTGACTATTCTAAAAAAATCATGGCTTTACCAACCACTACATCACCAAAAAATTATATGATGCCTTTATCCCAAGGTATAATAATATCATTTTGAACATGATCACTAAATTCTTTACCCATCTTCTGGTGGGACCTATTAGGTGAACCATCCCTTATTCAAAACAATCTTTGTTTTATATTATTAACACTAATATAATACTTGATACAAAACAATTGGAATAGAGAAAGATGTTATGGGCTTAATGCCCACACTCAAACTTCACCCAAGTCCATAATTTAATTTGTAAATGGAATTTTTTGAGAAATCCAGGCCCACATTGATCTATTTATCCAATAGAATACTAATTCTGAAACAATTTTCTAATGACCAATCCCAATATCCCTTGACCCTTATCACATGAGGATCTCCCACTAGTGACTAACATCAGACACCCCACCTTAGGATAATTATTGTCATCACTCTAACAAAAATAGAACACAATCACTACATACTATGACCTATCCCACCTAGACATAAAATCCAGCATGGTATAATACCTTCTCATCCGAAGTGTTAACATAAAAATCACCCCCGACTCATTCCCACTCCCTGATAATATTTTCCACATCGCTTATTGAAATTAAAAAAATGAGGGTCACTACCCTCAAATAGAAAATGGAGTACTACACCCCATCTGGAATACATTTAAATTTCTCTTTGAGTGTACTTATATGAATTCTTTAACCCAACCACGAAAGGAATATAGGTAGCCCGGCTTGTAGTCAATTCTCTCTCATCATACGTAGGATTATGTTAATATATTGGGATTGATCACCTTTATCTTGGAGTACACTCAGATTTCATCGATAGGCATGTAATTATCCTATGATTCACACTCACATCTAAAAAGTCTACACTTGCCTTATTCTAATCCTAGAACCCTGTCTCACAATAATGTGTTTCCATGTCCAACCATGGGACAACTGCCTTCCAGAACCCAATTTATTGTCTATGTCCCCTCTACAATATAGGGATAGTTATCAATTTATTTCAACTCCTCAAAAACAATGCCCACAAAATTTATTTGAAACCATTGGCCCTCATCTCACACATTCCATTAACTAATTTACAATTTTAATGGAACAACTGATGCATACCATCATCACCCGACTCACAATCCTTGGGAGTCATTCATCAAAAAGGCCAATATGATGGTGCTACATGACATGTCAGTCTTAATATTCTAGGATCTTCCTTGGAACTCCTTTAAAAAATCAACACCTCACATGTGCAATGATTTATTCCACACACACCTATGACATGTAATAATTCAATCCACATGTTTCTACCCATCATATAATAAGCTATTAAAAGGAAACCAATTTTCAATAGGTTTAGTCACTCAAATAGTTCTAACCATTGAACTTAGTCTTAAAATACAAGCACTCTATGTTCATTATTAGAAACCAAAGTCATTATCATGATGATATCATCAAACCTAAGAACCTACCAGGTGTCAATATCAAAAAGAGAATACAACTAATATCACTTCTTCAAAGGAATCCATAAACTTGGTCCAACCCTACCCATATGTTTTCCTTTATTTAACCAAACATCGACCTATAAGGGTCAAACATTATCGGGAATCGGCCTACTAGGGCCCTGATCCTTCCAAGAATCCTCATAAGGGACTATCCATGGAGTATCATGATATAAATTAGAAAATAATGATGAACTATGAGTCATCATACATTCATATATGGTAATACCCCCTCATGGTACAATTTATCAAAAACATTTAGACACCTATCACTATCATACAAAGAAACCCAATGAGATCACCTAAAAAATATCAACTACTGAAATTTTCCAATGAGGCTAAACAGTATGAGGGCAAAATCATATCAATGATTCATTTCATATAATAAGTACATGGTTTGGTTAAGTGGAATATAATTATATCCTATGAAATAAAATACAATATAGGATGTTACTGACACTTTAAATAACTGAACCATTGACTAACAACACCCTAAGAGGAGTTCAAAACATGGGAATCATGTACCCTATAAACCTAATAGGGTCAAAGCACTTACCATTCATATGGATTGATTCATAAGACGAATCATGAAACATATCACCATAGATCCAAATAACCTACCATCATAAGAGAATATATATAATTCAACTCAACTAAGTAAAATTCCACCAAGAACATATGTGGTAAAACACCATTTAAGTTTTTGTTGACACATTTAACAATCAGCATTTGTCTTCAGTAACAATCTTACACTAGTATTCCTATAACATTTGAATCCTACCATCCTAATATGATGAATGAGCCTCCTCTTTCCTTTTTCATCCAATAGTCAAAATCAATCAAAGACTTATTTTCTATAGGCCATGATCCAAAAATAACTAATAAGTTATTAACTTCATATAATATGTGCATCACTGAAGGAAAAAATCATATAAATCTATAAAATCAAATATCATCAATAGTAATACCATATCCCTAGAAACCATGATTTCGTATCAGAACAGGTGTTCTCAATGCACCAGTCTCATATCCATCACATGTCCAACACATACCTAATACTCTTATCTACGATATCTCCAACAGTAATAAAATATGAAATTAATACCATTGATTATAATTTTTAACATCATAGTTTGGATTCCACTAATCCGGTACCCTAAACTGGTTTTCCTCAATGCCTTAAGAATGCACCCCTATATTCTAGAGTCTCCCAACTTACAGTGAATGTCTAGAGTGTGATAGTGGGGTGACGTTGGTATCATATTATAGTAAGAAAACATCCAGAATAACAAGATAATGCAAATAGAAGCAAGGATCATATTGCGGAAGAAATAAATAAAATAAAATATGAGAATTCTTTAATAAAAAATGCAATGCATTAAAGGCCTGAATGGCCATGTCATACAAACAACACTAATCACCCACTAGTCTGATCACATACACAGTGCATAAAAAAACATGATCAAAAATATCAATGCTCTACTATGTACACCAATGAATACCAAATAATCTATCTCCACATATATATCTGGGCCATCCTTTTTAATTAGTCCTAGGTCTCATCCCATCATGGGCATATATCCAAGTGAACATATGCTCAGGTACCCCAGTAAAATAGCGGTCCAAGTAGGTTTGAGTATAAAACTATGTAGGGAACCACCAGTGTGGTCCCTTACATGGCCCATGATATGGATTGATTGTAAATGTGAGATAATAATCTGGATAATAATAATAATAAATATTAAATAATAAATACAAATAATGTTTTTAAAAACCCCTAGGTTGATGTTGAGTCAATAAGGTATTCCTTATGATTTTTCCATTACTTCTTGTTTTGAAAATCACAAACACCTTATCTTTAAGGAAAATTGCTTTTATAAGGAAAATCGCTTTTATAAGGAAAATTGCTTTTATAAGGAAAATTGCTTTTATAAGGAAAATTTCTTTTATAAGGAAAGTCGCTTTTATAAGGAAAATCGCATTTATAAGGAAAATATCTTTTATAAGAAAAATCGCTTTTATAAGGAAAATATCTTTTATAAGGAAAATCGTTTTTATAAGGAAAATTGCTTTTATAAGGAAAATTGCTTTTATAAGGAAAATTTCTTTTATAAGGAAAATATCTTTTATAAGAAAAATTATCCTTATCATATTTCCATCCATATATTTCTTAAGTATAAGATTCGGATTCACTTCCATATTCTCGGAATCGTTTGAATCCTTGATATGAAGCATTCTGTTTTAGGCTCCGAATTCTGGATAAGAACTGTAATGAAGTTTAATTCCGAATTCTGGATAGGAACTCTGATAAAGTTCTACTCTGAATTCTAGATACGAACTCTGATAAAGTACTACTCTGAATTCTGGATATGAATTCTCATGAAGTTCGACATCAAATTCTGATGATGAATTCTCATTATGAATTCTGATGACGAATTCTCATTACTAATTCTGATGAGGAATTATCATTACGAATTCTGATGAGAATTCTCATTACAAATTCTGATGACGAATTCTCATTACGAATTCTGATGACGAATTCTCATTACGAATTCTGATGAAGAATTCTCATTACGAATTCTGATGATGAATTCTCATTACGAATTCTGATGACGAATTGTCATTATGAATTTTGATGACGAATTCTCATTACGAATTCTGTTGATGAATTCTCATTACGAATTTTGATGACGAATTCGCATTCCGAATTCACCTATTAAACAGAATCTGATCAGCTTTGCTTTATACACTCCGATTTTATTTAGACTTCGAATTTATTTTTGGTTAGACTCCGAACATTCATTTTGCTTACACTTTTATAATTTGTCTACTCTTTGATATTTTGTTTACACTCCGAACCTTCACTCCGAACATTTTAGTTAGACTTAAAATGATGTTGTACATTCTGTTACACTTGTTTTGTTATAAAACAATGTCGTCTATTCTGTTATAAACTAACTGTTGGTTAAGTTCACGTGTACATGTCCCTCCGATTTTTAAGGAAAATATGACCGTTGGAAGGGAGGCCGACCTAGCCTATAAATAGGATCTCATTTGAAAGAGCTCAAAATAAGAACTTCATTGATTTTTGTACACATGTTGTTGAAGTGATTTCTAGAGAGAGATGCTCTTATTAAATCTCAATGCTTCGTGCGACTCCGAATGTTGGTGATTGCATTATAGGACTTCCGGTGATAGGAAGACAGAGGTGCCGACTACCTTGAAGTTCGAGGGCTTCCTTGCTGAGGAAGACAGAGGTTTCCAACTACCTTGAAGTTGAGGGCTTGTGGGGATAGCAAGACAGAGACTCCAATCTTCATATCGACGGCTTACCCTGGTGTGGGTAAGATAGACTTTCATGAAAGTATAAATCAAGGGACCTTTTTCCAAGGTTGTTGGATAACCTTATCTTTGGCTTAAAAGACTTATATCTTGTTACTTGTAGTTTTACTACATGTTTGTTTCCGCTGCATTCTGTATTGTAAGGAAAGTATAACTTTCTTATACTTCCTTACTTGTACTCTGTTTCATTTAGATTCTATACGCTTTAAGTTAGAATCTCATATTGTGATCTTTAGTTAAGTTTCAATTTCTGGATCTATATTCCCGGAACCTACTTTCCGAATAACTAACTTTAAAGGTTCCAAAGGAATTTTTAATGTATACAATTCACCCCCCCACACCCCCCCTCTTGTATATTGAGCATCTACATCATTATTTCGATCCTATAGTTGATACTTAGGTATGTGATCTCGACCAGTCGTAATTAGTTTGGAATAACCTATAATATCACTGAACAAGGTGTTACCAAATATATATATGTGTGTGTGTGTGTGTCTTTATACCATTTAATATATATATATGTGTGTGTGTGTGTGTATTTATGTTTGTATGAGTAATATAAAATATAACTTAAATTAAATCAAACCACAATTGATCCTTGGATCCATAATCCTGATTGAAAAATACATACATCATCTGGTGTTTCAAAAGTATCTGAGTAAGCTACACCACCAAGGGGGTACATTTTCTAGTCCTAGGATCACTTGTACTCACCTCCAATAACTATAATGAGGTATTTAATGTACTAATTGAAACCCCTATAAATATTGACCTACATCAACTGAGGACTATGCCGGTTGTATCAAGTATCAGACCTACGAGGTCCAAGACCCAGGGCTATTGACCAAGGCTTCCCCTTTAAGTACATGATCACATCAATATAAAAATCAATACAATGTAGACCTACTAGGTATATGACCTATATCTATTTAATGAGTAATCATTTTCACATACATGGATTTCATATATATATAACTTAGTATAATGCAGACCGACTAGGTATAAGGCCCCAGCCTTAAACCTTACTTAATCTTGAGTTATTACAAGATTAAACATTGAGGATCTTTTCAGGTTTAGAGTTTTAGAGAATTAGATCATGAAACATTCATTACATTCCACATTTAAACAAAGTGGTTACATAAAAGACAATCTTCATTCTTCTCATCAACAGAAACCTATTTAAAATTAAACACAGATTCTTTCTTGACACATCCTTGAAACTATCATCACATCATGTACCTTTCCCTTGACCTGTGAAAAACATTTCAAAAACCTGGGATGAGCATAAAAAGCTCAGTAAGGGTTATAAAAATATGGGAAGGAAACATGAGTTCATATATACATAAGAATGAAATCATACTTTACCCATAAAATAAAGGCACTTTCATACCTCATCAAACCATGAATAAAACATAGAAATCATAAGACAAAAAGGTAACTTGAGGCATTCATAACATTCTTACGTAGGGATTAACCCTCTTGGTTACGTTTGGAATACCCATCACAGTATATTCCCTAAAATCTCTTCGGAGAAACCTTAACGTTTCACTCCTTCGCGTTACCCAATGCATTGGAGAGCTATATCGGGCTCACCCGCCCTTAGTTTATCACGGAACCACCCGTTCTTCATAACAATGCCCAAGAACCATAACATAATCGTATCACATAAACATGAATAAAGGAAGCATAACATTTCCACATTTCAATCACAATATAACATTATAGGATATTGAAATAATGAATCCATTCAAAAAGAAACCATTTCCAAAACCATTTAAAACATTTAATAAAGAGATTTTTGAATCAAAGTGTCCCATACCACCTTGATGCTTTTAACATTTTAAACCATTAATAACAATATAAATAAATCCTTAAAAACATTTTGAAAACATGGATATTAATAAGAACAAATAATTAAAACATTTAAAACGATATTTTGGTTAAAGGGGTTTTACCAAAATTAGAGACACTTGAATACAATAATCGAGGAATAACATTTAGTCAGAACTTTATAATATCATGAGAATAATAGGATTCATGACATAATACTCCAAAGGACAGTATATACACCATATAAGAGTGAATTGGTGCATAACAACAATGAACCCTCAATAGAAATGTCAAATGTGATGAAATCCCTTATAAAGAAGGTATCCTTAAATTAAGGACAAATAAATCTCAAAAATATGGGTGACAAATATATATACACCCAATATAAGTGGATATTAAGTGTAAAACAATAAAAGGTCATTCACACATATTCAATGGATGACATATTCAATGACTACAAGTTGAACCCAAAGAAATCGAAATTGGGTTAAAAAGTTCCCTTGACAGCCTAACGGCATCACATCAAAATGAGTTGATGAGAGATAAAAAGTCTATCTCATCACTTGGACATAAAATTTACATCAATAAGGATGTATGAGAACATATCCCAACATAAAAATATGTAAATTAAAAGACCCAATAAAAGAAGTCTTTTAAAAAAAGAGGAGGGTGAAAGGTTCCCTTACCGACTTGGGTATCTTTCAAAACATACACCCCATGAAAGAAAGACAATAGGTCATTGATGTAAATACTCATAAACGAAAGTATATTACACAAAGAGTAGAATAATGGGAAGTACATACACCACTCAATGGAATTTGTGGCAAATGTAGCATAAATCTCACGGGAATAAAAGTGAGATGAAAAATCCCTCACGAAAACTCGGCAGCCTAACGACGCCACATAAAACTTCCGAATATGGATTGATGAGATCAAATAGGGTATCTCATCACATTAAAATAAAATGTACAGCAATAGGAATATAAAATAACATCCCCCAACATTACAAAGAGGAGCTTAAAATAAGTGACCTAAAGGAGAGTACTTAAAAAGAAGAGAGAGGTTAGATCTCTTACGAAAGTTCGGCAGCCTAACGGCGCCACTCAAAACATCCAAAATGGATTGATGAGAGAGAATAGGGTCTCTCATCACATGAAAATAAAAATTACAGTAAGTGTAATATAAATAATCATCCCAATAACAAGAAAGATGAGCTTTAAAAGGAATGACATAAAAGTGTGTACTTAAAAAGAAAGAGAAGAGTAGGATCCCTTACCTCGGGTCCGACTTGACTCGATCGTTCTTTAATCTCCTGAATAATAAACTTGAGTTAATTTCTACTACCTTAAGAACCTCTTTCAAGTTCATTATTCTTTTATACCACTTATTACCATGTCATAAACATTATGTAATCATTTAAGTTAATAATATTTGTTTTGCCGATATTTGGTTCATAAGTCGAAAGTGGACTTCTTACAATTACAGGTTGTTTGTGTGGCCAAATGTATATTATATCCAGAATTGTATTCATGATTTAGATATCATATATGTCATATATATCCAGTACATGCATGCATTTATAACATTACATAATCATTTAGAGGTACGAAATGAAATGCACCGTTCATGGAGACGGTAAGCCGTACGTACGCATGAACGCTACTTTCATTTCTATTTCGTATTTTATAGAATGGAATAATAATGATATAAAGGTATATTATAATTCCAGTATAATATCATATATAATATCATATTTACATCCTTTATACATCCCACATATGGTATTTAATGAATCAAATCACTTTGAGGGGGCCGTAGTCCGCACTTCCTTAAATGAAGATATCGCGTATACCCATAATGGAAGCCATAAAGGTAAGATAAAAATGAAAAATACAGAAGCATAAGGAAAACAAAAACATATTATATATCATATATAAAAATAGTGACATCATAATGGCCACCTTTGAAGGTGTTAAATGAGTATTGAACAATCATCGTTTCGGGAGGCAGAATTTCACCAGCCACGGAAACCGTATGTTCTTTAACCATTTGATGTAGTTGTGTGAGAGTGTAGCTCGAATAAATCTTATAAAAACATCCTAGTATATTGAATATACTGGTGTTGTTACAAAAAAAATAAATAAAAAGAGTTTAGGGGGTTGGAGAAGCAAAATGAAACAAATGAACATGAGAGAAAGAATTACCTTTAAAAGTGTAACTCCTTTTGATTTGAGCCTAAAGGCTTCCTTTGAAAGGATTCTGCCCAAAGGGAATCCTCTAGGATGAGGAGAGGTATGGAGAGAGAGTAAATGGGCAGGGTTTGGCCGAGCCAATGGCTTGATGAGTGTGTGAAAAGAGGTAGAGGTGGGGGCCTTTTATAAGAGGAGAGGAGGGGCACTTTTGGAAAGTAAGGAAATATTACTTTATTTGAAAATGTGTTTCGGTTTTAAAAGTTCCCACATTGATATAATTCGTGGATAAGGTTATAAGGGTTCGAAATCCACCCATCCAATAATTTTTGGACATGTTTAGTTCATAGATATTACATTATATTTCCATTTTATTTTAATCGTTAAATAATGATGTCATCACTGCATCATTATGATGTCATAAATAATTTAATTTATTTAATATCTAAAAATTATATAAATATTACTATGATGTAGGAAATCTTTTTATCTTTCCAATTACTATTTATAATAAAAAATATGACTTGTATAACCCTACTTAAAAATTGGTTTAGTAAAACATATCATGTTTGTGTCAATTTTACTTTTACATTAAATAAAAGTTATTTATGTCATTTCCCAACCAAAGTGGATCCATGGGGTCCCCAAGTTGGCCCATGGCTTGTCTTGGTCGGCCTTGACTCACCCAATAGGTGTAGGACAAGTGTCATGGTGTTTTCACATTCTTATAATATCATTTTTACCTTAAATTACACTAATTACCACTAATCGCGATTAAAAACTTAATAAGTTACTATTCACCAAAAAATTATTTTCATCCCATTGAACCACATTTTATATACTAATGACAACCATGTATGTCGGATTTTCAAAATTATATACACATTAGTGGTAAAATTTCATTTAACTGAAAAATCAGTTTTCTTGATTACCACTTAGTGGTTTCACTATTCATCAAAAATTGGAGTTTTTCAGAAAAATACCAAAACATCACCCTAAGCTATATTTGATATTCCGAATTCAAAAATGAAGTCCGTTTTAAAAAATTCAAAACATATTTGTCACATTAATTAATTTAATAATTAATTCCCGCTGTCAGAGCAAATAGCGTGTTTTTATAAAACAATAAGTATCAAAAGATTGACACTAGTTTAAGTCTGATTTCAAAGTGAAATTAATTTCAACTACCACTGTTGGATTTAATGGTAAAAATATTTTCTAATTTCACTTTAAAACCAATTCAAAATATAATCTAATCATATAAATAAATTAGATTAAAAAGAGGTTTTGAATTAAAATACAACATTTTACACTATTCATTAAAAAAATGAACATTATCGGAAAGATACCAAAAATTTACACAAAGTAAATTTTGATGTCTAGATTCTTAAGAAGAGTTTTATTTGGTCCAATAGAATGTATAAGAGTGAAAAAAACTATATTTAATGATGGTTTTCCATCAAAAGGCGATAAGTGAACCTTTAGTGAAAACTAGGGCATATATGCCTAAAATTGAATTCTTTTCGTATTTTAAGCCTCTATCCTTTATTGGATAAATGTAAAAACATTTAAAAACATATATAATCATATTTTAGTTATTTCTATCCATTCCCGCCAATACATCGGCTACATGTTAACTACCATTTAAAATAATATTATTAGAGTGCAACGTAAGATCCCCAAGAAACTCGTTGTTGCGTGTTGGGTACGCCATCGAGCATAGCGTCCCCTTTAAAGTCATATTAATATTTTATTCACAAATAGGGATAAATATGAAAATTTAATATTCTTTATTTACCTGGGGTGTTACATCCTTCCCCCCTTTTGGGAATTGCGTCCTCGCAATTTCAAAATTGCGCTTGGAAACATCCTTGAAAGTCCCACATCGAAACAAGAGTTGGTAAAACAGATACTTTAAAATAAAGAGAGATAAGTATAAAGGTCACCCGAGTTAACCCATACTAGGATTCCAGGTATGAAAATATGGACATGGAGGAAAAAACAAAGGGTCATGTTCTGATGGAGAGTGATAGAAAACATGTTTAGGAGAAAGTTAACCATGAGAAAATCACAAACATGTGATGGGTTAAACGGTATTCGATTCCCCAGTAGGAAAAGATAATAGACAACATTTTTGATTTAAGTTACTTTTTATTGAGGAATTTATTCATAAGGAAACATAATCACTTATCATATTGACTTTCAACTTTTATTAGATTCCTTACACAAACTCATATTTACTCCAAAAGACGAGTATTTTGGAAGACTTGTTCACATTAAGAGTACTATAATCAACTTCTAGAGAATCACCTAATCCACAAAAGAGAACTATATACTTCCCATATCATTAGACCTTAAACATAACCAAAACCAAAAAGGTTAGTACAAGGTCAGATAATCCAGAAAAGGATAACCCTTTATAAAAAGAAAATCTATTCTTAATCTCCAAAATTTGTCCAACAAAATCCAAAGTTCAACGAGGACCATCCGATAAACAAATTTGTCCATAAAAATTATTCAAAGTAAACCAATCTAATATTAAAACCCTAAAATTTTAAGGATTTAGTCACATAGTCTTCCAAGTTAAATCGTAACATTTATCTCCAAACAACATCAGTTGCTCCTAAAGTCCCATATTGAAAAGTAATTAACCTAATCACATATCCTCCATGATAGGTTAATCATTTTCATAAATAACCCAAAATCATCTTACTCCTAATTCATAAAATCAAATAACCGGAAATAATCATTCAAACTAACCAGGGACTTCACGTAGTTCAGTGGTAGGCGATAAATACCAGTCGCACTTTGGTTGTGGGTTCGATTCCCGCACCTTTGTCCGATGCGACGGGATGTCACACGGTCCGCGTGTTGTCCTTTTTCCAAAACTATATAATTCTTAAAACATTCCCCAAAATGAGATAAAATCTTCAAGAATAATCATAACATATTTTAACCTCAAGTTTATCTCATTCCTTTCATTTTCCATCATATCATAGAGTAACCCACAATTACCTAAAAAGTAAGGATCATATAAACCCTAATGGTTACCTTAATAATTATTACCTGAATTTCCACATCGAGTTGGCCATCTCGTACATGATGCATTAGAGAACTCACCAATGTTGAAGTGGTTGATCATGACTCCTTGATAGTTTGTTTAGAAAAACTATGAGATTCCTCATTGAATCCCCCATCTCATCCAGTATCTTAATCAGAGAACCACCACAGTTTCCTTGAAACCCATTGTCACTTTGGTGCCTGCTAGATCCAGCCATTTACTAAAACCAAAAAGGTCAGTGTGAGTATATCAACAAAACCATCATGTACTAATGAGGAAGGTAAACACTAAGATACACTTACTCATTCACTTTATCTAAAACTGGGACTCTTTTTGAAATCCTAACCATTATGGTAATGTCACTTATGCTTAAAGAATACCCTAACCTCTAAAGTTATCTAAACCGACCTTTGATACCAACTATAAGGCCCCAGCCTTAAACCTTACTTAATCTTGAGTTATTACAAGATTACACATTGAGGATCTTTTTAGGTTTAGAGTTTTAGAGAATTTGATCATGAAACATTCATTACATTCCACATTTAAACAAAGTGGTTACATAAAAGACAATCTTCATTCTTCTCATCAATAGAAACCTATTTAAAATTAAACACAGATTCTTTCTTGACACATCCTTGAAACTATCATCACATCATGTACCTTTCCCTTGACCTGTGAAAAACATTTCCAAAACATGGGATGAGCATAAAAAGCTCAGTAAGGGTTATAAAAATATGGAAAGGAAACATGAGTTCATATATACATAAGAATGAAATCATACTTTACCCATAAAACAAAGGCACTTTCATACCTCATCAAACCATGAATAAATCATAGAAATCATAAGACAAAAAGGTAACTTGATGCATTCATAACATTCTTACATATGGAGTAACCCTCTTGGTTACATTTGGAATACCCATCACAGTATATTCCCTAAAATCTCTTCGGAGAAACCTTAACGTTTCACTCCTTCGCGTTACCCAATGCATTGGAGAGCTATATCGGGCTCACCTGCCCTTAGTTTATCACGGAACCACCCATTCTTCATAAAAATGCCCAAGAACCATAACATAATCGTATCACATAAACATGAATAAAGTAAGCATAACATTTCCACATTTCAATCACAATATAACATTTTAGGATATTGAAATAATGAATCCATTCAAAAAGAAACCGTTTCCAAAACCATTTAAAACATTTAATAAAGAGATTTTTGAATCAAAGTGTCCCATACCACCTTGATGCTTTTAACATTTTAAACCATTAATATCAATATAAATAAATCCTTAAAAACATTTTGAAAACATGGATATTAATAAGAACAAATAATTAAAACATTTAAAACGATATTTTGGTTAAAGGGGTTTTACAAAAATTAGAGACACTTGAATACAATAATCGAGGAATAACATTTAGTCAGAACTTTATAATATCATGAGAATAAAAGGATTCATGATATAATACTCCAAAGGACAATATATACACCATATAAGAGTGAATTGGTGCATAACAACAATGAACCCTCAATAGAAATGTCAAATGTGATGAAATCTCTTATAAAGAAGGAATCCTTAAATTAAGGACAAATAAATCTCAAAAATATGTGTGACAAATATATATACACCCAATATAAGTGGATATTAAGTGTAAAACAATAAAAGGTAATTCACACATATTCAATGGATGACATATTCAATGACTACAAGTTGAACCCAAAGAAATCGAAATTGGGTTAAAAAGTTCCCTTGACTGCCTAACGGCATCACATCAAAATGAGTTGATGAGAGTTAAAAAGTGTATCTCATCACTTGGACATAAAATTTACATCAATAGGGATGTATGAGAACATATCCCAACATAAAAATATGTAAATTAAAACACCCAATAAAAGAAGTCTTTTAAAAAAAGAGGAGGGTGAAAGGTTCCCTTACCGACTTGGGTATCTTTCAAAACATACACCCCATGAAAGAAAGACAATAGGTCATTGATGTAAATACTCATAAACGAAAGTATATTACACAAAGAGTAGAATAATGGGCAGTACATACACCACTCAATGGAATTTGTGGCAAATGTAGCATAAATCTCATGGGAATAAAAGTGAGATGAAAAATCCCTCACGAAAACTCGGCAGCCTAACGGCACCACATAAAACTTCCGAATATGGATTGATGAGATCAAATAGGGTATCTCATCACATTAAAATAAAATGTACAGAAATAGGAATATAAAATAACATCCCCCAACATTACAAAGAGGAGCTTAATAGAAGTGACATAAAGGAGAGTACTTAAAAAGAAGAGAGAGGTTAGATCTCTTACGAAAGTTCGGCAGCCTAACGGCGCCACTCAAAACTTCCAAAATGGATTGATGAGAGAGAATAGGGTCTCTCATCACATGAAAATAAAAATTACAGTAAGTGTAATATAAATAATCATCCCAATTACAAGAAAGATGAGCTTTAAAAGGAATGACATAAAAGTGTGTACTTAAAAAGAAAGAGAGGAGTAGGATCCCTTACCTCGGGTCCGACTTGACTCGATCGTTCTTTAATCTCCTGAATAATAAACTTGAGTTAATTTCTACTACCTTAAGAACCTTTTTCAAGTTCATTATTCCTTTTATACCACTTATTACCATGTCATAAGCATTATGTAATCATTTAAGTTAATAATATTTGTTTTGCCGATATTTGGTTCTTAAGTCGAAAGTGGACTTCTTACAATTACATGTTGTTCGTGTGGCCAAATGTTTATTATATCCAGAATTGTATTCATGATGTAGATATCATATATTTCATATATATCCAGTACATGCATGCATTTATAACATTACATAATCATTTAGAGGTAAGAAATGAAATGCACCGTTCATGGAGACGGTAAGCCGTACGTACGCATGAACGCTACTTTCATTTCTATTTCGTATTTTATAGAATGGAATAATGATGATATAAAGGTATATTATAATTCCAGTATAATATCATATATAATATCATATTTCCATCCTTTATACATCCCACATATGGTATTTAACGAATCAAATCACTTTGAGGGGGCGGTAGTCCGCACTTCCTTAAATGAAGATATCGCGTATACCCATAATGGAAGCCATAAAGGTAAGACAAAAATGAAAAATACAGAAGCATAAGGAAAACAAAAATATATTATATATCATATATAAAAATAGTTTCATCATAATGGCCACCTTTGAAGGTGTTAAATGAGTATTGAACAATCATCGTTTCGGGAGGCAGGATTTCACCATCCACGGAAACCGTATGTTCTTTAACCATTTGATGTAGTTGTGTGAGAGTGTAGCTCGAATAAATCTTATAACAACATCCTAGTATATTGAATATACTGGTGTTGTTACAAAATAAATAAATAAAAAGAGTTTAGGGGGTTGGAGAAGCAAAATAAAACAAATGAACATGAGAGAAAGAATTACCTTTAAAAGTGTAACTCCTTTTGATTTGAGCCTAAAGGCTTCCTTTGAAAGGATTCTACCCAAAGGGAATCCTCTAGGATGAGGAGACGGATGGAGACAGAGTAAATGGGCAGGGGTTGGCCGAGCCAATGGCTTGATGAGTGTGTGAAAAGAGGTAGAGGTGGGGGCCTTTTATAAGAGGAGAGGAGGGGCACTTTTGGAAAGTAAGGAAATATTACTTTATTTGAAAATGTGTTTCGGTTTTAAAAGGTCCCACATTGATATAATTCGTGGATAAGGTTATAAGGGTTCTAAATCCACCAATCCAATAAGTTTTGGACATGTGTAGTTCATAGATATTACATTATATTTCCGTTTTATTTTAATCGTTAAATAATGATGTCATCACTGCATCATTATGATGTCATAAATAATTTAATTTATTTAATATCTAAAAATTATAAAAATATTACTATGATGTAGGAAATCTTTTTAGATTTCCAATTACTATTTATAATAAAAAATATGACTTGTATAACCCTACTTAAAAATTGTTTTAGTAAAACATATCATGTTTGTGTCAATTTTACTTTTACATTAAATAAAAGTTATTTATGTCATTTCCCAACCAAAGTGGATCCATGGGGTCCCCAAGTTGGACCATGGCTTGTCTTGGTCGGCCATGACTCACCCATTAGGTGTAGGACAAGTTTCATGGTGTTTTCACATTCTTATAATATCATTTTTACCTTAAATTACAGTAATTACCACTAATCGCGATTAAAAACTTAATAAGTTACTATTCACCAAAAAATTATTTTCATCCCATTGAACCACATTTTACATACTAATGAAAACCATGTATGTCGGATTTTTAAAATTCAATACACATTAGTGGTAAAATTTCATTTAACTGATAAATCAGTTTGCTTGATTACCACTTAGTGGTTTCACTATTCATCAAAAATTGGAGTTTTTCATAAAAATACCAAAACTTCAACCTAAGCTCTATTTGATATTCCGAATTCAAAAATGAAGTCCGTTTTACAAAATTCAAAACATATTAGTCACATTAATTAATTTAATAATTAATTCCCGCTGTCAGAGCAAATAGCGTGTTTTTATAAAACAATAAGTATCAAATGATTGACACTACTTTAAGTCTGATTTCAAAGTGAAATTAATTCCAACTACCACTATTGGATTTAATGGTAAAAATATTTTCTAATTTCACTGTAAAACCAATTCAAAATATAATCTAATCATATAAATAAATTAGATTAAAAAGTGGTTTTGAATTAAAATACAACATTTTACACTATTCATTAAAAAAATGAACATTATCGGAAAGATACCAAAAATTTACAGAAAGTAAATTTTGATGTCCCGATTCTTAAGAAGAGTTTTATTTGGTCCAATATAATGTATAAGAGTGAAAAAAACTATATTTAATGATGGTTCGCCATCAAAAGGCGATAAGTGAACCTTTAGTGAAAACTAGGGCATATATGCCTAAAATTGAATTCTTTTCGTATTTTAAGCCTCTATCCTTTATTGGATAAATGTAAAAACATTTAAAAACATATATAATCATATTTTAGTTATTTCTATCCATTCCCGCCAATACATCGGCTACATGTTAACTACCATTTAAAATAATATTATTAGAGTGCAACGTAAGATCCCCAAGAAACTCGTTGTTGCGTGTTGGGTACGCCATCGGGCATAGCGTCCCCTTTAAAGTCATATTAATATTTTATTCAAAAATTGGGATAAATATGCAATTGTAATATTCTTTATTTACCTGGGGTGTTACACTAGGGCCAAGAACCAGATCAATTGACCAAGGCATCCTCTTGGAGTAAATAGAGTGCATCTATAGAAAACTCAGTAAATTTTTCCATACTATGATATCCATATACATCAACAAGACTCATAGGATGGATCCCAAGAATTACATCTGGGAATCCCTATCATGTATTGGATCATGTTAGGCTTGTCATCCAAAATCCAGGAAGATCCTCTAGTAATTATAGTTGCATCAATAAGAAATTAGTGAAAGAATATAGAAAAGAGTTAGGGTGGAAAAACACCTAACCAAACACTACTCCCACATCCTACTAGTCTTATAAATTTTGTAAATGTTTTATGTAAAACCTTCTACCATCTTTACCCAACCCCCAACACACTAGCTTAGGGTCACTATAATATTGGGGTACCCACTAAGTACCTAATGTGAAAATATGGGGAAGGAATCCTACTAGGGGCCCTCTAAGACATAAGGTATATAAATTAATCCCTCTTGGGATCCTAAAAAAACTATGTAAATGGATTCAAACTACATGGGATTCTCTAGGTTAGATCACATACAAAGCCATCCTAGAGGGGACCCTGGGCCTTAGTGATAAGTCGAAGTATAAAGCTAGCATAGCGGGGTTGTTAGTGAACCTTTTGTTTCATCCAATTAATTACCAAAATAAATGATTTAATTTTAAACATCACTAGGGTAAATCTATATATGAAAAATATCCCTCAGGGGAAAACCCAAGCATTCAAATACAACATAAACATGCATAAATACTCTTCGGAAAGTACATCAAAATTCCATCCTTTAAGTAGCTTTGCATTTATTTTCCAAAGGACATAAATAGATACCAAGTCCATTAAAAGATAACCCAAGTCATGTTGTTTCTTATATCATATAAAAATCGACATAAATAATTAATTATAACAATATTATAAAAAATTAAATAAAACCCAATGATTTAGATTGAAGAATCATTTTATTTAATATAGACATAATACCCAAATTATTACCAGATGATCCGATCAAACTAGAAATACAACATAGTTTTCTCTAACAACCAACATATTATAATCAAACTCAAATATATAGTAATATCTAAGAAAAAATCCACAAAAATTGTTCAACAAAATTAATCAAGGCCCTAATTCTCTAGAAACTCTCTACGGTGATGTACCTCATTGAAACAACATGAGTTGAAGGGTAGATAACCTCCTGGGTCACCCTATCTAATGGAAGAGTTAAAAACCCATCACTAGTATCTAATTACATCAAGTTCTGGTGGAATAAAAACAGAAAACCGTAACTAGAGAAACCAATAGTTAGTGGAAACTAAAAAAACACCACAATGGATAACAGAGTCAAATGTTTACCTCATGGTTTCCAATGCACCTGATGGTGTATTATTCTAGACAACATGGATATAAATCTCCCATGTGATCACTGAGGAGTATTTATACACACACTATGATAAAGGGGGGTAAAATTTGGTGTAAAAAGCTTTAAGGGTCAGAGGGGGAAATGGTAATTTTCCCCTCTTTGATGAGTCGCACGGTTTGGCTGCATGGTTTTCCAAATCATGTCGTCAGAACATTATTGGACCCTCTACCTAACATGGTTATATCAAATAGTTTAATAGACCATGGGACAACCATGAAACTATACTGTCTAATTTAAACTCCACCTTTCAAGGCTGTAGTACACAGTTAGTCATATTGTGCGCCAAGGGTGCATAATGTCTACAGCAAATTGTAGAACCCATACATGGTTTCCTCTTTCCAACAACATGGTATCTAAAACTGTTCACCTATAAAAAATAACCACATGGTTAGACTTCATGGTTAGAATTATGTGTTTGTCAATCATGTTCCATGTGATATAACATTCCATAACATTATTTTTTTCCCCTGAACCCAAGGGATGCTCCCAAAACCAATGAGCTATAAACCAAGTATTATTACACATATAAAAACATTATTTAGAGGCATTATGAAATTTTAATTACCATTATAAATCCATAATAAATATTTTAACCATTTTTTAATTGAAAATTTTAAATCATTTGAAAACATTAAACTCTTAAAAACATGGTACCTTACAAACTACAATGCTTTTGAGTTTTGGGGAAGTTGGAGTAGTCAATTTGAGAATAAAAAATTTCATTGATCTTTAAAGTTTTAATATCATGAATTATAATTTATAGATAAATCCCCTCTTTGAGCCTTAATGCCTTAAAATTAAATAACTACTAACTAGAAAACTCAGTTTCATTTGAACCTTAATTTAAGTCCTCATGATTATTTACAACATCTTTCTCTATGGGGTGGATAATTTATTTTCTTTTCAAGATTATGAAAATGAGGATACTATCATGGTATAATCAAAACTCTACCTAAATTTTTACCAAGAGCAATGAGATAAAACAAGACATTGTGAGGTAATTCACAACATGGAAAGATTAGTAATAATAAATTATGATGATCGAATGAATGGAAATAAAAGTCCTATAAAATATCAAATTTAAACTATACGATACATGGGATGAATATTTTTTATAAAAATTATGAAGTTTTTTTGATATTTTATGTGATTCGTGAAATTTTTATTTTCCCATTTATAATTTTTTGTGTTGGTTACATTGAAATTTGAATAGTGGTATCATGGGTTCCCTTTTCAAGTTATTGTTGGGGTTCAACACTTGAGGATAAGTATGAGTTCAAGAGTAGGGGTATTTTATTCCCTTATTTCTCATGCTTTTTTTAATTTTGATAATTAATTTTATTTGTTTTTAATTTTTTACCCAATAATTCATTGTTTTATTAAATTGTTGGTAATTTACAATTGAATAGTTAATTTGGAAAAAATAAAAATTGTCATGTTAATATTGAATTTTACTTTTTATTATGGATGTTTGATTTAAACTATACTATGTATTTAATATTTTATTGGTAAATATTTCGGATATTTTCTATAATTCCAAATAGAAGAACCATGATATGAATGATGGATCCCATACCGGATAACCCTTTCAAGAGGACACATAAGTTTTATAGAATGAGAATAGATTGTACGAATATTGTGGCCCGTGTCTCATTGGGCCAGTGCATGTTTTCACGGATCTATGTGGTGTGTGTAGTGTACTGGGATTCCATCTCGGGAGCCAAAATCTGATCCCATTTTATCGTGTACAGTATGTTAAAGGATCATAAGACCAATTTCAATTATTATGTGAGAATATATTCTTATGTTAATGTTACACTTCAGTTGAAATGAAATTGTTTTGCTTAGAACTACCCCCCCCCCCCCACTACTTGAAAATTTCTTTAATTCAACCTCAAATTCGTGATACCGCTATTTTCATAATCAACATCATTAGACAACCACATTTATATATATAAAACACCATGGGGGACCCTTTTCAGATTGATCTCACCTCCATTTCTTTACTAATAACCTGGAGATACCATGGATTAGAATATGAGACTTAGATGACCTATAGAGAAGTAGTTTGAATCCAATGGATTCCACACATATAATGTTGAATTCCATTTTATTCCATGAAATACCTTGATACCAACACTCTTATACCATCGATATGATACCACTACCTTGATTCTGTAGATCTCCTACCGTCATCTTCTACAGTTCACCCCTATGAATGGTAAGTATTTATTTTTTTCTACATCGTCTATCATTATAGTTTTTCTACTTCCACGTCCAACTTCCAGTGATTGTGCTTCTTACGAGATAATTATCTTAGATAAGGTACCATTTCTCTACTAATATAAAATTTCTACCATTGTTGTTATTATTCTTCTATTGGATTGATATTCTTTCCATGCTTTGGTGTGCCTTTTACCAACAACTATTATAGTTTCCAAGCCTTCCTAAAGATTTCCTACTATAAGAGATGATGATACCTTCCATATGATGATTTTATTCCATGAGATAGTAAGAGAGGTTTCTTTAGTGAATAGAATGAACATGAGTGTGAAATTCCCTTTCATTGGGAATACTATAGTCCATGGGATGCATTTTTGGACTATGATGAATGGAGGATAGGTTGTGGGATTAGTGGAACTGGAATAGTCGAGGCCTTCATTGTCAAATCAAGAACTCATGGTTATGGTTTATGCTATCATACATGACATATGAAGATAAAATATATATACCTACACTATAGGAAATGTTAAAGAAGTTTTTTTAAAGGAAGATGTTTAGGCTAGGTTTTTCACATAGATGAAGGCCACAATCTAAATGTCCAATCATGGCTTCTGATCCTCTCTCTAAACATGTGTCTTCCAATAATATCTACTGAGGTGCCAAGTCAAATTCCAAATTGAATATGGAACTTATCTAAATGGAAGGACAAGGGAAGACTGAATTGAGATATAGAAAAATATGAATATATGAAAATATGGGTATGTCAATGGCCTATTCTTTCTCTTTAATAGTATGGAGCATAATTAAAAATGGGATCATTTCATGAATAAAAAATAAAAATATCTGACTGATTCAAATTGATAAAAAAAATTGAAATAGATTCAAAAAGTCATCCCTTTGGGTTCTAATGACCATAAATAAATAGGTTTCATGATACTTTTTATAAGGGGAATGTGGAATCAAAATTATAAGGAGGGTGTTTTTTAGACTAATTTTTGTTGTAGTTCAGATTTTATTTTAAAAATAACTCTTTTTCATATATTTTTTTAATGTTTTTATTTATTATTATCTCTTTCTATCTCATTCCCCCATTCTTCACAATGGCATCTTGAACTCTGATCATGTTTTACTATCTATTAGAATATTTAGGTAATTTAATTAAATTTTTTAACTGAAGTGTTTTTTTAATATCTACTTTAGGTTATTCTGAGGATGGTATGTGGTTCGGGTAATCCTTATTGTGGTTATCTAAGGGTTATCCTCTTCTTCTACAACCATTCTCCCTCAATCAATGAGGTGGATGTGCAATGTACTTAGTGATCATTGATTGAACAATATATTCACCACTAGGGTATGAAAATATGTTCACAAATATGATGTATTTATTCTTCAAGTGAATATAAAATGAGATAATAATGGTTTTCTCTAGATTACTCTCAAGAGAGAATTTCCTTTATTCTCTAACTTGCATTCATCATGTCTGCATCAACATCTGTATGTTTTATTTTCAATTTTTCATTACACATTATCAAAATTCTTTTTTCTTTTTTTTTCTAAAATACAAAATAGATAACAAATATAGTAAGTAAACTATGAATAGTGTGTGATTGACTACAAAGCTCCTCAAGTGAGAAGACCTTAGTTAGCAATTGTTTTATACTAGGAAAATAATAATATGTTTTTCACTACCCTATGATAGTAATATCATATTTATCAATATTATAGGAATCTATTTCTAACTTATATTCTACCTTCATTGATATTTTGCTTGGGTTTAAAAAAATTCTAAAATAGATACTGACTTTATATCATTAGACATGGCCTGAGTTATCTAAAATTCCTAAACCAGTTTTAATAATAACCATCCCACCCTCATAGATAAAGGTCCCTTGTATAATTTTATCTTAAATGGAATAATAAAATAATATTTTAAAATTTATTATTAGTGGTATGAATTTAAAATAATTTAATATTAAATAATAATAAAAATTAATTACTCATAATCTTATAAATTACTTATTTTTTATTAGCAATAAAATTACCTTTTTTTAATCCTCACCCTTATATGTTTTTATGATTAGAGTTATATGGAGGGTAATATTGAACATCTTTAGTTTCACTATTTAAATTTTATCTTAATTTATTAATGTTTTTGGAAATAAATTTCTCCAATAATAAAGAATCCCCTCAATGTTACATTGTATTAGGGTATAAATTATATGACTATATCTCTTTGTTAGCTTTCCTAGAGACTTATTCCATCATAAAAAAATAATTTATCAATAAATATAAATTAATTTAATAAATAACCTTTAAAAACAGTAATTAAATACCATAATGGTTTCCTTCTACTAACTGGAGGTCAACTTTTTGAATGTATATTTATTTATAAACTCTTATATAAGGAATAGATCTTGATTTTTTTGCCCAAAAAAATATAATAAGAATTCCTTTATTTCTAAAAATATCTCAATATGGATTCTAAAAAATAGAAACATTATCTTCATTTCTTCCATATAGAAAATGATAAATGTCATCTAGAATTGGAAAGATTAAATATTATCCATATAAATGATACAATGTTAAACCATCAGAAAACTATGTAAATAAGTTTTCAAATTTTACCATTATGGACTCTCATAACTTATATTTCATTGATTAGTCATATAATGTCCCTTTTCATTAAAGGTTATAAATTTTGGAGGAAATTTTTAATATTCATCTATAATATAGAATTTATTTAGAAATGGGTGTCGAACTGAAGACATTCATTCGTAAACATCCATAATAAGTGTTTTGTTATTGAAATAAATCTTATTGGTTGACTCGAAGATTTATTATTAAATGGGGGAATCTAAGAAAATTCATGGGCTTTTTATTATCCCCCCTCCAATATTTTTGGGGTAGCATACAGTGTCCATACAACCTCGAAGGATCACTGGATAGCTTGTGAGTGTCCATTGGGTTTCTTATGGACCCAAACTAACTAACTGCTGGGGAGTTCTCAATAGATTTTAATAATGGGTTGTTTGGCCATTTAAGAATTCATCCTACCTTAGGTTTTATCTACTTGTATCGATTTATAGAAATCCATTTTTTCTATTCCTCTTTTCCTCCCTTCAGTTGATACTTTCAATGTAGGATGGATCTAAGAGATATATTTTAGCGAATCTGAGTGAGATCCTCAATTCATCATCAATCTTGACTCCCTCTTCATCATGTATTGATAGATCATTGTTTCTTTTATCATGGATAATACCTATTGATAATTCATATACCTTGTGATCTTTTTATATCTCAATTATATTTGAATACTTTTCTCCTTTATCTTATTGATCATCTTATTTTATGGTAATATCTCAAGTAATGAATCAGTTTAAAATTACATAGGATCTTGGAGAAATTATTTGGGAATGATGGGGTTTTGGATCTACATGGATAACAAGTTTCACGTGATGATGAATGTGTGTTTTTGTTTTCATTTTAGTTGAAGTTGAATACCATGTTGATCTTTTATAGGGTTTTTGGTTAAATTATGTTGAATCATCTCTTTTATCATGGAATTTAATTAGGGGGTTTTTATACTGTATATTTGGGATTGTTTCGAGTGTGCTCTGAACTCCATTGGATAATATTATGGTTAAGTTACATTACCTATTTGTTTTCTTCTAGATATTTCAATTTAATTATATTTAATTGGACTTTATTTCTTTGTCATGTGATAGATATTTTTCTTCGAATGATGTCTAAAAAGTGTTATCAACCATCTATGGGTGGTTCGTCATGGTCTCAACTAGGCTGTGATACCCAATGAGTCCTTTGACAAATATACCTTTCAACATTGGTTGTAAGTTTTCATTGAATAATTTAATTAATTTTAATTTAGTTATAATTAATTATATAAGAATTATTAGCATGATTTAGAACCTTGTGGAAATTTAAGGAAATCAAAAGGACATGGACAAGCTCAGGAAATTTATCTGGGCCTTGTTTAGATGGGAGTTGGCAATGAGTTGAGGTAGGTGGTATAAAGCAACTCAATATGGTCTAATTTATGTTTTATTATGTGAAACCTATTCAATAACAGTATCATTCTATGCACATAACCTATTTCACTAGTAAACCCTTAGATGACTTGGATTCCCTTATTTATACATTTCACAAATCCCATTGGGTATTTCGGTGATTAAAACTTGGGAATTCTATAAACTGTCTGGTGTGCCTACCCTTGACCATAGGTTGAAATCTGGAATATATAAACCATTTTTCCTTAAAGATAATTATGCAATGGTTGTATTAACCATTGACTAATCCTTATGAGACATTGTTACCCTAAGGGTTTCAGATTTGGGATGTGTTCATGTCTTGACTCGTAAATTTGAAATTGAGTATAAATGAAACAAATTTTTTTAATTATCATAAAATTGTAAAATGGTATAATGACATGTTTTCCTAATGATATATTGGTATATAGACTTGTAATTGTAATTAATTGACATATTGAGTAATTGGTATGAAATGACTTGTTGTCCTAAAATTGGAATAGTGGTCTATTTTTTGGAATATGGGTCATGATATTTCATGTTGGAATTGAATTATCACTGTAAATTGCGATTGGTATATGAAATAGGAATTTGCATTGGGTTTATGGTGAAAAAATATGTAATGGGACCCCAGAATGGGAATTTTCCTTGGGTCTCTTGTTAATTGAATGTATAATTAGACCCTAACATAAGAATTCTTCCTGATTCTGTTATGAATATGATGTATAATAGGCCCCAAGAATTGACATTTTCGTTGGGTATTTTTTGAATTGAATACATATATTTATACATAGTGTCACATGGAAAATAGGATATGGCTTCATAAAATGGATCCTCTAGTTACTAAGAATCAATAAATTTGTGGGTAGGGGTAGAGACAATCATCATAGTTTTATAGAAGGTATGTTTGACTTCTAGTTTCTACCCAGAACTCGAGGGTCAGTGGGTTTATTTTGTTTTATGCTTTTAAATTATAATAAATTACATTAATAATAATACTATAGCATGAATTATTACTCCAAATGAATTTTTTTACACACTATTTTTGGTTTCCTGTTTATTTTTACTCACACACTTCTGAGGAGGCCATGTAACATGGGCATCCAGGTATCCCTCACTTGTTATAGGCATAGGTTTTTCTAAGACCTAGGGTTGATCTTTAAGTAGTATAACTCACTATAATTCTAGGGACCAGGAAGAGGTGTGTATTGAAGTTGGGTATAGAGCCACTTTTTAATTGATTTTTTTATATATTATATGTAATCAACTCAATGGGTGATCGGTGTCCATAATTTAGATATGATATATTGATTACTTTATTTCTGTATTTAATAATTATAGATAGTATTTTTATTAGTCATTGCATAAAATTATTGTATATTTTTACATGGATTGTTATTTAGCTATTAGTTTTCACATTGAATAAGGGTATACTCTCCGCATAATCCACTTTAGACCCTCACTACTAGTCGGTATCCTATAGAGTATAAGGGGGAACACCTAGGGTCATGTGTCACTCCAAATCAATCCTGGTGATTTGGGTCAAGGTGTTAAAAATTGTACCTAATTTTTCTTGAATATTTATTTGGGAAGGAGGTATGTAGGTGATAATGGAATTCATTAGGGATTACGGTGAAACTAAGTATGGTGCATCACAAACAGCTTTCTCAAGGGATGTCCAAGTTACTATGGAATTGGAAGGTAATCTTTTTTTTTGTTTTTATAGTTATATAAATTAACCTCATGTGATGTACATGGATTTTAAGGTTTATGATTTCATATATATATGACTCTTGTATGTATCAAAAGTGGAATCACATTAATTATATTCATTTTATAGGAATTAGAAGACATATATGCTAATTGTGTGTGGTTATACAGATGACAGATGATCCAGATGCTTATGTGTCAGCAACTTGTATTGTGCATGCACATATGGGTTCTTAATGAAATCAAATTCAGCTTAACCTTAATTCATGTCTAATTTTTATAGAAGGTCGTGTGAGACTATGGTGTAGTGAACCTAGATGATGATAATGGTGACGATAATTAGGACTGTAATGATATAGTCCCTTTGTACATGGTTGGTGAAATGTATATTTCTGGTTTAGTATTAAGCATAAATTTACTCAATGAAGAACCTTGTAAAAGTGGATATTAGGTGGGTCCAGTTAATTAAGCTTTTATCTATAACCTCTGTGCAGTTATAAATATAGTGCACAGTGGAATTATGTTTAACTAAACCAGGAACCTATGGGACCTCAACATAAATGATCTAGGATAGAGCCCGCATAGGATATCTATATACATGTTACTAGATGTGGTTTCATGAGTTATAACACTTAGCGAGGTCATATTGTTGATTATGTGGAGGACCCTTATGGCCTTAAAGGTTACTGGTGAGTTATTAACTCATGTTTTATGAGGGTAACCTGAGTGATGATGTTTTCCTCAAGAAGGGACAGTCCATGTTATAAATTTATTATGGGTAGGTTTCATTGATGAAATTTCTATATGCATATAGACATCCTTTATAAGTACCATGAATGTTTTGTGAGTTCCCTTATAACCTTATAGATAAGAGTACTTTATGTGATAGAACTCATGAGATGAGGTTTGTCTTGGAAGGAAGGATGTTTCAGGTACATTATCCTATTAGTTATGGGAGTTCCTTTGAGTGGGGTTAAATGTGGCATATATCCTTGAATGAATGAGATGTTTGGTTCCAAAAAGGAGCATCGAGTGTGCTAATTATTGGTGTATCAGGATAATTGTAGTGTGTAGACATATGAATAGATGTGTGAGTCTAGACCAGGAGGTTTTTGAACCATGGTGAAATCACTATATTTGGAGTAAAGAGTAGTTTTATCAGGACTGGTTTTGAAATCATCGATTCCTGAGAATTTATGTTGTGGTAATGCATGAGATAGGTTAAATTGATAAGAATGGTGTGGAGAGATAACCTTTTAAATTGATCCACATTTTGAGAATAAACCTAGAAATAGTCATGGTGGTAGTTCACTGTTGAATTTTGTTCAGGGTCACCCTTCATGTTAGAAATGGATGTGTTTGATTTGAATCTCATAAGGCTAAGTGGTATCGGGGTTTATGTGTGTGGAGATTTCTATGTGTTGGAAGGCGACATCAGCAATTGATTAGGGTTCCATTTTATGGTTAACCAAAGTTTTTCACTAATGGATATGTCATGGTTTAGTGTAACATGTTTTATGATGGGACGAGACATAATAGGATTAGATTTCATAACCCATTTATGGGATTATTATGGATAAAGTTGATCTAAATTATAGGTAATACAAATATGTTGAGTGCATAGAGTGTCATTTGGAAATTATATTGAACAGACGGGCATGTTTACTCATTATATTCGATGATGGACTAGTCACGGGTTGGGTGGACCAATGTGTATGATATATAGAAATAATGAGGATACTTCTTTGGTGTGGATCATTGATCAGGTTAATATTTTTTGACTCAATCATGGGAAGGGTCCTGGTTTTGTCCATGATTGATCACTGAATGGTAATGGGGAATCTACCAGACCGATGTGTAATTGACCAAGACAACTAGATTTCAAGATCAATATATGATTTATTATTCATATGTTTAGATATATAAAGACTATATGTGGTCTCAGACTCTAGGTGATGTTGGTACAATTCGGGAGTGACTCGGATTAGAGATGGGTTAGTGAATGGATGAGAGACTTATGGATGGTACAATGGGTTGGCGAATTTATCATGAAACTTAATTTAAAAATTGTTTTGATTTCAAAAAAATAATTTCATATCAATTTAATGATTCCTCTACGTCTTAAATCTTCATGTTCAGTGTCATAATTTAGTATTAGTTGTTGTGGATGGGTACATTGATTGAAGTCAACAAGAAGGGAACAAGCTGTTGTTTCTATGTGAAGCTAAAATTGGTGGCTTGGAACCACATTAAGATCTTCATATCTAGTAAAATAGAGTTATTTAAAGATTATTGTGGTCCTTATTGGAGAGTATGTCATGTTCAAGTTACATTGGTTAGTAGAGACTTGTTTTTTTGGTTCGGAGCTAGGAATGAGGAGTTTAATATCAACATTTATCCATCATCATGTGTGTGATTGGGAATGATGGAATTAAACCACATTAAATGTGTCATTGGACTGCCAAAATCATGTTTCTTATTAATATTCCTATAGTGTGGAGAACTGTGTTAGAAGGAATTGGTTGAAGACACCATGGAGTTTCAATTTGGATGAGTATGGGGATAGTGATCTTAATGTTTAATTATAGAGGTCTAATGGCTCAGTTTCTCATGGATATTCCTAGAGTTTTACTAGAATAACTTGAATAGTGTTTGGGAATGATCAAGGTCATTTAATGTTGAGTTATTTCTGAAGGATGACGCATGGAGAATTCCTAGTGTATGAAGATTGAGGAAGATTATGATTCATGATTCACATGTTACCATAACTTCTCGAGGATGATAATCATTATATTGGGGAGACATTAATAACATATTTCAATGTAAGTTATAAATTTTAGAGGTAATTTGTAATTTTAATCTATTTGATTTATTTTTTGGATAACCATGTGTTCTACTAAGTTGATTCATGTTTAAACATCCTTAAGAGGTGTTGTGGTATTAAAACATTTCTTATAGGGACACTTGGACTTCAAGTGTTCAGTGGGGAATGTTTTGGGTATCCAAGGATACTATAGAAGTAACCTACCAGTAAATGGTCCTACCTAATAGCTGGTGTGGTGTGTAGAGTCCCTATAGCACAAAAGGACTCCCTAGTAAACTGGTTAGCCTTCACTTGGTGTCCAGTGGACCATCAGCTAGATAGTGGATCCCATTTGACTATCCAGTTGGGCAAGATGATGTTTTATCTATATGGATTTATTTTTAGAGTTCCATTCATCTATATAATCCTACTCTCCACCATATATGATATCCCTTCATTGTGGGATATATCTTTGTGAGATTTATTGTTGATTATGTAAAAGATCCTATGATATTCATTAATGTTGACTTCCATACCTCAGGCATAGATGGATTTTTTTGTCATTCATTGTGTACAATTCCTTTTGTAATGTCTTGGGCCTTACTATACTTTGATGTATTAATTACCTTTGAATACTCTTCTAATTTGATATCTTGATCATTTTTTGGTCTATTTCTAGATCCTAATAAAAACATATGGTGAAAATTCTACATGATATTGATGGAATTGTCTATAAAAATCAGGATTTGGATCGGTGTGCCTAGAGGATGTCATATGATGATGAACACATATCATTGTTTTGAGTTTCATTGAGGGTAAATCTCTTGGTGATATATTCTATAGTTTTTTATCAAATTATGTTGTATTATCCATTGTATCATGGAATTGAATTGGGGATTTTATGTTCCATATATTTGGGAGTGTTTTAGGTGTGGTACAAACTCTTATGGGTGATATTGCGAGAAAGGTCTGTCACCGAATTTTTTATTCTATATATTACCAATTTAAGTATATTAATTGGAATTTTTGGAGGTATAGATTGGTATTTTTCCTCTAAGGATGTCAGAAAGGGTTTATGGACATTACATGGGTGGTTTTTCATGGTCCTAGCTAAGCTGTGATACCGGGTGTGTCCTTCAACTAATATTTCTTTCAATGTTGGTTTTATGTTTTCTTATAAATAAATAATTAATTTAATTTTGGTTTAAATTAATTATATTAGAATTATCCATTGTGATTTATATCCTTTGTTGATAAATTGTTTCTAAATGGAATTGGAAAGACTCGGTAAGTTTAGTTGGTCCATTCTTGGATGAGTTGGGTTTTTATTAATGTAGGTTCTATAAATATTCTCTTAATAGTCTACTTTTGGTTTTTGTTATGTGAACCCAATATGATCGTGCTGAAATTTCATGTGCATGACCTTTTTGAGTTGTAAACCTTTTGATGACCTAGATTCCATTATTTATACCTTCCATAGACCCTATCAGGTATGTTGGTGATTGAATCCCTAGAATTTTGGACATTTTAAGGTGTGCGAACCCATAACCCTAGGTTGTAATATATAATATTTGAACCTAATTTCCTTGAACTAAATTTTGGAACTATTAGCTTAAACTTTGAACAAACTGTGTGATTCATTTTCACCCTAGGTTTTTATAATTGGGGATATAGTCTTTTGTGGACTCGTAAATTGGAAATTGTGCATAAATGAAAAGCAAATTGTTTGATTTTCCTAAAATTGAAAATTTGTATAAATACATATTATCATAATGAAATATTTTCATATTGATTAATTTTTTTAAAAAGGTTTGGGCTGAAGCCTCATTTATTTTTTAAAGTAATAACCGCTTTCAAACTGGGTACAGGGAGACCCATTACATAGACTGAAGGACCATGACCAGGTGGTCTGAATACAAGGCCCGAGAGCCCATTTTTTAGCCCAAAGAGCCCTTCAATGAATAATAATGCTACAATACCTGGGTTGTTACGATACTGTCACTGCTAAAATCCCTGCAAAAGTGCCTCTACTCCTATATCTCTACCATTGATATAGTTCTGTCACTCCTACAGTAACCCAAAAATTCAGCCCTGCCAGGATTTGATCCTAGGTCTTTTGGATGTCAAACTGGAGTCTTTACCACTGGGTTAAAGGCTCATTGGATTCATATTGATTAGTAATTGGAATGAATTGAAATATTAAAAAGTAATTGGCCAAAAATGTCTTATTGGACAATAATTGTCACAATGACCTATTTTTGGCATATTTTTCATGATTTTTCATTTTGTATTGAATTAGCAAATTGGCTTGTTATTAGCCCATGGAATTGGAATTAAACATTTTTCTTTAGTGAAATAAACCTATAATTATCTTTGAGTAAGGGAATTAAACTTGGGTCTATTATGAACTAAATTTATAATCGGACCCTAGCATGGGAATTTTCCTTGGTTCTATTGTGAACCAAATGTGTATTTGACCAATGGAATTAGGATTCACCTTGGGTATGCTATGAATTGAATGTGTATATATTTATACATAGTGGGGCATGATAAAGGGGGATATGGATATATAATATGTATCCCCTAGTTACTAATATTTTCAAATTTTATGGAAATGGACTAAGATAACCAACATCATGTGGTAGCAAGTATGGTTGACCCCATGTGTCAACCTAGAGCTCGAGGTTCAGCCGGTTTAGTTATTTTTGTGCATTTAAATTTTAATTTATGCCTTTTCATCGCACTATTTAATAAAATATTACAAAGACTATGTTTTTTAGAGACCATTGGTGGTGTCCAATTGGGTTTCACTCACACCATACTTAGGATACCATGGAACTTGGGTACCTAAGTTTCCCTCACATATTGTATACATGGGTTAGGCTGGGACCTAGGTTTGATCATTGATTGAGATATCATTCCATAATTATATAGAGAGGGAGAGGTGTGTCTAGGAGTTGGTTGTAGAGCATATTTTTTACTTTTGTTATCTCATGTATGTGAGTGGACTGCTGGGTGATTGGTTTATTATATCAAGATATGACTGTTCAAGTATATTAATTCTATATTCATTCATTACAGAAGGAATATTTATTAGCTACAAAATACTCCAATTTTATTTTTTAAATGATTGGTTATTTATAAATTACATTTCACTCTGATTATGTTTGTACTCTCCCAATGATCCTATTTAGACCATCCCTACTAGTTTTCATCCTCTAGAATAATGGGAGGCACGCCTGAAGTCATGTATCACTTTGGATCAGACCTAGTGATTCAGTTGTGGTTGTTATAGTTCATTAATCCTCTAATTAGGGAATAAAATATTTATCCTACAATGACCCTATATATCCATGTAACTCTTAATTTCTTAGATTGTGGGCCAGTTGTGTGGTCATTATCATGAGACAAAATCATCAAAATTTTATGTCCCCATGAAAGTGAAAGTTTTGGTAAATATAAAATATCACGCCTATCATCTTTAAGTTTCATCATATTCTGAGAAGAAAAATATATAAATATAATTTCAAAACAGATAATTTTAACTTCATTAAATAATTTAATTCCTATGGATATATTCATTTGAATAAATTTATATACTCTGGTTCCCTTACCTCCATGTATAGCATTAAAAATATGTATGCTACTTAAATCAAATTTTGTGTACATATATTAGATTAAAATTAAATATTTTTTATAAATAAAAAATTAATTTTCCATAATAGAAATAAAATCAATGAATTTTATAATTTTCAACCAAAGAAATTTGTAACTAAGACTAATGAATATAAAAGTTTTCAAAAAAAATGAGACAAATGAATATAATCTAAAAAGGTGTAATTTTTTGTACCTATATTTTATTATAAATATATAAATTTCATAAGTAAAAATTTTTTTATAAGAATATTATAAATATATTGTGGATTAAAATTTTAATCTAGAAAAAAATTAAATAAAGTATTTACAACAAAATAAGGAATAAATATAATTTAACCAAAAAATTGGATATCTAAATTTAAAAAATATACAAAATATTACAAAAATGACTGGAATTACTGACAAATATATATATTTAAATATCAAATTTAATAAATAATATTTTAAACTATATTATTTTAACAAAACATTACGTATTTTCCTAATTAATTAGGATAGTAATTGAATGTTTTCACATATGCCTTCTATGTAACCACTTCATGTTTCATGGACTATGTATACATCACAATAATTATTATCCTTTGGTAATCATGTAATAGATGATGAAATCTCACATTAATTAGCATCATCAAAATTCTACTTGACCAAATGAACTTTTTCTCTATCAAAATGATGGACCACTGATCATTTGATGGGTCACCAAAATAAATATTTTTTTAGATGTGTCTCCCTGATAAAATATTTCTCTTTGAAACTAAATATTTTGAAATAAACAAGTGAAAACCCACACTCATATTGTTTAAAACCATTATTATTATCAACAAAATTGTAATTAAAAACTAGAAATTGAAATTTTATATACCTAATCTCTCATATATCCTCAACAACTCCAAAATATATTATTCATGTATAAATTGGGTTTTTATCTATGGCACTCAAAAAATTTAGTGCTTTATCAATGACTATTACTCCATTATTTAAAATGGTACTCTTATTATCCTTGATTTTTTTAATTTTTTACCATTAATATAAAAACTAGACCATGTGATCTCATTAACACTTGGTCCCCCTACTTAAAATTACAATGTTTATGATGTAGATTAATCAGAATTCATTTTTTCCTTAAATAAAAAAATGTTCTTTAATTTTCATTCATATAACATTTTTCATTTATTCTCAGATATTATACCTTTAATATAGAAATATTTAATGATATATATGGTTAAACCTCACCAATATTATTCAATACATATTTAAATGTGTGTGAATCACTTCATCACATGGAATTAAATTTACCATTAAACAATGAATCAATTTAAATACTCTATCAACTATAAAATGTTGCGATATAGGGAGACCAATGTTCTCCAATTCAAAATAATATTTTGTAAAAAAATCAATAACCTCTTCTTTTATATATTTTTGAACAATGGAGGCATCTTGTCAAAGTGTATTATTAACATATCCCTCATAAATATCCATATATCATTCAAAAGGATTCATCCAATATAAATAAACAATCCCACATACTCTTATCTTTTACACTTAATAAATCAATAAAAGAACCATTACATCAAAGAATGATATTGAAAAATACATTTATAAATGGAGAAGTATGAGTATAACTTCACTATTAAACACATATAAGAAATTTGGATTATGAATATACATTAAATGGAATTGAAAAAGTAACACAACCTAATGATGTTCTTTCTTATATGTATCAACAATATAAAATTCTATGCAATTTGTATAATATATTTCATCCATATATAAATGTAACTACATTTCATATCTATAAATTTTAATTACATTAATAACACAAAATTTATTACATTTTATGGGAATCCACTAGGTAAATTAATACCATATAAACATTGATTAAAAATTATCTTCTCAAACTTTCTTATTGTGAGAAACATTGGAGTAATTTTTTTCATTTATAGTGGGAGATAAAATTCAAATGTACTCCCATGGTTACTAAGTCCAATATTTCATGCAATATATAAATTTACATTAATTTTATATTTAAAAATTCTCGAGTCAATCTACCAAATATATTTTTCTTGAAATGCATAATTTTAATGTTATATTTTACCTACATAAAATTATAATAAGGTAACTCAAAAAAATTGGATTTTTTCTTCCAAGTATTTTTTGATGACCATAAATTCCTTTTTTTGAAAACGTGAATTTTTTTTCTCCTTTTCATAAGGTTCTTTAATTGAAAATGGTTGTGGGAAAATCATACTCTATTAAATTTTTCAATTCCTTTTTTTATTCTTTGATATGGATAATAGATTCAAAAAAATATTTTATATACCATGTACACTCACAGTCTTCAATTCTGTAATTGATGATATGAACTCCCCTATAAAAAAAATTGACAATATTCATGTTCCTTAAAAATATCTAGATAAGATTCCATAAACAAGGAAGTCACATATATTAAACATTATCAATAAATGAAAAATAAAATACACTTTTGTGTATTAATAAAATACTATTACACATTTCTCCCATAAAATCTCAAACCATAAATCAATGGTGAAGGATAAATATCACTATCATTTCTATGATATTTTAGTCCAAATATAATTAATCTCATCATCCAAAATTTTAAATTTATACATATATATAGGGACAAGTTATAGAAAACCAAAAAAACCATGAACAATATTATATACTAAGAATTTGATATAGATTCATTATTTTTGTTCACAGTCCCCTTCTGAGGTTTCCATATTTACTTACAAAGTTATAATATTTTTGGACAAATATCTTTAATTGTAGTGAATTAGAAGGATGATGTATGATTCCATAATATATGTACTCATCTGTAAGTCATCTTATCCTATTTTATTCATTTTAATTTTCAAAAAGATTCTTAAGAAATATAATTACTAGAAGATACTATGTATATTTTATGGGAGGTTTGTTTCATATTCTTGAGAAGGAATCACAATTTTATTTTTTATCCATTTTATATTATTATACCCCAGATTTCATACATTATGAAAAACATTATTTTTATTTCCATACAAAAAACTGGGGATTAGGGAAATAAATTATCTTTTTTTACTTCAATACCATTGGGTATTATATTTTTTACCTCGTAATTGTAATTTGGAAGACAATTGACATTTGGAAGTTACTCTTTTAAAAGTTCTAGAAATTTATTGAAACTTTTATTACTCCCACTATTTCTTACTTACAAGTTAATTAATCTCATTACTACTAATAACACTATAAATTTTTTGTAACATGGGGATAGTGGTTTCTTGACATATTAGTATAATCATTCAGCACACGTTTTTTTCAATGGATTCATCACCTATTTCATGAAATAATTCATCAAGTTGATCATTTTCCTCATTCTAATCATCTTCATCATTATTAGATCTTGGATAGTTTTTTATTTCACTATACCATATATGGAGTGTATATTTATGACTAAAACTATAGAAAATCATGTGGTCTTTGATTTCCCTATACCCTTATTTTCTCATATTCAAACATTTAATGCATAGATATGAAATTATATTTCTATTTTAATGATATAATTTAGAAAATTAAAATAAATTTTCAACCCCTATCTTATATTCATCACAAGTTCTTTTTGAATTTATCCAGTTAAAATCCATTTATTACAAAATGTATTAATATAATAGATTAATATATTAAAAAATATACAAATTCAAATATATATAAACTAATGAGTTGGATATTTTATATCAATTTTTTCCAAAAAGTAATCTTCAATATATTTTTCATGTTCAATTTATTATAATACCTGTAGTTGTTCTCTCGATATAGGAATTTTTCATGGTCTAACTAAACTTATCAAATGATTTAATCTATCATGATGATTTCCCCCCACACAAGTTATATATCCCCACTTTATTTAGAAAGGTATCCTTTATAATATATATATATATATATGGCTAATTTAAGATCTTTTCTGATTATTTTACTTCCTCTATGTCCTTATGTAATTTGGTAGCTTCGCTTTCTTGTGAAACATTCTTTCATTTATTAGAACTTATGATTAAATCCAAATACAATGATTGTACCCCTCTAATATAATATTATCTTGTTCTAAATATAGATCTTATTTTTCTTTTTGAGGTGTATAGTGTGATGTTGAAGTATAATTCAAATAACCTTTCTCATCATCCTTTACTATATCTTTATCTGTGGATATTTTCATACTTTTATTTTATTACATATTACTTGTCTTTTTAGTATTATAGGTGATTTATATAATGTTTTTTTTCTACACTTACCACTAGGTTTTTTACTTATAAGGCCCTCAAAATGGAAATTCCATGGGGTAAAAATAGTAAGTTGGATTTAATTTTACAAACCTATTTTATATGTCTAATAAATAATAAATATAGGTATTTTTTATATTCATTATACTTTCAATATTAAAAGTATATTTCCTTGTGTATCATACTTTATAAAATATCTTTACCATGGGTCACTATGTTTTGTAATATTTTAACCATAATTCATTTATGTCTATTTGGTTTAACAATTTTATGTCACCTTGATTTATCACGTCCTATAAATGAAAACATAGTGTCTTTGTTAAAATTATCACTATTTAAATGAAATGAGTTTGATTAGTACAAAAACTCACCCTTGTGAGGTATTCTCAAATCTGGTTCATTCTCTATTGAAGTAAGAGTTACTTTCACTCTATAAATAGTAAATTTATCATTATCCATGTTATTTTTCATAATAAACTGAGAACTTGAATAAAAATATTTATCTAGACTTGATTAAATACCTTATTTAATAATATAATTGAACAAACACATTCCTTCAATGCATAAAAACCCACATACATGTTTGATTTCAACTAATTCATGTCTGAGAATTTATCAATAGTGGTTAATTAAACCTTAAAAAGAGCATTAAATACACCAGTAGACATCAAAACACTTTTATATTACATTTTATAAGTTCTTTTCTCTTCAAGATATTTGAATCCAATACTCATGCCCTTTTTAATGGATGAAAAATCCAATATGAAGAGATTCAGTTAAGATCATGATTTGGAATGAAAAAAGGGAAGTGGGGTTAGTGAATTATGATTCAAATATTTGTGTGTTTGAAATAATAAAGTATTATTTTAGCCTATAAAATCAATTGAAATGTGGTTAAACAGTAAATTCCAATAAAATAACTTAAATAAATAAATAGTTAGTAAAAAATAAACCATGTTATTTTAAAATAACATAGTCAACCATGAACTCCTTTAAGTATCAATTGATCAATAATATAAAATATTTTAATTAATTAAATAGTAAATAATGGATAAGAATATCAAAATCGAATAAATTAATAATAATAAAATAATAATCATGATTATTACTAAATTTTAGTTAAAATTCAAATGGTCATGTTGGATATAATTTATTCTCCCATGATTCAAGGTTTTAGTGAAAATGTTAACAAACTAACAACAATTCCAATGAATTCAAGAGTAATATCACATTTCTGGTAATGATCTCTCAAAATGGGATATCTTATATAAATATGATTAGTCCTAAATGAGACATATGATTATTTAGAATATTAATTTCACTTATTCTTTCATATTTTAAGGATACATATCTTAATTGAAATAAATAATCAAGTAAAGTTCATTTCATCCTCAGAATATATTTATAATAACTTCATAAATCTCTGTGTTTAGTTTTATTAGTAGATAATTAAATATAATTATTTTCATACTATACTTTGAAACTAGTTAATTTCTTTAAAATGAAAAATTCTAGGGAGTCTATCACAAATCAGCTGCAAAATAATCAACATCAAAATAAGTTAGTATATAAAATTATTATCTTTTGGAGTAAAATAAAACAAAAATTAAAGGAATCTTGCTATATTTAAACATTATTTTAACATCACTCAAGTGAGATTACCTAGGGTTTTATTGAAATATATCATATATATAAAATAAAAACATACTTTTATTCAACTAATAATAAGGTATAGAAAACTTTAAATAATACCACTACAAAGTAACTGGTAAAATAGTTTTCCACTTTCATCAATTTAAAATTTATTTTTAGTTCTCATAGGTGGATCACATCACATAAATTTATTTATAAAAAAATTAAAAAATATATGGTATATTTTATTTTATTCAAAATAGTTTGAGTTTTATTTTATAAAATCTGAAAACTAAGAAGGAATTTTAGATCCCCTATAGAACTCATTTCAATTTCATTATTTATTAATAGAGAAAAACTATCATAGATAAAGGTTTTAGTATAAAAAATATTATTTCATCAATATATATTTGAGTAATTAAAATATATTTGGTTAATATTTTTATGAAAAAAGTAGGTTCAACCAAAAATTATATAAACCTATTTTACAAAATAAAAGGGTTGATCCTATCATACTAAGACTTATGATCATAATTAAAATAGCAAAAATATATATATAGTTTAAAGAAATGATTTGGAAAATATTTTTTTGATATATAGGTAGATTTCAATATAAACATTCTTAATATTAAAATAATTTTAAAAAATTCTCTTAATATCTATTTGATAAAGATTATAATTCAAATGGGATATATATACTGAAAAGATCCTAATGGAATAAATTGTAGATAATAATGAAATATTTTTATCATAATAAATACATTTCTCTTAAAAATATCATTTCTCAACTATCCTAGTATTATTTCTAACAACATATCTGGAATCATCCACTTTTTTGAAACACCTTAATTATTATCAATAGTTAGCTAATATTTGGGTCTTCTAACTAACTCCTATAAATTTTTGTCAAACTTGTTTGACTCATCATATATATAAATTACATAGTTTAAATAAATAATATATTTATTAATTTATTTTTTGTTCAATGTGTTGTGATTAAGCATTATATTCAACATGGGTTCTCAAGGTGGCTTGACTATGATTCTCTTTATTAATAACACACAAAACTGCATCCAGAAAATGATTCTAAGGGGTCTTAGAAGTTTTGGGAAATTAATATTTTAGTTGATTCATGTTATTATTCATCAGTTTCATATGGATTATTAATAAAATTAGTTAATTGATCATTAGGTTTAAATTTTTTATATTGAAATTTCATATTTCATTCTGGATGTTTTTAACAATATTTATAGTTTCAATTGGATCTATTTCACCAAATTTAACATTAAAAAATATTCTAAAACCTTTGTTCTTTTTTTAAAAGAAATATATATTTTACTGGAGTTTTAATACCATAAGAAAATTTATTTTAACTAATTTATGTGAAAAAATTTATAATTTATCATTAGTTTTTAGAATAAACACTGTTAACCAAAATATTTAAAGTGATTTACCTTGGTCTTTCAAATATTTTATAACCCATTGGTATTTTTATTTAAATTTGGTATAATAAAAACCCTATAAATTAATTAAAAAAAATTACTTATATCATAAACCTAAAAATAAATATTAAGTTCATACTTACTAAACACAGTATGTTTTATCTATTGGAGTTTAATATATTTCATTTCAATAACCCAATTTTGAGGAGGTGTTTTTGGGGTAGAAATTATTTTATTATATCCATGTAGTAAAAAAATATAGTTAAACTGTTGTATTTAAATTTTATATCCTTGGTTACTTAGGAAGGAATTTATAGTAAGTATACTAATTTTCTCAATTATCATTGAAATTTTATAAAAAACATAATAATATTCATTTTTCTGATATCAAAAATACATCCAAGTGTATCATGAACAATCATAAACAATTACATAACAATATTGTCATCTATCTAGGATAAAAATTATATAATATCGAAATAAATCAATTTTAACCAACTCTAGTTGTTTAGAGTTTGGAACATATTTAAAATTTTTAATAAAACATTGTGTTGTTTACTATTTTTAAATGGGTTATGAAATTTATTTATTTGAAAGCCTTTCTTTTGAATATCCTCATCTAACCCTTTCTTAGATTTTTAAATAAGTGATTATTCATTACAATTTCCAAGTGTTCAATTTCAAATCTAATACCCTCTATAAAATCAACTTAATAAGGAAACATGTTGGATAATTAAGTAATTAAAATCAGCAATATCAAAATTTCCATTACCATTTTCAATAAATTATAAATAATTGTTTTTAGTATGATTTTTTTTTAAAAATATTCTCAAACATAACATAGTAATAATCAATACACAACAGGATAGTAGTAACAAGGTTATAATTTAATCCCTCAATAAATAAAGCTTTTTAATAGGGTATAAAATCAAAAAATATCAAATTGTATGTGACCAATTATTTTTATTTTTCATTGTCTCAAATGGTAACATAACCCCCATATACCTTTGTAAATATTTTAAATCTATAGTAGTCAATGATGATAGTTATTGAACATCCATTGTCCAAATACCACAATATTTAAATATATATCTTCAAGAAATTGAACTACAAAAATATAAATCATTGAATATTTTTGACCCAAATTTGTATGTGTTGAAAATAGATAGGCACATAAAACTTATATAACTGGTATATCATAAGTAGAAGTAAATATATTCAAATATGATACTCTATTAGTTATATAAAATTTCATTATATTGTTTGGACTATAGCTTGAGTTATTAACTATAGTCCCATATATATTATATATGAATGTTCAACTTTAAGAACTATATCCGGAACAATGCACAAAATTATATTACATTAAAACTTCCTTTTTTCCATTATAGTAATCCAATCCATTTTTATATTTATAAATTATTTCAGATATTATAATATGGTTTATGTTACTTTTATATTCATTTGACTTCTCTAATTACTTTATAGATCATCCATTATCATCCTTCAAATTTTATTCTTATTTAACAAATTTTTTTTATTAAAATTTTTTTTCTTTTAGAATATACTTCACATTAAATCATACTTATTAAGTCTTTTAAATTTTTTTGACCATATAATTTATTACATTCATTGTATTCTTAGAATTGGTAGAATATTACTCTTATTCATCAGCAAACAAAATGTAATCTTCGTGAATTTCACTAACATATGAAATGAGAGTAGAAGGTACTTTATTTATTGATTCCATAAAGTATTGGTTAACAATATCTTTGGTTCATAATTTCCACTTTAATCAAACTAATTATAGCTATCATTTATTTCACTTTATGTAGTTTTATTCAATGGAACACTTAGATAATTTATTTTCTCATGCTTCTTCTTGTACTTCACATTTGGATAATCAACTTGGATATATCCTTTCTTCTTATATCCATAGAAAACCACTTCACTAGAAGTTCTTTCTTTTTTCCAATATCTATTTTTATCATGAATTACTTTGAAATTTTTATAATCCTTAGAGGGGTCCATTTTAATAAAAAATTTAATAAAAATATAATTTATATTAACCATTTACATATCATTTTCACACTCATTGTCATAACCACCCCCCCCCCCCCACACACACACTAGTACCCTTTTTAGGTCCGTAATGAAGAGAGGGAGCGAACACCAAAGCCTACCTCTATTAGTTCATGGGTTGGAGACTAGAACTGAGGGTATAACATACTAAATGGGAGGCATTACTGGTCACCGATAAATTTACCCATGTTTTTCGGGTTCAGTGGTTTCTTGAAGTTTAACTTAGGTTGTCGAATCCTCAAGGACATAACAAGAAACCTATAGAAGAGTACATTCTATGGACTATTTTGGCTATGAAGTGGGAAACATTGTGTTGATTTTAGATAGTTTAAAGTGAAAACTAAGAAACTTAAGTGAATTAAATTTAAAATAATGAGTTCATCCTAGGCTATCACTTGGGGTGGAATAGATGTCTTAATTTTTCATCCTTTTCAATTTCTTATTTTTGAGATGTGTTCATTTATGAAGATCAAAAAACATCATCATTTACTGGTTTAATACCTAAAAACCCTAATAATAATCACTTATACACTTGTAGGATCAATTTTTTGATCACTCCATGGTAATGGTTCGTATTAGCACTTGAAGTGTGTGGCCTTAAATTCAACAAAGACAAAGGAGTTTAAATATCGTCAAAAAAAATTCTCCATTAAAAGAAGTGATTATAAATTAATGAAGTGAAAAATAACATCCAATACATCCCCTTTGTACTCCCTTTTATCAACCCATAAGTTTGTTGTACCTCCATTGATGTTACGGTTTCAATGTAAGTGGTAAGTAGACTCGTGAGGGAGGAATTTTTGATTTAAACAAACAATAAAAAGAAAATGATCAATCCACAGTTGTGTGAATAATTTCACAAGTTTTGGCATGAATAAGTACACAAATTGAGAAAATGGTATAAAAGTGATAACAAAAATAACATAAAATGATATAAAGAATAAGTTTTACTAAGAATTCAATGTGACTCGAGCAATATATAAATTAAAGAATATATATTATAACATCAAATTGGTATCATAATCATACAATGAAACAAACCAAAAATTATGCCTAAATCCTCCCACAAAAATACCTTAAATAGGAATTTTGGAAGCATTGGATTGATCCCCCAATAGTCCATGTCTCCTCAATTAATTTTGGTAGGCCAAGTTGGGTGGAAAGTTAAAGGAGAGTGGAATTTTACACAATTTAGAAAAAATCTGAGCCAAAATTCATGCCTCTAATAGGTGTGCCTAATAGAGCATCTCTATGGCAGAATTTGGGATGTCCATATAAGAAAAATATGAACATACGGATGTCCCTTTACTGTATATAAAATTTCAGCCCATAATATTTTATTTTTGTTGAAACATGATTTAAATGGTGGGATGTTTTTCTAGGCCCCAGAATCTGGGCCAGAATTTCATCATTAACATGGGCTTCCTATAACTCCATTAAAAAATCTTAATTATCTTGAGACACTATCTAATAAAATGTTACCTATGATTTATTCTATCTCTAGTTCAATTTTTAGAATAATTGGGTTTAGATATTTTCTTCTACAGTACTTTTATTGGGTTATTTTCCAGTTCACATTGCCCAGAGTGTTTTTAGTTCAAGACCCACTTCGGTGGTCTTACAAATAGAATCATTAAGAGATCTAAAATAATGAATTGTTCCTTATTGAATGGGAAACCTGAAAATAAAATATAAAAATAAATCAATACAGTTGTTTATTTTATATGGTGTTCAAAAATGTACCATGTAATAGTGAATTTTAAGAAAGAATCACAATCATGATGCGAAATGATGTTCAAAGTATAAAATTCAATAAAATAGTGTTTATGAAAAATAAATCACATGAATATTTTAATACAAATAAATAATATTAGCTGATTTTAGTGTCTAATCGAACCCCTAACTCATGATTTTCTAGTCCTGAGGAAAATATATCTCAAAAATATGAAATTCGAATTCCCTTTTCCAAAAACATTTTAATACACAATGCTCACCAAAAGACCTCATTCGAAACAATTCTGATGCCCACAAAAGTCATTTAAAGTAAGCTAGGTATAGAGGCATATACCAAGACCAAGGTCATTCCTTTGTTCAAATTCATCATCACATTTCAACCAATTCCAATTAAGGATGATGATGTGTTATGAATCATAATAGACATAGGGGTTTATCTTTATTCAAGGGAGAGAAGATGGAAGTGCTAGGTGGAATCACATTTCAATATTAACAAGTGTATCCATTTTTTATTTTATTTATTATTTTTTCTGTTTTTTTGTTGAAATTTTTTCATGTTAATAGAAATTGAACTCAATCAAGTCAACCTATGTAGTGAGACTTTGCCGATGACTCCCAAGATAAAATACCTTAAGGATCCAAGTAAAGCACGCAATCTCGGGAATCATATCAAATTTTCTCAACCAAAAACAAATTAAAATTACCACAAATAGAGATAAAATTTCCAACTTTGGTCCATAGAACTATGGAGTAATGATCCCCATGTACTGAAAGCCACACATTAGAAAATCCCATTTCTCTACTCACAATTGAATTTTTATTTAGATTTTTTGATTTTTTTTAATACTCATGTTAAAATTAAAACGATCACCAAACCTATGCCATTTATTATGGGACCCCACGAAATAAAACTAATACCCCACAATCCAAATGATAGGAATTGTTTTTTGTTAAATGGATGAAAATATAAATAGTGAAAATCACATCGGACAACCGCAATTTCCAAACTCTATGCTCATGAACATAAAGTTTAATTAAAATTGGAGTCAAGGAATTAAAAGTTATTTGATATTCACTTTCAAAATTTTCAATGTGTATTATTATGTACATGTTTAAAGATATTTTTCCATCCATTTGTACACACAAAATTTTATTTGACTCGATTTTTTATTCTTTTCACCCCCTCCACCCAAATTAAAATATTAGTGCCCATAGTGTTTAATAAAATTTATATTCTAAATGGTGTAGAGGTAGAGAATAGAAGTTCAAAAATAAATTAAAAAATTATAATCATGGAATGAATTCACCTGGTGGCTGAATTTGATGTTTGTGTTACTCCCATTAAAGACCTTCATCTCTATGTTACTCACAGAAGTCTCATCAAAGATAATTGTTTATTTTTGTACACATGGAAGAAATAATATTTTCCTAAAAATTCATCAATCTCAGCATCCCATGAAGGTTACAACCCACTACAATTGGAAACCACGGAAACCCATTCAGGACCCCCTAACTAAAAAAAACAAATGGAATGGAAAAAATGAACATTATTATTTTGAATTTCCAATCCTTGTGTTAGTGTGCAGTTAAAAACCGGGTTACCTCCCAAAAATAACTTTGGTTAATGTCATTAGCCCGGCATGGAACCTCAATATATTTATTTTTTTTGGTTAATGGGTTGGCTCAGTTAACTCCTCCTTTGTTTCATGTTTATTGAATGATTCAATAAATTGTTGTAACCTATTACCATTGACTTTGAATGCATGACCACTATTGGGATCCTGAATCTCTGTTGTCCCATGAGGGTACACATGATGCACTGTTTATGGACCTGACCGTCTTGACCAGAAATTTCTTGAGTGTAAATGAATTTTCGAACAATCCAAGAGCACGCATTTTCCCAGTTCAAAGTGTTTGACTTGGATATTACTAGATTGGTAGTATTTAACTATATCTCTATTTATCCTTCAATTTTAATAAGCCTATATCCTAAGTTACACGTGTTCATTAAGATCTAATTTCATCTTTGTTTCATCCAAAGAAATGTTGAGGTCCTTTTTTTTATTTCCTAAAAGGCCTTATACTCAATTTCAATAGGTAAATGACATGTTTTTTCATAAAACAACATATATGGTGATATGACTTGGATGTTTTTGAATGTTTTACAATATTCTCAAAGGGTATCCAAGAGTTTCACGAACCCATATTTCATATAGGGATTGACATTTTTTCAAGAATATGCATAATCACCCTATTCACTAAATTAACATAACCATTGTTTTGAGGATGGTATGTTGTGGATACTTTATAATAAATCACATACATATAAATTAAATAAGATAATGAGCAGTTGCAGAAATGGGTTCCCTAATCACTGATTATAGCCCTAGGAATTCTAAACTGAGAAAATATATTCTCTTTCATATATTGGATCACAACATGATGGTTGTTGGACTTGGTGTTAATTGAATCCACCATTTTCGATACGTAATCAATAGCGAAGAGGATGTAGATGTATCCCCTAGTGTTTGGGAAGGGTTCCATGAGATAAATTCCCCAACAATCAAATATTTTGATGACTATAATGGGAGTGTGGGGAATTTGATTCCTTTTGGTAATGGATCCTAATTGTTGACATTGAGGACAACTTTGGTAGAATTGGAATGAATCCTTAGTGAGGCTAGGCTAGTAGAAACTACATTGGAGGACCTTTTAATTTGTTTTAATTGTAGAAAAGTGGCCTCCATATGCCACTCCAAGATATAATTTTATAATGGAATCTTTCTCAAACTTTGGAACACATCTCTTAATGATTTGATTAGGATAGAACATGAAGAGGTTCGGATCATCAAAAACATAGTGCTTGACATCATAAGGTAATTTCCTCTTAGATTGGGTCCCTAGGAATTTTGGAATGTCACCCATCCCTATATGGTGTTCTTTGTCAACATACCACGGTAATCCACTCACAGAATATAGGTGCTATCAGGAAATGAATCAGATACAAAAAGGTAATGTGAGTTGTATTTGAATTCCATCCTAGAGAGATGATCAGATACAATATTTTTAACACCCTTTTTATATTTAATGGTTAAACGAAACTCTTGAATAATAAGGACCCACCAAATCAATCTATCATTGGAATCTTTTTTTGGAAAATTTATTTCAGCGCTGAATATTCAGTGAAGATAGTGATGGATGATCCCTAAAGATAAGACCAGAATTTCTCAAAGGAAAAGGAAACATAAAGTAACACATTATTAGTGGTGGTGTGTATTATTTGTGCATCATTTAAATATTTTCATGCATAATCAATGACACATGGAGTTTTCTCACACTGTTATCCTAGGATATCTACTAGAGTGAAGTCACTTGCATCACACATGAGCACGAATAGAAGTTTACAATTGGAATATTTCATGACAGGTGAAGTGATAAGAGATAACTTGAGTATTGATAATGATTCCTCACAACTTTTAATCTATACAAATTGAGCATCTTTCACCAAAAGAGAACAAAATGGTTGGGAAATAGAGCTAAAATTAAAAATTAACATTCTATATAAACCTTCATGCCCTAAGAAGGACCTCACTTACTTGATAGTTATAGTATAGGGAAGGTGTTCAATGATATCTACCTTTCTCTTATGAACATAAATCCCTCTAATAGAGACCATATGTCCCAAAACATGTTTTTCCTTTACCATGAAATGTATTTTTTACCAATTTAGGATGAGGTTCTTATCCTATCATCTTGAAAACAAAACATTCAAAATTTATAAGTAATCCCTAAAAGCTATCACCAAAGATGGATAAGTAATCCATAAAGACCTCTAAAAAAATCCCCCACCATGTCCAAGAATATTCCCATCATGCACCACTAGAATTTACTTGGGGCATTACATAACCCAAATGGCATGATCATGAAGAAACAATTGTGAAATGGATATGGGAATATTTTTTCCCCTTGATCCTCTAAGGATTCCTTGATTTGATTATACAGTGGGAATCCATCTACGAAGTATTAGAATTTATGATCCTCCACTCGCTCAAGGACTTGATCAATAAAGGGAAAGGGGAAATAGTCTTCCTTGGTACATGAGTTGAGCTTCCTATATTCAATAAATACTCTTCGTCCACTACTGAACCTTGTGGGGATAAGGTCACCATCCTCATTGGTGATCATAGTGAATCCAAATTTCTTTGGAAGGACTTAAATTGGGATTACCCACTCACTCTTAGAATTAGAGTAGATAATACCTTCTTTCGACAACATAAGAAGTTATTTCCATACAACATTCTTAATATTGGGATTGAGTCTCAATTGAGGTTGATGATATGGTTTGGAGTCAGATTCAAGAAAAATCCTATGAGTTCCAATGAGTGGGATAATACCAGGAAAATTAGAAAGGGTCCATCCAATTGATTTCTTATTCTTTTCTTGGACATAAAGAAGCATACTCTCTTGATTTTCATTAAGAGAGGAAGAAATTACAATAGAAAAGGACTTACTGTCCCCTAAGAACTCATACTTGAGTGATTAAGGTAAAAACCTAAATTCAATATCGTATTGGTAAAAACATTCTAAAGAAGGATGAGACTTTGGATCAAACTCTATTTCTTTTACAAAATTTATTAATAGAATTGATTCCTTTTGAACAAGAGTTTCAACCACAAAATTGTCTAGGTCAATGTAATGAATGGTTCTGGACTCAATGTTATTGATTTCACCAATTGTATCCTTGATTAGTGATTTGATACATTCATCAATAAATATATTTGAAAAAGATTCATGCCAAGGGGACAAATTTCTGTCATGTGAACAAAGGAAATCAATATCTTCTTGAATAAAACATCCTTAAATAATTCCTTGACATTATTCTAGTTCACTATCAACGCTACAAATCCAATTTACCTCATGGATCTCTTCATCATCCTCAATTGTAGAGTTTTCATTATGGATGTTCAGATCAAGTCTTGTGTTTTAGAAGGTTATTTTCATATTCCCATTCATAACTTGGATTAATGAGTTGATTGTTTCTATGAAAAAAAGAACAAGGACGATGGGGGTTTTCTAACTAGAACCTAGGGTTGGGTGATTTTCATGGACGATGAAGTCAGTCGGGTAAATGAAATTTTCAACTTTCACTGAAACATCCATTAATATCCTCTTAAGAACTCGAACACAATGATCAACAAGATGAAGAGTGACAGATGTGGGTTGGAGTTCTTAGAGTCCTAACTAAAAAAATGGCATAAGTAATGAGGTTTAAACACGCTCCATGATCACAAAGTTATTTGACAAATCTATTCTCTCATAACTCAACCTTGATGTATGGACATCCTAGATCTTTCAACATTGGAGGAATGATCCCTTGAATGGTGGTACTCATATTAGTAGCCAAAAGGAATTTGTTTTTATGTGAAAATTTTCTTTTAAAATAGAACATGTACTTATGGTACTTTGAGTATTCAATAATGTTTTGGATTTCACAACGAATTGGAATGTTCAACATAACCTGAGAGAATATTTACCTAAAAGTTTCATTCAGTTCTAGTGTATATTCTCTACTCATGCATAGAGGGAAGGGAGATGGTTGTTCAGATGATTGGTGTGGTTGTGGTTCCTTCTCATATTCATTGGGGTTTTCATAATATGTGTGTGTTTATTCATAATTTTCATGTGTTATTGAAGATTTTAAGGGTTATATAATGTTTGTTTCAATTTTCTCAATGGATTTCACACTTCATAAAATAGTCACTTATTTTAGTTGTTCTGGTGAGGTTTGTGTGCAACCAGATTCTCCCATTATGGTTGAGGATAGTACCACATGAGTAGACATGGGTGCCTTTCTGGCTTTAATGGTTTTTAGTTCATGTTTTAGGGATGAAACTTATGTGTTCATTTTCTCCATTTTTTATTACACAACTGTTCTGGGATTGGTAGAGGGATGGATTTGGTAGGGGCTTGTAATGGTTGGTTTATCCTGGTAGGATACGTTGATTGTTGGATATGTTTCTGGAATTGGATAGGAGGATGTTGGTATTGGACTGGTTGTGGTTGGAACTGGTTATGGTGTTGAAAATTTTGTGGAGGGTAGGGGTTTGGTCCTTGTTGACGACTCATTTGTTTGTTATCTTTCCAACAGAATTCTGGATAGTCATTTTACCATGGATTGAAAGTGTTTTAGTGTTGTGGATTCTAAATGATTAGAGTAATGACCTACACTATTGGTCCTCATAAAATAAAATATTTAATGGAAGGTATGGTTGGGTAGTTTTTGGTCTTGTGGTCATGTTTGTCACAAATTGTGCAAACAGGGTCTACAGTTTGAAATTTTTGGACCTTCTTAAGATCGATCTCATCGACCTTCCTAGTCAGTACCACATGTTTTTTCCTAAGTCTTTATTCATACCTATGAGTGAAAATTCCACCATATTTGGGTGGATTCTCATAGCTAGGTGATGTTCCCCATGATTGGTTTTGTTTTCCCAGGCCTTCTAGATACACATAAGCATCATTTGGGGAATTGTTTTTGAAGGTTCCATTAAACATAATTTCAATGAATTATTTGTTTCCCAATCCCAAACCATTATAGAAGATTCAAACTTGTTATATGATTGAAAATAAATGGTGAGGTACCATGTTGAGTGTATCATTGAACCATTCCCTTGTTTCATAAAATGACTCCCCATCTTCTTCAAAAACGTTTTTGATTCTCTTTCGCAATTGTTTTTTGATGGGGGGAAGTATTTTTTGTAGAACTATATTTTTAAATTTTTCTAGGAGTATATTTATATAGGTATAAAAAATTTTAACCAATTATTTTCTTGATCCTTTAGTGAGAATGGAAATAGCCTCATCTTAACTGGCTTAATTTTATGTGGTGGCCACATGGTTTCAAAAATGCCGTCGAGCTCCTTGACCTGATGGTATGGAATTTCTAACTCCATCCTATGAAAGGTTGGAAGGTGGTTTAGGACATGGGTTTTGAAGACATAGTATGCTTATCCTAGAGAATCATGCCTAATTCAGTAGGTTTCATTGGTCCAGGTAGGTGTGAGTTAATCATTCATTGTTTGATCGACTACATTCCCCAAGATTGTGGCTGCCTCGTTTGGATTTCCATTTTGGTTCCTACTTGGGTTTATGAGTTGGTTTCATTGAAGATCCTCCATTGAAATGAGCTCAATTTTTGAATATGGAGTATTAGTAATTTTATAATCTAATGAAAAATGATCCCTTGGTGTACTTGACTCCCCAACCCTAGGACTACCCACCCTAACTATACGGTTTGATTGGTCACAAGTATAGGTGGAAATGCGGCAAGAAAAGTTAAAAACAAAAGAAAGCAGAAAAGATAAGATAATTTGATGTGATAAAATAAAAATGGGGGAGAATATAATGGGTTTTGAGATAAATTATTTGGGTCCCCAACAATGGGGCCAATATTTGGTCTCTCCCAAATTTACCCATGTTTTTAGGGTTAAGTGGTTGCTTGTAGTGTAGCTTGGGTTGTCGAATCCTCAAAAACCTTTGAATAAACCTATAGCCACGTACATTCTATGTAATGTTTTGGATATGAAGTGGAAATTTTTTTGTTGATTTTAGATAGGTTTAAGTGAACTATAAGATACATAAATGAATTAAATTTAATAGATTGATTTGATCCTAGGTTATCACCTGGGTTGGATTGGATGAAATCCTTTTTCAACAATTTCAATTTCTTATATTTGGGATGGGGTTATTCAAGATGATCCAAAAAATCATCACATACTAGTTTAATACCAACACACTCTAATACTAATCACCTATACAATTGGAGGATCAATGTTGTGAGCACACCAGGGTAAACGTTTGTATTAGCACTTGAAGTGTGTGGCCTTAAATTCAACAAATACGAAGGAGTTTAAAGATCATCAAAAAAATTATCATTTAAAATAAGTAATTAAACATTAATGGAGTGATAAATAAAATCTGATACAACCCCTTTCTACTCCCTTAGATCAAACCATAAGTGAGTTATCCCTCCATTGATGATATGGTGTCAATGGAAGCAGGAAGTAGACTTATGAGGGAGGAATTGAAGAAGTAACGAAACATTAAAAATAAAATGATCAATCCACTATTGTGTGAATAATTTCATATGATTTTTTTGATGAAGATAACACCTTGGGGAAATAATATCAATTTGATGACAACAATAATATAAAATGAGAACAATAAGAAGTTTTATTAATAAGCAAAGGTGATTCGAGCAACATAAAAATTGAATAAAAGTGATTACAATATCAAATTTGCAGCATAACATTACAATGAAGCAAAGCACAAAAGATTCCTAAATCCTCCAAAAAAACTGCCTTAAATAGGTAGTTTTGAAGACTTGGGTTGAGCCCTAAAAAGTCTATGTATCTTTAATTAAAGGTGGTATGCCAAGGTGGGTGGAAAGTTAAGGGAGGGTGGACTTTTCCACACTTAACAAAAAAATCTTGGCCAACTTGCATGCCTTTGACAGGTGTGTATAAATGAGCATCTATATGGAATAATTTGGGTGGGTTATAGAAGAAAAATATTAATAAAAATATTTTACATGATGGTCTATAAAAGTTCATCCCAAAATAGTTTCTAGTTTTAGAGATATGATTTAAATGGTGGGCTACTTGTATGGGCCGTAGAATATGACCTAGGATTTCAACTTAAACTTGGTCCACCTAGAACTCTTCTAAAACAACCAAATTATCTTGGACCACTTTCTAATGAAATTTTCCTCGTGATGTATTCTATCTCCAGTTCAATTTGTAGAATCATTGGGTTTAGATCTTGGCTGCTACAATACTTTTATTGGGTTGTTGTTCAGTTCACTTCTCCCAGAATATTCTTGGTTCAAGACCCACCTTTGTTGTCTTCCAAATGAAATATTCAAGTTCTCTAAAAGAATTAATTATTACTTATATCATGGGAAACCTGAAAATAAAATATGAAAATAAAATAATGACCATTGATTATTTTATATGGTGTTCAAGAATGTACCTTGTATTGGTGAATTTTAAGAATGAATTTCAATCATGATGTGAAATGATGTTCAAAGTATAAAATTCACTAAAATTGTGTTTGAATACTGATACAAATGAATATTATAATACAAAAAATTAATAATAGTCACTTTTATTGTATAATAAATTACCCATATTTAATAATTTAAGGACAAGATATACAAGGAGATCCCCCGATCAAAACCATAGAATTTCGATTCCATACCATCAATTAATTTCCATAATCCAAATGATATTATCATGTAAAATATATAAAATCATAATAGTATATGAAAACATATCTCTGAAATATAATCCATATACCAACAATATCTTGGCTACCCAAATTGAATCTCTAACACCAATGATTTATCCTATAAACACTTGGAAATATTTGGTGGGAGGGAACTTGGTAGTACTCAGTAAGATCTTATTTCAATAAAAAATCATTATATTTTTTTAATAAATATCCAAGAGTGAATAAGGGTGAAACCATTAACAAAAAAAAACATACTCTGATGTAGAATGTGGAAAACTCATATAGATAAATTCTAAATCCATGATTCACTTCTACTAATGAAATGTCCTCTAATAATCCACCCACATCATGGGAATGCAAATAACCATCTTCCAAAACACCAAAAACTAAAAAACCCTCACCAAAACACATCCTTATATGGGACTATTAATTTATGTCACTTTTATTAAATATAGGTATATTCATTAACCCTCTATGTGGTAACTAGCTAGTAGGGTTACATATCCCCATAACTGATCAGGAATATGAGAATGGAACCACACCAACAGAAAACCATCAACATATATACACATACTATTTCACCTCCACACCTGACACATAACCACCCTACCACATCAACCATTGATTCCATATATATATTTCACCACCACATTTCAATAACCATTTCACGACATCACACATGACACCATTCCATCCCCGTATAATACATCGACTCATATAATCATCACATATCCACATTACAACCATATGTATTTAGGTTAATGTCAACATGAAGGACATAAACCCCATTCCTTCCTTCTATGTACATACTCCACCATAACATCATCACTTCCAGTTCTCTCACCAACTATATATCACAATCTCATAACAATCATAGTATGTTATCATGAACGTGTAGTGAATCTATCCCATTACCTCCCCCTACCATGCATGACCCCACCCCCACCCCCACACTATGTGTCCTCATAATTTCCCACATAATTGAGTCAACCATTATATTTCATACTGATAACATCAAGCCATTATATCCCATATGTGTATGCCTACATTGATCTGTAATAGCCCATGCATATAATACTATATCATTACCCATATTTATCACATCCCTTCCTCATAACCACTTCCATAATTCCTGTCACAACACAAAAAACATATAATAAGAATAATATTTCACAAAAAGGTATCAACTTCAATAGTACCACTAGTGATTTAATAAATTAAACCAAACAAATTTTAATTTCACATTTCCACACTACCTTCTTCCCAATCATTTACCATTTACTAGCATCATTAGATTCATTATTCCATTATATACCAACATAAAACCAATACCCATTCCATAACCCATTCTGTCCAATCTTATTAAAAAAATCCTTAACAAACAAAGAAACACTTTTAATTCCATCCTTCCAATATTTTATTCCATTTTCACTTCATACAATACATCAACCATTCTATAGGTATATTCAATTTTCATATTACTCTTTATAAATTACATAAAACAACCCGTCAATATAATATCATTAATTTGGCCATTCATTACTAATTAAAATTTAAAAAAGTTACCCTAAAACTCTATAATTTCAAGAAACAGCAAGAACAACATTTATAAATTATAACATTAATGATTTAAAAAATTTGCTCATTTGTAATAATTAATAATGTTATATTTAGGAACAATAATCCACACCCATGTCCCTTTATCACTTCCTTTAAGACTTATTTATCTTTTAACCTTGTCACTTTAAATTAATAATTTCCATATCCCTTCCAAATTACCATTATTATTTTATAAAACACTTATCCATGTTCATTGAAAAAAATAAATAACACCACAACATAAAAAATAGAGAAAAAATTCTCAAACTCTAAATTTCAAGAATTTTTTTCATTTCTAGTTATAAATAATTTTTTGATAATATTAGTTCCAAGGTTCCATGAATATTTCAGCATCAATAAGTCCAAAAAAAGAACATAAATATTGAAAAAACAGGGCATAAGAAAATTTAATTTTTAAAATCTATGTTCTACTCAATCGATTTATCATTTCATTATTATTCCTCCCCAAATCCCATAATACATGAACATTAGTTAAGAAAATTCAATCAAAATAGAAGAAAATAATTAGTGTATACATTTAAATAATCGCAGTCAGTCTAATCAATGATCTCATTCTAGAATATAGAAGATATTTTTATAAATCCTCTACCTCAACTAGTTATTCCAATACTAATGTGAAAATAATGTGAAGAAGGGAACTTCCACAAGACCAAAACTGCTCTAAGGGGTATCAATAACCTATAACACAGTGCTCCCAAACTACCTCTTTCTACCATGTATCTTTAACCATCTTTTACCTCATCCATATCCTTCATGAGAAGGAAAATAAAGAAGGGAAGGGGAGGGTAATAACCTCAAATTTCTAAGAATAAATATATTAAATCTAGGAATCAATGACACTAAAAAATGGGTGAAAGACCTCCCATGGACATTCATATGTATCTAAATATTTATAGGGAAATACGAGAGAGTTGTGATTTTTTAATAGACTTTTCAATTTATACCTATAATATTTTTAAAGGGTATATGGCACAACACCCCTAAACACTCCATAATGGATACGTTTTTACCCCAAACTAAGACATAAGGAAGGATTAAATGGTATTATGGACCATGGTCCTCCTCCCCTTCTAAATCAATGTTGTATTCAATGGGAATATCTTATATACCCAGGGTAAGGTTACAATACAACATATACACCATGACAAAGTTACCCACAAATCGGTAGAGTCACTAAAATCCGTCTCCCTAAGACTCTACACCTCAATAAGTTCTATACACCATAAGAATCCTACCTATATATTTACTATGACACAACACATGGCCACATTGTAGAACTAGATCCCCAAACTGAACCTTTATATTATAGTTCACTTCCATGTCACAGCCACCCTCATAACAACAAATCCATTAAAACCAACCTATCCAAAACTCGATGTTGTATCTCACATCCATGCCATATTATAAAATCCTCCTACCATTATTAAGATGATATAATCTCATTTCCAAATCATCGCCATACTGTAATCTAAAGGACCATGCCACCATGTGGGTTTTACCATTATGTGAGCTTCTATAATATAAGACCCCCGTGTGAGATATACCCACACATAGACTAGGATATATCCATATGAAATACCCCTATATTATAGGGGTAATTTTTTCACTATAATACCTACCCCTATATTATTATTCAATGGAAAATTCTGTATGCTTCTTTTTCTAGCTGAAATTTCAACTCCAGATCCACCAGTTTTCCTCAATCCTTCTCCTAGAAATTCCAACATGAAATTATTTCAAAGTAATAGGTTTATAATTCTAGTCCATTGCATTTAATACCACTCAAATTATTATCATAAAATGTAATCAAAACCAAACCAAAAGGAAAAAACAACTATTTACACCCAAAAACTCTCCTAGGAGATACCTTTAAAATGTAACGAATACACCACTAACACCCTCATCAAGGGATGAACCAAAACCCATCAAATAAGGACACTAATAATACTAAAACCCATCATGGAATCATCCTCTCTGGATCTCAACCTACCCTACATAAACTTCTCTATTCACCATAACCGTGATTCCATATAGTTATACATTGAGATAAACCCTTAAATAAAAGAAATCCAAAATATTTTCAAGAAAACAAAATTTCCTAATTTTTTAATCCCAATAAACACACACTCTAAATAAACTTCCTAAAATCCACCATAAGGCATTAGTGAAAGTAGTAGGTCCACCTAAAACATTCTCATTGATACCTCTCCACTGAAAATAAAGAAACATGATGAATCTTAGAGAAATCATGTTAATGATGACCCACATCATTACAGTAGAAATAGATCAATTCACATGGAATCAAACACCATGAGATACTCAACACCAAGGATCAAAGATATGTGTGACTTTATAAGACAAACTCACTCTATTGTTTCATGAAATTTGAGTCATATGAATTAGAAAATTAGTCATAACCTACCCAATTGCTTGAAATGTGACTTCACTAGAACCCTCGATCATAGATAATTATCTATCCATAATCTCTTTTAGATATCTCACCACTTCCAAATACATTAACTAAAGAGGAATAATATACAATTAAATCTCTGAACTCAATTAAGACTAAAAATTCTATGCAAATTATTTATCATCAAGTAGAAAATGTAGAAACTAGTAAACCAAATCCAATATATGAATAACAAGGCAATTAAAACTCTTATAAATCTACCCAATCTCCTGAAGCTCTATTATATGATCTTGATTTAGCACATCGGAGAAGATATCCTTGTTTAATAACCTAATAAATCCCTCCCAAGTCATATCCTCCACATTATCACACAACATCTCCCTCTATATTCAAGCTTCTTTCCAAAACAAGTAAACTTCAAATGTGACTTGAAATTAGTGTATAAAGTTTACCATCCCAAATTCAATCTAGTCTACTTCCAACCAATCCACGATGCCAGGGATATAATCTTTACCAAATATTTTTTTACTTACTGCAATAAAAATATCATTAAATCATTACCCTAAGACTCCTTCTTCTCCTCTCTATGCCAAAACATGTGATGGAATTTCAATGGAATGACTTCATATCAAACAAAAACAAAGATTTTATAATCTATGAATGGCACATCAACAACATAGATAAAAATAAAATTTCATAAGAAATGCATCAACCCATGCCAAAAAATACAACAATAACCACACAACACTTCCTAATCCCACTAAATTAGAAAAATTATCACTACTACATGAATACAAATCAAGGGAACTGATCCACCACACCATGATATTTTGCACTTTGTATGGTCCAAAAATTTCCACATGTTTTTAAAATGTTACATGAAAATAAAAAAACATAATGGGGAAGGTAGACCCCCTCATCATATGTTGTAATACATAACATAAATTACTAGTACAATACATATCTCTAAATACCATCACAAAAATCATATAAAGGTGACACAAAATTTTCTGGAAAAAACAATCAATATTATACAACAATTATTTACTCTTGTATCATTACTTTCATAATAATTCAAGTATGTCCAGCAAGATCATCCTCAAAATAATTTATGTTTTCCAAATAACCACATTCATCACAAGATTTAAATTATTATCTTTTTTAGAGAGTTATATTATCTACTCATATAAAATAACAACATAACACATTAAAAATAAATACCAACACTTCATACCAGTTTTTAAACAAGCATCTCATAATTTATAGGTTTCCATTCTATGATTTGAATATTTCATGTTCAACATCCTCTAGCAAGCTAATTTATAGTTTAAAAATTATATTTTCAAGAAAACATTTCAAAACATCAAGGAAAGTAATCATTAATCAGCACATCATATACAATAAACTATCTCATCAATTTATAATTCAAAGAAATAAACATACATTTTAATTCAATACTAACACTTATAAATGATTTCAAAATTTTAAATAAAAATATTCACATATATCATTTTCATGTATCATACTAGATTTTATCAAATAAGACATTATTTAAATGTTCTATAACTATGAATTCATTATCTTGTGTAACATAAGAATGACGTTATTTCAAACTAAAATTGAAAATATTCACATGTTGAATCTCTATGTACTATTTTTTACATGGGTAAGAAATAATTCATTAATAATTCTACCACACAAGTAAAATTATTTCATATTTCAAAATAAATATTTATAGTTTTTACCTTCTTAGTTCATGTTGGTCACACATAGATTAAATACTTCATTAATCATTTCATTACTAGATAAACATTATTTTGAGGTGTAATGAATGAAATTTTTGTTCTAAAACATTCTAAACCCATAAAAATATTAAGTAAATACATTTCAAGGTTTCTAAAACCAATCAAGAAAACATACTTCAATGTTAGGTAAACTTTATACAATTAAACAATATATATTTTCACCCTTAAACATGCTAATTTATATTTCAATAACTACTCATTGAATAGGAATATTATTCGAAAAAGTACACATAATAAATTTATCATCACAAAACTTTATCCATACTTATAAGAAGAGGCATGTTTTATTTATATATAATTTATCATGATTTTAAATATTTTATCACTAATAATGTTTTTCATCATCTCAAATTCAAAAATAGAAAATCAAAATCTTGACATACAATAAATTTTTAACACATGCATACTACACAAAACAATTGGGAAGGCAACACATGGAATAATAACCTTTACAAAGATTAAATGACTTATAAAAATAACCCCAATACCATTCATTTTGTTCTATTAAAAATGAATATATTAATAGAAAACATAGTTTATAAAGGTTCTAAAAATTATCAATTTCATACAATAAAAACATCATAAGTATTCTTTATTTATAACTTTAAATATAATATAAGTAGATCAACATGTTACAAACTATGATAAAAATGTAATGCAATTTAAAGGGAATCATGTCATATAAATAATGGGGACAAAAAATCCATGTTCCAAAAAATTCTCTAGTTAAACAACATATCCTAGTAAATTTTTATTTTATTCTTACTTTTAAGATCATTTAATTAGTTCATAAATTAAAATGATAATGATGCATATACCTCCCTATGATTTATACCTTGTAATAGTTACACTTTATCCTAAAAATTTTATTAGGTTATCAATGTCCTTATGTTGGATCATAGGGTGGCCCAAAATATCTATTTCATAGCCAATATCTTTGGTCCACATAACCTATTTTGCTCAATTATCACTACTCCCATGCTGACCCCATGAGGTCCTCACATGTGCCTAACTCTAATCTATACTCTATCACTCAACCATCATATTTGATACAACTCTAACATGATTATCCTACCACTGGTACCCACCTGGTCCAGTAATGGACTGAGATAGTGACCTCCAAATCCCACCTCCATTTTTCCATGAGTTGGTGACTAGAATCAATAGTATACAACACACAATGGGAGGCATTACCCTTATTTAATAATTTAATGATAAGAGATAAGAGGCCAACCTTCAATTAATGCCATATAATTTACATTCCATACCACAACTAAATTTTATTAATCCAGATAATATTATTATGTAAAATGTGAAATATCAAGATAACACATACAAGAGGATCTTTAAACTCTAATCCATATGTTATATTTATCCAAGATACCCAAATAAAAGCTCAAACTCTACTGATTTATCCTAAAACACTAAGAAATATTGGTTGATTGATAACATGGGAGAATAAAAAA